>CAWUFW010003120.1:1200000-1924916 GCA_963921515.1 Calotriton arnoldi | reverse complement strand
CTTGGGCACCCTTTCCCACTGCCGGTGATGCTCCCGGAGCCCGTACCCGGACCCAGGCTTGCCGCCGGCTGCCAGGGTTAAGGGGAGGTGGCGCTGCACAAAAAAACCAGTGCGGCCACCTCCACTTCGGTGAATAAGGCCCGTGGCTGCACTCCTTGTGGGCGCCGCCTTCCGCAAGGAAGGCGGTCGCGGCTCTCGCTCCTTGTGGACCCCTTACCCTGGCCTATGTCTTTTTTAAGACTCTACGCCATGCGGACAGGTAGGTGCGGACAAGAAAATGTAGGAAGTTAGAAAGTAAGTAAAAAAAAAAAAAAAAAAAGCAAGTAGTAGAAAAACAGTGAAAAGCGCACTAAAAAACACACAAAAAGTAAAACAAAACGTAAAATATACAATCAGGAATAGAGAGGGATAGATAATAAATAAAAAAGATAAGAAAAAAGTTTATAGAAACAAAGGATTGAAAAGATATAGGGAGGATAGAAAAACAGGCCCAGAACCATAGCAAAAAGTAAAAAACAAGATGGCCGCAAACATTGGCGACCGCGTGCTGAAGTTTGCTCGATATTTCTCCCCGAACACACAATAAGCATCCCCAAACATGAAATACGCGTTCCCGAATGTCAAAAACGCATCGCGAATGGGCGGAACAAGCAGCGCAAGAAGTTTTTCTGCAACTGTGAACTCCACCCAGGGTTACTATTTATAAGAAGGGTGATAGAGCTAACCCGGCCAGCTGTAGGCCCTTAAGCCTGATACATTCCTTGCAGAACATTTTTTGTAAGCAGATACTGGCCAGGATCCAGGATTGGATCCTAGAGTCCCCAATTCTGAGCGTCTACCAGGCAGGTTTTCGGGCTAATACTTTTACTCTGGATCAGGCTTTCGCCTCCTCTGTATCTACTGGAAAGAAGTGGCCATCAAAGGTGGGAAGCTATATGTGGCTTTCATTGATTTACGGTCTGCCTTTGACCTAGTACACCGAGCCAGACTCTGGAGGGTTTTTAAAAGAGATGGGCTTACCCTGTAACCTTTTAGATATTTTAATTCAATTGCACTCATCAAACACAGCACAAGTTAGGTGGGGGAGAATAATCAATTAACAGAGCAATTCCCAAACCAACATGGAGTGAGACAGGGATGAGTGCTAGCGCACGCCCTTTTTACACTTTTTATTAACGGGGTGGTAGAATTTTTAGACAGGGATGGGTGTGATGCGCCTAAAATAGGTGAGACCGATGGATCACTGACAGAATATAGAATGCCAAAATATCGACCTGCAAAAATATAGTGGATAAAATATAGAATGCCAAAATATCGAATTCCTATCTACAAACAGGTAAGTACAAAAATATCGAATCCAAAATATCGTTGTAAATAATATAGGGGCCCATTACGATACCCGGCGTAAATAATTCCGCCAGGCATGGAAGCGGCAAAAATCCGCCCGCACACACCGCCTGAACACCGACCACGCCATTACGATTACACAAACCGAATACCGCCATCGGCGGAAAAGCACACAAAATACCGCCCGCCAACGTCCGAGTCGGAGTCAAACCGCCCGCCACGGACGGAAACACGCACGACAACACAAAACCGCCCGCCCTCATGGCCGACACACCGCACGTGAAATTACGATCGCACCGACATGAGCGCGGAAAACCACAAATATACCGCCCGCCAGCGCAAACAACGCCGATGAGAATCGACACGGCAGAAGCCATGGCGCCAACGTACCTGCACAGAAACCATCCGCACACAAAACCAATAGCACACAACATGGCCAACAAGTCCACACAGCAAGGCACGCACAAATACACAAGCACAGTACACATCCCGAAAACACCCCCGGACAAACAAAAAATACAAAGGCCAGAACCCCAGACACAACACACCTGAAAACAACAGACCATGAGGACACACCCACATAGGTGAGTACAAAAGCAGCACTCCCACAGACCACAACCCCTTGCTACATTGCAAACCAGAGAGGAGAGGAGAGGACACAGTGACACAGCAAGGACAGCAGCACACCACAGAAACGCACACATCACTACCACCACCACCACCACCACCACCACCACCACCACCACCACCACCACCACCACCACCACCACCAAACACCGGCACCACAAACCCCCTGCACATTACACAACACACACCGCATCCAGCACGACAAACATCATGGCACCACAAAGAATGCCCAAGTTCACGCCCATGGAGCTGACGGTCATGGTCGACGAGATCATCAAGGTGTACCCACAAATCTATGGGAACATGGTCCAGCACACACCACTAGCCACCAGAAACAGAATGTGGAACCGGATCGTAGACCAGGTCAATGCAGTCGGGACCCTGCCCAGGAACAGAGTCGAGATTAACAAACGTTGGAATGACGTAAAGAGCCTGGTCAAGAAGAAGGAGGGCAAAAACAGAGAGCTGGCTGCCGTCACTGGCGGAGGGAATCCCGCGCTCTTCAAGACCTTCAAAGCGTGGGAGGAGAAGGTGCGAGTCGTAATCCATCCGGAGATCCTCGCCGGATTAGCAGGGGGAGTGGAGGCTGGTAAGTACAAACTAATGTATACCAGCACACCGCTATGTACTCACATGCACTACCACCATGCCACAGCTCCCAGGGACAAACACCCCCATGTCCAGCACACAATACACAACACATCACACACACATGCAACAGACACTACCACACACAGCCCAAACCGAACAACTGTAAGATGCGTGGGGACATGTGTACACTAAGCCAGCCACGTAACCACCAACAGGTCCACAAATATGCCAGAAGCGCCACAACGAGCACCCACCACACCCATGTGTCCGCCACAGCTGCACTAACCGACAAGTAACAGGTAAGTGGCAGGAACACAAAGTGCAGTGGGTGGGAGGGTGGACAGCCCAAGTACAACACACACCAGGCCCCAGTCCCACAGCACAGCAAGGGAGGAGCATCCCCCACAGCCACGTGTCAGCCACCGCAGTGCACAACGACAGCCGAAAGGCAGACATCACGGTCCACAGCAATCGGTGTCAGTGGGTGTCCAGCCACCCCCACGAATAAACAACAGAGGGTCCCTGAAATCTCAATAAGGAGGAAGAGAGCAGGGAAATAAGCACAAGCAAAATACAAAATCTTCCTCCAACAATTTAAACAATATAGGTGATTCATCCAGGATACATATAAAATTGTCCCACAAAATCCTAGTATTCACTAGAATTGTTTTTTATGTTTTTTATCAAATGTAACAGTCAACAATTTTTTGAAAAAATATATACGATTTATTTTCCTTTTTCTCAACAAAAACATGTATAATCGATTTTCATAAATACAAATATAAATTGTAACATAGGCCCACTATGACAAAACAGAAAATAAAAAAACATAAAAAATACACATACGATACATATAACCAAATATCACAAAACAGGGGAAATTACCATACATTAACAGTTGACAATACAGAATTAAATCATATAATTAATACACCAAGTTAGAACCATAAACAAAAAAACAAAACAAAACGCCGACGCGCGTTTCGGAACAATACAACATATAAGTAATTCCTTCTTCAGGGCGTAGACTGTAAGTATGTTCAATTTATAGGGGCCTTCTGTATGGAGTGAGCAAACCACCGGATATGTGGTATAGAAGCTCACAGGGTACAAAGATTACATCTGTGGGAACAACAAAACAAGAATTAAAACAAAATAGAGCTGACTTGAAAAAAACCACTAGGGTCAGAGCTTGACATGATCAGGGATTAACCAACAGCGAAGAATACATAAACCATATACCAGTGAAACAAGAACCAGAATATCGAAGACCTAAGTATCCATAGTCTGTCACCAGAATAAGAAGACACCTCATAGAGTGAAACATGTGAATAGAAAATCGGTAAGGTATGTTAAAAACAACAAGCCTGCAAGATAGAAAAGGGTAAAGTCTAGATTTCATATGAGATGGCTAACCTACTCAGATTAGAAGAGGTTTAGGGAAAAAGCGAATAATCCTGCCCTCAACATCATCCTATACTCATGACAGTAGGTTCACAATAGATCTAGAAAGGAACATATGAAAACATAGGAAAAATTAAACACATCTCCCAGGAAAATAAATAATAAACAAAAATTAAGGGAGTTTTATACCAATCATCATGGTGGGGCAAGCGTTCTGTCAAAGTTCCATTGGTACAGACAAAACCTCCAGTTGAAAAACGATGTAAAACCTCAGACAATCCAAAGATTACTTGCGAGTACTAAAAAAATAAAGAGCAACATCAAATAATAAATAAGAATAAAAATAAATATGACCACAGCATATAACAAGAACTTAAATGGATGATACTGGAGAAAGTAGCTAATCCAAAGGATGGGAATATAGATGGACTAAGGCGAAAAAGAGAGGTATATTGGATATACACTCTCCAAACGGTAAACTCAGGGCTCAATGATTATTTGCCGTGGGAGAATGCCCTATTATAATTTCGCTGGGTCTCTAGGTCCTTTCGTTCCTTACTTATTTTCATCTGCGGCTGTGGGTTATTGGACCCTTAGACTTATTTCCCTATGCTGATTTTCACTGTTCAACCTTGTTAGTGGTTTTTGACATTTATCTTGCTGTCTTTTACCAATTGGATTGGTTTTAATTCTTTTAAAAGAATATTCTCTTTCCCCTTTGTGTATTTTTCTTTCTGTATACGTGCTCTGTTTCCTTAACATTGGCCTTGCTAGGAACCCAAGATGGCGCCCAAAAGTACTTGTTTACTAGGTGTGCGCGTTCTATGCTTGCTGGGACTTTGTCTATGTCTTGGTCTCCAGTCAATCCTAAAACCCGCCCCATTCCGGCACCCAGCTGTATATCTTTGACATTCATTTAGCTTACCGTCATTACGCCCGTCGTACGAGTGCGGTTTCATACGTATCCTTTATCGTTGGGTCTCCATCGAGGTAAGCGTTGATTTAAACAATTTTTTTTATAACAGGTTTCACTCGCTTATTATTTGTGGTTTGAATCTTAAATCTAGTTAATTATGCGACTATGCGCTTTCTATTTCAGAGTGAGATTATTCGGCTACGAAGCACTTCCTGCTCGTGTCTACCCTGTTTTATCTTTGCTAGTATCCTTACCAGATGTAGACTTTCTTACTTCTCGAGTCGCTGTAAGTATGGGCCATGTCCCTACCTTATACTAGACTTGTTTACATTTTTTCAAACATACTTCATTTTCTTTAGATTTTTTACGTCCCTTGATATTTGGGATATGCTAGTTAAAATCTTTAGTGTGATCGCCTTTATGATCATTCTGTAGAATCTGCAGGCAACAGTCTATGTTGTCATTTGTTCGTTGGTAGAACGCTTTTTAAGTAATTTGATCTCTTTAACTAAGCGCATTCCCTTAGTGAACTATTTATCCATCTTTAGTTTTGCAACTTTCGGTCACCATGAACTGCTGTGGTCATATTTATTTTTATTCTTATTTATTATTTGATGTTGCTCTTTATTTTTTTAGTACTCGTAAGTAATCTTTGGATTGTCTGAGGTTTTACATCGTTTTTCAACTGGAGGTTTTGTCTGTACCAATGGAACTTTGACAGAACGCTTGCCCCACCATGATGATTGGTATAAAACTCCCTTAATTTTTGTTTATTATTTATTTTCCTGGGAGATGTGTTTAATTTTTCCTATGTTTTCATATGTTCCTTTCTAGATCTATTGTGAACCTACTGTCATGAGTATAGGATGACGTTGAGGGCAGGATTATTCGCTTTTTCGCTAAACCTCTTCTAATCTGAGTAGGTTAGCCATCTCATATGAAATCTAGACTTTACCCTTTTCTATCTTGCAGGCTTGTTGTTTTTTTAACATACCTTACCGATTTTCTATTCACATGTTTCACTCTATGAGGTGTCTTCTTATTCTGGTGACAGACTATGGATACTTAGGTCTTCGATATTCTGGTTCTTGTTTCACTGGTATATGGTTTATGTATTCTTCGCTGTTGGTTAATCCCTGATCATGTCAAGCTCTGACCCTAGTGGTTTTTTTCAAGTCAGCTCTATTTTGTTTTAATTCTTGTTTTGTTGTTCCCACAGATGTAATCTTTGTACCCTGTGAGCTTCTATACCACATATCCGGTGGTTTGCTCACTCCATACAGAAGGCCCCTATAAATTGAACATACTTACAGTCTACGCCCTGAAGAAGGAATTACTTATATGTTGTATTGTTCCGAAACGCGCGTCGGCGTTTTGTTTTGTTTTTTTGTTTATGGTTCTAACTTGGTGTATTAATTATATGATTTAATTCTGTATTGTCAACTGTTAATGTATGGTAATTTCCCTGTTTTGTGATATTTGGTTATATGTATCGTATGTGTATTTTTTATGTTTTTTTATTTTCTGTTTTGTCATAGTGGGCCTATGTTACAATTTATATTTGTATTTATGAAAATCGATTATACATGTTTTTGTTGAGAAAAAGGAAAATAAATCGTATATATTTTTTCAAAAAATTGTTGACTGTTACATTTGATAAAAAACATAAAAAACAATTCTAGTGAATACTAGGATTTTGTGGGACAATTTTATATGTATCCTGGATGAATCACCTATATTGTTTAAATTGTTGGAGGAAGATTTTGTATTTTGCTTCAGCCACCCCCACGACCCACAACACCCCCCCACCCCCACAGACCTGCAACATGGAGCACCCCCCGCTTAGAGCCATGTGGCATCCAGTACAGTGCACCCACGAACAACTTGCAGGTGGGAAACTGGACAGGGCTGGATTACTGGAGGCATGAGGACCATAACACGACCAACACATGGGACATGTCACGTAGCAGACGAACACGCAGCACCGCCCACCGTCACGAACAAGTGAACAATGTGCACACGGACATGAACAACAGACTCACACCCCACATGACCCATCACAGACATAGCAACACCCAAGGAGCCACGTCTGCATGCACAAGCCACACTGAATATAGTCCCACACGGCAGCCACTGTGCAACTCATCACACACAACCGAAACACCATTGAAGTCCTGTCCATGTAGCCCCTACTGCCTGTCAACCACACACCCCACAACTACGCCTATGTAAGACAAACAACACTAGACGCAACAGAGCGGAACAACATAAATGCACACGAACACCACTGAACCCATCAAACACACAGACACACCATGCACAAACAACATACCATCCATCCCATCCGTCAGCCCCAGTCTCATGAAAGGCATGTCATCCGCACAGCTGCCACACATACAGCAGTCACGCTAAGATACATGCCCATGACCAACCATGTGCCAGAAGTCAATGAAGTGCACGACACACTGTGAGCAACAACACACAACATGGGCCACACCCCCCGAGCACTGCAGTGATGCACATGGCACAGGGCAGCACGCACACCAAGGAGATGGGACAACTGCAATACGTTGGCTGGCACACAACCATCACTCACTCATAACGATGCGTCCAATGCCATGTCCAGTAATCACAACAGACAGCAAATATGCAGGCCATGTCAAGCATGCACACACCTCAAACCATGCACTGTCATGCTGCCACAACACATGTCACGTTCGGCACCCATGGCTCACAGCATGTACCCCAAAAGCATATTCCCTCCCAAATGCGAATCTGGGGCATGGCCCCCATGTTGCCATATGCGTTCCTAAGCGTTCCATTTGAACCCCAAAAGCATATTCCCTCCCAAATGCGAATCTGGGGCATGGCCCCCATGTTGCCATATGCGTTCCTAAGCGTTCCATTTGAACCCCAAAAGCATATTCCCTCCCAAATGCGAATCTGGGGCATGGCCCCCATGTTGCCATTGCGTTCCTAAGCGTTCCATTTGAACCCCAAAAGCATATTCCATCCCAAATGCAAATCTGGGGCATGGCCCCCATGTTGCCATATGCGTTCCTAAGCGTTCCATTTGAACCCCAAAAGCATATTCCCTCCCAAATGCGAATCTGGGGCATGGCCCCCATGTTGCCATATGCGTTCCTAAGCGTTCCATTTGAACCCCAAAAGCATATTCCATCCCAAATGCGAATCTGGGGCATGGCCCCCATGTTGCCATATGCGTTCCTAAGCGTTCCATTTGAACCCCAAAAGCATATCCCCTCCCAAATGCGAATCTGGGGCATAGCCCCCATGTTGCCATATGCGTTCCTAAGCGTTCCATTTGAACCCCAAAAGCATATCCCCTCCCAAATGCGAATCTGGGGCATAGCCCCCATGTTGCCATATGCGTTCCTAAGCGTTCCATTTGAACCCCAAAAGCAAAGTACAAACCAGACCCAGGATGGGCCAGGAGCCCGCATACACCAGAGTCACAATAAGTAGGGGCACAGCAACACACCCATCGGCATGGCCAATCCGTCCCATGCCACATGTGCACAGCACACAGTCCCATTGCCAAGCACACACAACTAAAGATGCTACAGCCACACACACGCCTCCGGGAAACCCATGTACGAGATTGCACGAACTGTCAATGTCAGACGACAAATACATACTTCGCCAGGTGCAACACAATAACAAATCTCATTCTCTCCACAGGTGACGAACTGCTGGATGCTGGGGATGGAGCCAGCAGCCAGCACAGCCAGCCTACAAGCCCCCAACGAGGACACACGGATCTGGAGGATCTGTCCTCCTCTTCGGACACGGACAACCAAGCAGGCCCATCTGGTGTGGCAGGGCCCAGCCGCTCCCCAGGACCCCTCCTACCCACCAACCCATCATCCAGGGCTGCTGAACATTCCCAGCCCCCTGCTGCCACTGTCGTTGCGGCCACACCCACGGTCATTGTGGCCACTACCACTGCCGCAACCGCCACCATCGCCGCACCGACCACCACCGCCACGTCTTCGCTGGCACCAGCCCCAGCGCAGGTGGTGGCCCGGACGACTGGATCCACCCTGGGAGCCACAGCGAGGACCGTGGTGAGCAATGTGGCTAGTGGGCAGGCCGGTGGCAGCAGGACTGGTAGGAGGAGCAGGGTCAGGGAAACGCCAGCCTCCCCTGGGAGCCATGCCCTGCCTCACATGGCCAGAGTCCTTGGGGCCTATGAAGAGGCCCAAGGACAATGGGTCCGGTCTGCTTCAGGCACGCGTGAGGTGCTGGGGGTGCTGAGGTCCATGGACGCCCGTATGGGCCAAATCGTGGACCTCATGGGACAGCTGGTGGTGGCGGTGAGGTCACAGCCAGGGACAGCAGCTCCCCCTCCGCCACCACCTGCCGGGGCGCAGGGTGGAGCAGCAGTGTCCAGTTCCCCAGCGTCCACAGCCAGTGATCACACCTCAACCACCAGCATGTCGCAAGCAGGCACCCCCCTCGCAAACGTGGAAGGGGCCGTCCAAAGAGGAAACAGATCTCCCGGGAGGACTTCGCACGCTCCAGACGCAAGTGAGGCAGCCAGCCAGCCTTCCGCCAGCCTTCCTTGACCAGCCACTGCATTGACTTGGACTACGATCCCACTCCACACAGCCATCTGGATGGCATGTGTGTGTTGGACTATGGACATAGAACCAGTGGGTACACCCTGATCATCACGCAGCCATGACCGACAGCTCATTGTCACTGCACGCACCACTTTTGTCATCACCTTACACACAATCACATGTCACAGTTTGTAATAAATGCACCTTTTTCACTAACTGCTGTTTGTGCCCTGTGTCTTATTTGTACGGAATACAACGGCCACCTTGGGCGGAAAGGCACCTGATGCGTGGCATGGCATTTGAATCCGGAGGGCCTGTAGGGACCTAGGGGTGGGAGACAGAACAGGAGCACATTCAATGAGTGTGTCACACACCCATCACACAGTACATGTCAACAACTACAAGCAATGTACACACATCGCACAGAGCAATAGGGCACAATGCCACAGCCACCAACAGTGGCATACTACCCTGGCCATGGAGCGTTGACACACAGCACGCAGTGAACAAACGGCCACCCTGACACAGCACACACACACCTGCACAGATACAGCCACATCAGCCGTCGTACATGGACACTCACCGTCAAGTGAAGTAGCGGGCGATGAGCTGCTGCCGCACATTACCAGCTTCCTCCTCTCCGCTGTCCTCCTCACTCGAGCTGTCCTGGTCTGCGGGCTGGGGCCCTGGTTGATCTCCGTCATCCACGATGAGGGGGATCTGCTTCCGAATGGCCAGATTGTGCAGCATGCAGCACGCCACCACTATCCGGCACACCTTCTGTGGGGAGTACGCCAGCGCACCCTCGGTGCGGTCCAGGCACCTGAACCTGGACTTGAGGAGGCCAAAGGTACGCTCGACCACACGTCTGGTCCTCCCATGTGCCTCATTGTAGCGATCGTCTGCTGGGGTGCGAGGATTCCTCAATGGACTGAGCAGCCATGCCCCATTCGGATACGCAGAGTCACCTGGGTGTGAGGGACACAGAGAACCGTTGCTAATCCAACTGGACAGGGGACAGCATCGCACAGCCAGCACGCTACACCACTCCACATACTCACCGACAATACAGGCACGATCCTGTTGCATATTGGACATCAGTCGTGGCAAGATGCTGTTGCGCATTATGTGTGCGTCATGGGCCGAGCCTGGGAACTTTGCACACACGTGGGTGATCACCATGTCCGCAAGGCACACCACTTGCACATTCAGGGAGTGCGTGTGCTTCCTGTTGCGGTACAGGTGCTCAGTGGCCTGTGGTGGAACAAGGCCGACATGTGTGCAGTCAATGGCTCCAACGACGTGTGGGATTCTGCCAAGGGCATAGAATGCACCCTTCACTGCCGCCAATTCACGAGCCCTGGGGAAGCGGATGTACCTGTTCCGGCACAGCATCATGGCTGCCAGTACATCCCTCAGCACCTTGCTGAACATGGGCTGGGACATCCCTCCTCCAATGCCCACTGTGTGCTGGAATGACCCAGTGGCGAAGAAATGCATGGCGGCCATCACCTTAGCCGTGGGGGTGACAGCAGTCGGATACACCCTGCGGGGATGGAGATGGGGTTCTAACATGGCACACAGTCGATGCAGGGTTGGCCTGTCCAGCCGAAACTTCCTAATAACCTCTGTATCGTCCATGTCCGCCAGCAATTGGTATGGGCGGTCAATGTTCGGTCTCCGCCTAGGGACAATGGCAGAGGACACATGTCAATGCAACACGACACATAGCAATTTCGCATACACATCACTGACATGACTGAGCAAGCACATGAGCCACAGCCCAGCTGTCAAGCTGGGACGGCACGGCCACAATACACTTACACAGGTCTCCCAACAATGGCAATGGCTAGTGATACAAACCACTGCCATGTGCATGCACATGGGGATCTAGGCCCCAATGACTTGCGGGGCGTGCTGATGGGGACTGACTGCATATCCGTCAAGCGGCAACGCCACGGCAACATGAATGTCTGCTGAGCATGGAACTGCTTCCGCGGCTGGATGAGTATGGCACACGACGACGACGATGTGGGCACAGGCTGAGCGGCCAAAACAAGTGGGACCTGTGGCACGAGGGGATATGAGACAGTAGTAGGTGTCAGCACTGCACCCTATGTACAGCACTGTACGGATCACACCTCCCGAAACATTGACAGGTGTCCACATTGACAGCCCCATGCCAAGACGGCTGTGTGCTTGCAGTCACACGTCACAGGTGAGAGGTTACATTGCACGTGCCAGGTGGCAGTCGTACATAGTGGGAGCTGGCATGTGTGTGCATGTGTCTCCTGTTCAGGATCCACCAGATGGGCGCTGACTCTGTACTGACCATTGGACACAGCATGTTCCGTGGAAGGCTTGTGTGTGTGGGATGGTGGCACTGGATGTGCCTCCGTTGGGTGGGGGGCCATGCACAGGGCGGGTACATCGATGATTGCGCATTGTTGGTCACGGTGGGTGCACCCACTAAGATGTGTTGCCCTGTGTTCAATTCCTATGTCCGCATAATGATGGACTGTAGATGTGGGCAGACTACACATTGGTCGATGTGCTGTCTATATGCATGTGCCTTCACACCAGGCACAGCTGCCCCTTCACATGTGACCCCTGCTGGACTCGCTGCTGGGTTTGTGGAGCTGATGCACCTTCTGCGCGTGGGGCGGGCAGCTCTCCTCACTTCCCTCATTGCGCATGTCATGACTTTGCCGCAGGTGACATGGATCATGGAGGGCCCACATGTACGCGTGGGTAGGCTACACATGATTGTACACTGGTCGCCACCCCCAGTCAGTGTTTCGAATGGGAAGGTTGTCGTGCTGGTGGTATGTTCGATGTGGCGGATGGGCGGGCCTAGGTGCGGGCTTACATTCCGGACATGGGGGGTAGTTGTATTGGCGACTAGTTGCAGTACACACGGGACACGTCTCTTCCTTTCCACATCTGGGTCATCCCTTGTACTAACTGACAGTGATACAGTCATCTTCGCCCCAGCCCTCATGTCCTCCCCTCGCTCCCCCAATATGCATGCTCACCTGCGAGGCTAGCGCTTGCACAGGCAGCCCCAAGCTCGCACCAGAGAGGGCAAGGAGTGTATGTGTGGGTCCAGTCGCACGAGTGGGCTGTCTCAGGGTATGATGTGTTGCGGGACGCCGTCCACCTGCGTGGTGCCCCAAATGGAGACCCGGCCTGCATGGACTATGCATCACAGTCTTCGCCTTCCGGATCCGCCACCTGCGACACCCAGTGGCTGTGGCTGCCCTTGCGGCCAGGCCGCGTCCGTCTGTGGCTGATGGCCCACACATTCACTCTTTGGCCTCTCTGGGGAGGGCTCGGGGGTGGTGGCGCACGCGCTTGCACTTAGTCGCAATGGCATGTGGCGTGGTTGGTATGATGGGCAATGGATGGGATGGTGCGAGCCACCTCCCGTGACGTCAGTGCTGCTCGTGCTGTGGTGCGTCCCCCTACACTTCCATCTGACTTGTGCCATGCTAGACGTTGAGGTTCTATTGCCTGCGTGATATGACCAGGAGGAGCGCGAGGAGACCTCTCACACACCATGCTCCACTGCCATCCCGTGCCCTGTATCGCCTGTGCGGATTGACTATGTTGGGGTTACACCTGGTCGACTGGGGCTGTGTGTGCCTTGTCAGGGGCATGGCGGGCGCACAACAGGATCCAGCTTGTCCACAGAGGGTGGGCTGAGGTGCGCCTGGTACCGCTTTGTACGTGTGCCCGGCTGCTGTGCACACACGTGTTCACTCCCCCCGACAGGTGTCCTCTCACAATGCCCAGGGAAGCGGTGGTGTACTGTTCATGACCCCTCCCAACACGGCGTGCTCCAACTTGGCATGTGTGCATCTACCCGTCGCACCCACCCACCTGAGCACTGCGTCCATACGACTTCACACGACACATGTGTGTCTTCCACAGTAGTGCTACTCATTTGCGTTGACATCCAATACCAGTGGACTACATGGTCATGTCACGACTGCCGTGTACTTCACATACTCTCATCCTCTCTCATTCGTACTTGTGAAATGAGTCAGCGGAGACAGTTTTGGTTTCAAACATTATATTGAGTCTTCTGTCCTCTGTGATGCAGTATAGTGGACACTACTGGCAGCGGAATACATGTTGAGGATATACTGAGCATGATTGCAAATGGGATAGGATGTGGGGTTACATGTGATTGGCTGTTGCATGTGGGATGTGGGCTTCAGAGTGACATCTGCTTGGCCAAGGCTGTGCTAATGTACATTTACGTATAGCTGCGGAGCTGCGGACTTTGACACAGACGGTATACATGTAGCCTACCAGACCGCTTGGCATCATGGGCACAGTCCATCTCAGTTCCATGTGACAGGTTTGCTGCGGTTGTTCCTCATGCACGCGTGCATGTGAGATGACATCAGGGCATGTGCTTGCGTGCATGCAGCGGCGTGCCACTTGTTGTTGCACTGTGGTGGTTACTGGACATGTCACAGTCACTGGGGTCGTGTTGTTGTTGTATGCACTTGTCGTCCATGCAAAGGTCCTGGTATGGGATTCCCGGGGCGGGGGTGGGAGGGGTGCAGCACCCACAGACTCCAGGCGACCTATTCATGTCCACTGAGCGGTGTGTGTGTCCATGGGCGCTGGATCCATGTCGTGTCCTGGTTGTTCGTGCAGTTCCGTCCATGTGGGTGCGATACACAGAGCCCATGCCACTGCCTCCCACGATGCATGCGGTGTTCCTGGATGTGATGGGGAACAGTGTGCATGTCCCGGTCATATCCGATGTCATGGCGATGTCGTTGATGGTGTGGTTACAGTTGCCGGTCGTTTGGTATGGCTGTTGTGGTGGTGACTGGCCAGTCCGTGCGGAAGCTAAGCATGGGTGCGGGGTTGGACATCATAGGTCACTCGGGGAACCTGCGTTGTGGTCCGACGAATTTACAGGTTGTCAGGTATGCGATGCCGTCCAGCAGGGCTTCCATGTCATTGGTGGTGTACATGTTTGCCAGCCAATGTAGCGGATGGTGGCTGTCAAGGTGTTGTTCGTAAGTTGTCCCTTGGAGGGCCATGATGGGGCATGCTGGGTGACATTCGATGTAGCTGTTCTCGATGATCCGTCGTGTGGAGGCACAGTGGTCCCATTTCAGTGCGGGTGCGATGTTGGCCACATACGCCATGCCCCCATAGGCAGAGCAGGCCCTGTCGTGTGCGTCCAGAGGGAGGAGTAGTGGTAGCAGGTCCGCCTTCAGACATGCCGGGTTGGAGAGGCATATCTCGACGGGATGCTGGTAGGGACACCTCCGACAGTAGAAGACGGGCATGACGCAGCTGAACAATGTGATGCGGTAAGTCAGTCGGTAACTTACGTTCAGCAGGGACAGGAGATCGCATCCCAATGTATGGAACAGGTTGGTTTTGTACAGCTTGAGCTGTTCGGCGTAGTTGGGTAGGTGTGTTGCGGTTGCCATTTCGCAGCGGTTCGTTGAGGTGGCGTGCTCCGGCTGTGTGTGCAGTCTGCAATGTGCACGCTCCGAGGTTGCTGTGAGCTCTGTGTAGTCGTAGGGAGACAGGACTTGTGTTCTGTTGGCTTGTTTGGAGGACACGGGCCCTCTTCCCACATGCTTCTCAGACAGTTCAAGGTCAGTGCTGTGTGACTCCTTCCAATTAACTTGCATGTGGCCGACATGGGGGAGTGTTTTCTTCTTTCTTCCCCGTCCGTTGTGTGCTTCTGTGATATGCGCTATCTGCCCTGTGGTCGGTCTCCTCGGCATGCCTGTGTTGGTCTATTCTTGGACAATGGCTGTATTCACCGGCTTCTGTCGTAGGGCTGTGGTTTCGGAGTTGGAATGGAAGGTCATTCAGTGCTGTCTGCTCTCCCTTGTGTGGGCGGCAGGCTGCCTTTCCGCTCTGCGTTGGGCCTTGTGTGTGAATGTTATTCTTGGGCCACCTGTTGTCGGTCCCCGGGCTCTTTGGTGTTCCGTTTTATATGTCTTGTTCATATGTGCAGGGTGGTATGGGTGTTTCTGTGTGGTACTGGCGTTCCTCTTCCCGAAGGGGCCCTGCTTCTCCTAGTTGGTGTTGCCGCCGCTGTGTGCTACGCCATGTTTGTTACACTGGGGTGTGTCCTGCTGTTGCGTGTCTTCACTGACATGTGTGCGTCGGTTGTGTGGCGTTGGGTGTTGTCCGTGAATTGGGCGTTGAGGACATGTCTGTGGCCGGCCTGTCACGTGTCATGTGCGTTCGGGGTGGGGCTGATGTGTGTGCTGCTTGGTTGTGTCCCTGTGTCTGTGTGCGACGCATGCATGGCGCTGCGGTTGGCCTCTGCGTTGTGCGCATGTGTGGCGGCGTCATCGGCGCTTTGGGGCCGTGACGGGGTGGTTGGTTCCTAGTCCCAGGTGGTGTGTACACATGTGTTCCGCGATGTTACGATTTGGCCTGTGTGTCATATGTGGATGCAATGGTGGATGTGTTGTGTACACGCGCTGGTGGGGGTTGTCCGCTTTTTCCGCCCTTGCACTGTGTGCGCTGTTTGCGTGCACTTGTTGTGTGTGTGCCTACCTGCGTCTCCGCGGTACGTTGCGTCCTTGGTGGTGCATCAGCAGAAGCATGGGGAGGGCCTGCAGTGCTGGATTCATGCTCGGGGAGCCGCTTCTTCGTTGTCCGTGCTCGGCATCCGTGTTACCGCTTCGGTTTGTCATACGGTATCTCTTGGCCGTGGGAGCCGTTTGTTTGCGGCATCGTAATTTATGCGCCGGGCGGGACGTGTTTCGTCGGACGGTGTGTGTCAGTTGGGCTGCGCCGCTACATGTACGGGCGCACTTTGATGGCGGACGGTGTTGCTGGCTTGCCGGCGGTGTTTGGCCTACTTTTCGCATCGTAATTGGACGGGCGTGTGGACTGCTGCGTGCCGGCGGTAACTGGTGGTTTTTGCATCCGCCAGCACGGCGGTGGTGCTTTTGCCCGCCATCGTAATGTGCCCCATAGTTTGTTAAAATATCAAATTTTTTAAATGTATTAAAAGTAATGTAAAATTAATAAAATAATAAATATAATTAACTGAAACATACTTAAAAATACTTAAATAACCTTAAAATTAATAAATAATTAATGTAAGTTATAAAAAAATAAACATACATTTTTATTTTTTAATACATATATATATATTAACTTAATATTAATAAAAAATATTCAATATTTTTAGCGTAGGATAGCGTGAGGGTAAAATTTACTATTATCACTCCAGAGAGTGCAACAGTAAGGAAAGCGTTGGATAGCGTATGGGTAAAAATTACTATTTCCACTCCAGTGAGTGCAACAGTAGGGAAAGCGTTGGATAGCGTAGGGGTAAAAATTACTATTCCCACTCCAGAGAGTGCAACAGTAAGGAAAGCGTTGGATAGCGGAGGGGTAAAAATTACTATTCCCACTCCAGTGAGTGCAACAGTAGGGAAAGCGTTGGATAGCGTAGGGGTAAAAATTACTTTTCCCACTCCAGAGAGTGCAACAGTAGGGAAAGCGTTGGATAGCGGGAGGGTAAAAATGACTATTCCCACTCCAGTGAGTGCAACAGTAGGGAAAGCGTTGGATAGCGGGAGGGTAAAAATTACTATTCCCACTCCAGTGAGTGCAACAGTAGGGAAAGCGTTGGATAGCGGGAGGGTAAAAATTACTATTCCCACTCCAGTAAGTGCAACAGTAGGGAAAGCATTGGATAGCGTAGGGGTAAAAATTACTATTCCCACTCCAGAGAGTGCAACAGTAGGGAAAGCGTTGGATAGCGTATTGGTAAAAATTACTATTCCGACTCCAGTGAGTGCCACAGTAGGGAAAGCGTTGGATAGCGTAGGGTAAAAATTACTATTCCCACTCCAGAGAGTGCAACAGTAAGGAAAGCGTTGGATAGCGTAGGGTTAAAAATTACTATTCCAACTCCAGTGACTGCAACAGTAGGGAAAGCGTTGGATAGCGTAGGGGTAAAAATTACTATTCCCACTCCAGTGAGTGCAACAGTAGGGAAAGTAATGATTTAATATTTAAATAAAAATAAATTAATTATCAATACCAATAAAAAATTAATTAAAATTAACTACCAATTACAAAATATTTAATAATTAATTAATTATAAATACCAATAAATATTATTTATTAAAAATTATTTACCTATTAATAATTAAACAACAACCAATTAATTTTCAATACCAAAAATGTAATAAGTAATAAAAAAATTACCAATTAATAATTAATTGACAATAAATTAATCAATACACAAAAAGAATTTCAATAATTACTTAATTACAATTAAATTACTTCCCACCCTATTCCCCTATAAACCCACAACCCGCTCCGAATAATAAATTAATACAATTAACATAATTATCAATTAATCAATTAATAAAAATGTATTACCAATTAATAAAAATTAATTACCAATTAATAATTAATTAACAATAAATTAATTATCAATACCAATAAATAAAAATAAATATTTTCTTAATTACAATTAAATTACTTCCCACCCTATTCCCCTATAAACCTACAACCCACTACAGAACTAAAACGCAAAATTACATTAAAAATAATTAATAATTCCTAAAAATTAATATTTAATTTACTATAATTAAATTACTTCCCACCCTATTCCCCTATAAACCCACAATCCGCTACAGAATTAAATTACGCAAAAATAATTTTACATAAATTTCGTAACTTTAAAAAATATTAAACATACATTACAAAAATAATATACATTTTTAACTCATATACTAACATACTAAACACTTACAAAAATTCGATATTATTAAAAATTCGATATTTTTTAATGCCTATATTATGTACTTCTATATTTTGAAAATCGATATTACTTACCTTCATTTCGATATTATTAACCACTATATTATGTCCATTCGATATTATGTCCATTCTATATTTTGAATTCGATATTCTGTCCATTCTATATATTTTTTTCGATATTATGTCTATTTACCGAGACCGATGATACCCTATTAATCTCCAAATCCCCGCAAGGTCTCCAACAACTTTTGAATGATTTTATACGGTTTTGCGATGAGAGGGGCTTGGTACTAAATGAGGGCAAAACAAAATACATGATTTTTTCAAGAGGGATTGCTAAACCATCTAATAGACGTCTGTATGTAGGTAATAGTACCTTGGAGCAAGTAGCCGCTTTTGATTATCTGGGTATCCGCCTGACATCTAACCTAAACTGGGCTTCCCATATTGAGAAAGTAAAATTGTCGCTAATTCAGCAGACCGCCCACACCAGTAAAATTCACAAGGCCACGATGTCTAGGAAAGCGGCCCCAGTCCTAGAAATGTATAATATTAAAGCTTTAGGGGGGGGCCTTCTATGGAACGGAACTCTGGGGTAGTGGTAACATAAACTGACTGACTACCATAAAAAATCGTTTTCTTAGATCTCTCCTAGATTTACCTCGCAGTACCCCTTTGACCCCACTGTATCTGGACTTCGCCCACAGACAACTGGCCTGTAAGTTAGACTATAAATTATTAATGTTTTGGTATCGTCTGTGCTTTGTTGAAGAGCTTACTTCTTACTGAGAGGCTATGATTGGTCTCTTGAAATTGCCTCAGGTAACCTCCATCCAGTGGTTTAGCTCCTTGAGAGATCTATTTAGGAGACTAGGGATGGAGGCGTACTGGCTCAACCCTGAAAGTCTGTCTCTTATACCAAAGGACAGGGTTAAAGTGATGTACTGGGAAACAATTGCAGAGAAGGAGATGGTAAAATCAGTGGGTACTCAGGATTTTCTAAATTTTAAATTTGTTTTTAGCTATGAGGATACCATTGATGAAATTGTCCCCCCCGTGGCACGTAAACTTTTTTTACAATTCCATTATAAGACCCTACCCACTAAATTGTTTTGTAATAAGTGGCATCGGAATGCTCTTACTGACGATCTTTGTCCATCTTGCAAAGCCAGTTCGGAATCTATTGTGCATCTGCTATTTTTTTGTCCCCATTATGAAATTTTGAGGGGAAAGTGGATAATTCCATTGTACAGATTGGTTGGCCCTGGCCACTACCTTGAGGTGATGAGAATTTTGTTTACTGACACATGTAGGGTAATAGTATTTGGCTTGGCCAAATATTTGCATGCACTATGGATCAAGCGTTCTAAATGTACTGTATGAATTTTTTCTCCCTCATCCTTATTTTTTAATTGTATTTAATGGCAGCTATGTGCTTTTTCTTAAAAAAAAAATGCTTTTTATATTTTTCTATATTTTTCTTATCTAGTCTTGTGCTGTGTACTTTTTAAGATCCCTGTGATCGAAATAAAGTTATATATGATGATGATGATGAGTGTTTAAAATGCAGTTAAACAGGCAATACACCTCTCAGTAGTACAATTTAGTACCAATCTGTCAACCCGTCGTATGAGCACCACTTGCTCCATATTCTGGTGTATTTTTGAGATCTGTCCAAGCCTGGTAAATAGGCTTTTACAACTGGGCATATCAGCCTACACCTGCTCACAATTGCCGCATGGTGGGAGGTTGTGGGGAGTTCCATTTCCGTGCGATGCCTCGTTTAGCCACCATCGTGGCCACTCCGCCGTCAGTCGTTTGCAGCGTGGGCCTCCCAAGTCCTAGAACAGGCCCAGCAGCCCCACTTTGGGGGCCAAGTCAATCGGTCGTTCCCAGACCTGAGAATCTGTCAAGACTTCAGCATGTTTAGTAAACCTGCAGATTATAATGCCATAGAATTCTCCTGTGTTTTCAATTTTTAAATAGAGCAAATGGAATGAACTCCAAACAACTGTTCACCTCCTTCATGCCTATTTTACCTTTAAAATATAACTAATTTGATATTTATTATCTCAAAAACGCAATTACGTATGTTTAGCACTTCACAAAATATTGAATTTGGACTGAAGCGAAACATTGGGCAATTTGCTAAGGAATGTGTATTTTCATTTCATGTATGAGAGTGCTGTATGTACTATACTTCTACTACAACTTCTCACATCGGGCACATCTTCGTTTTTTGTCATACGTTTTCACACGTATCAAGTTGTTGCAATGTAACTGCTATAGTGAACTAAAAAAATTAAATCAGCAGCATTTTCTATTAGTTACCAAGCCATGACTGACTTTCCTTGAATACGGCATGCTCTTGCTGCTGGAAAGAGGCCTTTCAACATCTGTCATCTGTTTGTAAGCAACAGACCATGGCATTTGCTGGGTTTGTCAATAGATCTTTTTAAGTGTCATGCCTCACCCCGTGACAGTTTTATCCATGTTTTCAAATGTGATACACCTCTCGATTAATTGCGAGCCGTCTGTGTGGCTTTGTTGTGTGATTCATCTTCTTTGACACTCATGGCTGGTTTTCGTATTCCATCCTCGTAAACAGGCCATTGATAGAGATACGTCTATCATCCCGCAATAGGCAGAGTGTTCCTGCTTTTGAGATTGTGCAATAGCCTTCTTTGCAATGCTAAAAAAAAAAACCTTTGCGATGGCATTGTTTTCAATTCCGCACTATTACAGTGCAATCATAGAGCACTTTTATGAAAATCCAAACGAAAATCTTCTTTTGATCATTCATATATTTTGCAAAATGGTAAAATTCTGCTGGCCTGGCATTTTTCTTTATTTCCTTTTTCATAGTGGACTCACCTCAAGTGATAACCACAACCCTTGTCAAAGTACACCTCAAAGTCACTAAATTTACATCTGCTCAAACCGTTATTAGCTAAGGTACAGAGCAGAAAGGCTTAAGTTAGAGGCAATGTGTAAAGTATTATACATTATCAAAACAGTAATAACGTGAAAACACAAAAGGGAAAAAATCCCAAACCAATTTAAAAAACTAGAATAATTTTATATAAATAAAGTTACACCTAAACAGAAACAATCCAATAAGGGACTCTAAAGGATACCTAAGTGCAAGTTAATGCCAAAGCGATGGAGCATGGGTTGGATACAGAAACAAGATTTGACCCAGTTGGAAGTTGTACCTTAGTCTCTGAAACAGAAGTCAATAATCGTGAGCGTGGCAAGGCATCAGGCTGTGGCAACAGAGAGGGCTCCATGACATCGGACAGCCAATGGATGTAGGCTCAGTAAAGCCATTCACTTTTGGCAGAAAAGCTCAAAGCAAGAGAAATTTGAATTTTGTGCCCAAGGAAGGTCCATCACTGGCCAGATACTTTTGACACCATCACCCGTTGAAGATTTCTCCTTTTGGACATAGTCAATTTTTAGGATATCTGATTATTATAGGGGGGCAAGGCAGCAGGTCGTAGTCAAAGAGAGCTCCACGAGGCTGGACACATTCTCACTGAGGTCCCACTGAATCAGAATTGCTGCTGCAGCTCCTAGTGGGAGCAACCTGAATCTTTAGCACAGCAGCAATGCACCAAATTGGCTTGGCAGTTTGGTCCCAGTCCTTCGGATGCCTTGGAAGACAAAAACTTTCTACGTCCCAGGTTTCTGAAAACTTTAGAAGGAGTACACTTTGACAGCAGCCAAGGGTCCAGGACCTTGTGGTCAAGACTCACTCCAGCAGAGGCCACCAGCAGGGTTCACGGCAAGTCCAGTTGGAACTGGACTGCTGGACACTTTCAGGAAAAGTCTTTTGTAGCTTGTCGCTTCCCTGTAGCTTAAACAGCCCTTTGACCCTTGTGGTCAACCTGTTTCTCCAGAGTACAAGAGGGACAGCAAGTTCATTGTTTTAGGCTCTGCATACTTCACAGACAGCAGGTCCAGGACTCTTCTATCTATCCACAGGCCGAGAAAGTGTTCTAGGTGGCTACAGTGGGTGCCACACTTATGCCTGGCACCACCTTCTGGGTTGGCCCCTCCATAACCAATAGGGCAAAGGTTCCCAGGGGCAACACTACCCACTTTCGAAGCACCTCCTGTGTGCCCTACTATTAACAATCTCACTGTGCCTGTCTACCTAAAACCTAGAATCCAGAATATGTCTTCCCTCATGCAGAGTTCTTGTGCCTATCCTAGAGGTGTAGCCAGGGAAAAGAGCAACCCCTCCTCTATGGTCACTCTAAACCAGTTATGGGGCGGCTCCTCTGCCTCTTGGAGTGGCGTCTGCTTGGGGGACCAAGAAAAGCCCACCCAGGAGTCATCTAACATTTGCCTGTGACAGGGTAGGCCTCTTTGAAGTTAATTCAGTCTCTGGGCACAGCCCATATGGTCATTCTGTCAGAGGAACAAAACACGTCCTCTTAATCAAGGGCTTTGCATCAGCTCATCAGGGGGGCTATTCATACCCTGCCTGGCTGACAGTTGGATCTCATGCAAATGGACCTCCGGACACTTTAGGCAGTGAAAAGGTGAATTTCGAAAAGCACCTTTTCCAAAACATTTATTACAAATTCATCTTTACCAGTGAATTGAGCTCATAATAAATATTTTAAAAAGTCCAAGAATTAAATTTGAAGGTGTTTCTTAGCTGGAGATAACATTATTAAATATATTATTTTATCCCAATGCTTTCCTAAGAAATATCCAACCTTGTTATAGTGAAAATATCTTTTGAGTCTTTTTCACTGTAAAGACATATTTCATATTAAATGTTTCCATGTCCTACTTTTAAATACAATGCACCCTGCCTTATGCATAGTAAGGTCTAATTAGGGTAACATTTAAGAGGAAGATTCGGCCTGTCAAAAGGGCATACTTTGACAAGTCGAATGAGAAGTTTAAAACTAAGAAGCCAGGCTACAAATGGTAGGTTTGCAGTCATGTTTGTACTTGCCACTCCAGTAGGTGGCACAATGAGTGCTGCAGCCCACTGGTGACATTCAATTTACAGGCACTGAGTACAATTGGTTGAATATTTAAGACGGCTATGTCGCCAGTTGATAAGTAATGGGGGGTCTTACTCAAGAATCAGTATGTTCGTGCCTGCATCAAGGATATCTGTGGAGCAGAACAGCATCTGTCTGTCTGCCCCATTACTTATCAACTGGCGACACAAAGAGGCGCATAGCCGTCTTAAATAATTATCAAGAGCCATAACACATGGAAGAAGCCTGCTACTTCTACTTAAAAACCCTATCGGCTCGTGCTTGATCTGCACACTCACCGTGCCCTTCTATTCCATACCTGCGGAATCCTCCTATTGTGCTAACCAAATTTTGCCAGCCGACAGCTACCCTCACATGGGTGCCCGGCCGGGTCCCATGTGAGTATCCTTCCTTTTCACGTTACTCACGGTGCCACAAATTCCACACGAGGCTGCGCAAACCCTTCCTTCAGGTGTCCCTACTATCTTAGGTCCTGAAGAGACCCTACATTGCACACAGGGTCGAAACGCCGTCAACAGTTTTTTCAAAGCGAATCATTACAAGCCAGCACTTATCATTGTATAAAAGCGTGGTTTATATAATATATATCTTTCAATGGTCGCTTTCAGGAAATATAGGAAACCTTGTATATATGTCACGAATATGTCACAAATTATTTAGGTTTATTTGTTTAGGTTCCTTTTTACACTGGGACACCACTCACTACAATCAATTGATTGTTAAATGTCATGAATGTAATTTTGCTTCAAAGAACTATATAAACAAGAATTATGAATGAAATACTAATCTAAGGTGTGTTCGACTCCTTCTCTTTTTGACATCACAATAACCCATTACATTGCCATAGTGCGTTATTTTATTGAGATTTTCTTGCCATTAGTCCACAGGAGCCATTGTTTTTGATAATCATTCTACTGGTATTAAGCAGGACGACAAACTGCAGTATAAAAGGGAGCCCAGCCCAGAGCCACATCGGCAGACTAACACATGTCATGGAGCTACTGATCATGCAGCTCGGAGCCCCAAGAGGCCCACAACACCCATCGCCACCCCCCCAGGCCCCCCACCCCCTCAGGACTCCCCCCGGACTACCATAAAGGCAGCGCAGAATGAGACAGCGGTCCTTCCGAAAACGCACCAGCCTCGGAGACTTAACACCAGAGGAAGTCATTGCCCACTACAGGCTCAAAAGGACAACCATCCTCCGCATCCTGACCCACATTGCCCACAGGCAGACGGTACCAACACAGCGGACAACCAGCATCCCTCCACAGACAAAGCTGCTGGTTGTGCTGCACCTGTTGGCCTCTGGTACCTTCCAACCAACAACTGCCAGAGTCGGAGGAGTCTCACAGCCAGCCCTATCAAAGTTCCTCACACCTGTCTTGGATGCCATCATCAGCTTGGTACCCCAGTACCTTCACTTCCCCCACACTGCGCAGGAACAGCTGGAGACCAAGCAAGGCTTCTACGCCATAGCTGGCTTCCCGCACGTGTTGGGGGCAAAGACTGCACACATGTCCTACTTGTGCCCCCTGCCGACACTGCACACAATTACCGCAACAGGAAGCACACACATTCCATCAATGTGCAGGCAATAGTGGACCACCGAGGACTGTTCACCAACGTTGTCGCCAACTACCCAGGCAGTGTGCATGATTCCTACATCTTCTGACAGTCCATAATCAACCAGCGCTTTGAGGATGGCACCTACGGAAATGCACTGCTCGTTGGTATGTACCAACGGAACACACCACACACCTCTAATCCACAATCATGCAACTCGCAACTGTGGGAATGCACACATTACAACATCACATAGAACATGCCAAACAACATGCCCACCTACCAGACACGACAACACATGGAACTGTGGTAACAGGGGCCAGACATGTAGACAAGCCATCCACGTCATGGCACCTCTGCCACACAATAGCAGGATGTGGTGAGAGGCGGGAACCGAGTATGTGCGAGGGAGGCAAGTGACCCATGAATCAGAATGTACGCAATGCCAAGTGTGGCGGGGATGTGCTGGACAGACTTAAGTATGCAGAGCACAGACATGTCCATGTGGACATATACTGCTGGTGTTTGTAGTGTCGTAGACAGTGGGCGCAACCATGTTACCTCAGGCAGTGGGGTAGACCCTGGACATGTAGCTATGTCGTCGTCCCCTGTAAGCGTAAGCAGAGTGGGCTGGGCCAGCGTAGGAGTGGGAATCAATAGCCCGGGGCTCAGGGCGTGGTTCACATCCGGGATAGCCACCAAGGCAACTACTGCGTGTGTCTCTGTTTCCGCCATATCCTGACCATAGGCCTACACACACGTGGCCGACCACCTTCAACGGCCAATATCACAGTGTTGTTGTCAGGCTTGTAGACATGCGCAGACAGTCATGACAATGGTGTGTCCTAGGAGTGCAAGTGATGCAACCGCGCAGTGCACACAAGTAAATAGCCTCGGGAGAGTGAGGAGCAGCTTTGAGGCAACGTACTACACATGGATGCCGCTCATTTGCTACATGCAAGACATGTCAGACATGTATCCCAAAGTCCCACACATCACACACCAATATACTAATAAGCCTGCCAACACAGAATGCGAACCACCGATTGACACATCTCTCTACCCTGTCACAGGTGATCAAGGATATGCACTCTGCCCGTGGATGATGGCACCCCTCTGAGCCCCGAACACCCAGGCCCAGAGGCAGTACAATGCGGCCCACATACGCACCAGGGGCATTGTGGAGCGCTCATTTGGCGTGTTGAAGTCACGTTTCAGGTGCCTGGACATCACAAGTGGAAGACTCCTGTACAGCAAATAGTGTGCAAGATGATCATTGCATGTTGTGTGTTGCACAACATATGTGTACGCACCAATGCCCCATGGATCCATGTGCCAGATGCACCGGACGATGATGATGAGGATGAGGCAGGTAGACCACACCCCAGTGCAGCAGCAGCTGGAATAGCCCGAAGTGACACTATCATTCACAATTTCTTCACATAAGCATGTCACATAGGGACTGTCCTTAGCAATCATGGGACAGGTCAAAATGACCACAGGCACAGCATGTGCAAATGAATTCATTCCAAGACACATTCCCTGTGTGCATGTCACTCCTCTGCATTGGCACATCGCTCTGACAAGTGTATGTGCAACATTTAGTGCTGACAATTTCACCAATGGCAATTGGATGGTGGGAGTGTCACCTCCGTTCTCGGGATCCTGTTTTCCTGCGGACTGCACCGCGTCTTCCTCTTCTTCTTCTCCTTGACCTTCCCTGGCCCCGAGGTCCCAGGCTGGTCCTCCGTGGTGCTTGTGGGGTTCGGGTTGTCCTCTGTACTTGCTCGAGCTCTCTCCATTGTGCTTCGCAGTTGTTATGTTTTTTAAATTTATTTCAGTTTTTTTGCTGCTTTTATGGTGATTTTTCCCACCTGACGTGGGAATTGCAAGCCTGGCGCTGCTTGTCGCCGATTTTTCTATCGCGGTTGGGCCCATCGCAACTTTTTTCACGTTCGGGTTTCCTTTTTTATCGCCGTCGCGGTAGTTGTATCGCGGACATTTGACGCGTTCTCGGGAGACTATTGCATGTTACCGCCATGTTGAGAATACGACGTTAACGCAGAGTTATTTTCCCGCGATAAACGGCGATATGAAAACGTGCGTTAGCCTTTTTTGGCGATGATTATCGCACATTCTTGAGAATATCCCCCTTTGTGTAGTGTGTCTTGTAAACACTGCTCAAAAAACTCCACCAACTCTTCCAGTATTTTCCCACACAAGATGTGAACGAAGTAAAAGTCCCAATGTCCATACAATGCGCAGATCCATTCCCCTAGGCCTCCCAAAAAGTCTAACTTCTGGGAACGTACAGACCTGAAAACTAGCCAATTTCTACCGAGCAAAGTATGTTAGAAATTTCCATATGAATGCTGACCAGTGCTAGGAGTCACAGGCTTGCTTCCTGGCAATTTTCACTCACACGATGAACAAACAAAAGTTATCACATTACTGAGAATGTCAGTTGACAGCATAGTAGAAAATTCAAACAAGTTACAACAATGAAGCATGCACTGGCAGAGCTGTCCGATGTGAACAGGACACTGGTGGGGCTCTGAGGCGTGGTGCTTCATTCTCGAGGCATGTCTTTTAGTTTCTGTGAGTTTCTTTAGTTTTTCAATTTTCTTTCAAGTGTCAGCTTCAATAAAACCACTTGTAAGGCACAGGTTTGTCTCTAGATTGTCGCCAAAATGTAATAATGAAGATCAGGTAGCTAAAGTATTGCTTTAGCTTATTTATTAAGTCTTAGCTGCAGGTTGGTAATCAATGTAGAGCAGTCCTACCAGGAGCAGCCTGCCTGCTGCTCAGCCCATACTCCAACTGTCACACCTCACCAGACAGGCACCCAAACATTCCATTCATCATCACCAAACCAACATTCCATGCAGCACATTCACACTGGCTGAGCAGCTATGTAGAAAGCAACAGGATAAATACATATACAGGATACTACACCCTTACTGTCATCTGCAGACCCATCTGTGAGGCTCATTGCCTTAGCCTGCTTACAGATGCAATCCAGTATGCAGATAGTTCCAACATGTCCAGCAAGGAGATATGACCAATTCTGACCACTAGAGACTCCTACCCCATTCCCTAGGGAAAATTCTGCCCACATGTAACAAATAACCAACAGAGGGCACTAACAGCTGTCAGTGTCAGGAGTCAGGACCCTGGCCATCCACTGCCAGGCAGAGGTGCCAATCTGGGGCCTCGAGCAGGTATCACATATAGCTGTAGGACTGGTAAGGAGTCACCCACTTACTCCTGAAGTCTCCCTGATGTCTTAGGCTTCTCAGAGTGGCGAGCTATACTTTCAGGTGATAGACACCTTCCATTTACTCTTACTTCTGCCACCTCATGGATGGTACTCTGAGACTGAACTTTCAGTTCCCTGTATAATGAGACTGAACAGGTGCCTGGAAATTAAGGACTTTCAGGGAAAAACCTCAGCCCCTCTCAAGTGTGACACACCTTGTCCTTGTCATGTAGGGGTCAGCCTGGGGAAGGTCTCCTGTCCTCTGTGACAGTGCAGGTAGAACATTGAGGTCAAAAGTGGCCTCACAAATGTCAGTCTTAAGGTGCTCTTCTCTCAGAGAAGGTAACTGCTGACCCACTGCTCCTCCCACTGTGGATGGCCTCCAACTACTACCCTTTACTCGTCATCTGTGTTTCTGTACTCTCCGTTTTGGAGCAGTACCCCAATAAATCTGTGTTTTTGGGGCACCCTGGGCAACCCACCTCTTTTCTCACTGGTGGAAGTTCATTGCCAAAGATGCACTCAATGGATATCTGGGGAATGTCAAAGACTTTCCTCTGAGCCTGTACCCCCACCCATTCTAAGGATACCAGGGTCATAGAGGGGAGGAAGTCCTATATGTGGGCCTGAGTTAGACTATATATCTGTCCTGGCAGTTAATGTTCCGAAGAAATCAGTCTGAATGCCACCATAGTCTGGCTGGCACATGTATCCTAATGGAGCAGTGACAGGGACACCATTCAGGGTGATCTCCTGCAAGTGGTGGCTCCCACCCTCAGGGATCACCTGCTTACCTTCTGAGTCCACTTTCCAGATAAGGGACACTAGGGCATGCATTAATCTCTCCTCTTGGGGATTACTTCTTCCTTAGACACATTGGCTACCTCTGTGAAGTGCCCATCTGTGAGTGGTTTCGTGGGACAGGAAGAGTTCTTCTGCTTGTGCCCTGACTGGAGACAGTCATGACAGTTGTGCAGGTGAAAGGTCTTCCGCCAATCAAATCCTCCCCCCTTATACTTTGAAGGGGTGTGTGAATCCTGTCTTTCCAAGCTCTTTTGGGGCCCTTTAGGGAATGTTTCTATTGTATCATGGCCTTCCTCCTCTCTCTCTCCTGTTAGCTGATCCAAACGTCAGCCTATTTCCCAAGCACTCTGTACACAGCGGGCTTGGTATCTAATAAGTGCTTACCCAACTCTGCAAAACAATTACTTAGAAAGTACCTGATCATAGAATGATAATGCTCATCATAATCATTTACTTTACTGTCCTTCACTCAACTATCCAGTGCCTTATGGGAAGAATTCACCAGATCCACCCATCATTGGTGTGATTGCTTCTGGCTATCCCTGCCCCTCAGATGATTCTCCTCAGGGGCCAGACCAAACTTAGTGATCAGTGCTTCTTTCATGGAAGCATATCACATCTGGTCACCCACCTTTAGGGTCAATAAGGTACCCCTCCCAGCAATTGGCATGGGCTTCCATACATTAGCCCCGGCCCTCCAGTTGTCCACGTAGACTTCATACATGCACAGGGCCACCTCATATGCTGCATGCCATTTATCTATTTCACTCCCCTTCACATAAACAGACAGCAGATCTTAGGGGATGTGAACTCTTTTACCTCTCCTAGGCACTTTACTGTCACTTCGACTATCATCACTCGAATCAGAGACCCTCTTGGACTTCAAATCCAATTCTTGTGGGCCTTTGTCATGGGTCACCATCGGCTTCTTATCTTCCAAGGCCAAAGCTATTGTCTTCTCTTCCAGTGCCATATTCTTTTCATTCAGGGAAAGTTTAGCCAGTTTTAAATTCAGGTTTCCCCAACATACCCTTAAACCTTGGACTTAGACACTGCCCTCTATTTGCCACTAGGACAGACCATACCCTGAACAATGCAGGTCACCTAGCTCTTGAGGGCACCTCCTCCTCTGGCACTAGAGTCTCTGCAATGGCATATTCTTCCTCTTCCATCTCTTTCTCCTCTTGTGGATCATCATTCTCTTGGTCCTGTGTGCTGGACAGTAGCAGTTGGACCTCTTCTAACACTCTAGGGACAATCTGGTAATCCCCCTTCTTGGATCTTCTAGCCTGCTTCAGGACTTTCTCTCTGCACATCTTCCTCATATCTCCCATGCTGGGGCTCAAAAAGCTATTTGATTTCTCTTCCATCCTTACAAAAATCACAGGAATGACATTTAAAATAATAAAAAATGGTCAATTGAAAAAGAAAAAATCTCTTAGAAAAAGAAAAAAATCAATTTTGATGTCACGTTAAAAAAAGGATTTTTGATTTTAACTTCAATCACTGAGGGGTACTGCAGAACACAAGTCCTGGATCCCCCCGGTGAACACCAATGTAAAAAATTGGAGTATTAGTTTAGGAGTTGAGTACTCACTTCAAGGTATAACCACAACCCTTGTCAGGGTGAAACCTCAACGTCTGTCAATTAACCTAAGCTTATTTCCTTGGTGGGTATGGCATGGAGCAGAAATTTCTAAATTTAAGGCATTATGGAAAGTATTTATGAAGTACCATGACAGCAATAAAGTTAAAATACAACATAGAAAAAAATCCCAAACCAATTTAAAAAATAGAGTAAAATGTAATAAGTAAAATGACACAAAAAATCCAATAAGACCAGAGTTATGATGTTTTTTCAATTTAAAATATAAAACTAAAGGGAAAAAGCATTAAAGCTCCAACTGTGGTCATCTGGTTGCACTTCACCAGTACCTACACACCAGTTAAGGCTGACCACGGAGTCCTGCAATGTCGTCAAGGATGCCATTGATGGGGGGCTTGTGATGTGAACTCCTGCATTAAGGATGCACTGCTTAGCGGTGGTTATGAGGTAGCTGCGCGCCTGCAATGCAAAGTCAAGTGCCATCATTGAGGATGCTGCTGACAAGAGGCTTGCAATGCAAAGACCTGCCTCTACAATGCGCAGCAGCAGTTCTGAGGAAACTGCGTTCTGCGATGTGCGGTCCTGCATTGGGGATGCTTCACGTACCGGAGGTTCCAAAGCGGCTGTGAGGAGATGTGTTGCATTGCATCGATTTTCTTCACAGAATAACAACTGGGCAGGCAGTTCACCTTCAGATGCACTTTCAAGGGTCCAGGACACGGGTGCCACCACTTGGGGTAGGGAGAACTCACAGCATCTAGAGTCCAGGTGTTGGGTTTAAGGTGCTTGGGGCCTTTTCTATCCATGAGGCTCTGATCAGAATGCCAACCAACAAGCCCTTGGAGTCACTCTGCTGGTCCTGGGTTCAAAATGCAGGTTCAGTCCTTCTCTCTCATGCAGCTCTGCAGCAGATTAGCGGTCCTTCTTGCTGAGCAGCACAGCACTTCTTGCTGAGCAGCACAGCAATCCGTCTGAGTCTTCCACAGGTCCATAGGTGTACTGAAGTGTTGGGTCTGAGGGCCCACTATTTATACCTGGTTCCCACCTTGAAGTAGGAGATGATTCTGGAGGTTTATACTCTGAGAGGTGTTTTGAATATCCTGCCTCCCTGCTCTGGCCCCAGCTTGTCTGGTGGCACAAAATACTAACTTCAAAACCCTTTGTGAATATGCTGGGCAGAGCCTTTGCGATTTGCAAATGATGTGCTTGACAGCTCCTCCCCCTAATCAACTAAGAAATGGCCCATCCTGCCATCACCTATCCTCCCTCACTGTCTGGGAGCAATACACAAAGACCAACTGCCAAGTTACACTTGGTCATGTGACCCTGGATACAGGCTGCAGGCACCAAATGTTTAACCACTAAATAGGGTTTCAAAATAACATTATTTAGACACCATACTTGATTCCTACCTGTCCCAATTGAAACATATAAAGTTATCACATTAAATGTAATAAGTTAACTCAATGTGTTAGTATGGGAGAGATAGTCCTGGCAGGAATGAAAAACGAATGTAAGAGTTTTTCACTGCCAGTGTCATGTGGTTTGTGGCCTCAAGGTCTGCCTTGCTAAGTTGGCCTAGGCCTGACTGCCATGGTGCCTTTTTTGCGCACGTTACTTTGTGCCTTTGTTTTTCCAGCCTCTGCTTCTGCCCGGCTATTTTAGAACTGTCTGCATTTCTGTCTTTCACCTTTTCTCCTGTTCCCTTTGGGTTACATCTGCACAACATGTACAAGGTCGAAAAACAACGTCCCTTGTTCTTGCTGATCTGGCCAGTCCCTCGCACTTAGACATAACACTAAGTACAGCTGCACTGGAGAAATTTGTGTGCTTTTAATATTGTGATTTCACGGTTAGAGGCACTTGGAGAAAAACCTTTCCAGAGAGAAGAGCTGTGCGTGTCTGATGATGTAAACCTTGCATCTAGATATTGAGGTATGGGGGTTCGCCTGACAATGCCCAGAGGTCTTCTGTTTTTATAATAAACTAGCTACTAGCACGGGGAGGGTGGTATGGTCATTTAGCCCTATATCCACTGCTTTATGAAATGCTTTCCCCGTTTGTATTCTATGGAATTGTAACTATGCTTATTATTTTATCCTTATGCATTATGCTGATAGTACTGGCACGTGAACTGTAACTTAGAGCACGGTAGTTGAAATAAACATTTTAAACTATACAGTGTCTCTTATTACGCACGTTGTGGACAGGTATGAGTGAGTTATGAAAGGGTGTCCTTGCTCCCGCGAGTCCTGAGAGAGAGAGAGACCGTGTTCTGGGTTGTCTAATCATTGGTAGCATCGTTGCTAATGAGACGAGAAGCTAGTCGGATTGGGATTGTGGGTACTAAGGTGCATGGTTGGTTCACCACTATACTCCGAGGTCCTATTATCCTGTGCATAGCTCTGTGTATATGCAGAATCCCTACAACATGGCGCAACCAACGAGTGGGCTGCTTATCTGCGAGACGCTTGAGTAGTACTTGTGCTTGTTCACAACCCCCTTCGCAGACGCTTCCGGAAGCGTGTGTGAGGGTGATACCTCCTATATTGACGTTTTTATAGGTTCTTTCAAGCTTGAAGTTGTTAAAAGGTTTTTAAATAAAACCCTATATTGTGCTGCCTCATATTAGGTTGTCGAATATTGTTTGCCTTAAATGGCTGTTCAAATTGCGGCACATAGCCGCGCAGCGCTCCGGGCTCACTTGACAGTGTATGGAGTGCCTGACGCGGGTGTCGATCTGATTTTTGTGGTACAAGCGGATCCTGCTTACCACTTTGAGGTGTTTTACTCTTGGGTCACCTTTCCGGCGGTGGATGGGACTGATAATTTGTTCCATGAATATACAGCCACCGCTGTTCCTAATCTCTATAGGCCTTATAGGAATCTTGAAGTACCGCTCATGGCATGGCAACACTGTGTTTGGTTTGATGACGCCCTCCCCCAACCGGTTACCTCGGTTCGTTGAGGCCCCTTATCGATTGAAGGGGCCACTTGGCCTGTTTTGGCCGAGTATACCCCACATCCACGTTATATGACGCTTGCAGTTGCTGAACTGTGTAATTTGCATTCGTCTTTGATACGTGTGCATAGAGCTTTAGTACAGTTTGTTACAGGCAACATCCAGGGAGCCCCGCCTGGAGTTGCAGCACATCCAGCTGGAGCAGGCGGTGTAACCATAAGTCCCGTCATGGTTAATTCGGTGATGGGCAAGCGCCCACAAATTAAGGACGATTTGCCTTATTGGCTTGCAGAAAAATTTGACCAGCTGGAGGCAGTTTTTCCAAATACTTCTCCTGTGGAAAAACACAGGATTCTGACGATTAGTTTGCCAAAAGACTTGATCCCCGATTTGGCAGAATGCAACAACTGGGGTAAGGTATTCGCAGCAGTGTATGCAAAGTGTTTCGGCACTCCTTCCATGACGGTTCTTCCCTCTGTAATCAAACGTGTGCAGGATGAGCATGGCCCTGAAGCGGCTGTGGAATTAGGGATGAGACTGGTGGGAGTGTTCGATGTAGTAGCTGATTTGATCCTTGCGAATGTCAAGGGCGATGCAGTTAACTTTCAAGTAGCTAATGCTTTGGCTTTGGTCCCAGAACCGGACAAGCCACGCGAATTACCGAAAATTATTGCACAGGCTTACAAAACCATTGGCCGCAATAGCCTGGGAGTTAAGCCTTTTGCTAAACCGCAAACACAATCGCAACAACAACCAAAAACTCAATCTGAGAAAGATGAGAAACCGTTCTTTACTAAAAGGAGCTGGAGGTTGAAAAAACAGGGTAAGCAACAGAAAAGGCCAGGGTCGCGAGGCGCTTCCCCGGTTTCCGTCTCTTCTGAACGCACTTATGATTTGCGCGATAGGGCGAGAATTAAATCTCCGGAGAGATTTCAATTCCCTGATTCGCATTCTCCTCGTTCTTCACAGGCACCAACTACTTCCCCGGCTGGTGGAGGAGAACGCCAGGATAGAGGCAGGGGTCGAGAGGCTCCACAGGGACGAGACCAACCTCGACAACAAGTCCGAGGGAAACCAGAAGAATTTCAACGTTCTCGCCCACAGTTCCAGAAGAAAAAAGTTGCAGCTGTAACAGCGAGGTATGCCACAGACGGTGAGAACGAGACTCCTGAATTGGACGTGGGCAGTGACGCTCCTAGACAGCGCTGCGGAAGTTACCATAGTGCGGGAGGCGCTACGTCCTCATGTGGAGGCGACAGCAACTGAAACATTCATTACTGTCGAGACTGCAGACACCAGAGTGGCACCCCCTGACAGACTATATAATATTGTCATTCAAATTGAAGGTGACATACAGCGTGTTATTAAAGGGATTTTTTGGGAGAACCTGACCACTTCTTACGACATTCTGTTGGCAGAGGCGGATTGGCCGCCCCCATTCGTACTTGCTGCGCGTAGAGGGGAGGAGGTAATCCTTCCGAGCTTTTCTCGTCATGTCCCCAAGGACAAAGCGGAGGCTCTCGCAGCTGAATGGGCTGTGTCCCTGGCTCCAGCGTTATACCGCAACCACGTGGGCTGGGATGAAGACTCTCCCCGCATGAAATTCCTTTGCGGTCGCTGCCACAGCCACAACCCCAATATCCCATCAAACGGGAAGCTAAAGGTCCTGTTTCCGAAATTCTGACACAGTTAGAATATCAAGGAGTGATTGAAACATGCGTGTCACCCATGAATAATCCCCTTTTTGCAGTTTCTAAACCCGACGGATCATACCGCTTAGTTTTGGATTACCGACATTTGAACTCTCATTGTCGGACCTTTGCGGTACAAAACACACACACAGTTCTGCGCTTGTAGACAGTCTTGTTCGTAAGAAATATAAAACAACACTTGATTTATCCAATGGATTTTACACGCACAACTTGTCCACGGAGTGAAGCCAATGGAGCGCTTTTACCTCCGGTGGTAAACAGATTAAATTCCGGCGTTTACCCATGGGCTACAAGAACAGTCCGGGTGTATTCGCCGCCCGTGTTGTCTCTTTGTTAGACGGCATAGACCCAGATGCGTGTTCGTACGTCGATGATATCTATCTGACAGACAACGAATTATACCCGCATCTTACCCGAGTGGACCGCATTATTCTTGAATGTGCGGTCTTGGGTTACAAATTTAACTTTGCCAAATCTCACATTGCTGAATTTACCGTTTTGTTTTTGGGCTATGAGCTCAACAATGAAGGTAAGGGCTTAGCCCCCCATTTTTTGGAGAAATGCGCACTTTTGTGCCCTCCAACCACTTTGAAGAAGCTGCAGTCTTTACTGGGTTTCCTAAACTTCGGGCGTACTTACATTCCCGAATATGCCCAGCGTATCAAGCCACTTTATGCCTTGATACAACCTAACTTTTCGAAGTCATGCTGGCTTCCCGAGCATTATTCTATACTGCAGTCTTTGCAGTCAGATTTGCTTGAATCTAAATTCTTGTTGACTCATGACAACCACACAAACCTGGTGATTAGAATCATTCTGGGGGCAGTGGGTTTCACGTACTTAACCTTTAACGAAGGTGACACAGTACCGATCGCATACAAGTCACATCTTTACACTTCCGCAGAAATGCGCTTTTCATCTGTGGAGAAAGTTTTGACTGCAGTACAAATGGCGATTCTAAAGGAACGCGCACTGGCACAGGGAAAACGCATTCTGGTGGTGACACCATATCCTGCCCTGGAGGCAGTGAAGAAAGCAAGTGTTCCGAACTCTAAAGCTTTGCACCCCCGTTGGATACAATGGGCAACATCTTTGACGTCCCCGGAAGTCACTTTTATCTTTGATTCTTCTCTTCAGACTCAGGAGTTTTTACAGTATGAATTCGTTCATCCTCCTCCTCTGTCCTTGCTACCGCTTGAGGAATACGAATGTATTATCTATACCGATGGTTCGGCACAACCGGCCACGGGTTCCAAGCATGCTTATTCAGCTGCATGTGCTATTGTTGCAGGTACCATGGTGAACGGTAAGTTCAAATCAACTGTAGTGCACACTCAGGCACTAGGAGACAGTACTGCACAATTGGCCGAGCTGCTCGCATTGGTGCTCGCACTTGAGTTCGCTGATCTGGATGTGACCACTCTTATTGTGTGCGATTCTTACTACTGTGTTCAGTCTTACAATGACAATCTATTCTTTTGGTCGCAAAACGACTACAGGGATGCAAAAGGTAGCACAATTAAGCATAAAATGCTTTGGGTTCGAGTGGCAGATTTGAAACAACGTCTGCCACTCACACAGGTGATTCACACTCTTGGCCACCAGCGTGTGGGCGCACACACTGTCGGTAATGGTTTGGCGGACGAAGCTGCCAAATCAGCAGTAGCCACGTGCTCAGTCGCAGCAGTTACAAGATCCATGACTAAAATAGATACTGATATTTTGGCAGCTGTTGCTGCGATGAAGGAAGGTGCTAATTACCCACGGGATTTCCCTTCCAAATACTCTTATCAATTAGGTCCCGAACAGGCTCCTTACGTAAGAATTCCAGACGTTGGTGATCGGCTGATTCCCAACGCGGACCGCAGACTTTCCTTGATAACAGCCGCACACGAAGGCATGGCTTCGGCTCATGCTGGCGTGTCTGCGACGGTGTCCATCTTGCAGCAGCATTACTGGTGGCGTGGTTTATACAAACAAACCCGTACTTATGTGCTTTCTTGTGATGTTTGTCAGCAGATTAAGCCTTCCACGGTTACATGGCCACCACAGACCCCGCTCTGCATGTCTAACAGACCTTTCGGGTGTGTTAACCTGGATCACTGCGGTCCATTTTCTTCTGACACTGCATATAAGTACATCTTGGTTGCAGTGGATTCGTGCACACGTTTCATCTGGGTTTGGCCACAACGGAGTGCTGACGCTCGAAATGTCATAAGGGATTTGCATGTCTTTGTGGGAATTTTCGCCTGTGGCACCTTCATTCTGACCAAGGTCCGGCGTTCGCCTCTAAGGCTTACAAGGACGCAATGGGTTCACTGGGGGTGCGGGTGAAATGTTTGTCTCCATATCGGCCTGAGGGCAATTCGATTGTTGAACGAATGAACCGTGACTTAAAGCAATCCTTGACAGCTAGAGTCTTAGGTACTGGCAGGAACTGGCTGGCCCACTTGTATACCGTACAACGTGCACTTAATAATCTCCCTAGAAGACCTCTGGGTGGGCGGACCCCATACGAAATGCTCTTTGGCATACGAATGTTTGTGCCCGACCTTGATGGTCTAGACATGGCGGCGCAATCTGCCATCTTTGTTGTAGATAACCATTCTACTATATTACAGGACTTACAAGAAGCCCGAGACAAACTTCCAAACGAACATTTACCTTCAGCCACAGATGCTGAGCTGCAGATTCCGGTTGCCAGCTTGCTTCCGAAGATTGGAGATCTGGTTCGAGAGAAGGTGGAGAACAAAAAAGAATGTGGCCCCTCTTATCGTGCACCAGTTCCAGTCCTTGGCTTGAAGGGAACTCGTACAGTCATCTTACCACCGCTTCCTGGTCGCAAGGACAACAGATACATCTCAGTGGAAAATGTCAAGCTACAACATCTGTCCGATCCTGAATAGTGTAACACCAGCGGTCTCTTGTCGAGTCATTTCCCAGACAAATGTTTGTCCAACCAACGAGGTTGGTCTTGTCCAATCTCCAGCCCGAATGGTCACTGATGTTGCTATCGAGATGGTAGATTTGCCTGATCGCTTACTCGACTACCCGGATTCCCCCTGCAACGAGGAGACTGAGTATACCTACCCCGCCACTGAGTCGGTGGCTCACCTACCAACAACGCCACTGAGCCCAACACGTTATTCCTTTGACTCGGATTCCACCTCATCACTTGTCCCGTCCAAATTCAGTGTTTTTATATCCTGGTTCAGAGACAATTTTTTGATTCCCCCCTGGACAATCATCTGGTTGGTACTATTCCTGATTTTTCTGTTCATGTCCATTGGCTTTGTCACAGTGTTTTTTCTACTCATCAATGGTCAGTATTTACCAGAACACTCTGCAGTGAACTGTGTAGCTGGAACTTTGGCTCCACATTCTTCATCTCACATCATGAAGCATGACCACACATTTGTGAACATTTCAGCTTTCCCAGTCACTGATGGCATCGTATGGGATGCGGTAAATTTCCAAATTCATGGACCGACCGAGATTATTAATGTACCAAATGTCCTCCGAGTTTCAATGGGTGATGTCGTTAAAAGTAATATTCATTCTGACGATTGGGATGTGCATGCCGTTGAATTATTATTTAATGATTTGAAATATTATGCTGCTTTTAATGCTGAAGATTTGTACATGAATTCTGCCAGTTATGCCGATTTATATTGTTACCAGCATTGGGGCAACTACTTTGTCCATAAACCAAGTGCACTGCGGGGTCCTTTTAACTACACCCAATGGGAGCATTGTCCAACCCCTTTGCCAGGTAGCTCCCAGACTCTTAGAAATAAGTTTACTTACTTTACAGACTTTGATAGATCGAACCCTGGGTCCTATTATTTTAAATTAAACACTTCATCCACACAGAAAATCATGTTGACCCACACCAAATTGCTATATTCGGGTTTCTTTTTGAACGCCTTAGCTGTGGGTGGTTATGAATACTGGCAGGACACCATTGACTTAAAATCTTTCTGGGGGACCAAATCATGGCAGGTGCAAGGCACAGAAGCCTTGCATCGTGCTTGCCTTATCCCGGCCCAAATTTTATTTTTAAATAATACCATCTATCAGACTACGTGTTGGGGTTTGGCTACTTCCAAACAATTGAAAGCACCTTCCATTCCTGTATTGTCTTCCACTCCTAACGAAAGCTTGCATTTGAATATGTCCCTTACATCGATACAAGCTTTGTTTCAGAACAATTCGTTTAATGTCTCCACGTTTGTTCAGTCACCCTGGTTGGCTTGGCCAACGGCGGCAAATGCCTGCCAACTGCGTTTTCATGACTCAGTTCCTGGTTACAAACAGGATAGGCCAGACCCGCGGTTTTCTGCCTCTCGTACTGTTACAACATATTCTGTTGGTAAATTATGTAAACAGTGGTTGCAGCACTCTTCTTTAGATTCTGTAAAACAGCATTTATCCCTGCTATCAGGCAACATTGATCTGTCCGATTTTGTTCTGGGTCCTCGTGGCCCTCGACCTAAGAGGTTCATTTATGAAACTTACAATGAACTCTGGAAGCTTCGCAAATTGAAGCTGCTTCCCGTCTAAGGGAAATAGATCAAGCAAATTTAGAAAAGGTGCTTGCTGTTGTTGACAATGGTATTAATACCCTGTCTTCCCACATTTACACATTAGAGAATATTGTTTCCTTTGTTGTTGATATTGTACAAGATGATGTTTCTGTGTTCTATCATGGTCAGAATCAATTGCGTTCAGTGATGCAGTTTGCATGGACTTTGCAAACACTTAAAATGGGTAGAGTTCCTTGGCACTTGTTGAACAACTCTGCCTTATTCCTGCCTTTTAATTTAACTGACAAACAGCAGTTCATGTCCATGAAAGATGCAGCATACACTCTATTACATATCGATAAAATAGAGCCCTTACCATTCTCTGTGGCGGAATTGGATTCTGCCGTGTGGCTAGTTCACAGGGTTATCGCCTTGCCTTTTTCTTTATTTGAATTTAGTTTGTGCATGAAACATTATCCTGTGGGCCGTTTTCAGCCCTTGGGAAGTGCCTTCCTGCATGAACTTTGGTCCCTGCCTTTCATGTATAAATGCCTGAGGGACGGAAAGGAAGTTTTTCTCACAGGGGAGTCATGCGATTCTACTGTGGGTCATTCCCTTATTTGCAAAAACATTAAATTGCATGGAGCTTGTAAGGTTTCGGCTCCTAATCTTGCTTGTGTTTTAAAGGGCATTCCTGCTCCTGCTATTTCTCCTACTTTCACTGTGCTTGCAAATGGTAGCTATCTGCTTCTGAATAATCAGGACTGCTGTGGCATGCTGGCCGGCATACCCTATATTGTAACAGTTTCCCACGGGGTTGTCCGCTGCAAAAATGTGCTTTTTCCTCCCCCGCACGACATCATAGATAGTTCATTTTGGCCTTCCATTCCTACTTTGAAGGCGGATTTCAATAAATTGAGCAGAATAAAGGCACTATTATTGAACCAGGAGGTTATGCTCACATCCGCCCGGGAGACATTCATCCTCCAGGTGGCTAGTACCCACAGAGAAATACAGGCCCTTTTGAACACTAACCTCCCACAACATTTCGGTGAACTGATTCACCGTGTTTTTAATGCATCACGCACCGAAGGTCTGGTGCACTTTTTTAAAGTTGTGGGCTCTGGCCTTGTAACCTCCTTTCAAACTATCTTTGGTGTAATACCGGCTTTTATTCATCCCATTTTTTCCAGCGTCTTTGGCGGCTTTCCGTTGATCCTCGCCTTAGCGGCTGGTATACTACTTTTGGCCTGTTTACTACGCAATGGCTGCACCTCCTTGGGCCCTTCTCGACCCCGGTCGACTCCAGATGCTCCGTGAGCGCATCCTCGCTGGCTTCGGCATCCTGCCTTTGGCGACACTCAGTGTGTCCTGTAGACTTTCTTTTCGCTTTGCGTATTTCGCTTGTGTGCAACCTGTGATGTCTTGCATCAGATGTCCTTTCTCGTGGTCCTTGGATTATTGCCTCTCCAATGCGCCTCTGTCTCGACCGGATTTCGTCCTTCTGGTGGGTCCCTTAGAGGCCCATGAACGGGAATGTTCCAGTGCAGGCTACATGGCGCGTGCGGCTGCACTGGGGATTTTGGCACAATGGGATATCTGGGCGGCTGCTCAGAATCACCTACAACGAAGTTATATTGAGTATCACGCAAGTTGTCCCGCAATGCTGTTCGCTGCTCCCTCTTGCGAGAAACATGACTGCAGTTTTGATTTATTGGACTGGATGGCGCCGCTTTTTTCTGACGATTCCAACGATGTCCTCTTGGAAGGTGTGGCGTTTTTCTGCACTTACACTCTGTTGGATTAAGGGGGCCTTCGCTTTCAGCAACCTGCCTCACTGGACTTTTTTATTCTGCAATATTTTTTCCTCTCCCATTCATTGTCCTTCATGGGGACTATTCCAAAACAGACGTTTCTGTTCTGCTCCATCTATTTGAACTATGTCTTCGCCAATGGACTGACCAGGGGAGGGTGTCATGTGGTTTGTGGCCTCATGGTCTGCCTTGCTAAGTTGGCTTAGGCCTGACTGCCATGGTGCCTTTTTTGTGCACATTACTTTGTGCCTTTGTTTTTCCAGCCTCTGCTTCTGCCCGGCTATTTTAGAACTGTCTGCATTTCTGTCTTTCACCTTTTCTCCTGTTCCCTTTGGGTTACGTCTGCACAACATGTACAAGGTCGAAAAACAACGTCCCTTGTTCTTGCTGATCTGGCCAGTCCCTCGCACTTAGACATAACACTAAGTACAGCTGCACTGGAGAAATTCGTGTGCTTTTAATATTGTGATTTCACGGTTAGAGGCACTTGGAGAAAAACCTTTCCAGAGAGAAGAGCTGAGCGTGTCTGATGATGTAAACCTTGCATCTAGATATTGAGGTATGGGGGTTCGCCTGACAATGCCCAGAGGTCTTCTGTTTTTATAATAAACTAGCTACTAGCACGGGGAGGGTGGTATGGTCATTTAGCCCTATATCCACTGCTTTATGAAATGCTTTCCCTGTTTTTATTCTATGGAATTGTAACTATGCTTATTATTTTATCCTTATGCATTATGCTGATAGTACTGGCACGTGTACTGTATCTTAGAGCACGGTAGTTGAAATAAACATTTTAAACTATACAGTGTCTCTTATTACGCACGTTTTGGACAGGTATGAGTGAGTTATGAAAGGGTGTCCTTGCTCCCGCGAGTCCTGAGAGAGAGAGAGACCGTGTTCTGGGTTGTCTAATCATTGGTAGCATTGTTGCTAATGAGACTCTAAAGCTAGTCGGATTGGGATTGTGGGTACTAAGGTGCATGGTTGGTTCACCACTATACTCCGAGGTCCTATTATCCTGTGCATAGCTCTGTGTATGTGCAGAATCCCTGCAACGATAAAAGTTAAAAGTGCATGTCCAGCATTTTAAATACACTGCACCCTGCCCTCTGGGCTGTTTAAGGCCTACCCTAAGGGTGACTTACATGTATTTAAAAAGGATGGTTTAGGCCTGGCAAAAGGTTGATTTTGCCAGGTTGAAATGGCAGTTTAAAACAACACACACAGGCTGCTATGAGCGGTCTGAGATATGTTTGAAAGGCTACTTAAGTGGGTGGAACAAAAAGTGCTGTAGGTCCACTAGTAGAATTTAATTGACAGACACAGGGCACAGGCAGTATCACCTTACTAGGAACTGACAAGTAAATCAAATATTTCAATCTGTGTAAGCCAATTCTACCAAGTTTTAAATAGAAAGCACAAGGACTTAAGCACAGGTTGGTGGTGGTACGGTGAACAGGGTCCCATGGTCAACAAAAATGAGATAAGCAAAAACGGAACAGTAAGGCAAAATGTTTGGTGAAAGACCACCCTAAGGATGACAGGTCTAACAGAAACCAAATCCACTGTTGCAGCACTTCCTGTGTGTCCTACTGCAAACAATCCCACAGTATTCATCTCTACATAAAACCAAGATGGCAGAACTTTCTTTCCCTGTGCAGATGCCATGTGCCTCCCAAAGGTGTGGCCAGAGAAATGAGCAACTCTGTGGTCACTGTAAACTAGTTCTAGGGAGAGCTTCCATTGGACTGAAAGTGGTGCCTACCTGCCTGGGGGAACAAAAAGCCCCCTGCCTAAGTGTCAGATAGTATTTGACTGTGACAGGGTAAGCCTCTTTGAAGTTAAGTAAGTTCTTGGGCACAGCTCCAATCGTCATCCTACCAGAGGAACACAACACCTCCCCACACCCAGCTCTGGGAGCAATTTCATACCTCATCCAGGACCCTATTCAGCTCCTTGGTGACAATTGTAGCTCATGCACATCAGCATCCAGAGTCTTTAGGAAGGAAAAAGGTAGCTTCTAAAATATTTATTACAAATCTGACTTTACCAGTGAATTGAGCTTGTAATAAATAATTTAAAAAGTCCAAGAATGAAAATTGTTGTTAGTAGCCGGAGATAACTTTATTAAATGTAATAATGTATCCAAATGCTTTCCTGTGGAACTGCCAACCTTGCTACTGTAAAAATAGCTTTTGAGGCATTTTCAGTGTATGGACATTATGAACATTAACATTTTGCATGTCCTAATTTTAAATACCATACACCTTGTCTTATGGGTACTGCGCCTACTTAGGGGGGACTTAATATTCAAATTGAAGGTCTATGTATGTCAAAAGTGTCCTTTTAACAGGTCAAATTTGCAATTTAAAACTGTACAGCCAGGCTAAAAATGATAGGCCTTAGTGGGGTTCGTAATCATCACTGCAATGGGTAGCACAATGGGGTCTGCACCCCACTGGTGACATTTAACTTACAGGCCCTGGGTACGCTTGGTAGCAAATATTAGAGACTTATAGATAAGTTAAATATGCCAATTAGGGGTATGCCAATTTCATCAGGTTGAAAGAGGGGGCACAGGCACTTTACCCCTGATGAGCAGGGGTAAAGTGTACAGAGTTCTAATGCCAGCAAGGATATAAGGTTTAGTAATTGGCAAAACATCCAGGATGACCCTGCCGAAAAGGCACATTTCCTACAGGTGCCCTCACCTTTTACTCTCTTCTCCCCTCGAGGTAAGCCAAGTTCCATTTTCTTTACCAAATGTAAATCAAAATCTCCTTCTCTAAGCTCCTCTCTGTACTACCGCAAAGGCAGTTAGTAAGGATGTCCAGCTTTGCGTCAATGGCCTTAAGACTAGCCTTGACATTGACCAGCAACTCCTTAAGGTCTTTGTCCTGTTGAGCGCCCTTCTCCAAATGCTCCAGAAATTTCTCTGGGCAAGGCTTTTGCTCCACTGTCTTGTGAGTCACCTGCCCTCGAAGGTAATTTTAGATTGGCAAGTGCCCATGGTCGTGGCAGGCCAGATAATCACAGAGGCAGTAAGCAGCACAGTAGGTCACCCCACAGCGTCCCTCTTCCCAACTGCAGTGGTTCTCTCTCTTATGCCCTGAAGTTCCTGGGTACGGGCGCTTAGCAGCCTGACAAGTATTGGGTTTCTTGTCCTTGTATTGGGCCCGACTCACCCCAGTGCTTCCTTCCATATGGGGGTACGAGCAGGCACAGGGGCCCATGGGCCTGTAGCAGACACAGACAGGCCTGAGGTCGATGACACCGTGAGGGTGTGTCGCGAAGCTTAACAAGTAGGAGTTCCAGTTGGAGCTCCTTTGGTGGGTTCACCCAGATGTGTAGGAGGTAGGGTTTTAAGTGCAGTACAGAGTGAGGCAAAATATTGGGCACCCCCTGCTATGCTCCGCAATCAGGGTGATGACCTGTCAGGGTGAATGAGCAGTGCTTTAAAATATTTCTGTCAAAGTTGCATAAAGGGAGGGCAGGTAGCGTGTAAAACCGATGAAAATCCTGGTTTGGCAGTAGTGCCCTGCCACACCGCAGGTTGGTCCTCCCGCTGGGGGGCACGAGCAGGCTCAGGGGCTCCTGGAGGCTCAATCCAGGATTGTACGGGACCTCAGCTGACAATACAGAGGGAGTGCGGTGTATGGCGTCACTGGTAAGTGCACTCTAGACTAGGGGACCCCTGGGGTGGAATGTAGGTAGGGAGGCAGGGGAAGGAAATCCAAAATGTACAAAAAGAGCCACTACCTATATGAATTTAGAAATGCGCTATGCGTCATGTATTTCCATCAACCGCTCTTACTTGACCATCACAAAAAACGAACAGTATTCAAGAAAAAGTGATCATTGTTCAATTAATTATTTATTTGTATATACCGACTTTTCTATGCAAATACATTAATACATTGAAAAAAATATATATATCAAAAATAGAAAAACATTTTAAATATAAGAAGTTATCAGATCCCATTGCACAACTCACATTCAACCCCATACAATCATATTCTTATTCAAACATACTCACGCGAAACCACAATTATATACATCACAAGCATACCAAAAACACATAATAAGCACCGGGTCCCCTCACTATGAGAGTCAGTAAAGCAAAGGCGAAGAAAATTTCTGCTCAAAAATAGAATATAATATGTCAACAATTAATTGGACAATAAATCTAATATCGACATAACATCATTTTTTCTTAACAAACAACGGGGGGACTAATATAAAGCGCCCAACGCGCGTTTCGGTGGAACCCTTCTTCCTTTTAGGGTATCACCTTCTTCAGGGCGCATATAGAGGATTTTTCTTTAAAAATGAGCAGTGGGACCAAAGAAAATTTCAAAAAGAGTTCAGACACATGAAACTCGCTGGGTCGACGATGCACACGCTGAATCACGATAAATATAAATATAAATATAAATATAATTAGCGGAGCAGCTGCGATGATCTTTTCAATCGTAGATAATGGTAGCAGGTGGAAACAAAAATCTGTTTTTATCAGGGCCCGTGGTCCGGAGTTGACGGTATCCGAGTCAAGAAAGTTATGGAAGGTACTTTTGTACGTGGCTTCTAAATAGGGTCTCTAACTCCATCTGGTGGGTATTTAAAGGCATAGCATCGCTTCCTCTCTGAATAGTATGGGAATTTCAAGGCTAAGAGCTAAATCCTGGATAAAAGAATGTATTCCATCGGCGTCTATGAAGCAGTACAGCGTTCCGCGAGCAGCTCACTGGTAAGTGCACACAGGGGACTACTGAGTAGAAGAGGGCCTCCTCACCAAGCTGGATCAGTAGGAGTCAGTGTATGCTGCAGCCAGTAGCAAAAGCCAATGTCATCAACAGCACCCGACTGGTAGGAGCAATGTACTGTGGGTAACAGAGGTGTTGCCACCGTCTTCTGAGGCCAGCGCAGGTGGGGGGATATAAGGTACTCATGGTGCTGGCAATGGCAGCCCATGCCTCTGCATACAATGATAGGCTGGCGTGCAGGTGGCACACGGAGAAAGGGCTGGTGTTGGGGTGTAGCATACTGTAGTATCACTTAGCGCAGGCCCTGCACCCTGTCATTCAGGCCATTAGGGTCCATGCAGGCCGGTCACACTCCTCCTGCAGCAACAAAGCAGGTCGTAGGCAGCGAACTGCACCTCCGCTCAGAGCCCACTCTGCCGTTGACAATAGGTTTCCAGCGTGGGCCACCGCAGTCACCATACATATGGGCAGTACTCTGTGTCAATAGGCCTTAGCTGGAGTTCTGTAATTTGGCTGTCACACAGGTAATACTCAGCCACAAATTGGCCGTGGCAAAGCAGCAGGGGTGCCCTCAATCACCACGACGATGGGGGTCTATGGCAGGTCCATTGTGCCCGAGATTATTCAGGATTTAGGAATTAGACTGGCAGAGACTCTTCAGTGAGCGGCCATTTTGCAGCCTGGCTAGGCTCTGCCCCTGACATACGTTATTTAATTCACAGACAAATATAAAAAGAAATTAATGAGATGGTTGGAGACGGTCTAAATTTGATTCTCCATGCTCTATACTCTTTGATGCACTTTCACTACTCCCATGAATCAATCTGAGGATATCATTTTTAGTCTCCAATTTCAATCTCCTTCACAATCACAGAATGTTTTAACATTTGCAATTTTGCATTTTGTTTCTTTAGTGATATACTCTTTATCAATTTATTCAAATTATTTTATTTAATAAGGATTCAGTGGATCCCCAGAATATGCGTTATTTACCCCTGTGGTTCCTGGACCACAGGTAAGAACCACTGTTGTAGATTATCTATAAAGTGCACATTTGTTGTTTTTTTACATTTTGTTTAAAGATGTCTGTGAAATACTTTTATTTCTGTTGTACCTTTCAAAGCAAAATATCTGACCGCCTCCAAAAAAATTGGGGCATACCCATCAATCAATAAATCTTTATTTCGGTTTATAGAACCATAAAAGATGCAAACACATGAGTCCTTGTCGATATTATTCGGAATAAGAATACTGTAAAATACTCCATATACAAGCTCTTAAAAGATAAGATATTCATGTTACATTGTATAGACACAGGAGAAGATCAACCCTAGACAAGTCTCGCTATTTACTGGTTCTGCCTATAGGGACACTGACTAAAGTGCTAGTGCATTAATACATATTATTTGCGTCACAATCACTGCAGTGTACAGCCTGGCTAAACATCATCAGCCATTATAAAACCCTTGTCACAATGACCAATTAAAAGAAATAAAAGCACTTAAAATATTACCATAAAACCAATTCACAATAAAAGTATTAAAATTTGAGAGCACACCCATCTTGACTAATCATTATAGATTCAGTTTGTTTAGTCCATAACAGTCGAGGAGATTGACAAAGACCTCCTTCTAGTAGCCCAGAACTGGCCTAAACATTTTGCGACTGCACAGACGAAAAGTGGTCTTGTGTCTGACTTTAAAATACGTATGGCTTCATTGTGGCTATGTGTCCCAAGTTGTCTACATACAGGGGCCAGCCAATTCCTTCTCGGTCTGGCATAAGCAGCACAGACAAAGAAGACGTGGCCTATAGTTTCTTGGGGACATAAGCAGGAAGGACAACCCTTGGGCTGTGAGTTGTTTGTCAGTCTGGAGTTGGTGAAGGCATTTATAGGTAAACTGCCATGTCTGAACTGGGTGTACAATTTCCTGTCTACCGGCACCTTAATGATGTCGAGATAGCTTTCTAACCGATTAATACATTTTATGTCAGTGAAGACATCAGTTAAGGTGCCGTGACGGATTGTCGAGAAGTTATTCTGCTCTACCCATGCCCAGTACTGAGTTTTTATTTGATCCTTAGAGTATGAAGGCGAAGGACCAACAAACTCCTTTGGCAGGCCTATGCATGCCCGGAGGATGTCCACATGTTTAATCCACCCAATTTTTTGGTTTTTGTCCAAGGCAGAAACTTCACTGAAGGCAGCAGCATATGGAGCCAAATCAGGAGTGCTAACCAGTCTATGCCAAAAGAGCAATGGGCGTAGGCTCGCTTGGTCATTAATGGACTTAATGCCCAAATCTAGTTTCAAGGGGAGAAGAGGGGTGCTCTGGGGAAGTAATACCAAGCTCCTAAGGAACTTATTTTTCACTATTGAAAGCATGTTTGCATTAACTGCACCCCACAACTCTGCCCCATAAAGCACACTACTCACTACCTTAGAACGATACAATTTGAGGGCGGGGCTACAGGCTTGGTATATGAGAGGCTGTGCTCCTGCCGCAAAGCCCCGGTAAGCTGGGAAAATTTCAGGGACGCCTTCTCTAGATGGTTCTTCCAGGCCATTCCCTCAGACAGCTTAATTCCTAGGTACTCAAAGGAACTGACCCTCTCGAGCGGGACATTATCTAAAACCAGATTACCTTTAAAAGATTTGTGAGGGTTCAACATCATCAACTTGGTTTTAGTAGTATTGATGACCAAACCCCTCAAATCGCAAAAGGCCTTAAAGTGGTTTAAAAGCTTTTGAAGGCCCATAGGGGTTTTAGACACCAAGAGGGTATCATCCGCAAACAATAATGTAGCTATTTTATGATTTGCTAGGGAGGGGGCGTCGGCCGGAATGGAGCACAAAAGGTCGGCAACTTGATTTACATATAGGGAAAAAAGGGTGGGGGCCAAAACACACCCTTGGCGTACCTCCCGCCGGATCTTAAATGGCTCGGGGGTTTGCCCCTGATTTCCCCATCTCACACGAGCAAAGCTGTCCTCATGTAACCTGACCAGCGGTTCTAGAATTTCCAAGGGCATTCCCATGTTCCGGAGGACCTGCCAAAGTAAGTCCCTGGGGACTAGGTCGAAAGCTGTTTTGAGATCTATAAAGGCAAGATATAAACTGCCTTTACCCAACACAACTACCTTCCAATACAGCAGAACGAGGCGAAACGCCTGGTTGATAGTGCCGGTCTTCCGCCGAAAGCCCGCCTGGAGTGGGGAGAGGATGTCATTCTCCTCCATCCAGGTCTGGATTTTAGCTAAGAGCAACCGGCAGAAGACCTTTTGGGCACAATCTATCAGGCTGATTGGGCGGTAGTTGGCGGGCTTCGACCTGTCCCCTTTTTTAAAAATGGGTATCACTTCGGCCCCCTTCCAAGTGTCCGGGATACTCCCCCCTCCTGCAATATCGTTAGCCAAATTCATAAAATAGGTTGCCCAGTTGTCCCTGTCAGCACGAAAGAGATCGCCGGGGATGCCATCGGGACCGGGAGCTTTTGCAGGAGTGATGGCATCTAAAGACCGCATTATCTCTTCCCTAGATGACTTGCTGCATCAAAATAAGCATGTTCTGGCATTTGCTGGGCATTTTTCCCCCAAAAAATATCTGCCTTTTTGATCTGCCGATATTTAATACAGAACTTATTATTCCGATGTGTGCTGTGATAGGAGTTGTCAAACATATAAGAATTTATTGGCTCACTCGTAATGAGGGCCTGTATATTGACTCTGAATTATTCTTAATCCTGCTTTTTATTCTATAATTTTCCACTTCAGCTTCCTCGTTTTCTCACCAATCATATTGTAGGCTCGGAATCCATTCATCATATATCCACACTGAGGCAATTATCTCACTTATTTAGCCTAGCATACAATGTTGAAAATGAAGAAAGTCTAAAGTTTCTGCAATAAAATCTGAAGAGAGATTATTAGTCTTTTTTGTGATTTGTATTTAAAAAAAATTAGAAATAGAATGTTAGTCAAAAATAGCTGAAGAAAATGGAGCAAGAAAGAGCAAGATGTTGAACCTGATATCTTCAGTAAACATCCTTCCAATGAGAGTTCAGCCAACAGGCTTTCTGGAGTGCTTTGTTGCTTTCTGTGTTTGACATAATTATATATGATAACATATTTAAACAAAGTCATTTGGAAATAGGCATGGGTCACATATAATCTCCATATCTGGAGAAATAAACTACATGTTCTATATCAAGCATTTAACCTATTTCCAAGACCATCTCAGTTAGTAACAAATATTTCTTCTCCATTTTTTCCAAGAAGTCTTAAACAATGACCTATAGTTGTACATTCTAAAATACATAATGGTTTTAATAATTACATTTAACAATGGCTCAGTTGGAGCCAAAAGTCATACTGCTTGTACAGGAGAAATATATGAAAGTATGAATATTAATATACATGCCACTTTTCCATGTATCAAGGGTTGAAGTCAAGTGAATTATAAGTCCTTTTCTTTACACCATTATATGCCTGTCAAGAACTGGATGCTGTGATGGTCTCTCTTCCTTCCTTCTTGATTGCATGAGAATTGTTACCTTCTCCCAGAAGCCTCAGTGTCACCCTAAACTTAATATGCATATGAACGGTGTCAAGTATCACTTTAAGAGGGTGCCAGTTAGGAGAAAAAAATCCAAGGGCTGAAAAATCCTCCTTGGGAATATTGGCAGTTCTTGATTATGGATCATTTATGATACAAGTGTTGAAAAGAAATGTATAACAACTATATTGAGACAGAGTTGAGAAAGAGCCCAGCAAATGGATTTCCAGAAATAATAGCCAACAAAGAATGCTGCTACGAAATAGGAAGAAGACAGATGCAGGAGCAGCGTGATGGACAAGGCAGCCCCTGACTGCCCACCCAAAAGCCGGCTTTTGCACCTCTCATGCCTTCACCTTGCCTAACATTGGTGTAGAGCTTGCAGTGCCGGTCTCAGGTAGACAGCTGAGACATTCCAGTGGTGCTGGAGAGATTCTGGTAGGCCCTTCGGGAGCTGTCATTGCCCCATTGCTGCCTGAGCATTATTGCTACCACCGTCACTAACGCTGAGAGGTGGCAGGCTGACAGTGAAAGTTTGTTGATGGCCAGGGAAATCTGATGAATGCTAGGGAGAGATGCTACAGCTATTGGCGAGATTAATAATAATATTTGTAAAGCTTGAGCATATCACCCCTCAAGACGCTGGGGACCATCGGGGAGATTAAGGGGCATATTATCAACAGCCAGCGATAATTATCGCTGGCCGTGCTTAGCGATGATAGTCCTATCGCAGGCTATCTCTGGAAATTATCGCCCTGGTAGCGCGTTATTAACAACGCGTTTCTCCAGGGCGATAAAAATTCCAGAGATAGCGAGGTTATCGCCGTTTGCAGGGAACATTGCTGGTTTTCCAGCGATGTTCCCTGCAAAGCGGCGATACTCTGCTGATACGACCCTGTGGTCGTATCAGCAGAATCCACCCCTATGTTAAGGATGGCTAAGTCAGGATTTTAGCAGACGTTAGATTTTGGCGAAAACGGCCGTTTTCGCCAAAATCTAACCTCTGCTAACATCATTTGGGCTGCCTTGTAAATATCGCGATGTGAACATCAGCGATATTTGCAACGTAGTCCATCCGGGGTACGCCCAGTAACGCCCACTTTGCATCTCATTAGAGATGCAAAGATGGGCGTTGGGGGAAAGGGCGATAATGCTAGGAGTCACGCAATAGCGTGACCTTGCTGTTTAGGCGATAAAATTATCGCCGCTTTTCATCCGAAAACGGACGCAAAAGCGGCGATAATTGTTTATCGCCTCGTTGATGATATGCCCCTAAGGAGCTATTGCCCAGAGTCACGAGACGCAGAGCTGAGCTGCCGCAGGTGAACAAATCGCGGGCCCCATGATCTGGAGTCAGCCACTTTAGCCCTGCGCCACACATCTCCCTTAGTCAAGGTGTGCGCATGCGTCACTTTGACACGGCTACAAGCAACTGTGAGACAGGTTCCTTGCAGAAACATGGATTCTGTGTGGCCCGCCGATGCACTAGCACCATCTCCCTTAAGCATCAAGCAGGTAAGCCTCGGATGCAGCCAGGTGCTCTTTTGCCCCTGCGTGAGTTGCTACTGACTCTCACACTGCCAACCGCCTCCCATATTTTCCTCCGAGAGGCAGGGGGTGGGTGCGGCATCCGGTGAGCTGAGTAACAAAGGTGATCATGGTGCAGCTTGAAGCTGAGATCACAGCTGAGCCACAACTGAGGCTGAGGCCAGTCTGCCCAGTTGGTCTCAACCATGGTCACTACTGCACTCGGCCACTACCATGGCTATCCACAAGCAACCACACCGTTTGACTTAATATGCTTTAATAATTTGTGCAAGTGCGTATCACCCACTGCTAGCTCCTTATCCTCCATTAGATATGACTTAACTGACAAAATCTGTGAGCAGTGATTCTAAGGGAAAGACCTTAAGAATAAATGTACATTCAACAGTACACAGTTGAATACATACTGTAAATTCTATCTATAAACGATTGCATGCATTCAATTTCTGCAGCCTCGATAAAGCCATCTCACCCTGGACTCATTTGTCAATATCTTTAAAACCGTCAAAAAGAGTACACAGGAATCTTAATCAGTCTGCTGCTGAATCGTACAATAGCCACTTAAATTGATAACGCCGATTCTTATCTAATTATCTATAAGAACCTTCTGGCCGCCAAGATCTTTTTACCTGTTGAATAGTGTAAAGGAGAGAATCTCATCAGGTTAGATATCAGCATTCATTTTGTCTGAAAAGACCACTGACTCCGAATTCAAGTTTGAGAATTTATTATCGCCAAAAATAACTGAACGTGCAAGCACCTCAACACGAGGTTAAAGAAATAGATGGGCACTAATACAAATAATAATCTACGCAGAAATCTCATCCGACTCAGGATAAGGAGAATAGAAAGTTCTAGCAGGATCAACCAGACTATGATTGCTCCTATTTCTAAGTTACTCTTCATTGGCCTAAGCAAGCTTAAAATCAATTGCTGTCCCTACACTAATGCTAAGTGACATCCCTACATAACAATTTCCCAGGCAAGAAGGAATAAAAGGTGTCAGCTGTGAAGACTTCCTAAGAAGTGCAATCACCATATACCTAAGCTCAGCTCTGTCCTTCTCTCAGGTCTCCCCTACCGCTTCTCTGGCCTCCTCCCTCAGGGCACTATCCCTAATACAAAAACCATACTACAAAGGTACACGCCTTGTTTACGCCCTCTTGGCCAGGTCTTCTTTCTTGTACTTTTCCATTGAAACGGTGACTTCATCCTGGACGGTTGCGTTGACCTTGAGTCCCAGGCACCTTCTCCGCCGAAAGTATCATCCCTACATTCCTTTTCACTCCCCGTACCATGCCTCCCCTCTCTCTAGCTTTCGAAAACAAAGAGTTAGTCTTACTAACGAGACATGTGTCCTTGCACCTGCAACAAAAGATACTTTCAACAGAAACCTTCTACTGTGCAAATTAAATCTACCGTTTGTGCCCAGAGAGCCTTACCAAGAGAATCTTTTTACTGCCTACAAAAATAAGCTAACATAAGAATAAACCAGGCCTTCCCTAAGCATATATGTAGTCAGGCCTTTACATATAACTTTTAAACACACATCTTATGTTTCCCTATAAGCATTTTCATTACACTTCATATGCAAACAATGAATTACATGTGCAACTTTAATATGGTGCACTTTTAAACTACTGCAATTACTAATTTCTCTATGCATTAAGTTCACACAATTTAATAAGCATTACATTACATCAATATCCTAGCACCATTATACTGCCGAGTTCACTTTGTCTCAGTGAACTACTCATTCTTTACTAAACATGCATGGGTATACAATGGAATATAACGAATATATGTCTGAATACATATGGGTGCGGCCTATCAGTGATTATGATGCACCCCTACAATTCACAAGAACATTTCGCTCTCTCAAAATCTCTCGACCGAGTTCAGCCCTTATGCAAATACTGCAAGCACCTCACAAGTACCCGAGACGATTACAACCCAGATACCCTAGAAGCAACTGACCTTCAAGTACTCCAAGACAATTATGACCCAGTTGCCCTAGGCACAAAAAAACAGGAAAGAGGAGCAAGGTAAAATGATCTGTTTGCTGGGTCACAAAGGTAAATGTTTGTGTAAGATTACGCTTTTTTAGCATTCAAAAAATGCACTTTGATTGGAAGTTTGTGAGTGCCGAGGATCCACAGTTAGGATGGTGCAGCTCGCACATAAAAAGTATGTGTGGAGTTCTCCGGCACTACTGCGGAGTCTCCACACCCATAAACATACTTTTAAAATGCAGTTTTGTGTATACTGAAAAAGCATAAACGTACACAAACGTGAAAGTTTACCATTGTGAATAAGGCTCTGGATGTTTTCTAGAGACCTGACAGGGATCTTTTAGATCCTAGTATCTCTGACTTCTGGGAAACAGTAGGGGGTGAATATTGTATTCTAGATTGAAATGACATAACATTATTTAACAACTTCGTTTGAGCTTTCAGTTGTGCTGAATGTGATAATATCTGCACTTTCCAGTCAAAATTCAATTTTAGAAAAACATATGGCCACATCCTCCAGAATGGAAATGGCTGTAGGAGCCACTGAAATCAACCTTCATAAAGAAATTGCTGTGTCTTTCCCACTTGTCCGTGTTCATCAGTAATATGAATATTGTTCAATGTTCGAAAAATTTTAGAGTCGATAATGAACAACTTCAAAGCCATCACTTCCAGGAATCAAAATGACTTACTCAACTAACCTTATCAATTGGTTAGCACATTGACCCAGGAGAAGGAAATCACACTTACAGCGGAGATTAATCCAAACCCGGAGGAAGAATTCACTATCATTAAAATGCAGAGCAGCTCAATTCCAATATCTACTAACTCAAGTCTGGCCAATGATACAGCACATAGCAAAACCCAACAATTGGGAGAAAGGACAGAGGAACCAATAACTCTAAGTCACAATTATCACCCAAATTTTCCAGCCTCCAAAGTGACCATTACAGAAACTTGCTCAAAAGCTTCCTAGTCATTGGAGCCTAATAAAGAGGTAAAAATGTGCGTGCAACAGGGATCCAACAACTCGCAGTACCAACACAGGATTGCCACCCAAAAGGTGAAAAACCCTACTTTGAGTCTTTGCCATGCCACAGCAAGGATATTAAACATGCATTTGTTCCATTCATCTCTGCAAGAGACTAAGGAAATTAAACTGAAACAAAAATAATGTAACAGGTTTCAAAATCAAACAGCATGAAAGGCCCATTGATTCACCAAAGCCCAAACTATATCCCTTATTCTCCTCAAAAGCCAGCAACCTCTTCAAATTAATCATTTACTAATGGTGAATTCTCCCACAACTAACGATGAAGAAGCCCTAGGAACTTCCTCTAAATACAACTGACAATCAACCTCAATGAACACCATTCAAAAGGAGACTGGGACAACTATTCTGGATGCCCCTTCCATCTTACCTTTCACAACCATAATGGAGCAAAACATGCCCTTACGTGTTCCCATCGATCACATGGAAGTCAAAAATCCCGAGAATCAAAAAAGCAATCATCTGTAATAATGCTATTGCAACGATAAATTGCTCCCAGCTGTGCTATGGAGAAATGACGCAATCTCCCAGAAAGATGTCTCCACAGCTTTTAATCCACACTGCTTGGGAGAACTGCTTTGTCAAAACTAACCATAATTTATCCCTCCCGATTAATACATCACAAACGGTGGCTGTCTTGGGCAATGAACTTAGAGAACAGCCATCATTAACCTTAATAGAGGAAAGGGGTGATAGTGGATCGAGTAACAAAATGCAAATACCAGCAACACTGCTTCAAGCGAGCACTGGCAAGTGAGTCGACCAACCAAGATTGTGTCCTATTGATGAAGCACAAAACTATATTTCTCAGGAGGGCCCCAAGATTACCTGAACTGTAGAAATATACTAAAGCAACTAAAATCATTCCCCAAGAATTAACCATTTACTGTTTATCCAATCATCAATATTGCTTTTTTACCTTGCCAGCAATGCGAAACAAATGAAACAACAATATTAATGCTAAGGATACAAAACAAAGTCAAAACTCAGAAACAAAGCTTTGCTAACTGGAAAACTGGAATTTGCCTGCCAGAACTTGAACATTACACAGAAGGTTTCAAAATAATATCTCACAAGACACCAATGTATATTGGACTCAAAGAAAATTTATCAAAACGCAAGTTATCAGTGAACACTGAAACTCCATGACTAACCACAGTTGGGTTTCAAGAAATTAAAGCCATCAACAGAATAGCTTTTTTTATCTAACATTCTTGCAAAATCATTAGGGCATCCCTCCTGCTCCCTGGAATTTTATGCAATTACAATCAAACAATGCAGCCATGGTAACCTGGTTTGCAAGGTAAAAAGGTAGACCAACTGCCACAAGATTGGTCATGGCTACCAGAAGCACTATCCAAAAACAATCTCTTCTACATAAAGAATTGGTTCACAAATCAAAATCCCTGATCATGGACAGATAGAAAAAGTATCCATTTTTCCAACCATCAAATTGATCTGCAACAAATCTACTTGTAGAACATATCAGGATGGAACCAATTTAAGATGTAAGGTTAACTACTTAGCCACAAATGATATTGTACGTCTCCAAGAAACTTGGAAAAGGGAAGCACCACTAGGCTATGAAACCCACCATACTAATGCCTTGAAAAAACATCAGAAAAAGGAAGGTCAGCCGGGGCCACAAAATCCTTTTTAAAACCACCACAGTATTCAAATAAAAAATTTAGATACTGAAAATCGGGACTTCCAGGAATTAGATTATCTATTCCAAATCCAGAATTTAAAAAGAAAATAATAATACATTTACATAAAAAATCATGAGCTGAATCTCTTCACTCATGGATGGATCAGCTGGAAAAATATTTATCAGATCTGCTCAGCAAACGCGGACACAGAATAAAAATCACCGGTGACGTCTGCCTCAACCTGTTATACTTCAATCAATATGCAGAAGCATCCTGAGGACAAGCTATCTATCTTCTGGCAAACTCTGATATCTCTGTACCACCCACAGAGGCCAGACGTTGTTGGAAAACACTCAACAGAAATGTTTCATTCATCAACCAGCAAACTTTATTCACATAGTCCCAAACATTAACATTGTGTAATATTACACAATCATTTTCCTAGCTCTAAAAATCCAGTTCAGGGATTTTAAGATCAAACATTGCCTGGAAAACAATCATTTCCTGCTGAAGGTCGTAGTTGCCAATAATAGTTACAATCTACTGAAATCAAGGTACATAGTGGAAGGATCAGCAGCTTGTAAGGCCTGAAAAATCAAATAGTCCCCAAAGGAGAAATAAGAACTTTTGGAGGGAATGTATGTTCCTCATTAATTTTTTAACTACTATTTCCTCAGACAACAGTCATTATAGTCACATCACATTGGCGGCAGCAATTTGGCACTTGGACAACCAACTATCCAAGAATAATTAAAAACAGATATGTAGCAAATATGTAATCGTTTTGTACACAAGCAATACTACAAAGGGAGCACTTTTATTGAATCAGTCCCAAATCAAAAAAATCTTAATAAAATCCACCCCCCATTTCTAACAGCAATTGAAACAGCAATTGAAGCAATTGCACACAAAGAACAACTTGCAACAAGTTCGATTGTGAAGTCTGAACTAAAATTTGCAGGTTGGACGAACAAGGAGCCATCCAAAAATAATTACTAAAAGTCAGAGTGATGGTGCTTTAGGACCAAATAGGATTCCAGCAATATTTTTCAAGACAATTCCAGTCTTTTGGGTAAATTCATTACACAGGTCTTTGAAAGTTGCTATCACTCTTGTTCAATAAAACTGACTTGGCAAGGAGCAAGACCACTGACTCATTGTCAGTGAAATTGCTCTCCCTCCCTCGCAGCTCCACCATCAAGTGAGGCCTTCCCCCGAGCCCCTGCACTCTCGAGTGTTGGTGTTCGAGGCCCTCCTCCACCCGCACGTTTTACCTGCACCTCATCCCTGGTGGTCCAGAGGACCTCTTTCTCCTTTCTCTCTCTCCGCTCTTTCTCTCCATTTTCACTCGTTTTTCACTGATTTCAATCTCCCCCTTTTACTCTCCGTGTCTTTCCTCCGTTTTCACTCGTTTTTCACTGATTTCAATCTCCCCCTTTCACTCTCCCTCTGTGTCTTTCCTCTGTTTTCACTCGTTTTTCACTGATTTCAATCTCCCCCTCTCACTCTCCTTCTGTGTCTTTCCTCCACTTTTCTTGCACTTTTCACTGCCTTATTTCCACTCTTTCCTCTCTTTTTGCCTTATTCTGCCTGATTTTCCCTGCCACTGCTGCCCCCTCCCCCCAGCGCGACCAACGCGACCGGTCCAATCCAGCTCCCCTCCCCGCTCCCGCCTCCCAGCTGTCCAGCCCTCCCCAACCCCTACTTAATGGCGGCCGCTGCGGGGACAGGCGTGCAAGACCACTGACTCATTGTCAGTGAAATTGCTCTCCCTCCCTCACAGCTCCACCATCAAGTGAGGCCTTCCCCCGAGCCCCTGCACTCTCGAGTGTTGGTGTTCGAGGCCCTCCTCCACCCGCAGGTTTTACCTGTGCCTCATCCCTCGTGGTCCAGTGGACCTCTGTCTCCTTTCTCTCGCTCCGCTCTTTCTCTCCGTTTTCACTCGTTTTTCACTGATTTCAATCTCCCCCTTTTACTCTCCAGCACCAGGAACCCTGGACCTCCGCAACACCAACCCTACGACCCAGCGGCACTCCACGCTCTCAACCCAGGACGCAACAACAACTGCAAGTTAGCATCACCAGCCGACACCCACGGACCCTTCAGCTGTCACCGCTGCCGGCACACCTGCAGCACCGCCAAGACCACGGACCCGGTGCAACCCACCCGCAAGACCACAACCGAACCGAAGACCCTGCAATGCATCCTCCTCAACGTCCGATCCCTCCTCAAACACGCCACCGAAATCTGGGACCTCCTCAACAGCACCACCCCGGACGTAGCGTTCTTCACTGAAAGATGGACCAACAGCACCTCGGGACCGGACATCGCCATCGCCGTTCCCCAAGGATACAAGATCTCCAGGAAGGACCGCCCCACCCGCCCGGGAGGAGGAATCGCCATCGTCCACAAATCCACCCTCCGCCTGAGCACACTCCCTGACGAGCCCACAGACCTGATGGAACACCTTCACTTCAAGATACTGGCCAGCCCTACCACCACCCTCCGAGGAACCCTCATCTACCGACCCCCTGGACCCCGCAGACTTTTTGCCAACTCCATCACGGACATCATCTCCCTGCATGCCATTGCGTCCAGCAACTACACCCTACTGGGAGACCTCAACTTCCACCTCGACAACCAACTGGACCCCAGCACCACATCCCTCCTGGATAACCTTCACAACATTGGACTCCGCCAGATCGTGACCGAACCCACGCACTCAGCAGGACACACCCTCGACCCCCTCTTCACAACAGGAAACTCCATCACCTTCAGCCACACCACCGAACTCCCATGGACTGACCATCGATGCGTCCACTTCACCTTCAAAATATCCACCATCCACAGACACCAGCACCTGATGCCGTGAAGAAACTGGACCAGAATCACCGACGACCAGCTAACCTCATCACTCAGCAACTCCACCTCAACCATCGTGGAAAACGACGACCCCAACACCGCAGCCCGAACCCTACACAGATGGATCTCCGACAGCGCCAACACCATAGCCCCCCTCAAGAAAAACAACAAACCCCACGCCAAGAAAGCCAGATGGTTTACCACCGAACTTCGAGAGTCCAGACGCACTTGCCGCCGCCTCGAAAAGGCCTGGAGGAACACCAAATCCACACAAGCCCACAACAACTTCAGAGCCGCCACCAACGCCCACCACCAACTCATCAGAAAAATGAAGAAAAAAGCGGCTGAAGACAGAATCTCCACTCACGCACACAATAGCAAAGAACTCTTCAACATCATCAAGGAGTTCGCCCAATCCACCAGCGAGTCCACCGACATCCCTCCCTCACAAGACCTCTGCGACAAACTCAGCACCTTTTTCCACCACAAAATCAAGAGCATCTACGACAACTTCGACGAAGACAACCAACACACTGAACCCTCACCAACCACCCCGACACCCTGAAGCCAGCGATAGACAACTGGACAGCCCTCACCACCGAAGACACTCTGAAGATGATGAAGTCAGTCCACTCAGGGGCCCCCACGGACCCCTGCCCCCACCACATTTTCAACAGAGCCGCTGACACCATTGCACCCATGCTCTGCCACACCATCAACCGCTCCCTGGCAACTGCCTCGTTCCCCAACGACTGGAAACACGCCAAGGTCAATCCCCTCCTGAAGAAACCCTCGGCGGACCCCACCCACCTCAAAAACTACAGACCCATCTCCCTTCTCCCGTTCCCAGCGAAAGTCATCGAGAAAGCCATCAACAGCCAGCTCGCCACATTCATCGAAGAGCACAACATCCTCGACTCCTCCCAATCCGGCTTCAGAAAAAACCACAGTACGGAAACCGCCCTCCTCGCCCCAACAGACGACATCTGCACCCTACTGGACAAAGGAGAAACAGCAGCCTTCAAACTCATTGACCTCTCAGCGGCGTTCAACACAGTCTCTCACCGCACCCTAATACGCAGACTCCATGACGCAGGGATCTAAGACAAGGCCCTCGACTGGATCCGCTCCTTCCTCTCCGGCAGAACGCAGCGGGTCAGACTCCCCCCTTTCCTCTCGGACCCTACACCAACCATGTGCAGAGTCCCCCAGGGGTCCTCCCTCAGCCCTACGCTCTTCAACGTCTACATGGCTCCGCTCGCCCCATCGTCAGAACCTACGGACTCAACATTGTATCATACGCAGATGACACCCAACTCATCCTCTCCCTATCCAACGAACCCAATACCGCCAGACATAACTTTCGAGAAGGCATGGAAGCCGTCGCCAAATGGATGAAAAACAGCTGCCTACAACTAAACACCAACAAAACAGAAGTACTCATCATGGGCCCAAACCCCGATGCCTGGAATGACACCTGGTGGCCCCCTGCCCTCGGAAGCCCGCCCACCCCCACGGATCACGCACGCAACCTGGGAATCATCCTGGACTTCGAGCTCAAAATGGACAGCCAGATCAACTCCGTCTCGTCCTCCTGCCTCCACACCCTCCGCCTCCTACGTAAGACCTTCAAATGGATCCCCCTCGAACACAGAAAGACCGTCACTCATGCCCTGGTCACCAGCAGATTCGACTACGGCAACGCACTCTACACCGGAATAAACAAAAACCTCACCCACAAGCTACAGAACATCCAGAACGCCGCCGCAAGACTGGTCCTCGACCTGCCAAGACACTGCCACATCTCCCAGCATCAAAGCTAGAGTCACCTTCAAGATGCTCACCCACGCTCACAAGGCCCTCCACGACACCGGGCCAGCATACCTGAACAGCTGACTCAATTTCCACGCACCCCAGAGGACCCTACGACCAGCCCAGCTCTCCTACACCGTGGTCCCCCGCACCAGAAAGACCAGATCGGGAGGCCGCTCCTTCTCCTTCCTCGCGGCCAGAGCCTGGAACGCCATTCCGCTCCACCTCAGACAGACAGCATCGCTCCCCATCTTTCCAAGAAACTTCAAAAGCTGGCTCTTCGACAGACCCTCCCTTGATGGACTGGAACCTGCCAACCCTCCCCCCCAGTGCCTTGAGACCCTTACGGGTGAGTAGTCACGCTTAACAAACACCTGATTGATTGATTGATTGACTTGGCAAGGATCCAATATTTATCCCATATACAATTAGGGAAAAAAGTATGATCCATCCAATTATAAGCTCCTTGCGCGTCTGGATGTTGAAGCCAAGTCATTCACCTCCTTAATCTTGCAAGAAGTGCGAGAATGGACAGAAAAATCCAACTTTATACTCTGGTGCAAAAGTGCAAAACAGGATTCAGGAGGGATAGTGGAACCACCGGTAGCACTGGTCCCTCCATTGTTCATAAATAAATAGTCAAGAAAAGATCCCTTCATGCATGCTTGATTGATTTCAAGAAGGCACTTGACAGCATCAACAGTAGGGGTGGGCGGAGCTCACGAAGTTCAACTCCGTAGAGTTCAACTCAGTTAGCTAAAGACTCAGTGGAATCCCGCGGAGCTCCGCCCCCCCACAGAGTCATAGTAATTCCTTTGAGGAGCATTGGGGGAGGGGAGTTCATGTCTTTCACATGCTGTGCATCACAGAGGGCACATCCAGAAGCACAGCAGATGGCAGTCCAGTGGGGAGCCAGTGCTCTCAGCGTTGCAGCTGCCCTTATTTTCCCCACCATTTCCCACTAGTTGGCGCTTAGGGGCACTTACCACTTCTACTGCAGCACTTCATTCAGTGCCTCCTGCTGCTCCAGGTGCTTCAAATTTCTTGCTAGTACCTCTACGCATTGCCTTACCGGTTATATCCTCCTAGGTGAGCCTGTGCTGCAATCGGATGTACTTTAGAGAGCCGATCTCTGCTTGTACACCTGTGGGAGAGAAGGCGCGTGAGCAGCAGTGAGTGGCCATGGCTGACAGCAATCACTCATGAGGAGCAGCACAAAGTTTGGGACATCACTCCTAGTTTTAGCTGTGCCCATTGGCTAAGTTGCTGCTGTCGAAGCTCTGCGATGACTTAAAGTCTAATGAGGATCAGGCAGCCAGGCACTTGCAGACTAATTCTGCACATGCACACACACAAAGAGTGCTGACACCATCCCCTTACCCATTGGTAAGAAACTTAGATCATGAACAAGCTTTACCCACTATGCCTTATTGATAGCAATTAATTATTATGATGGGACCCACTTTCAGTTCCCATACGGATTAATGCTGAGCAGCACTTGGAGTTGAGCATTCTGCACCGCTCAAGACACTTGCACCATGTTAGCCAGTTCCATGAAGCCGCTCAAGCCCTCTGTTAGCCTCCTCCTTAATGAAGGTCACGTCATGTTAGGCATTCCCTAAAACCACTTGAGCCCTCTGTTAGAGGCCTCCTTATTATTGGTTCTATTTTCCAGCTTCCAGAATCACTTTTGCCCCCTGTGGTCATGCCTCACTAAAGCTATTCTTGTGCCCTGTTAGTGGTGACAGCCTCCTTAGCAAGCCCGCATCTCCACGCCAGGAATAAGCATCTCTGTGTCGTCAAGGCTGTCAAAGGAACTGGAGTTTGCATCCAGGCACGTTGTCTAGGGGTGCTGCATCACTGGGGAATTTCGCCATATGACTTAGCAGAGTTTTTTGCTGAACTCCATGCTCCAAGCGGAGCACGGAGTTGCAAAACTCTGTGAACCCCGCTGGCAGAGTGTAGTTTGCTGCCCACTCCTAATCAACACAAAACCACTATAGGAAAAGCTGATCATATTTGGCCTTCCGGCTAGCATGTTGAATACAGTAATTGCTCTGTAATCGAATAATTGGATTCAAGTCAAGCTAAAAGCTGATGGAACCCTGTCAAAAAGGTATTCATCAACTAAGGTTTGAAGCAGGGATGTGTGCTGGCCCCTATCTTGTTCAACCTCTTTGTAGAGGAGGATATAGAGGCAATAATTGCTAATCAAAGGGCATGCCCACCAAAACCCATTGGTCAACCACTGTATGTCCTACTATTTGTGGATTTGTGGATGGGACCGTCCTTCATGACCATTCCACAATAGGCCTGCAATATTCATTAGACAACCTTGATTGCTTTTGTGATGCAACAGTCTTGATATCAATCAAGAAGAAACAAAGGTTACCTTTTCAAAGAATCAACATAAGTCATCTAGAGCTTGGAAGATTATACCACATACCATCGTCAGTTCAAACTTCTGTAAGTATTTGGGGGTGGAATTGCTAGCCTCGGGGCACCAAAAACAGTGCATGGCAACAGTGGCCTCCAAAGCAGCAGGAATCAGATTTGTGCTAAAGAAAATACAAACCATCTTACAGGCCAGTCAATATCACCACTCTTTAGAGTAGTAAATGTCAAATATCTTACATCATTATTATATGGCCTTGAAGCTTTCCCTGACAAAGTTAGTGAATGGCTGAATCAGACACACTCAAGATTATACAGATCCAAACTCAGTAAAGGAAGCCCACCTCCACCTTGAATTTGGCTTATTACAGCAGTCAGTGGTTCAAAATGCATCACTATGAAAAGGTTGGCTTAAGTTGAACAAAGCTGACAAGGGCACCTTTAAAAATTACCTCGGCCAGGAAGTAGCCTGCTCCAAAGAATGCCCTTGTGCTTTAGCTGTTCCATCATCATTATGTGACCTAGAGATTTCCCTGTCATGGAATTTTAAAATCTCCTATGAGAACTTTAAAATCCTTTTTAGAAAATTAACAAAATCACAATCCACAATCCATCGCTGTTGATCTACAGGCCTTGAAGTCAAAATAACATAACCCAATTACAGTGGCTACCTACGAAGAGTGAGCACCACAATGATACCTAATGCTTGTGATATCCTGAGAAATCAAATTAAAAATGTTTAGACTGCGTCCTTTGTGTGTCCAGCTTTTGTTTTTGAGAGAAGGAAATTTCTTAGACCACATTTTGGGGAGCAAAATATAACAGACTCTCAAACACCATTCTGCAATGTTTCCCAGGTACAGGTGGTAGGTTAACAGTCAGATTTATCGACAAAGTCCTTAATGCATTGAAAAATCAGTACAATAACCATTTTGTTGTCAATATTGTTCTACTTTCATCAAAGACATTGCAATTTTTTTAATGACACCTGTGAAAGGTTTTTATAGTCTATCTTAGAGCAAGGATCGGCTTACATGTTCCACTCATACGTTTGAGCTCTGCCAGTCTTTTTCTGGCCAAAACTCCAAAGATCTGGCGGTCCAGGACGGTGGGCAGGTCCTTTTTGTTTTTAGGGCCCTAAGCATGGAACAAACACGCTCTGGAGTTGTGGGGCATCTCAGCCACCTTCCAGTTTCGGACAAAACTGAAGACTTGGCTTTTTAATCAGGATTAATAGGGAGGTCCCTGAGTTGCTGGTCACTCGGAGTAACAGAGAGATTTATAAATCAATATTGCATTCCATTCCATTACATTTTATTAAACGTTTACAAGGGCCTCAAGCCAGCCTCTTGAAGAACATTTAAGCCCTATGATACACTGTTGAGTTTGTTTGCATTTTTATGTGCTTTTTGCATTTTTTATTGCTACAATTAATTCTGTTTTAAGTGAGCTTTGGAATTTGAAATGGTTTGAATTAACTACGAAATAAAGCTTTATATATTATATGCTGTGCCACCATACACAGACACAAGAATGGAAAGTTCCCACTCTCAACTGGATCTGCTCCTTCCTCACAGGTAGCACACAAAGAGTCAGCTTGCCACCTTACACATGGAAAGCCAAGAAAACTCTGTGTGGAGTCCCCCAAGAATCCTCCCTCACTCCAACCTTATTTAATATCTACAGTACTCCACTGGCTGACTTCATCACATCACACAGCAGCAACATCCTACGCAAAAGACACCCAACTTATTCTCTTTCTGTTGGACAAGAGCCCCTCAACAAAAAACAACTTTGCCACCTGCATGACCTCGGTAGCCACCTGGATGAGATCCAACTGCCTCAAACTCAGCAGAGACAAAACTGAAGTGATGATTTTCAGGAGGAAAACCTCTGCTTGGAACTCTACCTGGTGACCATCAGACCTCGGCCCCACACCTACCCCCACCAACCACGCAAGAAACTTAGGAATCATCCTTGATGACAAGTTCGACATGACAGCCCAGGTAAATATAGTGACCTCCACCTGCTTCCACACTCTGAGGATGCTGCAAAAGATCTTCAAATGGCTACTAGAGAACACTGGAAAATGGTTACACAGGCCCTGATTACCAGCAAACTTTACTATGGTGCGACACTCTATACAGGAATCATCAAAAGGCTCCTGAACAGACTGCAACCCTTTCAAAACACCACAAAAAGACTCATCCTCAATCTGCCTCACCACACACACATCACCCCATACCTCAGAGAACTTTACTGCCTCCCATACACAAACATGCCCAGTTCAAACTTCTCACAAACACATACAAAATGTTACACAACATTGGTCCAGCCTTCCTCAACAGCCTCGTAAACTTCCACCTACCACCCAGACACTCACTAGCACATGTACTCCGTATCTACAAAATCAAAGCAGGAGGCTGCACTTTCTCTTACATCTCCCACAAAGCATCAAATGACCTTCCACATCAAATCAGAGCCTTCTGATCACTTCTCGAGTTCCACAAGAAGCAGAAGACCTGGACCTTTGAATAAACTCACCAAGGAGGCAGCTGCCAACCCATCTGCAAAGCACCTGGATACTTTTATGGATGACTAGTGTGCTATACAAATAAACATAACATAGTTATTCAATTATCCCTAATTGGAATTTTTAGGTCTGAGAGGAAACACTTTCAGAAATCGACTACAATATTCATGAGCGGTGTTTAGAAATCCCCAGATATTTTTATGTAGAATTTTTTGGTACCGTCTGCACATAAGTTCCATCTTTGAGAGAATGCACCACAAGAGATCTTCCTGCAAACGAGTTTTTAAAGAACTGAGTATCAGTTAATTACAATTCCATGGTCAAGGAAGGCAATGCATCCACCTCCATTGTATTTTCTGAATAACTCTCACTAATGTACTGCACATTGAATAACATTGTGCTACTCTCCCACACCGGTATCATGCTCAAGCTGCCATTTTCCGTCCTTCTGTACAGTCACTCCAATTAAACTGTAAACTGATGCTCATTTTCTGTCCTTTTTGTAGGTGACCTTAGCTCAAAGTTTTCTCTGAAAGTGTTGACTCACGTGGGCGTACGGTAACATAGTTGAGAAATAAAATTGTATATTTTAGAACAATAGTAGATATAACAGCAGTAGCCTTATTTATAGAGACACCACTAAGGCACGAGGCTTAGAAATGGAGCAATAGATTACAAACTCGTAAACTAAAAGCATACATGGTCTCATGAAGATGGTCTGCACAGAAGAAAACGCTCTTCTTAGGCAACGTTTTGCAGCAGGAAAATGGAGAATGTGATTTCCTTAGTTTTCAACAGTAAGTGCTCAGTTATGGTTTCTTGATGTCGATTCTTCAGATGCCCCACGCTTAAACTTAATAAAGGTGAGGTTGATTCTTTTAGCTTTATTTGTAGAGTGCCCTCAATGAATAATGTTAAAAACAAGCATTCTAAGCAGATTTAATTTCAAGCCACTGCTCTGCACGGAGTAAATTGGGTTTAAGGGCAATGTTAACATTATTAGTTATCTTCATTGCTATTTTCTTGAATGGTGTGTCACAGCCCTAGCCCAAATACCTCATTATGAGTTGACTGGATCGGTACCCTTATGACAGGCACAAATGTTTTTGACAGCAATGAGATGCTAGAGGCAACCTTACCTTGTTTTCCACTTCAACATTGATCCTTTTCCAATGCCTCACAGGCATGTAATGCCTCTTTGTACAGGGGATGGCTATTTAACCTTAAATTGGAGTCAATTCTTAAGGCCCGACCAACACTTAAATTCAATTTGATATGTCATAAAGGCTAACGGAGGTTGCTTGGTAATATCATGCTACTGAGGGGGACAAGGGCTGTACCTTTATTGTTTGACTCTCTCTTTTGGTATATTGGGCCATTTTCTTGCAAAGGCCCTGCCACCCATATACAGAAACATGTTTACATTTTGAGAGTGGAACACAGTCTTCCTCTGTCCGCCAATCCAAACTTGCCATCAGGGAACTTTCCAATATTAAAAACACCACATCACAGCCCAACAGTTCACAACCCAGCTACCTCTGCTATCACTCGTTGACTTTATGCTTGTTTATAAACCTATGCAGTGCTCGCATCCTTCTGGGTAGGTGTGTGCTATAGAAATACGATTTACATATATACATTAGGTATGTGCTAGGCTGTACCTAAATAGACGGGGAAGTGTCTTTTTTTTTCCAATCCTCATCTCACCAATAAGCACTTGCAATTCTCAAAGAGAAGCCGTTGTTCGAATCTATGCACCCTACGGCTACTGCATTCGCTTAGGCCATACCGGGCCAACCCCCTTTGTTGGGAGCTTGGTGTAATCATAGGACCAGTTTGTACCAGAAGGGAGCTATATCAGACTCAGCTCCCTACCCCAGAGTAGTAGGGCCTGCCAGATGTTCACACTACTCTCAATCTCTCCCCCCTGATCCAGACGTGCCATGGCGAATGCTGTTTTTAACCAATCCTCACACATTGGGGGGCGCAGATCTTTCCACTTCATACATATTTCTCTTCGGGCTATTAATACCAAATATAACAACAAACCTCTATGGACCTGCTGAAGGTTCTCCCCAAGCATTCTGTCATCTCCAAATATTACCAAGGAGGCATTTACCTTGATTTTTAATTTGAAAATACCTCTTAAAGCATCCCCAGCCCCCCTCCAAAAAGCTCTAAGTTCAGGACATTCATTAAAAATATGGATGTCATTAGCATTAAAAAGGTTACATCTAGGGCATTTGGGGGCTGATAGTGGTGCAAACTTGGCGATCTTTGCAGGTGTATAGTAAAGCCTGTTAATAACAAAGAAATGGTTCTTTTTTAAGCTGGACGGTTTAACATATTTATAAAGAAGCTTCAAGGAGGGTTCGTACAGATCTTCAATCACAGACTCAAAAGCAGACTGATTCCAAACTGCATATTGCGGGGGATATTCCATATCTTCCTCCTCCAAAAACTTCTTATACCAGATAGAAACCTCCTTTCTTTTAATATGTACTTGTTGCAAAGATTGCTCCATCTCCCAGTTTCCTTGTATATCCTCCTTTTCCGCTGTATACCAGGAGACTAGCTGCAGGTATTTAAATCTGGAAAGGCTGCTTCCCACCTTTGCTCTTAAAACCTCCCAGGGAAACACACCATCCGGGGATAGAAGCTCAGACCAAATAGTAATACCCGCCCTTTTAATTGGGAAAGCTAGGCTATCCTTTAAGCACAACGGAGTCCCTGGAGAGTCCCATTGGGGCAAATCTGAATAGTACCCTATCCCCCATCTACATCTGACCTTATACCAAAGACTAAGGGCTGCCCTGAGTACTTTCAGATGAACCTTTTTGAAGAACCTAGGTGCCCCATAGTTATAGAGGAAGCCTTCTCCTCCACCGTCCCCCTCTGACTTCGCCATTTCCCCCAATAGTCTCCCCCAAGATGTCTCTTCCGGTTTTACGAGTAGCATCCTGATGTTTTTAAATTGGAAGGCGACAGAGTACCAACTAATATCTGGAAGAGCTAACCCTCCTTTAGTGAGCCTGCGTCTCATCTTTTTCCATAACAACCTTGCGCCCTTATTTGCCCAGATAAAACTTCCGATCTTACTTTGGATTTTACATAAATCTTTACTGGGGAATTCAAGGGGGATCGCATTAAACAAATATGTCAATTTGGGTAAAATAACCATTTTTACCAAATTGACCCTGCCATAGATTGTTAATGGAAGATTTTTCCATTTTGCAAATAGACGGTCCACTTCTTTTATGGTCTTATTCAGATTAATCTGGGGGATTTTATCAAGTTTTTAACGATGGTAATACCGAGATATTTAAATTCATTACTCGTGGTACCCTCCCAACTATCGATATTCCAACACATCACCTCTGTTTTGGCGGTGTTTGCCAGATATCCTGATAATGAGCCAAATTCTTCCAACAATGCTTCAACCCTAGGGATAAACGCCCCCGGATTATTGGTATATAACAATAAATCATCAGCATACAGAGCCAACTTACTACAGTATTGCTGAGATTTAAAGGGAGAGATCAAGTCATCTGATCTTATGGCTTGTGCCAATGGCTCAATGTAAACGTCGAACAACAACGGAGAAATGGGACAACCCTGTCTGGTTCCTCTTTGAATGTTAAAGTTAGAGGTTAACATGCCATTTAACAAAGTTTTTGCAGAGGCACCCTGATAACAATTAATTAGAGTCTGAACAAAAATAGGACCAAAGCCCATCTGCCTAAGTACCCCCCAGAGGTATACCCAACAGACTCTATCAAAAGCCTTGGCCGCATCTAGTGCCTCTATGGCCAAGGGATCCGATCGCCCCAATGCCAGGTCAACCAATTAACTGTTCTGTCTGCTCCTGGATATATCTCCCGGGGATAAAACCTTTTTGGTCAGAGTTTATCAGCTGAGGAGCCAACTTGACCAATCTCCCTGCAAGAACACTGATAAAGATCTTATAGTCGGCGTTCAGCAGAGAGATTGGTCTATAGGAGTCCGCTTTTAAAGGATCCTTCCCAGGTTTTAAAATATGTACAATAGTTGCTTCTTTCCAGGATCTCGGAGCCTGGCCTTCCGAGCTATACAATGTGTTGAATAGGATACCCAGTATCGGCACCAATTCAACCATAAGTAGTTTATAAACCTCACTAGGAAGCGCGTCGGTACCTGCTGCCTTATTATTTTTGCACTTGCTTATCTGGTCTTTAATTTCGTTCTCAGTGATTGGGGCGTCTAGGCTTTCACGACCCTCATTTGTTAAAGTTGGCAGAGATTTTCCCTTCAACCAAGTTTGAAGGGTTTCAGTGTTAGGCACAGTTTCTTCCCTGTATAGTTCTGAGAATAAGGAGAGAAGGCAGGCTTGCATATCCTCCAAGCTGCTTGACCTCTCTCCGCTTTCATTTATTATCAGTTCATTAATGTTGTTTTTTGTGCGGTCAACTCTTGCTTTCCACGCCAAGAGGGCTCCTGCCCTCTCTCCATACTCAAAGTTCTGCATACTTTTTGTCTTCCAGTGTGCCCTACACTTATGATCTAACCTACCCCTATATTCCTGCCGGGCATCTTCCAAGTCTCTATTGACTTGTGAGAGCCTTTCAGTACTCCCATGGTGGACCAGAGAACACTCCTCCTCCAATAAAAGAATTTTCCCCTTCAGGGTCTGTAGCTCCCGAGCATCTTCCCTATTCTTAGAGCAGATAAGACTATGTAGGATCCCCCTTATGTTAGCTTTGAAGGCATCACAAACATAATCCATAGAAGTCGAACCAATATTAATGGCAAAAAAGTCTACAGTGGCCGATTTTAGAGCCCTTGTTTTCCACTTCAACATTGATCCTTTTCCAATGCCTCACAGACATGTAATGCCTCTTTTTACAGGGGATGTCTATTTACCCTTAAATTGGAGTTAATTCTTAAGGCCCGACCAACACTTAAATTAAATTTGATATGTCATAAAGGCTAACGGAGGTTGCTTGGAAATATCATGCTACTGAGGGGGACAAGGGCTGTACTCTTATTGTGGAGGGGTAAACATTACTAATAACATTTAAACAATTGGAAATATTTAAATAATCTTAAAAATAAATAAACAATATTTTAAAAATATCCAATTAAAGATATTAAACATTAATATTAAATATATTAATTACATACAACAAAAATGTTCAAATGTTATCTAACATAAATTAATAAATACATTTATAAACAATATTTATTTAAAAGAAGCAAATATTAACAAACAAACAAATATTTAAAACATAAATGTATTTCTTTTTTTCCTGCCCTATTGCACCACACCAATATAAAAACGTCAACATTTTTATTCACATTTATTTCCATAATTAACATAATTGATAATGAATTTAAAAAATATTATTAATAAAAATAAAAATAAACATTCATTGAATAGACATTCTTTAACACTATAATATGCACAACACACACCTAAAATGAATTACACAATTACCATCATTAATTACTAATTAATTAATTAAAATTAATTAACAAATAAATATCAATTTGTCAATGAAAAATAAATTACTTCCCACCATTTACACCTATAAACACCACAACACAAACCTACAATTAATTACACAATTGCCATAATTAATTACTAATTAATCAATTAACATTAATTAACAACTAATTATTAATTCATCAGTTAAAAATAAATTACTTCCCACTCTTTCCACCATTTTCACCTATAAACACACCTAAAATTAATTACACAATTAACATGTTCAATTGCCAATTACGAAAGTAAAAGTAATTAACAACTAATTATTAAATTATTAATAATAAATTAATTTACACATTTAATACTATAACAACTCAATTCAACAAATATGAATAAATAAAAATTACTCAATAAATTTAACAAAATTAAATTACTTCCCACCCTATTCCCCTATAAACACACAACCCGCTACGGAACTAAATACACAAAATTCAAATAAAAAATAAATTAATAACGACTAAAAATAATAAATACATTTTATATAATTAAATGAATTCCCACCCTTTTCCCCTATAAACCCACAACCCGCTACGGAACTAAAAACGCACAATTCAAATAAAAAAAACATGAATAACTACTAAAATTTTAACACATATAATAAAAATACAAACAATTCTTATACAAAAAATACATACATCACACACATATAAAATATATACTAAAATACGTAACATTAATGAAAAAATCGATATTTTTAATATTTATATTTTTGTAAACGATATTAAACACTTCGATATTTTTTAATTCGATATTACTTACCTAAAATCGATATTCTTGACCACGAGAATTTGTGTCGATATTCTTGACCCACGATATTTTTGACACAATATTTGTGCAATTCAATATTTTTGACTCAATATTTTGTCTTTGCACCCCTAAAAACAATCATTGAGTCCATGAGAGATGCGGTTGCCACTCTGAGACTGGAGGTTGTTGACCTAAAGGGGAGGGTGAATTGCGATAAGGCTATTCCACCACAGGCCAGCCTAGCATCACTGTCTAGTGCCACCAAGGGAACTGATGTTATGTGTTTGGGGCCATCTAGGATGGATGATCTTAGATCAGCGCATAGTGCTTTCCATCCCAGGCCCACTCCCCTCCTTCCCTCCTGCCCAAGAGGTCATTGTTCTAGTAACATCTATAGCAATATGTCAGTAGCTCCTCAAGTCACCGGTGAAGGCAGGGGGGTAGGGAGATAGATAGAGGCGAGTTAACACTAGATGAAGGGTGCTCTGCTAAGCCTGGCCCTAGGGGTTTTTTTGGAAAGGGGGTAGTGAAGGGCGGCATCTACACGAGATTGGATGTCCAGGGTAATAAAGCAGTGATATACCTTAAAGATGTACCCAAACTTCATAAGTATGGGTTTCGAAGATCAGGACTCACTAAAGAATAAGGTCATTCACTGGTTTAGGACTACCCAGCACTGTTACTCAATCATAAGAGATGATATCAAACATGTTGAAAGAATGTCCCTTTCGGGGACATTAATGCATACGATTGAAGTTAGTTTTTTTATATGACCACAGTTGTTGGTCTAATGTCAATTGATGCCCGCACTATTCCCACTGCCAACACCTCTATTACTATTAGATATAGACTCAGGTTTGCCCCGCAAAGTTGGCCCACAATTGATACGGGTGACACAGGAAGGCAAGGATCACTTCAGATAGGAGGTTTGCCATCGCAAGATGAAAATGTAAGGTCCCTTGGGCTAAACACGTTCTTGAATAGTCAGAAGTTTCTTTCTACCCTGGGTTGGCCGCCAAGATTGAGGCCTATTGTGAGCCTCCTGTTGTGGGTTCAAGGAGAGAAAGGACTGTTATTCCTCCTGAGACCGAGGAAGAGGGGGAAACTACAGACCCTTGTAGTGACTACAGTAAACCCAAAGCATGTCACCGATATCTAAAGGTCCTGGTTTGGAATGTGGCAGGGATCTCTAAGTTGTTAGTAGACCCAGACTGTGTACCTTTGTGTACCTACACAATGTGATACTATTTCAAGAAAGTTGGAGTTTGTGCACTCCCCATAGAAGTGGGTTTTCTGCATATGGCCTAAACGCCACCAGGAAAGAAATGGGTAGACCCTTAGGAGGCTTAGCAATCTGGGTTAAAACCGATCGCGGGTCCAAAGTTGAGTTAATCCACGTAGCAGTTGGAAAATTATGATTTTTAATGGTTATAATTGAGTCGTGTGGGGCTCTGAGGAAACTAACACGATTCGGATCTTCGATTATGCCCTGTCCAAACTCTCAGATAATGTTCCCGTGCTGGTAACCGGTGATTTTAATTGCACCTTTGAACCATTCACCCTCACTCCATCAGACTTGACCGAGGAGTGGGATCGTGTGTGGCAAATCCCAAAGTTAGATGGTCAAAGAGAGGAGATCAGGTGTTGGCCCTCACATTGCAACATGAACTAAGAGCCACTAACAGGAGAACAAAATCTGACCCCAAAGGCGATTTAACTTTCAATAGAACTGGCCATGTCAGCAGAATCGACTATTGTTTGGTTGCCCACAAACTCTGGCCCCTAGTCCATGATACGTCAGTGGTCAAAAGAACCGACAGTGACAATAATGCCCTCATCCTCTCCCTCATAAATCAGGGTAAATTTGAACCTGATACAATGGGTAGGTCTGACTTTGGTGCCTTATCCATCACGAATAATCAGAGAACAATTAGATGGGACTGGGTGGAGGAACACCCAGGGGCTTTGGAAATAGATAAAGGCAAAGACTGTTTGGAGCTGGAGGAGCTGGCCAAATACCCCAAATATGAAGTAGCCATGAAGGTGGGCATCCGTCACAAACTCCTTTATAATGAGATTAGGGACCTGTTGGGTTTAACGCAAAAGGAGTTTAAATTGGAGGTAAATAATAAACTACCAAGGCACGACCCCCAGGTAGCATGGTACAATCAGGACTGTGGGAAAGCAAAGGGGGATCTGGTATGGGCAGTAAAATCCAATGTGCGCCCGGTTGTGGTGGCATGTAGAGCAAAGTACAGGAAAAGAATAGAGACAGCCAAGAAGAACTGGGAAGGTTGCCTATGGTCCTCTCTACAAAGGACATTGACAGCTATGGATCCCAAGATATTCTGAAAAAAGCAGCCCACTGGCTCAATGGTAGATAGTCTGTACTGGAGTTCACAGTATAGCCTGAGGAGTGGGTGTCTCACTTTGGGTGCCTCTACGAGCTAGGCAACATGGAGGCAGAGGATGCTAGTGAAAGGAGGGGGTAGTCCTATCCAGAGCAGCTGAAGCTCTGGTATTCTTCTTGGAAGAAACCCAATCAGTGCTCCGCTTGTGTGTTCCAGCTCGAGTCCCAGGTCCTGATAGAATTACCAATGACCAATGACCTGTATAGAGAGGATCTAACCCTTTGGGGTCCTTACATTAACATGCTCACTAATACCGTCACATCGGGTGCAAATATTCCCCCATCATGGAAAAACACAGAAATTATCCCTATTCATTAAGCCCGGCCGTAAAACTCCGCTCCGCTCGCCGAGTTTGCAGATTTTTGGCAACTCCGCGTTCTGCGTAGACTGTCGAGTTACCAAAAACTCTGCGCTCCGCACCAGAGCGGAGTTTTTGTGTTTGCGCGCTCAAAATAGGTTTTCGCACACACGGGAGCGACTTACCGGGATGCCTGCGATCGCTGAACAAGATTTCCCCTGCATTTGCGAGCGCCACGAGATTTGGTAGCCGGCCGCACGGTCCTGCGAGAGTGTGCGATCGCGAACACGTCATTCGGGCGCGCCATCGGACTTCCGGCGGAAGTTTTGTGAAGATCGCGGATCCCGAACACGCAAAATTTACAATCTGGAGAAGAATATCTCTCGAGCAGCATCAAAACCTTCTCGAAATGATGCTTTGGATTAAAAAAACTCCTCCGATTGACCTTTGGCTGTACTTTTTGTGCAAGGAGTCCTTTTGATTTTTTTACTTTTTTTTAAGAGGAAGTGCCCCAGTGTCTCCAACTTCCTGTTCCTGTCCAGCAGGCTCCTCCCTGTGCTTTGTCCATCTCCTGTTCACTTTTCATTTGGATTTGGAGCTGGAAGGATCCCTTTTTTGTCTGCTGCATCATAAATCATTGGATTTGAGGACTTTTAGATTTGAGATTTCATAAGTAAGTTGGAAAATTGGTATTGTTTGTTTGATTGGGGCATTGCACCTAACATTTTTTGTACTTTTCATTGTTTTTTTTTAATGTATTGTGATGGGTGGCCTGTAGTTTCAGTAGGGGCCTAGTTGTTTCTTTGTATGTAATTTTGCTTCTAGTTTTCTTTTATAAAGGAAACATGTTGCAAAGTTTACTACATTTTCTCCAACTTTTGAAATGAATTTGCAATATTTATTTAATTCATTAGCCCAGTAGTCTGCCAATAGGCCTTTCAGCCAGTAGGCCCAGAGCTACTCATGGGTGCATGAAACAACTGTTTCTGTGGTGTCTGTTGAATTTAAACATCATTTAGGGCATGGATGCATTGGATTGAAATTAAAAAGGTGTTTTCTGGGGGTTTTCACTTTTTTTCATGTGTGTTAAATAAATGCCTTTGTTGGATGTGTGTGGTTGTTGTGTAACTGAATTTGCAAACCTTTTTTAGCCCTGTGTATTTTTGTTTTTGGCATTGTTGTCAAGCTATGTTGTTTAGCATGCCTCCTTTGTCTGGTCAGTGTGTGAGTGTGTTTGTTTGTAATAGTGGGCCAGCATTTGCCTTGGCTGAGCCTCTCCGTGTGGCCAGAGGCCATTTTGTAAAGTCTGTGTCCATAATAGGCCTGATTGAGTTTATTGTTTTCCAGGCCTCCTGCTTGTTGTTGTTGTTGTGAGTGACCATGTGGCTGGTGGCCATTTTGTGGTGGTTGTAGTAGTGCTTTTGCCATAGACCTGCATGACTTCTTTCCTTTGTTCCTCTTTGCTTATTGCATCTTGTTGTGGCCTGCCTGGCCATGTGGCTGGTGGCCATTTTGTGAAGGCAGCCAGTGTGCACTGCTTTTGCCATAGGCCTACATTGTCTGTCTTCCCTTTCTTGTTGTTGTGGCCTGCCTGGCCATGTGGCTGGTGACCATTTTGTGAAGGCAACCAGTGTGCTTTTCCCATAGGACTGCATTGTCTGTCTTCACTTTCTTGTTGTTATGGCCTGCCTGGCCATGTGGCTGGCGGCCATTTTGTTAAGGCAGCCAGTGTGCTTTTTCCATAGGACTGCATTGTCTGTCTTCTCTTTCTTGTTGTTGTGGCCTGGCTATGTGGCTGGTGGCCATTTTGTGAAGGCAGCCAGTGTGCTTCTGCATTAGGCCTGCATGTCTTTCTCTTTCCTTTCTTCCTTTTGGCTTATTGCTTCTATCCATTGTCATCTGCAGCTCCCTGAATGCTGAATCCCACGTGATGCACAATGCCAAACAGGGTCCATTGCATTTATATGTTTGTTGTTGTTCTTCTTCTTTCCTATCCTTCCTCAGTGTACTGTACAGTACACTAGTTGTAGTACACCAACCATGAAAACCCTTGTTTTTGTCAGTCTCACAAATGTCTACACTGTATTGTTATGGTTTTTTTAATAACTGAGGTAATACATTTAATAATAATATTAATAAGTGTGACCACACTGTAGTGTGGTTTGTGGCCTCATTGTCTACATTGCTAAGTTAGCTTAGGCCTGGCTGCCATGATGCCTTTTTTGCACACGTTACTCTGTGACTTTGTTTTTCCAGACTCTGCTTGTGCCCGGCTATATTAGAACTGTCTGCCTTTTTGCCTTTCACCTTTTCTCATGTTCCCTGTGGGTTTCGTCTACACACCATGTACAAGGTCGAAAAACAACGTCCCTTGTTATTGCTGATCTGGTCAGCCCCTCGCACTTAGACATAACACGAAATACAGCTGCACTGGAGAAATTGGTGTGCTTTTAATATTGTGATCTCCCTGTTGGTGGCACTTGGAGAAAAACCTTTCCAGGGAGAAGAGCTGTGCTTGTCTGATGATGTAAACCTTGCATCTAGATATTGAGGTATGGGGGTCCGCCTGACAAAGCCCAGAGGTCTTCTATTTTTATAATAAACTAGTTACTAGATCGGGGAGGGTGGTAAGGCAATTTAGCCCTATATCCACTGTCTTTATAAAATGCTGTCCCCGTTTGTATCTGCTATGGAATTTTAACCATGCTTATTATTTTATCGTTATGCATTAGGCTGATAGTACTGGCATGTGTACTTTATCTTAGAGCACGATAGTTGAAATAAACATTTTAAACTATACAGTGTCTCTTATTACGCACGTTGTGGACAAGTATGAGTGAGTAATGAAAGAGTGTTCTTGCTCCCGTGATTCCTGAGAGAGTCCGTGTTCTGGGATGTCTAATCATTGGTAGCTTCGCTGTAGTACGGAGAACGAATGAGACGCTAAAGCTAGTCGGATTGGGATTGTGGGTACTAAGGTGCATGGTTGGTACACCACTATACACAGAGGTCCTATTTTCCTGTGCATAGCTCCATATATGTGCAGAATCCCCGCAACATGGCGCCACCAACGTGGTGGGCTTCTTATCTGCGAGACGCTTGAGTAGTGCTTGTGCTTGTCCACAATAACCTTCGCTTACGCTTCCGGAAACGTATGTGAGGGTGATACCTCCTATATTGATGTTTTTATAGGTTCTTTCAAGCTTGAAGTTATTAAAAGGTTTTCTTTTATGTTAACCCTATATTGTGCTGCCTCACACTAGGTTGTCGATCATTCCTGGTCTTAATGGCCGCGAATGTAAATATCCCGGCACATAGCCGCGCTGCGCTCTGGGCTCATTTACTGGCTTATGGAGTGCCTGACGTGGGTGTCGCTCTCATCTTTGTGGTGCAGGCTGATCCGGCTCACCACTTTGAGGTGTTCTACTCTTGGGTCACTTTTCCGGCAGTGGAAGGAGCTGACAATTTGTTACATGTTTACGCTCCCATTGCCCTACCCAATGCTTATCGGCCTTATCAGGCTCTTGAAGTACCACTTACGGCATGGCAACACCGTATTTGGTTTAATGGCGCCCTCCCACATCCGGTCACCCCGGTCCGTTTAGGCCCCTTATCAATAGAGGGGGCCACTTGGCCAGTCTTGGCCGGGTATACCCCACATCCGCGTTATTTGACGCTTGCGGTTGATGAACTGCACGCGTTGCATGCGTCTTTAATCCGTGTGCACAGAGCTTTGGTACAATATGTTACTGGCAACGTCCAGGGGGCCCCTCCTGGAGTTGTGGCGCATCCAGCTGGACCGGGCGGTGTAACCATAAGTCCCATCATGGTTAATTCGGTGATGGGCAAGCGCCCACAAAATAAGGATGATTTGCCTTATTGGCTTGCAGAAAAATTTGACCAGCTGGAGGCTGTTTTTCCGAATACTTCTCCTGTGGACAAACACAGGATTTTGACGATTAGTTTGCTGAAAGACTTAATTCCCGAGTTGACAGAATGCAACAACTGGGGCAAGGTATTCGCAGCAGTGTATGCGAAGTGTTTTGGCACTCCTTCCATGACGGTTCTCCCCTCTGTAATTAAACGAGTGCAGGATGAACATGGCCCTGAAGCGGCTGTGGAATTGGGGATGAGACTGGTGGGAGTGTTCGATGTAGTGGCTGATCTAATCCTTGCGAACGTCAAGGGTGACGCAGTCAACTTTCAAGTCGCTAATGCTTTGGCTTTGGTCCCGGAGCCGGACAAGCCACGCGAATTACCGAAAATTATTGCACAGGCTTATAAAAACCATTGGCCGCAATAGTTTGGGGGTTAAGCCTTTTGCTAAAACGCAAACTCAATCACAACCACAACAAAAAACTCAGTCTGAGAAATAAGAGAAACCGTTCTTTTCTAAAAAGAACTGGAAGTTGAAAAAACTGGGTAAGCAACAATCAAAACCAGGGTCGCATGTTGCATCCTCGGTTTCCGTATCTTCTGAACGCACTTATGATTTGCGCGACAGAGCGAGAATTAAATCTCCAGATAGATTTCAAGTCCCTGACCCGCGTTCTCCTCGTTCTTCACAGGCACCATCGACCTCCCAGACTGGTGGAGGAGATCGCCAGGATAGAGGCAGGGGTCGAGAGGCCCCACAGGGATGAGACCAACTCGACAACCAGGCCGAGGGAAACCAGAAGAATTTCCACGTTCTCACCCACAGTTTCAGAAGAAAAAAGTTGCAGCATTAACGGCGAGGTATGCCACAGACGGTGAGAACAAAACTCCTGAATTGGACGTGGGCAGTGACGCTGCTAGACAGCGCCGCGGAAGTTACCATAGTGCGGGAGACACTGCGTCTTCATGTGGAGGCGACAGCAACTGATACCTTCATTACTGTCGAGACAGCTGACACCCGAGTGGCACCCCCTGACCGACTATTTGATATTGTCATTCAAATTGAAGGTGACATTGAGCGTGTTATTAAAGGGATTTTTTTTGAAAATCTGACTTCTTCTTACGACATTTTGTTGGCAGAAGCAGATTGGCCGCCCCCATTCGTACTTGCTGCACCGAGAGGGGAGGAGGTAATCCTTCCGAGCTTTTCGCATCATGTCCCCAAGGACAAAGCGGAGGCGTTAGCGGCTGAATGGGCTGGGGCCTTGGCTCCGGCGCTATACCGTAACCACGTGGGCTGGGATGAAGATTCTCCTCCCCATGATATCCCCTTGCGGTCTCTGCCACAGCCTCAAGCCCAATATTCCCTCCGGCGGGAAGCTAAAGGTCCCGTTTCCGACATTCTGACCCAGTTAGAATATCAAGGAGTAATTGAAACATGCGTATCACCAATGAATAATCCCCTTTTTGCGGTTTCTAAACCCGATGGGTCGTACCATTTAGTTTTGGATTACCGACATTTGAACTCTCATTGTCGGACCTTTGCGGTGCAGAATACCCATAGTTCTGCGCTTGTAGACAGTCTTGTTCGTAAAAAATATAAAACGACACTTGATCTTTCCAATGGATTTTACACGCACAATTTGTCCCCGGAGTGCAGCCAATGGAGCGCTTTCACTTCCGGTGGAAAACAATTTAAATTTCGGCGTTTGCCCATGGGCTACAAGAACAGCCCGGGAGTCTTCGCCGCCCGTGTTGTCTCTTTGTTGGACAGCATAGACCCAGATGCGTATTCGTACGTCGACGATATCTATCTGACAGACGACGAATTATGGCCGCATTTCTTTCCTGTGTGGACCGCATTATTCTAGAATTTGCGGTCTTAGGATACAAATTTAATTTTGCCAAATCTCACATCGCAGAACTCACTGTTTTGTTTTTGGGCTATGAGCTCAACAATGAAGGTAGGGGCTTAGCTCCCCATTTCTTGGAGAAGTGCGCACTTTTGCGCCCTCCAACGACCCTGAAGAAACTTCAGTCATTACTGGGATTTTTAAACTTCGGGCTTTCTTACATTCCCGAATATGCCCAGCATATCAAGCTTCTTTACGCCTTGATACAACCTAACTTTTTGAAGTCATGCTGGCTTCCTGAACATTCCTCTATACTGCATTCTTTGCAGTCTGATCTACTTGAATCTAAGTTTTTGTTGACTCGTGATAACCACACGAACCTGGTGATTAGAATTGTGCCAGGGGCAGTGGGTTTCACGTACGTAACATTTAACGAAGGTGACACAGTACCTATTGCATACAAGTCGCATCTTTACACTTCAGCGGAGTTGCGCTTTTCCACTGTGGAGAAAGTTTTGACTGCAGTGCAAATGGCGATTCTTAAGGAACGCGCTCTGGCACAGGGAAAACGCATTTTGGTGGTAACACCATATCCTGCCCTTGAGGCAGTGACGAAGGCAAGTGTACCAAACTCAAGGGCTTTGCACCCCGTTGGATACAATGGGCTACATCTCTGACGTCCCCGGATGTCACTTTCATTTTTGATTCCTCTCTTCAGACACAGGAGTTCTTGCAGTATGAATTTGTTCATCCTCCTCCTCTGTCTTTGCTGCCGCTTGAGGAGTACAAATGTATCATTTACAACGATGGTTCGGTGCAACCGGCCACGGGTTCTAAGCATGCTTATTCCGCAGCATGTGCTATTGTTGCAGGGACTATGGTGAACGGTGAGTTCAAATCGAATGTGGTGCACACGCAGGCACTAGGAGATAGTACTGCACAATTGGCCGAGCTGCGTGCTTTGGTGCTCGCACTTGAGTTCGCGAATCCAGACGTGTCAACACTTATTGTATGCGATTCTTACTACTGTGTTCAATCTTTTAATGACAACTTATTCTTTTGGTCTCAAAACGACTAAAGAGATGCTAAATGCAGCACAATTAAGCATAAAATGATTTGGGTTCGAGTGGCAGATCTTAAACAACGTCTGCCTCTCACACAGGTGATTCACACTCTTGGCCACCAGCGTGTGGGCGCACACGCTGTCGGTAACAGTTTGGCAGATGAAGCTGCCAAATCAGCAGTAGCCACGTGCTCAGTAGCAGCAGTTACAAGATCCATGACAAAAATAGATAATGAGATTTTGGCAGCTATTGCTGCAACGAAGGAAGGTGCTAATTGCCCATGGGGTTTCCATTCCAAGTTCTCTTATCACTTAGGTCCCGAACAGGTTCCTTATGTAAGAATTCCAGACGTTGGTGATCGGCTGATTCCCAACGCGGACCGCAGACTTTCCTTGATAACGGCCGCACACGAAGGCTTGGCTTCAGCCCATGCTGGCGTGTCTGCGACGGTTTCCATTTTGCAGCAGCGTTACTGGTGGCGTGGTTTATATAAACAGACCCGTACTTATGTGCTTTCTTGTGATGTTTGTCAGCAAATTAAGCCTTCAACGGTTACTCGACCACCGCAAACACAGCTCTGCATTTCTAACAAACCTTTTGGGTGTGTTTACCTGGATCACTGCGGTCCATTTTCTTCTGACTCTGCATATAAATACATCTTAGTTGCAGTAGATTCGTGCACACGTTTCATCTGGGTTTGGCCACAACGAAGTGCTGACGCTCGAAATGTCATCAGGGATTTGCGTGTCTTTGTGGGAATTTTTGCCTGTGGCACCTTCCATTCCGACCAAGGTCCAGCGTTCGCCTCTAAAGCGTACAAGGACGCGATGAGGTCACTGGGGGTGCTGGTGCAATTTTTGTCTCCATATCGGCCTGAGGGCAACTCGATTGTTGAGCGAATGAATCGTGACTGAAAGCAATCCTTGACAGCTAGAGTCTTAGGTACTGGCAGGAACTGGCTGGCCCACTTGTATGGCGTGCAACGTGCACTTAATAAACTCCCTAGAAGATCTCTGGGTGGGCGGACCCCATATGAGATACTCTTTGGCATACAAATGTTTGTGCCAGACCTTGATGGTCTAGACATGGCGGCGAATGCCGCAATCTTTGACGTAGATAATCATTCTACTATGTTGCAGGACTTACAAGAAACCCGTGACAAACTTGCAAATGAACACTTGCCTTCAGCCACTGATGCTGCGTTGCAGATTCCGGTTGCCGGCTGGCTTCCAAAGGTTGGAGATCTGGTCCGAGAGAAGGTGGAGAACAAAAAAGAATTTGGCCCCTCTTATCGTGCACCGGTTCCAGTTCTTGGCTTGAAGGGTACTCGTACAGTCATCTTACCACCGCTACCTGGTCGCAAAGACAACAGATACATCTCAGTGGACAATGTCAAGCTACAACATCTGGCCGATCCTGAATAGCGTGACACCTGCGGTATCATGTCCAGCCATTTCAAGGACCCCTGTTTGTGGCCCTCCAGCCTACACGGACACTGATGTTGCCATTGAGATGGTCGCTTTGCCTGATCGCCTGCTCAACTTCCCGGCTTCCTCCTGCAACGTAGACCGAGTATGCCTACCCCGCCAACGAGTCGGTGGCTCATTTACCTACAACACCACTGAGCCCAACCCGTTTTTCCTTTGATTCGGCTTCCACCTCATCACTTATTCCGTCCAGCTTCAGTATTTTTATATCCTGGTTCAGAGACAATTTTTTGTTTGGTCCCACCATGGACATACATTTGGTTGGTACTATTCCTGATTTTCCTGTTCATGTCCATTGGCTTTGTGACAGTTTTTTTCTTGCTTATCAATGGTCACTATTTACCAGAACGCTCTGCAGTAAACTGTGTCACTGGAACTTTGGCTCCGCATTCTTCATCTCACATCATGAAGTGTGACCACACATTTGTGAACATTTCCGCTTTCCCAGTTGCTGATGGCATCGTGTGGGATGCTGTAAATTTCCAAATTCATGGACCAACCGAGATTATTAATGTACCGAATGTCCTCCGTGTTTCCATGGGTGATGTGGTGAAAAGTAATATTCATTCTGACGATTGGGATGTGCATGCCGTTGAATCGTTATTCTCTGATTTGAAATATTAAGCTGCTTTTAATGCTGAAGATTTGTACTTAGATTCTGCAAGTTATGCTGATTTATATTGTTACCAGCATTGGGGCAACCATTTTCTCCTCAAACCAAGTACTCTTCGGGGTACTTTTAATTACACCCAATGGGAACATTGTCCGACCCCTTTACCAGGTAGCTCCCAAACACTTAGAAGTAAATTTACTTACTTTACAGAATTTGATAGATCAAACCCTGGGTCCTATTATTTTAAATTGAACATTTCATCAAATCAGAAGGTCATGTTGACACACACCAAATTGCTATATTCGAGTTCCTTTTTTGGACGCATTAGCCGTGGGTGGTTATGAGCACTGGAAGGACACCATTGACTTAAAATCTATTTGGGGCACCAAATCATGGCAGGTTCGCGGGACGGAAGCCTTACACCGTGCTTGCCTAATCCCGGCCCAAATTTTATTTTTAAATAGTACGATCTATCAAACAACTTGTTGGGGTTTGGCTACTTCCAAACAATTGAATGCACCCTCCATTCCCGTATTGTCTTCAAATCCCAACGAAAGCTTGCATTTCAATATTTCCCTTGCAACTTTGCAAGCTTTGTTTCAAAATAATTCATTTAATATTTCTACGTTTGTTCAGTCACCCTGGTTGGCTTGGCCCATAGCATCAGATGCCTGCCAACTACGTTTTCATGACTCTGCTCCTGGTTACAAACAAGATAGGCCAGATCCAAGGTTTTCTGACTCTCATACTGTTATAACATATTCTGTTGGTAAATTGTGTAAACAGTGGTTGCAGCACTCTTCATTAGATTCTGTAAAACAACATTTATCCCTCCTATCAGGCAACATTGATCTGTCCGATTTTCTTCTAGGGCCTCGAGGTCCTAGACCTAAAAGATTTATTTATGAGACTTACAATGAACTCTGGAAGCTTTAGCAAATTGAAGCTGCTTCCCGTTTACGGGAAATCGATCAGGCGAATCTAGAAAAAGTGCTCGCTATTGTTGACAATAGTATTAATACCCTGTCTTCCCGCATTTACACATTAGAGAATATTGTTTCATCTGTTGTTGATATTGTACAAGATGATGTGTCTGTATTATATCATGGTCAGAATCAATTGCGTTCAGTAATGCAGTTTGCGTGGACGTTGCAAACATTGAAAATGGGCAAAGTTCCATGGCATTTTTTAAATACGTCTGCCTTGTTCTTGCCATTTAATTTAACTGAAAAACAGCAATTCATGTCCATGAAAGATGCAACATACACGCTCTTACATATCGAAAAGATAGAGCCGTTACCATTCTCTGTGGCGGAGACTGACTCTGCAGTGTGGCTAGTTCACGGGGTTATCGCTTTGCCCTTTTCTTTATTTGAGTTCAGTTCATGTATGAAACATTATCCTGTTGGCCGTTTTCAGCCTTTAGGCAGTGCCTTCTTGCATGAACTTTGGTCCCTGCCTTTCATGTACAGATGCCTTAGGGATGGGAAGGAGGTCTTTCTCACAGGAGAGTCTTGCGATTCTACAGTGGGTCATTCCCTAATTTGTAAAAACATTAAATTGCACGGGGCTTGTAATGTTTCTGCTCCGAATCTTGCTTGTGTTTTAAAGGGCATTCCGGCACCTGTTATATCGCCTACTTTCACTGTGCTTGCAAATGGTAGCTATCTGCTTCTGAATAATCAAGACTGCTGTGGAATGCAGGCAGGCATCCCCTACATTGTAACGGTTTCACACCGTGTTGTGTGCTGCAAAAATGTCCTTTTTCCACCCCGCACGAACTGATAGATAGTTCCATTTGGCCTTCCATACCCACTTTGAAGGCGGATTTCAATAAATTGAGCAGAATAAAGGCGCTATTATTAAACCAGGAGGTTATGCTCACTTCCGCACAGGAGACCTTCGTCCTCCAGGTGGCTAGTACCCACAGTGAGATACAGGCTCTTTTGAACACGAACCTCCCACAACATTTCAGTGAACTGATTCACCGCGTATTCAATGCTTCTAATACCAAAGGTCTTGTGCACTTTTTAAAAGTTGTGGGCTCTGGCCTTTTAACCTCCTTTCAAACTATATTTGGTGTAATTCCGGCTTTTATTCATTCTATTTTTTCCAGCGTCTTTGGCGGCTTCCCATTGCTCCTAGCCTTAGCTGCTGGAATTTTACTTTTAATTTGTTTGCTGCGCAATGGTTGCACTTCCTGGGGGCCTACTCGACCAAGGTCGACTCCGGATGCTCCATGAACGTATGCTCATCAGCTTCGGCATCCTACCATTGGCGAAACTCGGCGTGTCCTATAGACTTTCTTTTCGCTTTGCGTATTTCACTTGCGTGCAACCCGTGATGTCTTGCTTACGATGTCCTTTCTCTTGGTCCTTGGATGTTTGCCTCTCCAATACGTCTCAGTCGGACCCGGATTTTGGCCAGTTGATGGGCCCCTTAGTGGGCCATGAACAGGAATGTCCGGCACTGGATTGATGGCGCGTGCGGCTGCACTTGGAGTTTTGGCGCAATGGGATATCTGGGCGGCCGCTCAGAATCTCCTACTACAAAGTTATATTGAGTATCACGCAAGTTGCCCCGCAATGATGATCACTGCTCCCTATTATGAGGAACATGAATGCAGTTTTGATTTGTTGAACTGGATGGCATCTCTTTTTTCAGACGATACCAATGATGTCCTCTTGGAAGGTGTGGCAGTTTTCTGCACATACACTCTATTGGATTAGGGGCCTTCGCTTTCAACGACCGGCATTTCTGGATTTTTTTATTTGTCCTTTAGTGCCCTGATTTCTGGCCCTATCTGCAATTTTTGTTTTGTCCTGAACTTTTTTTCATTCACTGTCCTTCATGGGGACTTTTCAATAATAGACGTTTACATTCTGCTCCATCTATTTGAACTCTGTTTTCGTCCTATGTCTTGGCCTCTGGACTGACCAGGGGAGGGTGTAGTGTGGTTTGTGGCCTCATTGTCTACATTGCTAAGTTAGCTTAGGCCTGGCTGCCATGATGACTTTTTTGCACACGTTACTCTGTGACTTTGTTTTTCCAGACTCTGCTTGTGCCCGGCTATATTAGAACTGTCTGCCTTTTTGCCTTTCACCTTTTCTCATGTTCCCTGTGGGTTTCGTCTACACACCATGTACAAGGTCGAAAAACAACGTCCCTTGTTATTGCTGATCTGGTCAGCCCCTCGCACTTAGACTTAACACGAAATACAGCTGCACTGGAGAAATTGGTGTGCTTTTAATATTGTGATCTCCCTGATGGTGGCACTTGGAGAAAAACCTTTCCAGGGAGAAGAGCTGTGCTTGTCTGATGATGTAAACCTTGCATCTAGATATTGAGGTATGGGGGTCCGCCTGACAAAGCCCAGCGGTCTTCTATTTTTATAATAAACTAGTTACTAGCACGGGGAGGGTGGTAAGGCAATTTAGCCCTATATCCACTGTCTTTATAAAATGCTGTCCCCGTTTGTATTCTATGGAATTTTAACCATGCTTATTATTTTATCGTTATGCATTATGCTGATAGTACTGGCACGTGTACTTTATCTTAGAGCACAATAGTTGAAATAAACATTTTAAACTATACAGTGTCTCTTATTACGCACGTTGTGGACAAGTATGAGTGAGTAATGAAAGAGTGTTCTTGCTCCCGCGATTCCTGAGAGAGTCCGTGTTCTGGGTTGTCTAATCATTGGTAGCTTCGCTGTAGTACGGAGAACGAATGAGACGCTAAAGCTAGTCGGATTGGGATTGTGGGTACTAAGGTGCATGGTTGGTACACCACTATACACCGAGGTCCTATTTTCCTGTGCATATTTTCCTGTGCATAGCTCTGTATATGTGCAGAATCCCCGCAACAACACACAAAGTTATATATTATATTTGTATGTACTAGTAGTAATTGAACCACAACAATGAATACCACGTTGACGTTTCACTGATGTTCTTCTTGCTTCTTTGCTTTTAGGTGCACAAAAGAGGAGGAGGCGTCATCAGCCATTGTACTGCCAGACAGAAGCCCTACTGCGTGCTGCTGACATCTGAAGAAGATGGCCCCAAAGAAAGGTATCAGGTCCTCCAGTACCAAGAAAGTTGCCACTGAGAAGAAGGAACTGCCACTTACCAAGACTGCTGTGCCGCCCAAGATCTTTTTTGGGAAAACAAAAATTGCCCCTGCAGCAGTGGTGTCCGGGGAGCAAGCTGGGAGCAGCACCCCCGCATCAGTGGACCCACCCCACCAACCTAGGCCAAGCCCATGTCTGTCACAGAGGCAGCCAGTCTAATCACGACAACGCCGACGAACAGTGATGTTGAAATTGACATATCGTTATCGCAAAGTAGTACCCAATCAATGCAGGGAACTGAGATAAGTGGCAACAGCCGCAACCACCCCCAATAGTAGTTGTTCCTCCCAAAGTAGGGACAGTTCAGAAGATAGAGCTTCCTGCAGAGGAAGAAGAGCAAGCCACTCTTTCAGAAGATCCATTGTCTTCCAGATACCCAGTAAGGAAAAGGAGGGTTAGTCCATCAACTTCTTGTGCAAGCCTCCCTTCTGATGATCTAGATGCCACCAACTCAGTCTGAGAGTGAGACACGCCACGGGACAAGGCTAGGGAAAAGGAAGGTTCCAGAAAGCCTTAGAGTTATGGAGGTAGATGTACATTAGTCCTGCCCCAGTGGAGACGGACATTACCCCATCCCAAATTGCTGTGAGGGATGTGGTACAGATACCACCAACACAGATCATACCACCAACACCACCTCCAGCTTCGCTATTTCGCCGGCAGCCACGTACATCCACCACAAGTACAACCTCAGTAGAAGTAGGTACTGCAGAGAGTCAAACTTCATGCCCACCTACCAGTTCATCCGGCATTGCAAGTGGCACCAGCAGCAGTGCCAGAAAGTTGACTACCCCAGTTTGGGACTTCTTTTCTGTTAGCACGAAGGAGGTGAACACTGCTATAAGCTCCATTTGTGGACAAGGTGTTAGTCGGGGTAAGCTTGGTACAAACTATGGTACCGGAGGCCAAACAACCCATCTGAAAAAACACCACTTGATCCAGTGGGAGGCACACCTTAGCAGCCAAAAAACTGCACCCATTGCTGTTGGTGGGGATGAAGAATTTGAAGATACGATAGCGGTGGAAGGTGAACAAGAGGGAGACATTTTCTCTGGTACACAAAGTAGCCCTGTCCCCAGCAGTGCAGTGGTACCGCCCACATCCTCATCAGCAACATCGCAGTGGCACAAGAGTAAGAGTCAGGCTGAGACACCAAGGGGTCCCAGGCAAGAGAGTACCGCAACGAAAAAACATGCGTTGAGCCTAACATCATCTGGCGTCAAGAAGTCACCTGCATCAGTGGCACCAGAAAAGAAAAAAATCCAGCCTACCATTCTCAGCATGTTTAGGTCAGAAGGGCAGTACGAACACGGCACCCAACGGCAGGTTTGTACAATGTGAAGCTGGCTAAAATGTTAGCAATGGACCTCCTCTGTTTTTCTTTTGTGGAAGGTGTGGGTTTTCTTGAATTTGTGACAGCCATTTGCCCAAAATGGAAGGTTTCTAGCCTGTCCTATTTCGCCAGAGTTGCTGTTCCAGCACTACATCACAACATGCTGGAATTGCTTGGACAACCTTTGCAGCAGAGTGCTGTTCACACTATCCACCTGACAACAGACATGTGGACCAGTTGCCAAGCCACTGATTACATGTGCATCAAGGCACACTGGATCTCTTTTGTGGGGGTTCGAGAAAAGATATCTGCAGTAGGTGTTGTTGAAACTGCTGAGATTTTTAATGCCACTCAGAAACATACAACTGTAGCCATGTACGCCATGGAGAAATCTCATACTGCTGCACACATTTTGGAAGACTTTGACAGCAAGGTCTTTGAATGGCTGCGGCCAAGAGGGCTTAACATTGATTTTGTTGCCACGGACAATGGCAGTAATATAGTTAAGGCCATATTCGATGGTGGCTATTTCAGGGTCCTCAGTTTGGCGCACTGCATTAACATCATTGTTCAAGACTTTCTGAAAAAAGAAGACTGAGTCAGCAACTTACTGACCACCTGCAGAAGAATCTGCACACATTTCAGCCATTCTTTTAAAGCCCGGATGCAGCTGAGGATCATTTAATGTGAGCATAGAATGCCAGTTAATGCACTCATCCATGAGGTGCCAACACGTTGGAACTCAAATTATTACATGCTTGAACATCTTTTTGAGCAATACAGACCAATCAATGAATATGTCATGCAAAGAGGGGATGCTACTGTGAAAGGCATGATCATTGAGATGGACCAATGGGGCCTAGTTAAATGCCTGACAGAGATGCTGCTTCCTTTCGAGCTCTTCACATGTGAAGTCAGCAAGGAGGACTGTACTATGGGCCAAGCTATCCCATTGTTGCACATGCTACAGGAACAGCTGAAGGGGGTGTATGCAATGTACGCAGGTGTGGAGAAAAAAAAGAAGCATATGAGTTGGTGGAGAGCTTAACCCTTCGCTTATCTGAAAATACAAGGGTGCAAACAGGCATTGTGTCATCCAACCATTACATTTGTGCCACAATTCTGAATCCATGGTACAAACAAGTACTGAACACATTGATTCCTGTTTTAGAAGGGGATGTTGCCAAGTACAAAACTTGGATAGCTGCGGAAACCAGTCGCTTAGAACAAGAACGGCTGGGAATTAGAGGCCTGCTACTCCAGGCCACAACAAGTACTGCAGTCCAGCTGGCGTCAAGTATAACTTCAGAGCCTGAGGGCAGTGTGGTTGGCTCACAGCAGTCAAAACCACCAACAACACCAAGAACAACATCAACAACAAGAACAGGAGCATCAGCCCCACCAAAATCGGCAGAGGAATGGTTTCTACAGCAAGGGCTTGTTAGGTCCAGTGTTGAGGCAAAGGAAAAAAGAGGCCGAGCAAAGGGGAGCACCCCTGAGCATTGAGTGGATGGTCCAGGCATACCTGGATGACACAACAGAGGTCTTCATTGATCAAAACCCATTGCGGTATTGGTATATGAAAAGGCACCAAGGGCCAGTGTTCAGCAGGCTGGCGATATACTATCTGGCTTGCCCTGTCGCAAGTGTCTCTTCTGAGCGTGTTTTCAGTGCTGCTGGTGCTGTTCTGACACTGAGAAGGACCAGTCTCTCGCCCCAAAACGTGGAGAGGCTAACCATGATCAAAATGAATCAGCACTTTATACCACCGGATTACCCCATGCCTGAAGTAGCACAGCAGGAAGATGATGACGGCAGCTTAGGTCATGGAAGTAGTGTGTTAGATGACCGACTTCTGGGTGAACCACCAGAGTTTGAGGACGAGCTCTACTTCCCTGACTACAACTAGGCTTTTGACTTGTTACTTTCTTTCTTGCTTATTTACTTTTATTATTTGTTTGTGTCTCTGTCTTTCTGGTTCGAATCACAACAAATCCATCACCACCTTCTTACTCTTTTATTGCCGGATTGGAGTTGCAACTGTGTGCAATCAGTGAAGAAGTAAGTCCACTCCTCCAAGTCCTGCTCCAGTCAACTTCTGAGTCCTGGCTTGCCCTAAATCCATTTCCCTCAAGCCAGACATTGGATGGATAATACTTGTACAAGAAATGTGAGGTGTGCCTGCCTCGTCGAGTCCCTCCAAAGAACCTGACTATAGCTATCCTCCTTTCCGAGCTGAGACGGACTGCCCCGTAGGAACAACAGGTAAATGATGGCATGCATTGGACGCTGACTCTGAGTGATTGGTGTTTGTGTTGTTGTTGTGCATGATATCAACTAGTATTTAATCTACGCACAAAAAAGTGACTCAAGTCAATGTGTATCTTGTTGTTGTTCAATAACAAAATTGTACTACTGCAGGCCGATCCATTGCATTTTTGATTCTGGACTCACTCGGTACACTACAGAGTTGGACACCATGATGACTAAACCATACTCGTAGTCAGTCAGTAGGATCGGAGATTATTGATGGAATAACTCAGGGCATTTCATGAAGTGGCCCAAAAGGTAAACAAGTCAACAACAACCACACCAGACCTACATGTCTGTGTAGTGGTGGAGGCGAGTGTAGGAGTATGACTGACAGCGGTGAATTGATTTAGGTACTTAGGGCCCCATTACGATTGCGGGCGGACACCGTAACGGAAAATTGGACCGACCGCCAGAGGTGCGGCGGTCCCACGAGGCCAATTAGGATGCGCCCGCCACAGTGGCGGGCGCATTCTGGCCTTTAACATTGCAGACGGTGCTGCTGGGTGCAGCTCCGTCCGCAATGTTAAAAGTGCATGGTTTGCATTGCCATGCACAACGTGACAGGCGCCGTGCGGTGCCTGCCACCTTGTGTATGGCAATGAAGGGGGGTACCATAGGTACTCCCCAAGTGCAGCCCCCCACACCCCCGGGGGCCCGTGACGGGCGCCCAAAGCAATTTCCGCCGGCCTTTCCATGGCGGCATCGCCACCGTGGAAAGGCCTTTGAATTTGCACATCATAATATGGATGGCGGTGCCTGCTCGGCACCACCACCATGTTATGCCCCAGATCTGTACAGCAGGCAATCGTAACGATTGCCTGCCGGCGGAAATGCTGGGGATGGTCTTTCTGTCCGCCGTGGTACCCCCCGTCATACTATTATGTTGTCAATGTGATGTAATTTTAAGTCACCAGCACTTTTTCACCTTTTCACGCAACTTCACCCGATGTGTGAGCACCAGGACTAGATCCTAAAATACGTGTGGATGATATAGCGTTTATGATGTAATAAATGTCTTGTCATCCCTACAACCTTGTGTCCCGCCATACGCTGTTTTTCTCTTCCTCCTCTCTTGTAACACGAGAGCTCAGACGAAAGCATTATCTCGACTAAATAGTAGCTCTGGCTACCCGAGGACCATTCTGGCCTCATCTTGACCACTGTTCTTTAAAAATACGTATACCACCCCAGGTCGTACCGTTGGGGTTCCCTTGTTCGCTAAAAATAGGCCTTTCCATGGCGGCATCGCCGCCGTGGAAAGGCCTTTGAATTTGCACATCATAATATGGATGGCGGTGCCTGCTCGGCACCACCACCATATTATGCCCCAGATCTGTACAGCAGGCAATCGTAACGATTGCCTGCCGGCGGAAATGCTGCGGATGGTCTTTCTGTCCGCCGTGGTACCCCCCGCCATACTAATATGGCGGGTGGTAAATCAGGTACAGATGGCGGGCGGATCGCCACCGCCGGCCCGGCATCATAATAGGCCCCTAAATTTGGAAAATGCTATGTTGCTGTGTATGTGTGCTCAGTGCTGTCTGGCTCAAAATCTAAGCTTAGTGGAGGTTGGGCGGGCGCCGCGGGCCTGCTCTGTCCTGTTGTTGTTGTAGGTTAATGCTGGAAACAGAATAGACATGATTTAGCCATGCCGTCTCTGAAAAGTGTTCTTGTTGCACTCCTGCTTAATTTATGCATTTTTTCTCCTTGATTTTTCAATATCCCTTTTGTTTTTCCATGTATACTTACAGGCCGGCCTTTACCCTGTGCTATACTGGGAAAAACAACTCACACTTACCTTACCAATCCGCATCCGCCAGGCAGCCAGTGGCACCCAAGATTGACGGACGGAGCGTCGATGGAAGGAAGGACAAAGAGGAATGCCGAGATGCAACTCCCAATTTGACCATAACATTAAGGGGTCGATTCCGATCTCGGCCGGTAGGGCACCGAATCGGATTCGGCTTAACCGGATCCGATTCGGAGCCCTCTTTCCTGACCGATTCGTACGTGCGTCCGGACGAGCGAGTACGATGCGAGCGCGTGCGAATTTGCCGACCGACTCGTACGCCCGTCCCAACCGCACCGACCGACTCGCACGGATGCGCCTCGCACCGCGCAATGGAGACGTTCCCCGGCCGGGCAAGTACGATGCGCGCCGCGAGCAGTCTGACCGACTCGCGCCGTCCGGCTCGAAGAAGCAGTCGGAGCCGTACTTCGGGGGTCCGTGTCGGACCCCCCTGTACGCGTAGCCGCGCGAGTCGCACACAGGGGGGACCCATGGGTCCCCCCTACCTGTGCGTGTACGGCGCGAGTCGCTTCGCCGCGCACACGCTGTAGGGGGCGCCCTTGTTCGCCTCGCACCCATTGAGTCAATGGGAGCCCGCGTACGCGTTGTACGACAGGCTCCCATTGACTTCAATGGGAGTCCGACCGAATCGAGTCCGATAGCACGCGTACGCATCGTACTCGTTCGGTCGGGCTGCTAGGGTCCGATTCGGTCGGAAATCTCTCCGGCTCCGGCTCGGTCGGAGAGATTTCCGGCCCGAATCGGAATCGGCCCCATAGTATCATCTTTTATTTTTCATTTGATTCATGTTTTGTCTTCAATCATTACGACTGTGTGTTGTTGTTTATTATGTTTGCTTATATATTTGACCCCTAAATCTATTTTTTAATTTTCTTTGCTAGCTTTAAATCTTAAGGAAGCCTGGTACAACAGAACATAAAATGTATGTAATTTGGGTCTCTCGACTCTCTCTGGGGGCAGACAGGCAAGGCAATTGCATAATAATAATAATTAATAATATACTGCTGCCCTGTACTACTGGTCTAGTACTACTCATCATCATCAAGTCATCATCATCATGCATGCATTTCCTTTTTCTCCCTTAACAGATTTATGATGGTCGTCTGCCACGATTGTGTGTTGTCCATGTTGTAGTGTTTGTCTTTGTCAAACCTTTCCCTCAAATACCCCTTCCCAACCATTCATCAAACCCTAACCCTCTTCCCCCCTGCTGTGTGATTTATAATATTGAGGTGTGACTAAATTAAATTTAGACCAATAACTGATCACACACTTGCTGGGGCGATTGTGGTGAAAGCAACACTAACTCAAGGCAAGGATCTTCTTCTGCTGTAAGTTATATATATATATATCGGCCACACTGGCAACATATAGATTAGATTGCCGACCCATGCTCAGTATTCGCTATTCAATTTTTTTTCCAGAGGAACATAATTAACCCATCATAATTATTAATTGCCGGCATCGATTTATCATCCTTCCAGCACCAAAGGTTACGCTTGTCCACTTCATAGGTCGAGTCAACTTCAGTTTGTAACTTGTACTAGGCTATCCCTGCCACCATTATGTTTTATTTTACTTTAGCATTGCTTATCATTCATCATCATGGTTTCTTGTTTGGCAGACTTCTTCTTGTGTATTGTACTTCTACTACTAGTTCCCTAGTCTCCCTCAGGTGACTGACTGTCTTATTTTCTTTTGCAAATGCAACTGTCTACTACTGCTACCACCACCCACCATGGCACCTTAGGAAACCAAACCATCACCATGCAGCCATCGCTTCACCTAAACATCAATCACAGGTAAGAGAAGAAGTGTGGGGGAGGCAATAATGTATATACTATATGTAAATTAATTAATGCACACACCCACATCCTTCCGAGTACATACTACAAAGGGGTTTTAGTTGCAGAATGCATAGACTAGGAGGAGAGACTGACAGTAGTAGGACAAGGGAGGGTACTGCATCTATCTGTTGGTGTGTTACACTACTGGCAGATTTAAAAAAACTGGCTGCGGCCCTGCAGGCTGCAGCAAAAGGAGGAAACAAACAAGGTGCCGTAAAAGAGTAACCCCCCCAGAAAAGATTTACATCATATGTATTGTAAAGCTATAAATAATTTATTACCCTAACAAATATAAACTATAAGAAGAAAACCACAACACCTGACCCACCCCTCTCCCTAAACCCAACCAATGTCTAGTAAATGTGTCCATGTATGTCCAAGTCAAGAAGTTCAAGAAAAGTAGAAAACCCCAACTTTCCCCAACTCCCAACATCCCACCCACCAAAAACAGATTAAAAAAAGGGCAAGGGTAGAAGACTGAGGTCTGGCGGTGGGGGTGCCAGTTAGTGCATTCCAGGACCTCCTCCAGCCTGGCCCCTCGGCGCGCCATCCGGAGGAGCATGTGGTGCCGAAAGTTCCTGCAGGAACAAAAGTTCCTGCAGGCAGCAGTGGATGATGATGAATGTGATGGGCGGTGGGTAGTTGCCAGAGCACGGCGCCGTGCCACCGGAAGCACATGGGGGGCCTGGCTGGGGCCCGGGGCATTGGAGGAAGCTACAGCTGGCGCCTCCTCCCCCTCCTCCGCCAGGACAACCGGCCGGCGATATTCTTGCCGGATGGCCTCCAGCTTCCGTTGCCGGGCCCTGGGTGCTAACTCCTGCCTGTTGGGTTGGGAAGATGTAGCTATATCAAGAAAGAAAAAAGACAATTGTAACCAATACTCTTAGCAAAACAGTAACACAAAATTAGTAATTACACACGTAAAAATTATAGTGGCACAGTAGCACTAGCAGTTGTGGTATCCTCCTCACTTCCTCTGCCCTTAAGATTTGGATGTGATGATTAGACTTTCAGGCACTGGACACTATGGAGTAGACAAGTATTCTTCTTCTCTCTCTTGTTTAGCACAATTAATCTTGTAGGCATGCCAGCTCAGTCAGCTTGTGGCCTAGACAGACATACTGTGTCACGTTACTTTACTACTGTCTGCAGGTGGGGCAGCTGTACTACACAATTATCAATTTTTCCATTACGGCCACACTCTGTTAAATCAATGGCAAATGCTCAATTTCACTTTCACCCTGACTACGGCAATAAGGCACAACATGACATGCTTATGAATGATGATGATATACGGCACGACATCACGTCACTCACGTGATGATGACATACTGATTTGTAAGTAGTTACAATGCAGCCGATAGGCCACCCATGGCTGACACAGTCTAAATGACATGGGTAGGGACTGGAGCGGAAGTGGGCCTCGGAGTCGGAGGGAGGCGATTGATGATGGGTAGATAGGGTACATAATTTATAGTCATGCACAACAATATATATGTTGTGCTTGCAAACTATTGTGAGTCAAGGGAGTATTCCATTCTGAAATACAACCTCAAACCTTTGAATCAGATTAAAAAACCTTGCAAAAAACAGTCCTTGTTCTTCCCAGGGCTTTTTTTTCATTTATCATTGCATTGCTCTTCTAGCATTATTTTATTCTTCACTCTTGGCTTTGGTACTCTGGCACGGTTTAATTTTCTTTTACATTCTCTTCAACCAGTCTGACTCTTCTTGTCACCTACTATGATACCATCCAGACATCCATCCATCCAAACATGGCTATCATAAACCTTTCACCAACAGCATAATTAACCTAACCAACCACCACCCATGCGTCCTTGCTTGCCTTTGAGTTTGACCCCTCAAACCCCCAGGAGGATTCCTTTCACCCATACAGTTTTACCCACCCAGGCAGGCATCCTTTCTGCTTTCTTTTCTTTCACCTTTCACCCATCCTTCAACTACCCATGCATCCTATCATCAGCCACCTATATGCATCCCAGGCTCCTTCCTTCACCCACGCGTCCTTCTCTGCCAGTCATATATTACATGTCTGACTCTTTGTCTTCATCATAAAAATTTCTCTGCTGAGTTGAAGATAGAATCGAATAGGCCATTAGTTACTCAACCTCTGCCACTAATGCTAATGTTAAGTAAAGGGTGTCTTCTTGAACTGTTCAGTGTGCACAACAACTTAGTCTCAGCAGAGGTACAGTGTACCACTGAGTGTGTAGACCCTTGCAGCAAGTGTATATATCATTCTCAATAAGTAAGGAATATGACTTACCACTGCCCACCACTGCTGCTGGCTCACCCCCTGCAGCTGCCGCATCCGCATCCACTCCCTCCGGAGTGGCATGGCCCTCACCGTTGGCCCCGGCACTGGTGCTCGGTACGCCTGGAAAAAACATTTCACATTTTTTAGATGCCATACACCTCCCCTTTTTATTTTTTATTAGCAAGATCGAAAATACATAATTAATAATACATACACCACACACATCACTATCCACAATTCGGATACCAGAGTAGAGTAGACAGTATGTCCTATCAAAAATAACAAAATAATATCCGGTTGAGCATTTTGTTGGTGGCAATTTTTGAAAAGCCTCTCAATAAGAGGACTACCTAAAGGACTGGACTCAGTGGCTAGAGCTATTATTGCATCACATTTTTTGAAAAGAAGAAAGAGTGGCCAACTGGGTGGACATGAGGTATCTCTTAGTTGGAAAATAATGGTGCCTCCTCATACTTACTTCCTGCCATGGTGCACGTTAATCAGTTGATCAGTGTTCACCGTCAACTGCTGGTAATAAAAAAAGTACTAGGCCAGGATTACAAAAAGTAAAATACACCACTTTGGGGTGTCCAACATGAGTGACCACCATTTACTGATTGAGCATGAGACAGTAAAAGAAAGCCTTCTCATCTCACACACCTGTGTAGAATACCTTACTTGGGCATGCAATCTGCACAGCAGATTAGTGCTACTAGTCATAGTAGTAGTAAGGAGTCCTTACTACTACTAGTACTAGTAGTAGCCTACGACCAATGGGTTCTCTGAGTCTTACTGTACCACTACTAGGCAATCCACATATAAGAAAAGAGGGAAAGCTGAGTGGAAACCCAGAAAAAAGCAAGCTACAGACAGACTAATACAGAGTCAGAGGTTAGTCAGAGGCAGTTTGATTTGATGTAAAAAAAAAAAACAGACACTAGAAACAATGTTAGTACTAGTAGTAGTAGGTAATGGAGCAAAAACAAGAATTTAGACACAGATAGATTGAAGAGGATTTTGGAAACATTTAAATTAGGAAATGGAAATAAGATCTGGTAAATGTTAGGGAAATATTAATATAACAACACCAGGAGGACTTACTGGGGCCGGCAGCAGAGCCATCTGCGCCTGAGGCCGCTTCCTGCTGCTCCCTGGAGGCCCCTCCGGCTCCCGCACCCGCCTCAGCACTGCCAGCAGACCCAGTTTTCTTCTTGCCCCTGGATGCTGATCATGTAAGACATAATTAAAGAGACAAAAAATGATTTGTGTGAAATAAATAAATATAATCGCTCTAAAAATATTTTTAGACAGGAAACCGCAATTGCAATAACATTGACCTATCCTAAATCAGATCGACTAGTAGTAGACTAGTATCGCAGTTGCGCACCATCCTATCTTTATTATTCCACAGTTCAATTCCGATTCCTGAATCCTAAACATACCTAGCCCGCCTATTCCAGACTTTGGAATAAATTGCAAAAAAATCATATTTGCTTAAGTTCCGATCTCATTCCTTATCATCTCTCAGTCTCAACTCCAACCCCCTTTGATGGGCCAATTACTAAGTCTGCATTTATTCTTCTTAATGCATAGATGGACGCATGCATATTGCATTTTTGCATACACCAAATTGGTTGGGTGCTATTCACTCACTATAGGAACTACAAAAGGTTCTACTAGGACTGAAGTCATATGAGAGGGCGCGTCATGCAGGCCGCTAAATTACATAATACTAACTAACTAACTACTACCACTATCTTAGTGACAGGACAGCCTGACAGGACAAAGGAAAGGACTGGAGTCTTTCCTATCTGCATTACCTAACTTAAATTCTCTAACCTCTCTTACATAACCAGCCCAAGAGAGCCCAAAGTTGCAAACAAGTACGATTAGTTCGTAGCACTGAGCACATGTCTGGAAGTAACAATCCCATAATATAAGATTTTTAAACATAAGTTACCTGCATGCAGCAGCAGCATGTTAGCTATTTGTGAAAAAAATAATATTCAGAATAACACAGAACAGAAGAACACAGTAGTAATATAATTAGCTACTCACCAAGCCCCGGGATCTCAACACCTAGCAGGTCCAGCAGGTCCTGCTCCCAATACAGGATGTCGGACCACCGGTGCGTCAATTGCTTATGGGTGCGCCGGACCCCAGAGCAGTGAAACACTGCCTTGGGCACCCTTTCCCACTGCCGGTGATGCTCCCGGAGCCCGTACCCGGACCCAGGCTTGCCGCCGGCTGCCAGGGTTAAGGGGAGGTGGCGCTGCACAAAAAAAACCAGTGCGGCCACCTCCACTTCGGTGAATAAGGCCCGTGGCTGCACCCCTTGTGGGCGCCGCCTTCCGCAAGGAAGGCGGTCGCGGCTCTCGCTCCTTGTGGACCCCTTACCCTGGCCTATGTCTTTTTTAAGACTCTACGCCATGCGGACAGGTAGGTGCGGACAAGAAAATGTAGGAAGTTAGAAAGTAAGTAAAAAAAAAAAAAAAAAAGCAAGTAGTAGAAAAACAGTGAAAAGCGCACTAAAAAACACACAAAAAGTAAAACAAAACGTAAAATATACAATCAGGAATAGAGAGGGATAGATAATAAATAAAAAAGATAAGAAAAAAGTTTATAGAAACAAAGGATTGAAAAGATATAGGGAGGATAGAAAAACAGGCCCAGAACCATAGCAAAAAGTAAAAAACAAGATGGCCGCAAACATTGGCGACCGCGTGCTGAAGTTTGCTCGATATTTCTCCCCGAACACACAATAAGCATCCCCAAACATGAAATACGCGTTCCCGAATGTCAAAAACGCATCGCGAATGGGCGGAACAAGCAGCGCAAGAAGTTTTTCTGCAACTGTGAACTCCACCCAGGGTTACTATTTATAAGAAGGGTGATAGAGCTAACCCGGCCAGCTGTAGGCCCTTAAGCCTGATACATTCCTTGCAGAACATTTTTTGTAAGCAGATACTGGCCAGGATCCAGGATTGGATCCTAGAGTCCCCAATTCTGAGCGTCTACCAGGCAGGTTTTCGGGCTAATACTTTTACTCTGGATCAGGCTTTCGCCTCCTCTGTATCTACTGGAAAGAAGTGGCCATCAAAGGTGGGAAGCTATATGTGGCTTTCATTGATTTACGGTCTGCCTTTGACCTAGTACACCGAGCCAGACTCTGGAGGGTTTTTAAAAGAGATGGGCTTACCCTGTAACCTTTTAGATATTTTAATTCAATTGCACTCATCAAACACAGCACAAGTTAGGTGGGGGGAGAATAATCAATTAACAGAGCAATTCCCAAACCAACATGGAGTGAGACAGGGATGTGTGCTAGCGCACGCCCTTTTTACACTTTTTATTAACGGGGTGGTAGAATTTTTAGACAGGGATGGGTGTGATGCGCCTAAAATAGGTGAGACCGATGGATCACTGACAGAATATAGAATGCCAAAATATCGACCTGCAAAAATATAGTGGATAAAATATAGAATGCCAAAATATCGAATTCCTATCTACAAACAGGTAAGTACAAAAATATCGAATCCAAAATATCGTTGTAAATAATATAGGGGCCCATTACGATACCCGGCGTAAATAATTCCGCCAGGCATGGAAGCGGCAAAAATCCGCCCGCACACACCGCCTGAACACCGACCACGCCATTACGATTACACAAACCGAATACCGCCATCGGCGGAAAAGCACACAAAATACCGCCCGCCAACGTCCGAGTCGGAGTCAAACCGCCCGCCACGGACGGAAACACGCACGACAACACAAAACCGCCCGCCCTCATGGCCGACACACCGCACGTGAAATTACGATCGCACCGACATGAGCGCGGAAAAACCACAAATATACCGCCCGCCAGCGCAAACAACGCCGATGAGAATCGACACGGCAGAAGCCATGGCGCCAACGTACCTGCACAGAAACCATCCGCACACAAAACCAATAGCACACAACATGGCCAACAAGTCCACACAGCAAGGCACGCACAAATACACAAGCACAGTACACATCCCGAAAACACCCCCCGGACAAACAAAAAATACAAAGGCCAGAACCCCAGACACAACACACCTGAAAACAACAGACCATGAGGACACACCCACATAGGTGAGTACAAAAGCAGCACTCCCACAGACCACAACCCCTTGCTACATTGCAAACCAGAGAGGAGAGGAGAGGACACAGTGACACAGCAAGGACAGCAGCACACCACAGAAACGCACACATCACTACCACCACCACCACCACCACCACCACCACCACCACCACCACCACCACCACCACCACCACCACCAAACACCGGCACCACAAACCCCCTGCACATTACACAACACACACCGCATCCAGCACGACAAACATCATGGCACCACAAAGAATGCCCAAGTTCACGCCCATGGAGCTGACGGTCATGGTCGACGAGATCATCAAGGTGTACCCACAAATCTATGGGAACATGGTCCAGCACACACCACTAGCCACCAGAAACAGAATGTGGAACCGGATCGTAGACCAGGTCAATGCAGTCGGGACCCTGCCCAGGAACAGAGTCGAGATTAACAAACGTTGGAATGACGTAAAGAGCCTGGTCAAGAAGAAGGAGGGCAAAAACAGAGAGCTGGCTGCCGTCACTGGCGGAGGGAATCCCGCGCTCTTCAAGACCTTCAAAGCGTGGGAGGAGAAGGTGCGAGTCGTAATCCATCCGGAGATCCTCGCCGGATTAGCAGGGGGAGTGGAGGCTGGTAAGTACAAACTAATGTATACCAGCACACCGCTATGTACTCACATGCACTACCACCATGCCACAGCTCCCAGGGACAAACACCCCCATGTCCAGCACACAATACACAACACATCACACACACATGCAACAGACACTACCACACACAGCCCAAACCGAACAACTGTAAGATGCGTGGGGACATGTGTACACTAAGCCAGCCACGTAACCACCAACAGGTCCACAAATATGCCAGAAGCGCCACAACGAGCACCCACCACACCCATGTGTCCGCCACAGCTGCACTAACCGACAAGTAACAGGTAAGTGGCAGGAACACAAAGTGCAGTGGGTGGGAGGGTGGACAGCCCAAGTACAACACACACCAGGCCCCAGTCCCACAGCACAGCAAGGAGGAGCATCCCCCACAGCCACGTGTCAGCCACCGCAGTGCACAACGACAGCCGAAAGGCAGACATCACGGTCCACAGCAATCGGTGTCAGTGGGTGTCCAGCCACCCCCACGAATAAACAACAGAGGGTCCCTGAAATCTCAATAAGGAGGAAGAGAGCAGGGAAATAAGCACAAGCAAAATACAAAATCTTCCTCCAACAATTTAAACAATATAGGTGATTCATCCAGGATACATATAAAATTGTCCCACAAAATCCTAGTATTCACTAGAATTGTTTTTTATGTTTTTTATCAAATGTAACAGTCAACAATTTTTTGAAAAAATATATACGATTTATTTTCCTTTTTCTCAACAAAAACATGTATAATCGATTTTCATAAATACAAATATAAATTGTAACATAGGCCCACTATGACAAAACAGAAAATAAAAAAACATAAAAAATACACATACGATACATATAACCAAATATCACAAAACAGGGGAAATTACCATACATTAACAGTTGACAATACAGAATTAAATCATATAATTAATACACCAAGTTAGAACCATAAACAAAAAAACAAAACAAAACGCCGACGCGCGTTTCGGAACAATACAACATATAAGTAATTCCTTCTTCAGGGCGTAGACTGTAAGTATGTTCAATTTATAGGGGCCTTCTGTATGGAGTGAGCAAACCACCGGATATGTGGTATAGAAGCTCACAGGGTACAAAGATTACATCTGTGGGAACAACAAAACAAGAATTAAAACAAAATAGAGCTGACTTGAAAAAAACCACTAGGGTCAGAGCTTGACATGATCAGGGATTAACCAACAGCGAAGAATACATAAACCATATACCAGTGAAACAAGAACCAGAATATCGAAGACCTAAGTATCCATAGTCTGTCACCAGAATAAGAAGACACCTCATAGAGTGAAACATGTGAATAGAAAATCGGTAAGGTATGTTAAAAAACAACAAGCCTGCAAGATAGAAAAGGGTAAAGTCTAGATTTCATATGAGATGGCTAACCTACTCAGATTAGAAGAGGTTTAGGGAAAAAGCGAATAATCCTGCCCTCAACATCATCCTATACTCATGACAGTAGGTTCACAATAGATCTAGAAAGGAACATATGAAAACATAGGAAAAATTAAACACATCTCCCAGGAAAATAAATAATAAACAAAAATTAAGGGAGTTTTATACCAATCATCATGGTGGGGCAAGCGTTCTGTCAAAGTTCCATTGGTACAGACAAAACCTCCAGTTGAAAAACGATGTAAAACCTCAGACAATCCAAAGATTACTTGCAGTACTAAAAAAATAAAGAGCAACATCAAATAATAAATAAGAATAAAAATAAATATGACCACAGCATATAACAAGAACTTAAATGGATGATACTGGAGAAAGTAGCTAATCCAAAGGATGGGAATATAGATGGACTAAGGCGAAAAAGAGAGGTATATTGGATATACACTCTCCAAACGGTAAACTCAGGGCTCAATGATTATTTGCCGTGGGAGAATGCCCTATTATAATTTCGCTGGGTCTCTAGGTCCTTTCGTTCCTTACTTATTTTCATCTGCGGCTGTGGGTTATTGGACCCTTAGACTTATTTCCCTATGCTGATTTTCACTGTTCAACCTTGTTAGTGGTTTTTGACATTTATCTTGCTGTCTTTTACCAATTGGATTGGTTTTAATTCTTTTAAAAGAATATTCTCTTTCCCCTTTGTGTATTTTTCTTTCTGTATACGTGCTCTGTTTCCTTAACATTGGCCTTGCTAGGAACCCAAGATGGCGCCCAAAAGTACTTGTTTACTAGGTGTGCGCGTTCTATGCTTGCTGGGACTTTGTCTATGTCTTGGTCTCCAGTCAATCCTAAAACCCGCCCCATTCCGGCACCCAGCTGTATATCTTTGACATTCATTTAGCTTACCGTCATTACGCCCGTCGTACGAGTGCGGTTTCATACGTATCCTTTATCGTTGGGTCTCCATCGAGGTAAGCGTTGATTTAAACAATTTTTTTTATAACAGGTTTCACTCGCTTATTATTTGTGGTTTGAATCTTAAATCTAGTTAATTATGCGACTATGCGCTTTCTATTTCAGAGTGAGATTATTCGGCTACGAAGCACTTCCTGCTCGTGTCTACCCTGTTTTATCTTTGCTAGTATCCTTACCAGATGTAGACTTTCTTACTTCTCGAGTCGCTGTAAGTATGGGCCATGTCCCTACCTTATACTAGACTTGTTTACATTTTTTCAAACATACTTCATTTTCTTTAGATTTTTTACGTCCCTTGATATTTGGGATATGCTAGTTAAAATCTTTAGTGTGATCGCCTTTATGATCATTCTGTAGAATCTGCAGGCAACAGTCTATGTTGTCATTTGTTCGTTGGTAGAACGCTTTTTAAGTAATTTGATCTCTTTAACTAAGCGCATTCCCTTAGTGAACTATTTATCCATCTTTAGTTTTGCAACTTTCGGTCACCATGAACTGCTGTGGTCATATTTATTTTTATTCTTATTTATTATTTGATGTTGCTCTTTATTTTTTTAGTACTCGCAAGTAATCTTTGGATTGTCTGAGGTTTTACATCGTTTTTCAACTGGAGGTTTTGTCTGTACCAATGGAACTTTGACAGAACGCTTGCCCCACCATGATGATTGGTATAAAACTCCCTTAATTTTTGTTTATTATTTATTTTCCTGGGAGATGTGTTTAATTTTTCCTATGTTTTCATATGTTCCTTTCTAGATCTATTGTGAACCTACTGTCATGAGTATAGGATGACGTTGAGGGCAGGATTATTCGCTTTTTCGCTAAACCTCTTCTAATCTGAGTAGGTTAGCCATCTCATATGAAATCTAGACTTTACCCTTTTCTATCTTGCAGGCTTGTTGTTTTTTTAACATACCTTACCGATTTTCTATTCACATGTTTCACTCTATGAGGTGTCTTCTTATTCTGGTGACAGACTATGGATACTTAGGTCTTCGATATTCTGGTTCTTGTTTCACTGGTATATGGTTTATGTATTCTTCGCTGTTGGTTAATCCCTGATCATGTCAAGCTCTGACCCTAGTGGTTTTTTTCAAGTCAGCTCTATTTTGTTTTAATTCTTGTTTTGTTGTTCCCACAGATGTAATCTTTGTACCCTGTGAGCTTCTATACCACATATCCGGTGGTTTGCTCACTCCATACAGAAGGCCCCTATAAATTGAACATACTTACAGTCTACGCCCTGAAGAAGGAATTACTTATATGTTGTATTGTTCCGAAACGCGCGTCGGCGTTTTGTTTTGTTTTTTTGTTTATGGTTCTAACTTGGTGTATTAATTATATGATTTAATTCTGTATTGTCAACTGTTAATGTATGGTAATTTCCCCTGTTTTGTGATATTTGGTTATATGTATCGTATGTGTATTTTTTATGTTTTTTTATTTTCTGTTTTGTCATAGTGGGCCTATGTTACAATTTATATTTGTATTTATGAAAATCGATTATACATGTTTTTGTTGAGAAAAAGGAAAATAAATCGTATATATTTTTTCAAAAAATTGTTGACTGTTACATTTGATAAAAAACATAAAAAACAATTCTAGTGAATACTAGGATTTTGTGGGACAATTTTATATGTATCCTGGATGAATCACCTATATTGTTTAAATTGTTGGAGGAAGATTTTGTATTTTGCTTCAGCCACCCCCACGACCCACAACACCCCCCCACCCCCACAGACCAGCAACATGGAGCACCCCCCGCATAGAGCCATGTGGCAACCAGAACAGTGCACCCACGAACAACTTGCAGGTGGGAAACTGGACAGGGCTGGATTACTGGAGGCATGAGGACCATAACACGACCAACACATGGGACATGTCACGTAGCAGACGAACACGCAGCACCGCCCACCGTCACGAACAAGTGAACAATGTGCACACGGACATGAACAACAGACTCACACCCCACATGACCCATCACAGACATAGCAACACCCAAGGAGCCACGTCTGCATGCACAAGCCACACTGAATATAGTCCCACACGGCAGCCACTGTGCAACTCATCACACACAACCGAAACACCATTGAAGTCCTGTCCATGTAGCCCCTACTGCCTGTCAACCACACACCCCACAACTACGCCTATGTAAGACAAACAACACTAGACGCAACAGAGCGGAACAACATAAATGCACACGAACACCACTGAACCCATCAAACACACAGACACACCATGCACAAACAACATACCATCCATCCCATCCGTCAGCCCCAGTCTCATGAAAGGCATGTCATCCGCACAGCTGCCACACATACAGCAGTCACGCTAAGATACATGCCCATGACCAACCATGTGCCAGAAGTCAATGAAGTGCACGACACACTGTGAGCAACAACACACAACATGGGCCACACCCCCCGAGCACTGCAGTGATGCACATGGCACAGGGCAGCACGCACACCAAGGAGATGGGACAACTGCAATACGTTGGCTGGCACACAACCATCACTCACTCATAACGATGCGTCCAATGCCATGTCCAGTAATCACAACAGACAGCAAATATGCAGGCCATGTCAAGCATGCACACACCTCAAACCATGCACTGTCATGCTGCCACAACACATGTCACGTTCGGCACCCATGGCTCACAGCATGTACCCCAAAAGCATATTCCCTCCCAAATGCGAATCTGGGGCATGGCCCCCATGTTGCCATATGCGTTCCTAAGCGTTCCATTTGAACCCCAAAAGCATATTCCCTCCCAAATGCGAATCTGGGGCATGGCCCCCATGTTGCCATATGCGTTCCTAAGCGTTCCATTTGAACCCCAAAAGCATATTCCCTCCCAAATGCGAATCTGGGGCATGGCCCCCATGTTGCCATTGCGTTCCTAAGCGTTCCATTTGAACCCCAAAAGCATATTCCATCCCAAATGCAAATCTGGGGCATGGCCCCCATGTTGCCATATGCGTTCCTAAGCGTTCCATTTGAACCCCAAAAGCATATTCCCTCCCAAATGCGAATCTGGGGCATGGCCCCCATGTTGCCATATGCGTTCCTAAGCGTTCCATTTGAACCCCAAAAGCATATTCCATCCCAAATGCGAATCTGGGGCATGGCCCCCATGTTGCCATATGCGTTCCTAAGCGTTCCATTTGAACCCCAAAAGCATATCCCCTCCCAAATGCGAATCTGGGGCATAGCCCCCATGTTGCCATATGCGTTCCTAAGCGTTCCATTTGAACCCCAAAAGCATATCCCCTCCCAAATGCGAATCTGGGGCATAGCCCCCATGTTGCCATATGCGTTCCTAAGCGTTCCATTTGAACCCCAAAAGCAAAGTACAAACCAGACCCAGGATGGGCCAGGAGCCCGCATACACCAGAGTCACAATAAGTAGGGGCACAGCAACACACCCATCGGCATGGCCAATCCGTCCCATGCCACATGTGCACAGCACACAGTCCCATTGCCAAGCACACACAACTAAAGATGCTACAGCCACACACACGCCTCCGGGAAACCCATGTACGAGATTGCACGAACTGTCAATGTCAGACGACAAATACATACTTCGCCAGGTGCAACACAATAACAAATCTCATTCTCTCCACAGGTGACGAACTGCTGGATGCTGGGGATGGAGCCAGCAGCCAGCACAGCCAGCCTACAAGCCCCCAACGAGGACACACGGATCTGGAGGATCTGTCCTCCTCTTCGGACACGGACAACCAAGCAGGCCCATCTGGTGTGGCAGGGCCCAGCCGCTCCCCAGGACCCCTCCTACCCACCAACCCATCATCCAGGGCTGCTGAACATTCCCAGCCCCCTGCTGCCACTGTCGTTGCGGCCACACCCACGGTCATTGTGGCCACTACCACTGCCGCAACCGCCACCATCGCCGCACCGACCACCACCGCCGCCACGCCGTCTTCGCTGGCACCAGCCCCAGCGCAGGTGGTGGCCCGGACGACTGGATCCACCCTGGGAGCCACAGCGAGGACCGTGGTGAGCAATGTGGCTAGTGGGCAGGCCGGTGGCAGCAGGACTGGTAGGAGGAGCAGGGTCAGGGAAACGCCAGCCTCCCCTGGGAGCCATGCCCTGCCTCACATGGCCAGAGTCCTTGGGGCCTATGAAGAGGCCCAAGGACAATGGGTCCGGTCTGCTTCAGGCACGCGTGAGGTGCTGGGGGTGCTGAGGTCCATGGACGCCCGTATGGGCCAAATCGTGGACCTCATGGGACAGCTGGTGGTGGCGGTGAGGTCACAGCCAGGGACAGCAGCTCCCCCTCCGCCACCACCTGCCGGGGCGCAGGGTGGAGCAGCAGTGTCCAGTTCCCCAGCGTCCACAGCCAGTGATCACACCTCAACCACCAGCATGTCGCAAGCAGGCACCCCCCTCGCAAACGTGGAAGGGGCCGTCCAAAGAGGAAACAGATCTCCCGGGAGGACTTCGCACGCTCCAGACGCAAGTGAGGCAGCCAGCCAGCCTTCCGCCAGCCTTCCTTGACCAGCCACTGCATTGACTTGGACTACGATCCCACTCCACACAGCCATCTGGATGGCATGTGTGTGTTGGACTATGGACATAGAACCAGTGGGTACACCCTGATCATCACGCAGCCATGACCGACAGCTCATTGTCACTGCACGCACCACTTTTGTCATCACCTTACACACAATCACATGTCACAGTTTGTAATAAATGCACCTTTTTCACTAACTGCTGTTTGTGCCCTGTGTCTTATTTGTACGGAATACAACGGCCACCTTGGGCGGAAAGGCACCTGATGCGTGGCATGGCATTTGAATCCGGAGGGCCTGTAGGGACCTAGGGGTGGGAGACAGAACAGGAGCACATTCAATGAGTGTGTCACACACCCATCACACAGTACATGTCAACAACTACAAGCAATGTACACACATCGCACAGAGCAATAGGGCACAATGCCACAGCCACCAACAGTGGCATACTACCCTGGCCATGGAGCGTTGACACACAGCACGCAGTGAACAAACGGCCACCCTGACACAGCACACACACACCTGCACAGATACAGCCACATCAGCCGTCGTACATGGACACTCACCGTCAAGTGAAGTAGCGGGCGATGAGCTGCTGCCGCACATTACCAGCTTCCTCCTCTCCGCTGTCCTCCTCACTCGAGCTGTCCTGGTCTGCGGGCTGGGGCCCTGGTTGATCTCCGTCATCCACGATGAGGGGGATCTGCTTCCGAATGGCCAGATTGTGCAGCATGCAGCACGCCACCACTATCCGGCACACCTTCTGTGGGGAGTACGCCAGCGCACCCCCGGTGCGGTCCAGGCACCTGAACCTGGACTTGAGGAGGCCAAAGGTACGCTCGACCACACGTCTGGTCCTCCCATGTGCCTCATTGTAGCGATCGTCTGCTGGGGTGCGAGGATTCCTCAATGGACTGAGCAGCCATGCCCCATTCGGATACGCAGAGTCACCTGGGTGTGAGGGACACAGAGAACCGTTGCTAATCCAACTGGACAGGGGACAGCATCGCACAGCCAGCACGCTACACCACTCCACATACTCACCGACAATACAGGCACGATCCTGTTGCATATTGGACATCAGTCGTGGCAAGATGCTGTTGCGCATTATGTGTGCGTCATGGGCCGAGCCTGGGAACTTTGCACACACGTGGGTGATCACCATGTCCGCAAGGCACACCACTTGCACATTCAGGGAGTGCGTGTGCTTCCTGTTGCGGTACAGGTGCTCAGTGGCCTGTGGTGGAACAAGGCCGACATGTGTGCAGTCAATGGCTCCAACGACGTGTGGGATTCTGCCAAGGGCATAGAATGCACCCTTCACTGCCGCCAATTCACGAGCCCTGGGGAAGCGGATGTACCTGTTCCGGTACAGCATCATGGCTGCCAGTACATCCCTCAGCACCTTGCTGAACATGGGCTGGGACATCCCTCCTCCAATGCCCACTGTGTGCTGGAATGACCCAGTGGCGAAGAAATGCATGGCGGCCATCACCTTAGCCGTGGGGGTGACAGCAGTCGGATACACCCTGCGGGGATGGAGATGGGGTTCTAACATGGCACACAGTCGATGCAGGGTTGGCCTGTCCAGCCGAAACTTCCTAATAACCTCTGTATCGTCCATGTCCGCCAGCAATTGGTATGGGCGGTCAATGTTCGGTCTCCGCCTAGGGACAATGGCAGAGGACACATGTCAATGCAACACGACACATAGCAATTTCGCATACACATCACTGACATGACTGAGCAAGCACATGAGCCACAGCCCAGCTGTCAAGCTGGGACGGCACGGCCACAATACACTTACACAGGTCTCCCAACAATGGCAATGGCTAGTGATACAAACCACTGCCATGTGCATGCACATGGGGATCTAGGCCCCAATGACTTGCGGGGCGTGCTGATGGGGACTGACTGCATATCCGTCAAGCGGCAACGCCACGGCAACATGAATGTCTGCTGAGCATGGAACTGCTTCCGCGGCTGGATGAGTATGGCACACGACGACGACGATGTGGGCACAGGCTGAGCGGCCAAAACAAGTGGGACCTGTGGCACGAGGGGATATGAGACAGTAGTAGGTGTCAGCACTGCACCCTATGTACAGCACTGTACGGATCACACCTCCCGAAACATTGACAGGTGTCCACATTGACAGCCCCATGCCAAGACGGCTGTGTGCTTGCAGTCACACGTCACAGGTGAGAGGTTACATTGCACGTGCCAGGTGGCAGTCGTACATAGTGGGAGCTGGCATGTGTGTGCATGTGTCTCCTGTTCAGGATCCACCAGATGGGCGCTGACTCTGTACTGACCATTGGACACAGCATGTTCCGTGGAAGGCTTGTGTGTGTGGGATGGTGGCACTGGATGTGCCTCCGTTGGGTGGGGGGCCATGCACAGGGCGGGTACATCGATGATTGCGCATTGTTGGTCACGGTGGGTGCACCCACTAAGATGTGTTGCCCTGTGTTCAATTCCTATGTCCGCATAATGATGGACTGTAGATGTGGGCAGACTACACATTGGTCGATGTGCTGTCTATATGCATGTGCCTTCACACCAGGCACAGCTGCCCCTTCACATGTGACCCCTGCTGGACTCGCTGCTGGGTTTGTGGAGCTGATGCACCTTCTGCGCGTGGGGCGGGCAGCTCTCCTCACTTCCCTCATTGCGCATGTCATGACTTTGCCGCAGGTGACATGGATCATGGAGGGCCCACATGTACGCGTGGGTAGGCTACACATGATTGTACACTGGTCGCCACCCCCAGTCAGTGTTTCGAATGGGAAGGTTGTCGTGCTGGTGGTATGTTCGATGTGGCGGATGGGCGGGCCTAGGTGCGGGCTTACATTCCGGACATGGGGGTAGTTGTATTGGCGACTAGTTGCAGTACACACGGGACACGTCTCTTCCTTTCCACATCTGGGTCATCCCTTGTACTAACTGACAGTGATACAGTCATCTTCGCCCCAGCCCTCATGTCCTCCCCTCGCTCCCCCAATATGCATGCTCACCTGCGAGGCTAGCGCTTGCACAGGCAGCCCCAAGCTCGCACCAGAGAGGGCAAGGAGTGTATGTGTGGGTCCAGTCGCACGAGTGGGCTGTCTCAGGGTATGATGTGTTGCGGGACGCCGTCCACCTGCGTGGTGCCCCAAATGGAGACCCGGCCTGCATGGACTATGCATCACAGTCTTCGCCTTCCGGATCCGCCACCTGCGACACCCAGTGGCTGTGGCTGCCCTTGCGGCCAGGCCGCGTCCGTCTGTGGCTGATGGCCCACACATTCACTCTTTGGCCTCTCTGGGGAGGGCTCGGGGGTGGTGGCGCACGCGCTTGCACTTAGTCGCAATGGCATGTGGCGTGGTTGGTATGATGGGCAATGGATGGGATGGTGCGAGCCACCTCCCGTGACGTCAGTGCTGCTCGTGCTGTGGTGCGTCCCCCTACACTTCCATCTGACTTGTGCCATGCTAGACGTTGAGGTTCTATTGCCTGCGTGATATGACCAGGAGGAGCGCGAGGAGACCTCTCACACACCATGCTCCACTGCCATCCCGTGCCCTGTATCGCCTGTGCGGATTGACTATGTTGGGGTTACACCTGGTCGACTGGGGCTGTGTGTGCCTTGTCAGGGGCATGGCGGGCGCACAACAGGATCCAGCTTGTCCACAGAGGGTGGGCTGAGGTGCGCCTGGTACCGCTTTGTACGTGTGCCCGGCTGCTGTGCACACACGTGTTCACTCCCCCGACAGGTGTCCTCTCACAATGCCCAGGGAAGCGGTGGTGTACTGTTCATGACCCCTCCCAACACGGCGTGCTCCAACTTGGCATGTGTGCATCTACCCGTCGCACCCACCCACCTGAGCACTGCGTCCATACGACTTCACACGACACATGTGTGTCTTCCACAGTAGTGCTACTCATTTGCGTTGACATCCAATACCAGTGGACTACATGGTCATGTCACGACTGCCGTGTACTTCACATACTCTCATCCTCTCTCATTCGTACTTGTGAAATGAGTCAGCGGAGACAGTTTTGGTTTCAAACATTATATTGAGTCTTCTGTCCTCTGTGATGCAGTATAGTGGACACTACTGGCAGCGGAATACATGTTGAGGATATACTGAGCATGATTGCAAATGGGATAGGATGTGGGGTTACATGTGATTGGCTGTTGCATGTGGGATGTGGGCTTCAGAGTGACATCTGCTTGGCCAAGGCTGTGCTAATGTACATTTACGTATAGCTGCGGAGCTGCGGACTTTGACACAGACGGTATACATGTAGCCTACCAGACCGCTTGGCATCATGGGCACAGTCCATCTCAGTTCCATGTGACAGGTTTGCTGCGGTTGTTCCTCATGCACGCGTGCATGTGAGATGACATCAGGGCATGTGCTTGCGTGCATGCAGCGGCGTGCCACTTGTTGTTGCACTGTGGTGGTTACTGGACATGTCACAGTCACTGGGGTCGTGTTGTTGTTGTATGCACTTGTCGTCCATGCAAAGGTCCTGGTATGGGATTCCCGGGGCGGGGGTGGGAGGGGTGCAGCACCCACAGACTCCAGGCGACCTATTCATGTCCACTGAGCGGTGTGTGTGTCCATGGGCGCTGGATCCATGTCGTGTCCTGGTTGTTCGTGCAGTTCCGTCCATGTGGGTGCGATACACAGAGCCCATGCCACTGCCTCCCACGATGCATGCGGTGTTCCTGGATGTGATGGGGAACAGTGTGCATGTCCCGGTCATATCCGATGTCATGGCGATGTCGTTGATGGTGTGGTTACAGTTGCCGGTCGTTTGGTATGGCTGTTGTGGTGGTGACTGGCCAGTCCGTGCGGAAGCTAAGCATGGGTGCGGGGTTGGACATCATAGGTCACTCGGGGAACCTGCGTTGTGGTCCGACGAATTTACAGGTTGTCAGGTATGCGATGCCGTCCAGCAGGGCTTCCATGTCATTGGTGGTGTACATGTTTGCCAGCCAATGTAGCGGATGGTGGCTGTCAAGGTGTTGTTCGTAAGTTGTCCCTTGGAGGACCATGATGGGGCATGCTGGGTGACATTCGATGTAGCTGTTCTCGATGATCCGTCGTGTGGAGGCACAGTGGTCCCATTTCAGTGCGGGTGCGATGTTGGCCACATACGCCATGCCCCCATAGGCAGAGCAGGCCCTGTCGTGTGCGTCCAGAGGGAGGAGTAGTGGTAGCAGGTCCGCCTTCAGACATGCCGGGTTGGAGAGGCATATCTCGACGGGATGCTGGTAGGGACACCTCCGACAGTAGAAGACGGGCATGACGCAGCTGAACAATGTGATGCGGTAAGTCAGTCGGTAACTTACGTTCAGCAGGGACAGGAGATCGCATCCCAATGTATGGAACAGGTTGGTTTTGTACAGCTTGAGCTGTTCGGCGTAGTTGGGTAGGTGTGTTGCGGTTGCCATTTCGCAGCGGTTCGTTGAGGTGGCGTGCTCCGGCTGTGTGTGCAGTCTGCAATGTGCACGCTCCGAGGTTGCTGTGAGCTCTGTGTAGTCGTAGGGAGACAGGACTTGTGTTCTGTTGGCTTGTTTGGAGGACACGGGCCCTCTTCCCACATGCTTCTCAGACAGTTCAAGGTCAGTGCTGTGTGACTCCTTCCAATTAACTTGCATGTGGCCGACATGGGGGAGTGTTTTCTTCTTTCTTCCCCGTCCGTTGTGTGCTTCTGTGATATGCGCTATCTGCCCTGTGGTCGGTCTCCTCGGCATGCCTGTGTTGGTCTATTCTTGGACAATGGCTGTATTCACCGGCTTCTGTCGTAGGGCTGTGGTTTCGGAGTTGGAATGGAAGGTCATTCAGTGCTGTCTGCTCTCCCTTGTGTGGGCGGCAGGCTGCCTTTCCGCTCTGCGTTGGGCCTTGTGTGTGAATGTTATTCTTGGGCCACCTGTTGTCGGTCCCCGGGCTCTTTGGTGTTCCGTTTTATATGTCTTGTTCATATGTGCAGGGTGGTATGGGTGTTTCTGTGTGGTACTGGCGTTCCTCTTCCCGAAGGGGCCCTGCTTCTCCTAGTTGGTGTTGCCGCCGCTGTGTGCTACGCCATGTTTGTTACACTGGGGTGTGTCCTGCTGTTGCGTGTCTTCACTGACATGTGTGCGTCGGTTGTGTGGCGTTGGGTGTTGTCCGTGAATTGGGCGTTGAGGACATGTCTGTGGCCGGCCTGTCACGTGTCATGTGCGTTCGGGGTGGGGCTGATGTGTGTGCTGCTTGGTTGTGTCCCTGTGTCTGTGTGCGACGCATGCATGGCGCTGCGGTTGGCCTCTGCGTTGTGCGCATGTGTGGCGGCGTCATCGGCGCTTTGGGGCCGTGACGGGGTGGTTGGTTCCTAGTCCCAGGTGGTGTGTACACATGTGTTCCGCGATGTTACGATTTGGCCTGTGTGTCATATGTGGATGCAATGGTGGATGTGTTGTGTACACGCGCTGGTGGGGGGTTGTCCGCTTTTTCCGCCCTTGCACTGTGTGCGCTGTTTGCGTGCACTTGTTGTGTGTGTGCCTACCTGCGTCTCCGCGGTACGTTGCGTCCTTGGTGGTGCATCAGCAGAAGCATGGGGAGTGCCTGCAGTGCTGGATTCATGCTCGGGGAGCCGCTTCTTCGTTGTCCGTGCTCGGCATCCGTGTTACCGCTTCGGTTTGTCATACGGTATCTCTTGGCCGTGGGAGCCGTTTGTTTGCGGCATCGTAATTTATGCGCCGGGCGGGACGTGTTTCGTCGGACGGTGTGTGTCAGTTGGGCTGCGCCGCTACATGTACGGGCGCACTTTGATGGCGGACGGTGTTGCTGGCTTGCCGGCGGTGTTTGGCCTACTTTTCGCATCGTAATTGGACGGGCGTGTGGACTGCTGCGTGCCGGCGGTAACTGGTGGTTTTTGCATCCGCCAGCACGGCGGTGGTGCTTCCGCCCGCCATCGTAATGTGCCCCTAAGTCAAGTCAAGTCAAGTCAATTCAGCTTTATTCGGTGTGAAATGTACACCCATAAAAGCATACTACAAAAACAGAAAAAATATAAAATATCAATAATTCATTAGTGGGAGCACACATAATTTATCAGTGAAAATATTAAAATTTCCTCCTTATACACGGTTAAAATATATACACTTATTTAAAAAATACACAACTATATAACATTTAATATAAAATTTCTCATGTTTTCGAATGTACTTATTCTACAGGCTGTTTCTTAAATTAATTCAGTATTAAACAGACCTAGTTATTCTCGTCAGGTTTCTCATATAATAATGCATCTAGATATGTTAGTTCTCTTCTTTTCCTGAGTGCTTTTACGATAAAACGAATAACTGAACACATAGTTTTCATATTGTCCAAGCTACATAGAAATATAAAAGCCTGTTTATAATCAAAAAGCCTGTTAGTTATGAACAGTGGTTTTAAAACAGTTTTCCTAATATCACTGTAGAAAGTGCAAAATAATAAAAAGTGCAACGTGGACTGTGGGGTGTTTCCATTACACGGGCAATTCGGTAAATTATAGGACCACCTTTCCTTATCGGAAAATGCAATTAGGTGATGTAAAGTACCAAGTCTAAGCCTTGTTAGGTAATATCTGTGTTGGGTATTCCTTACTAGGGTTAGGTATGTTTGTATACCATCCACCAAGGGAATTTCACAGTAAGTAGTAACACTTTGCTTCTGTCTTGTATCATCATGTCTGTCTTGTTCGCTGGCCAGGGTATATCTCAACTTCAGATCTTTCTTACTTATATCCAGAATAGACTCTGGATCCATTTTATTAAAGTTTAACTTACAATATTTAAATAGATTAGAGATATACTCTAGCCAGGGAATTTTTTTACAGTGATCGAGGGCCAAACAGTCCTTTATCAGGTCAGTTGTAAATTTGGTCTCCTTTTTGGCCCATAGCCCACGCCAGAATGTAAGTCCTGCAATATTTATAAAATCACTAATGTATGATACCGACAGTTCTTTATGTATTATAAAATTGGCTGTGGAATTCGGGACAGCCAATACTCTTTTTCAAAATGTATTCTCCTGTGTTTGTAAGGACGTAATATTAGCTCTTCCCCATATCGCTGACCCATGGCATACACCCGTCACACACTTAGTTCTATATAGAGTGAGAATTTCCTTTATGGGTTTATTTCCCAATTTTACCGCAAATCTGAAAATTCCTTCAATTATTCTTAGAAATTTCAGATTGCATGAGTCGATATGTGGTTTCCATGAGTCCTTACTGTTAAATAGAAGACCTAAATAGGAGAACGTTAGCACTCTCCCTATAACTACTCCTCCAGCGTGATATTTTTTATGCTTCAACTTAGATTTCCCACATGTCATTACAAATGTTTTAGTAAGGTTTAACTTTAAATCCTTATTTGACATGAATTCAGCAAACTTCTCAATTAAATTTTGTAAGCCATTCGCTGTCCTCGATAAAAGGACAGCGTCATCGGCATAAAGTAAAACTGGAGTGTTACGTGTTCCAACTTTTGGGGTATCTGCGTTTTCATTTTGTAAATAGGTATCTATATTATTAATATATAAAGAAAAGAGCAGTGGCGCCAGTACACAGCCTTGGCGTATTCCCCTTGTAACTCTAAAATCCTCGGTACATTCACCCTTTGTTCCAAAACGTACTCTTGAGGTTAAAAATGAATAAATTTGGGACAAATATATAATGATATCAGAGGGTGCTCCTTGCTCATTCAGGGTTTGCCACAATTTGGTATGATTGACGAGGTCAAACGCACTTGTTAAGTCTGCAAAGCAAAGATGAAGAGCCCCCTCCTTAGCAAGAGTATATTTTCCTATAAGTAATTCCAAATTTAAACACTGTTCTACAGTTCCAATTCCCCTTCTGAACCCATACTGAGCTTCAGAAAGAATATTATGTTCATTTGCCCATTCTTCCAGCCTCCCCAGAAGAATTCGTCCCATTAATTTCGAGGTTGAGTCCAGAAGGGATATGGGTCTGTAACAATTTGCCTTCCCTCTATCTCCTTTTTTAAAAATTGGTACGATAATGCTTTCTGCCCAAGATGCAGGCAGAAAACCCCTTATCGCAGCGTTAAAAACCTTTAATAGGATCGGAGTCCAATAATCCATATTACATTTAAAAATATCGATGGGTACCCCATCTGGGCCAGCGGCTTTTCCGCTAGCACTTTTATGGAGGGCGATTTTAATTTCTTCAGAGGTAATTGGTAAGATTTCTACGGGGTCAACTAAAATAAAATTGCTGTTCCTTTTTTACTAATTTTTACTGCTTCTGGATTAAAAATACTCTCAAAGTGGGTAATCCAGTCTTCAGGGGGAACAGCTGTTGCTATTCTCCCTGTTGCATTATCTTTAAAAACGGGTGATCAATTGTTTTCCAAAATAGTGCCGCATTTCTTGTTTCTGCGGCCTCTACTAGGCATGGCCACGCATCCTCACGTATTTCACCTTTTCGTTGGTTTAAGGTTCTCCTCTAATCCTTCCTTAGGTTACTAATTTTAACGTTATCCCTAGGTTTTATTTTTAGGGCTGTTTTCAGATCTCTATTTAATTTGGAGCATTCTCTATTAAACCATCTTGGGTTATTATCACAGGCCTTATGCTTCTTTTTTAAATGTTAAATCACCCGCTATCTCCATAATAATATTACTAAAAGCATTTATAGTTTCTACATCTGTTGAAAAGTTATTCATGCAGATACTAATTTCCTTTTGTATTTTCCCTTTTAGGTTATTTAAAAAGCTTGTTGGATCTATACTTGACCACTTAATGGATACTCAATTTTTTCCTTGAGGTTTTAGTTCTGAATTTGAGGCTTTTCCCCTCAATTTTTGTGAAAGGTTAAGCCTCAACGTCAGTATTAGTGGGTGATGGTCGCTATGCAGTGTTTCTGTAATTGAGCATTTTTCCACCAAACCCTTGTATTTTATAGATATAACAAAATGATCAATACTTGATGCTGATCTACCTCCTACATACGTATGTTTCACTACTTCTCCCTCTAGAATTTCGGGTTCTATAATCGCTAGATTATATTTAGAAATACTATTATTTATTTCTTCCCCATAAGCGTCATGTGGGAAATGGGGAATTCGGTCTCCAAAGCAATCGCTGAACCCACATTGCTCACCTACCAAAATTGCACAAGTTTCACAATTAAAATCACCCGCCCAAATAAGTGTATACTCCCCTCCAAATTCCTTTATAAAAAGCTCTAGATCTTCCTCTAGGGCCTTAATTACCATTGGTCTAGTAACATCAAAAATATTGTTATAAAAATTAATTAACACCATTGTCTGTTTCCCTTCCGAATAAAGTTGCATCAATTGATAGTATTGTGACTTGGTATTGACTTCCTTTACTATTAGAGGCACAGTTACAGCTATTAATGTTGCTAGGCCTCCTTTTGCTCTCCCCCTTGTAGACGGGCTAGCATTAGTACAAATTACTTTAAAACCATTAATAAAAAAAGGTTCAGTAGTCCATGTTTCCTGGATCATGATTACTTCACATCCCTCTATCGTTTCAAGCCAGTCGTCATTAATTATCTTATTTTTAACTCCTGCTACATTCCAGGACATGATATTAGTAGCTTTGTGATTTTGTACAATTAAATGGTCTCCAGCAGCCCCCTCCATGTCCCTAGAAGGGGTATCCTCCCTGATAATAGGGGAAACATTTTGTATATTAATAAGTATTTGTGGACATAAGCCACCTTCTGGCTTGTTTACCATCGGGGTGTGTAGTGGGGTTCTAATAACATCAATTTCTGTGTCCTCCCTATGTCAATCGATCTCACTACAGGATTGTAATGGTTCATACCTATTGTATGTAGGAGCATTTATCGTAGATCTATACACATTAGGATTAGAACCATTGACTTTGTTGTTCTTATTGGTTATCCTGTAAAAATAGCCCAGCGGGACAGCAGTTACATCTTCAACTGTATTAGAATTAATTGCTGCGACTTTATATGCAAGTACCTCCAACAAATCTCTTACCAGTTCCCTGCTACGAAAGTTTATTACTATGCAATCTCCTACGCATTGTTTCATGGATCTACCCACCCATCTCACCCTTCTCAGCATTATTATATTTCTTAGTAAGACATTTCTATCCATATTCGTATTTGCTGCCTACTACAGGGGAAAATATACAATCTGCACAAAACCAAAGGCCACCAAATGTACAGCAATCCCCCCATATGCCCTAAAGAAACCAAGAAAATGGTTGATTCAAGCAGATCTGCGAATACAGACACTAACAAGGATGAGCTCCGACAGTTAGCTTCTTTACACCTTCCACCGCAGGCGACACCATATGTTATCATACTCAAAAATGTGACCAGGTTGGAGGATAAGAAGCTTGAGTCTTATGAGACATTAAAAAACAAAGTGATATATTGGTTCACAGCAATTAAGAACTAATTATTAATTAATTACAAAGAAATTACTTCCTACCCTTTACCCCATAAACCCCATCAACCACATCTAAAACAAATCACACAATTGCCATAATTATTTATCTATTAATTAGTTAATATAAATTAACAACTAATTATTAATTAATTAAACTTAAATTACTTCCCACCCTTTACCCCCATAAACCCCACAACCCGCACCTTAAATTAATTACACAATTTCCATAATTAATTTTCAATCAATTAATTAACTAATAAAAATTAACAACAAATTATTAATTAATCTAAAATAAATTACTTCCCACAATTAACACTATAAAATCTAGATTAAATAGATAAAAAATAATCACTAATTTATTGTAATTAAATTACTTCCTACCCTATTCCCCTATAAACCCTAAACCCACTAAGGAATTAAAAAACGCAAAATGTAATTGAAATAAAATTGAAAACTACTAAACATTTAACGCATATATTAAAAAACATACATCACATACATTTAAATTATAAGCTAAAATACATAACACTAATTAAAAAATCGATATTTTAAACAACTATATTTTTGCAAACAATATTAATGACTTCTATATTTTTTAAACGATAGTTCTTACCTTAAATTCGATATTCTTGACCACTATATTCCTGCTGTCGATATTTGTGAATCAAGATATTTCCAACTCGATATTTCTGTAAGTTGACATTTCCTACTCGATATTCTGTCTCAGCACCTTTTTGTTTTACAAAAAACTCACCCTCATCACCCACAACAGTCCCACCCCTCTTCCCAAACAAGAAATTGACCCATCCCCAATCCACAACCACTGTCCAAATGTCCAGCAAATAACAAAATTGTGTCCCAAATCCCTTCCTATCCTCTCCATCCTCAACATGTCCCTCCCACCAAAACAAACAATAAAAAAAAGGTCCGGAACTGGTCCAGGCTCCACTCTATCCTGTCCAGTCGCCTCTCAATGTGGTCCAGCTGCTGCAGGATGGGACACAGCAATGTCCTGTGAGTGTGAGAGCGGGAAGGGGTGGTTGCAGTTCCAGTCAGGGCCGTTAAAGTTGCCTGCTGGCAGTGGATTCGGCATTGAAATGGCCGGGAAGCTGGAAGCTGTGGCTGACTGGCTGCACTAGGGACTGGCTGAGAGGCAGCTATTTTAGCCTCTTCTTCCTCTTCTGCCTGGGCCGCCAGCTGCCGATAATCCAGTTAAAGAAAGTTCACCCTCTGCCGCCACAGGCGGGCCGGTATCTCCTGCCTGGTGGGTGCTACGGGTGGACCAGCATGAGTAGCTAGATCAAGAAAAACAAAAAGTAAAAAAACAAATTGTAAATAATGCTCTCTGAATACAAATATTTAAAATTAGTGGGTGACACAGTAGCAGTATATTGCTGATCCCTTAGTGCCATCGGAATTTGATGTGATTATGATTAAGAGGAGTTACAAGGCCAATTTTATATTTTACCCACACATGCCTCCCATTAAAAGCACTGACTGTCTGGCAGAAAAGTATTAAGGCAGAATAACACTGGATTAAAAAACAGTGATTTGATTTTTTTTAAGGCTTTTCTAGTAACTAAAAAGACTCTTTGAGTGGAAAAATAAAAATAAATTAATTCTCATTAATGAGTAAGGCATTATGCACTATGGAGTACAAGTTGTGTTGTGCTAAATTAATGGAGACATGCAAGCTAGCACGTCAGGCACTTTGTTACCGTCAATTATCTATCTTTAATTCCAATGGCCCTGCTTTTCTCCAACTGCCTTTCACTTTCTACCCTAACTCCAAAGAGGCAGATTAATAATAAATAAAATACTATGTCACACACCTGATGTATACAAAATGTGGATATTATTATCCTGTCTGGTGTAAGTAGACGTTGGGTAAAATGATGCACTGCACTACAGGGAAAGGAACAGGCTATATAGATTGCATGTGGCACGTTCATCACAGAGTATCCCATATGCTAAACTTGAATTTGAAGTCAAATCAGGCACTTAGACCCACTTTACTTACTGGCTTCACCCACCACCACAAATTATTTCCAACAAATTAATTTGCTGGGCAGTAAGGAAAGGAAACAACATAATCTACTTGAGGATAAGGTAAAGGTATTAGGCAGGTAGGTAAAGCTTTTGATATGGATAGACTGATCATTGATTTGTCATGTGACTATCAAGCTTTGGCTTTTTAAGTCACTGTAGTTGACGAAAGTCGAAAGGGAAAATTCTGAACAGGCATAAAATGAATCTGTTATGGAAAACCATGACATATATTATGGAATCACTTAACATGGCCATAAAATGTGGCACATGCCAAGAATGGATTTTTCAGTTTTTTGGTAGACTGGGATGGAAGAACTTAGGAAAGAATAAAGGAGTGAAGTACTAAGAGGTGGCTGAGTGGGCGAAGGGAAACACACCTTGTGTGTGTTTGGTTTGCAATGCATTGAAAACTTTGCAAATGCTTCATTAACTGAAGCAGATTCACATTGCAAAGCCAACAGTAAAGTCACAAAATTGAACCATACTGCATTTCGTTCATGGGTGGCGAAATGCCATGGGTGGAGATGGGGGGTAATAAATGATGATGGGTGGGATACATATCTGCCTCGCTTAACAGATACAGTGAGTCAAGGGAGTAGAACAAAATTTAAAAAAATACCCCCCACTTTAAACCACACCTTTGATAACCAAAAACAAAGTAAGCAAAGTAGGTTAGCAGCCCCTCTCCAGAAGAGCTCTCTTGCTCATTCATCCAAGCAATCCAATTATTTATTCATCCTTTCAGTCTTCTATATTCACCCATAGCCACCCTGATTTAAATTTTACTTTCTCTCATCCAGTCTTTCACTAAAATTTCCAATCCATTATCCATCCTTTCAGTATCCACCCTTGCTTTCACCCATCCATCCCTTAAACCATCCACCCATGTATCCGTTCACTAATATACCATTTCACCCATCCTTTTTATTAACCTTCCGTTCTTTCCCGTTTCCCTTAAGCCATCATTTGTGGTGTTCATTATGTGAGCTTTTTCTGATTTGCAGATAGAAGAGGCCATAACTCAACCACCACTAAAGCTGGTAAAGTGGGAGTTTAATGATCACAACGACTCCCTTGTAGCTAGTGAAAATAATAGTATTTGTCAAAAAGCAAGCAATGTGACTTACCACTGCTGGTGCCTGCCGCCAGTTCTCTCCCTCCAACTGACCTTCGTCCTCCTGCAGCGGAACGTGAGCCAACGGCACTGCTGGCCGGTGTGGCCAGAAAAATAAATTTTTTAGATGCCAAATATGCCTCCCCTTAATTTGTTTAATAAAAAAAAATACAACCACAATGCATTACTACAGTTTGGCTAACACTGTAGTATCTTCTAACAAAAATATCACTCTGCGCTAAACCAGATAGTGAAGCCAGCCAAAACCTTTTCGCAATAGAGGGGCAGAGTTATAGCCTGTGATGATCATGATGACTCTGAGTCATTGGAGCACAATTAAGGGGTGGAATAATTGTCTATGAAAGGCATCTGGTGTTGGTTCGCAAACGCAATAGGACCTCATACTTTCCAGTCATGCCGCACTGTCATGAAAACTCCTGGTACACTGTACAAATGAATTACACAGCACAACATTGAGGGGATGGGAGAGTGGTACATGGCCATGGCCACTATCTCGTTAACTGTTAAGAGCATGAGCAAAGAAAAGAAAGTCTTCTCAACAAACAAACTTGGTGAACATTATTTATAATACTAGCTTACTTGGCCCTGCAATCTTCACAGTAGACAGTAGAGTACCAAAAATCTGTTCTTAGTCTTACAGTACCACCAGATATATAGGAGAGAGGGAAAGATTACCAACAAAGCAGAAAAATGGTGAACTAGAGACTAGTACAGTCCGTAAAAAGTCAGATACCCCCCAAAAAAAATCAAATAAGGAAAAAAAGATAACGCAGGGCTAACAGGAATGAAACAAAAATTGGATAGGGGAGTTGGAAAAAAAAGGAGACAGTATGAAAAAATAAACAAGGTGAAATTTAAAAGTAGCATAGTGGGCAGAGGAAAAAGAGCTAATCCATTGTGCTTTGCACATGTGGGTTCGTATCCCGTCCTCATTGCCACGTGAAAGGTAGATGGCATGTAAGGGTATCAGAGCAACTTTATTTCTTGCCAGCAACATCAGGCTCCAGGCAGCAACTCCCATTCTAGAATCAAGCGCCAACTTTCCAATACCCCAAGATTCTACCCATAGCCCACAAAAATCATAAAAACCAACATTAGGGAAATAATAATAATAAATTATAGGACTTACTAGGCTGAGCAGAGCCCTCAGTGGTGGTGCTGGTGGTCGGCGCCTCCACCCCAGCTCTTCCTGGACCCTCCTCTGAACTGCCCCTCTTCTTGCCCTTGGATGCTGATGTAAGAAATGAAGATAAAAAAATAGATTAGTGGTAGAGATAATCTCCACAAAATTATTATGACAGGTAAACGCTGTCACATTGCACTTATCCAAAAATAGAACGCATATAGATGTAGATTCAAGTCTATCGACTGTCATTGAGTTAGCCATAATAATTCTAAAATCCCTAGTCAAAAGTTCCTTAACAATATCTACATTTGGAACTAATGCATTGCAATAAATGATCATTGATTCTATACTCATGTCTCAACCCCCTTGATGGACCAACTCAGTCTCCCTTTTATTGCAATGCATAGATGCATACTACACATCTATGTTAAATAGCTTGGGACTGTATGAACCACATAAAGAAAGTCTCAGAGAGCACTAGCTCACTGATATCACTGATTCACTATGGTGACAGAAGGACAGAAGAGTCTGCGATGGCTTCTTAATCAGCGCAAAGCAAGCGCCAATGAGTACGATTAGGTAGTGCTGAGCACCTGCCTAGCTGAAACTGGATCACATAATACTAATATTCAAACATAAACTAAATATAACTTACGTGTGAGCAACATGCTGTTCTGATTTTTTTTTTAGCATTGCAGAAACCAAACACAGCAAATAATTAATACTCACTGAGTCCCGGAATTTTCGACACCATGCAGGTAGAGCAAGTCCTGCTCCTGGTCAAGGATATCCGCCCAGCGGTGCATCAGCTGCTGGACGGTGTGCCAAACCTGGCTAGAGCGCTGCACAAACTGGTGCACCCTCCCCCGGCATAGCCGATGCTCCCGCAGGGGGTAGCCGATGCTCCCGCAGGGGGTACCCACTGCTGGGCCTGCTGCCTGCTGCCAGCATGGAGGGGAGGTGGCGTTGCATAAAAAAAAACAGTGCTGTCATCTCCACATCACTGAAGATAGCCTGGGGCAGCACACCTCGGTGGCGTCAGCATCCGCAGGGTAGGCGGTTAGTCGGGGGCCTGGCGCTGCCGCTCCCCTGTTATGACATGGCAATGGCTGGGAGAAAAAAAGAAAAACAGGGGAAGGAAGGAAGGAAGGAAGGAAGGAAGGAAGGAAGGAAGGAAGGAAGGAAGGAAGGAAGGAAGGAAGGAAGGAAGGAAGGAAAAAAATGCAAAGGATGTAGAAAAAAATTTAAAAAGCACAAATATTCAATAAAAACACAAACAAAAATGAAAAATACAAAAACACACACTAATATAATAAATACAAATATGGGGTAGATTAATTAGGAGGGTGGAGGATTGAAAGGATTAACAGGGTATTAAAAAATAGGCCCAGGACCATGAACAGAACAGAGAAAAGAAGATGGCCGCGCCCATGCGAATCGCGTGGTGCTGTTTGTTCACGATTTCCAACCAGAGGACGCACTCCGCATTGTGTTTAATGTGAAACGCAATGCAAATGGGCATGTTGGGAGTCTCTGCCCAATCGCAAAACTCCACTTAGCGCAGCGGAGTCCTTCAGTCCCTTCGCGGAGTTCCGTGTAGCACAACTCCGTGAACTCCGCCCAGGCCTAGCAAGAGGCTAGAGGACTTAAGCTAAACTGGCAAACCTTGACTTGATTATTAGCTTTTTGTTTGTTTAGAATTTGGCAGATATACGAGTCTACCTTTGTATATATTCACTTTTCCGCCTCTCACTGAAGCCTAAAAATAAAAGCCAGAAATGTCTCCTCACGCGCAAGCTTTTCTCCTCACTTATCCTTTTCATTTAATATGGGCACCTCCAAATTTGGGCATACCCGACTGTTATTTTGAGTTTGGGTGAATTTTTCAATTAACCTACAGTAATTTCTGAATCCTGTACCTTCATGTTAGTATCTTGGCATTTAAACGTAATTACCCAATATGGGTATTCAAATACATACCAGGCCAACACTTAGGGGTCGATGCCGATGTCGGCCGGAAGCGCACCTAACAGTATTCGTCCGGAAAAAATACGAGCCGAACGCGTGTTTTCCGACCGACTCGAACACTCTACCGAACGAACAAGTACGATGCGCATAACAGCCCAGATTCCGAGCGAGCCGTACTTACCCATTCCAGCTCTTGTTCCCCGCCCGAGCCGGATCTGTAAACGCTGAATCGAGTCGCACGGAACCAAATACACAGCACCTTCCGGCCGGACTAGTACGATGCGTCTCCCGTACGCGCCGAACTCGTTGCTACGTACGGCACGTTTGAGCATCCGGGAGAGCTGCACATAAGATCCGATTCGGGCCACAAGACGATCCACGACGACGAGACGAACAAGCCAGCGACGAGTACGAGTCGAAGACACGAGAAACCCGAACGAGACGAACCAACCATGAATCCCATCGCGCAGGTCCTACCAATACTCTACATCTATTACCGGGACCGGCACGGACGCGTACGGCCCAGACAGTAAGTCAAACACCCACAACACAAACAAACGACACGTACCCGAAATATGTCACACACACATAGGGATGCACAAATGACGTACACAAGCAACAGCAGAACCATAGGGGTGGGATGGCCAACACCAATGCCATACACACCCATAGGGGGATGGATGCCTACCACCAACACCACCCTACAACTACCCCTACTCATGGGTGGCTAGATGCCTGCCATCCCCCACCCCCACTCATGGGGGGCTGGATGCCTACCACTACTGCCATCCCCACCCATAGGGGGCTGGATGCCTACCACTACTGCCATCCCCACCCATAGGGGGCTGGATGCCTACCACTACTACCATCCCCACTCATGGGTGGCTAGATGCCTGCCACCCCCCCCACTCATGGGGGGCTGGATGCCTGTCACTACTGCCATCCCGACTCATGGGGGGCTGGATGGCTGCCACTACTACCATCCCCACTCATGGGGGGCTGGATGCCTACCACTACGGCCATCCCCACCCATAGGGGGCTGGATGCCTACCACTACTACCATCCCCACTCATGGGTGGCTGGATGCCTACCACTACTACCACCCCCACTCATGGGGGGCTGGATGCCTGTCACTACTGCCATCCCCACTCATGGGTGGATGGATGGCTGCCACTACTACCATCCCCACCCATAGGGGGATGGATGCCTACCACTAACACCACCCCCACTCAGGGTGGGCTGGATGCCTACCACAACTACCATCCCCACCCATAGGGGGATGGATGCCTACCACTAACACCACCCCCACTCAGGGTCGGCTGGATGCCTACCACTACTACCATCCCCACTAATGGGGGGCTGGATGGCTGCCACTACTACCATCCCCACCCATAGGGGGCTGGATGCCTACCACTACTACCATCCCCACTCATGGGTGGCTAGTTGCCTGCCACCACCCCCCCACTCATGGGGGGCTGGATGCCTGTCACTACTGTCATCCCCACTCATGGGGGGAAAGATGGCTGCCACTACTACCATCCCCACTCATGGGGGCTGGATGGCTGCCACTACTACCATCCCCACTCATGGGGGGCTGGATGCCTACCACTACTACCATCCCCACCCATAGGGGGATGGATGCCTACCACTAACACCACCCCCACTCAGGGTGGGCTGGATGCCTATCACTACTACCATCCCCACTCATGGGGGGCTGGATGGCTGCCACTACTACCATCCCCACCCATAGGGGGCTGGATGCCTACCACTACTACCATCCCCACTCATGGGGGGCTGGATGGCTGCCACTACTACCATCCCCACCCATAGGAGGCTGGATGCCTACCACTACTACCATCCTCACTCATGGGTGGCTAGATGCCTGCCACCACCCCCCCCACTCATGGGGGGCTGGATGCCTGTCACTACTGCCATCCCCACTCATGGGGGGATGGATGGCTGCCACTAACACCACCCCCACTCAGGGTGGGCTGGATGCCTACCACTACTAACATCCCCACCCATAGGGGGATGGATGCCTACCACTAACACCACCCCCACTCAGGGTGGGCTGGATGCCTACCACTACTACCATCCCCACTCATGGGGGGCTGGATGGCTGCCACTACTACCATCCCCACTCATGGGGGGCTGGATGCCTACCACTACTACCTTCCCCACCCATAGGGGGATGGATGCCTACCACTAACACCACCCCCACTCAGGGTGGGCTGGATGCCTACCACTACTACCATCCCCACTCATGGGGGGCTGGATGGCTGCCACTACTACCATCCCCACCCATAGGGGGCTGGATGCCTACCACTACTACCATCCCCACTCATGGGTGGCTAGATGCCTGCCACCACCCCCCCCCCCACTCATTGGGGGCTGGATGCCTGTCACTACTGCCATCCCCACTCATGGGGGGATGGATGGCTGCCACTAACACCACCCCCACTCAGGGTGGGCTGGATGCCTACCACTACTACCATCCCCACCCATAGGGGGATGGATGCCTACCACTAACACCACCCCCACTCAGGGTGGTCTGGATGCCTACCACTACTACCATCCCCACTCATGGGGGGCTGGATGGCTGCCACTACTACCATCCCCACTCATGGGTGGCTAGATGCCTACCACTACTGCCATCCCCACCCATAGGGGGCTGGATTCCTACCACTACTACCATCCCCACTCATGGGTGGCTAGATGCCTGCCACCACCCCCCCCTCATGGGGGGCTGGATGCCTGTCACTACTGCCATCCCCACTCATGGGGGGATGGATGGCTGCCACTAACACCACCCCCACTCATGGGGGGCAGGATGCCTGTCACTACAACCACCCCTACTCATAGGACGGGTAATGCATGACACAACTAGCATACTCCCACATAAGGAATGTCTGTAAATTACATCCCACCCCCAACACCATGACAAGCGTGTGTGGTCTGTGTCAAATGCATACAACACTGAACATGACATTGAACATACAATGTGACCCCCTAACACATGTGTCACACATAATTGTGTGTGTGGCCTACACAATGCAAGCAGACCATGACCACTGTGGCAATGTGGCCCAAAGCCCCATCACCACAGTGCCCAAAAGGTAAGTGTGTGCTCCATAGCTGAAGCACATTTTGAACAGTGTGGCAATGGGGCCCTAAGCCCCATCACCACAGTGCCCAAAAGGTAAGTGTGTGCTCCATAGCTGAAGCACATTTTGAACAGTGTGGCAATGGGGCCCTAAGCCCCATCACCACAGTGGCCAAAAGGTAAGTGTGTGCTCCATAGCTGAAGCACATTTTGAATAGTGTGGCAATGGGGCCCAAAGCCCCATCACCACAGTGCCCAAAAGGTAAGTGTAGTCCTGGTAAAAGCTGCTAAACCAAAAATGCAGGGATTATTCCTGGCCACACAACACCAAACACTACAGTGGCATTGTAGTGCTTGTGTCCCATAGCAACATAGATTGTGTGAGGCAAGCAGTGCAGTGCCAATGACACATCGTTCTAGCCATGTGCACACAAACATCAGCCATGGGGGCCCACATTGTCTACATTCACAAATAACACAATGACAGAAGTGAGCATCATAATGCAGACCCACATATCTGCAGCAATGGACACACAAATGTAGATATCCTGTGGAGACTGTAGATGTCATGTGAACAAATACCATACCATGGCAGCAATGGGACATACTAACCATGATCAATGTGCTGACTGATGACCTAGCAGTCCCAGGGCCAGCAGGGGAAAGCCAACAAACAACATACAGCCAATGGCAAACTAAAGATATGCCAATGCAGTGGTGCAAATGCACAAACACAAACAGGCAGACTCACACTGCATATCATACACAACAGGTGAGGGGGTTGTGTGCCAGTGTCCCCAGGCAAACACACAACACATGAGGAGGCCAGATTCACTAATACACAGATGTCAACACAGTCACATACAAAACTAACTCAGGGATTGGATTCCCCTATGTGGGCAAACAGGCGTTGTGAGATGAGAGGGAGCCCAAATTACACGTCACACAAGCTTGTAGGAACAGCAACAAACACAGCAAGAGACAGAACCACCACAGCACTCCCCCAGGGACCCCACATTGTGGTGACACTAGCCTGCATGACAATCACACTGTGATGGCAAAGGTAGATGTCATCCACACTGTGAACCACAGCCATGTGTCCTGAGCAACAAACTACCATCACACCTATACAAGCACAAAGCACTCAGCATGGCCTGCCAGCCAAGGACAACATGGAGGTAGTGCCCCAGCCGTGCAACAACTCACATTTGCACACACTCAACGACACACACCTTGAACTCCACCAATGTGCAGCAGTGAAGCTCACATGGACTGCTGACATTGCACATGCACCCATGAAAATCCCAGTGGTGGTGGGGGAAATAAGGTGCAGAAACCCATCACACATGGCCAGTCAACAATACTTGTGAATGTCTGACACACTGCACAGTATGCCGTACATGGGCATGACGTCAAATCCACCCCAAACAATGGGATCCTGGCCATAGTCACACACCAATGAAGAAGCCAAGCTGACCCACAAAGGACACACATAGACAACTTCCAACATTGCAGCTCTGACCCTGAGGAGTGGCAGCAGTCACACACACAACGTGTCACAATCACTGAAAGCATACACAAACAGAAAATCACATTACTCGTGTAACCAACAAGTGCCAAGAGGAATCTTGACTGTGTCCCATCTGCGTTTGCCCACATCCCCAGCCCTGACAACAAAGACAACTAGGGATGACAACCTCATTAACATTAGTTTGCCATGCACCCACATCCCGGAGAAACCAGGTCCAAGATGCTGGATGAACACAGAACAACTCAGCAAGCATCACAAACAGGAACATCCGTAGGGACACAGCCTGTGTAGGAAAAGGAGAAGGGTACACGCACAGACATGCCTATACAACACACAACACGGGCACAGCCTATATCACGGAATCACGCACTGCCATGAGGGCACTCTACTCCTGTGGAAGGTCAGCTGTGCCAAACCTTGTCTGTGCACGACTCAAACCTGTCAGCAGAACACTCGGTCAGTGAGTCAACAACTACAACACACTGAAGGCTCTGCTCATATCAGCCTGGGCACGGGAGTGTCACGTCAGTCATCTGCATACACCCAAGACACGTGTCAAGCAACTTGCACTGTGTACACAGATGAGTCCTCCAAATTTGATGTGCCAAACTGCATGTCCATTGGAGACGGGCACACAGTCAGGGTACTAGGAACATTGGACAGTGGTAAGCCCACCAGATGTGCATCAGTGTAGGACAAAGATGGTAATCTACAAATGCTAAACGTACATCCCTGTGTCAAATGCTGAACATTACACCCTCAGACTGCAGCAAAGGATGCTATAGATCCAGACTAGATTAGGACACATATCCCATGGACCACATGGAGCCCATCACAGCAAAACTTCATTTACCTGATCTGAACACTATTACAACAGCAAATGCATGATTCCACATATATACATCATGTACCTCCAAAGATTAACCACAAGTAAACAAAAAGAGGCTTTATTCAGCAAGTGTGCAACTCAAATCAAAAGTCCAAAATAAACTAAGGCCAATGGCCAGTCCAAATATACAGTCCCAACAGGGTGATGTGTGACAACTTGTCAACAATTGCTTGCCTGCACAGGTACGGACAGGGGACATCCCCCTTGGAGGGGCATACGAGGGTCAGGCCAGGCACCGCAGGGACAGGATCAGGGGATGCCAGAAGGAGGCAGTGAAGGGGAGGTGGGTGCAGGAGTGTCACCGGCAACTGCAGTGGAGGTGTCTGACTCAGGGGGCTGGCACCACCGCAGGGCTCAAGTCAGATGGTGTTGGTGCTGCAACCACTGCAGTGGGCTGGTCAGATGGAGTGGACTGGGTCCCCAATGCAGTGCCCGAGTCAGACGGGGTGGTTGTGGACTCCACCGCAGTGCATGACTCCGAGGTAGTGGAAGGGGGGCAGAAGAGCTGGGCAGGACAGAGGGGGGACACGGTCTCCACACCAGTGGCACAAACAGGCAGAGCGTCTGGTTTGGGGGTGGAAGAGCAAGTGGCAGGGGGGAGGGCCTAAGCAGTTTGGGGATGCGGTATCGGTGTGTGGGGGAACCTGGGGCAGAGTGTGGCGGTGGAACCTGTGGAGTGGTGGCCTGGGGGATGGAGGTGAGAGACTGGGTGGTTGACTTGCAGGGCGGTGGCGGGGTCTTGCTCTTCCGGGACCGGGGGGACTTGCGGGTGGTGCCTGCGCCTGGGGGAGGGTGTCCGGGGGCGAGGGGCACTCCCCCTGTGTGGGTGGACTTCCTCTTCCCCCAGTATGCTGTATCAGCGGGATTGGAGGGGAAGAGGCCGAGGTCACTGAGGTAGAGCTGCTGATCAGGTGAGGTTGCAGGTGAGGCAAGGGAAGGGATCTTGGAGGGAGAGGATCTTGAGGATTGCGGAGTGACTGTGGTTGCCTGTGTGTGTGTGTGTTCCCCATCCCCTGTGTCTGTGGTATCAGTCCCCTGAGGATACTTGTGTGCACGTCTTGCCTTTCTCTTGGGTGTGTCTGTGCTGCTCGTGTCTGTGTGTTTGGGTGACTGTGCAGGTGTGCATGTGCTTTGGACAGGTAGGGGGGCAGGAAGTGTGGATGGGGCAGAGGTGGGAGGGGTGAGGGACTGTTGGAGGAGGGACACTGCTGCCGTCAGGGAGGAGTCCATGGACTTATTGCTCCTCTGTAGGGCAGACATACCCGTCGAGATGCCCTCCATGAACGACACCAGCTGTGTCAACAGAGTGGTGTGTGCATGGAGGACACTCAGCATTGCTATCTGCCCTACATGGAGCTGCCGAAGGAGGTACACAGACTCCTCACTCAGGGCAGCAGGGGACACAGGGGCAGGGGGTGCGGTGCCTGGCACGAAGGAGACATGCTCCCGAGTACGGGAGCCTCCACGGACCTCAGGAATGGGAGCCAATGGGAGGGCGGTCGTGGTGGTGGTGGTGGTGGCGGGGCCAGACAGACTAGCTGGCCTTTGGTGGCTGGTGACACCCGCCTCCACAAGGGAGTCATCCTCCGAGCTGCTGTGGTCCTCAGCTGAGGTGGATGGTGCTGAGGACTCCTCGGTGTGGCTCCCCTCGCCCTCCGTGCCACTGGGTCCCTCTGACCACTCGTCCGATGCTGACCCAGTCTGGCTCCGCTGCTCCTCCTGGTCCATGGAGCTGTCCCCTCCTGTGGCCGTGGATGTATCTGCAAACAATTAGGGAAACAGACAAACATCAGTCACCTGCACTGACCGCACACACCACAGTAAGTACAGCACATTACAGAGCAAGCCCTGGCATCCTTAGTTGAACATTGCCTAAAGTCCCCACACAGATTCGGGGAAGCCAATTGTCAGTCTGATGGTCAACCATGGGACTCACACCCCTCCTGCCCTTCCACCCATCTGTCTGGTGCCTGTCTAATGGTAAGACACCAGTGCAGACACATGCACCACCTACACAGTTGTTGGACATTGCAGGGAACACGGTGAAGTATGTGAACATGCACACGTCACATCTCTTGCCACTGAGTCAGTGCAGGTGTCCGGATAAAGGGATGGCCAGAGTCTAAATAGAAATGCATGTGATGCATACCAGCACCAGACACCTTGATGCACCCATGTCCGGATAGTCAATGCCACAATGGGGTGCATGTTGCACATGTCACTCCCCTGCAGGATCAGTCTCAGGAAGTTTAATGCCATGACACAGGAATACGTGCAAAGTCATGCATTACTGTCTCAAGTCACATGGCCATGGCAGCCTGCCAACAACAGTCTGCACTGTGTCACAATCCGAGGGCATGGGGAATGCAAGTTATGTGACTGACAAGTGCACATGTCCATCCCCCAAATACCACATCATCTGTACTACTATTTGTCCACGTCATACCAACTGGACATATGGGGGACATGAAACACAACTCTCTGAACATGAGCACCTCACAGTGTGCTGTGAATCACAACACAGCTGCCTGAAAGTCACAGTCGCAAACACCTGTGTGCACAGTCAAGTGATCAGACACCTATAAGTCACAGAAGTATCGTCTATCATGGTGACATCTCAGATGGCATGCTGAGCCCTAACCCATAAACATACCAGTAGTCCTGACAACGAAGACACAGCACAATGAGACAGAGGCAGACACCTGAGGGTACATTTCACTGATCACAACATGCCAGATGATACACGGGAGTGGGAGTATAGAGTGTATTGCATGCCCTGGAGTAGGCATGACTGTCCATCTCCACCTGTTAGAGGGATGAGTCCTGGACAGTAGGCAGGTGGCTAAGCATGTGTGACACACTGGATACACATACTCCTGAGGCCCAAACATTGTTCCCACCAGCAGCATGGGTGTGTGGCAAATTCCCCAGGGACATGTGGTGAGTCAGAGAGGCAAGCGGACCACATATCAAAGTTACACCCAGATCACATGTCAGAACTTAGGCATTGTGTAAGCAATTGAGCCACCCATTAATCGCACAACATAGTCACGGGAACAAATGCTGTCCCCCACCTTGTACAAAGCAAAATGCAATGACACAGTCCCCAAATGACACAATTTCCCGACTATAAGGGCCACACATATGCGTATCAGAGGAGAAGTGGGCATGTCACAAATGAGGGACATGGGTCCTGGACCACATGACTGATGTACTGTGGAAGTTTAACCAGGCCAGAGGAGGGCACATAGCATGTCAGACAAAGTGCACAGTGCAGTCATGGACTCACCCCTCCTTGCTGCTGTCTGTCCTTCAGCTGCCCATCCAGGTCAGGGAAGACCACCGCCAGGATCCGGAGCATGTGGGGGGTCAGGGTCCGGTGTCCGCCCCTCCTGCGAGGAGGCGACAGCTTCAGCTGGACCCTTGCGATCCTCCGGGTCCAGCCACGAAGGTCCTGCCACCTCTTCTGGCAGTTGCGGATCCTGCGCCTGTAGACCCCACGGATCTTACTTTCCGGGCGATGGTCAGCCAAATTTCCTGCTTCTGGTGGGCATCAACCTGTGAGGATGACAAAGTGAAAAGGCCATTACTACACATGCAACATATACGTGCATCACACAGTTGGATATACATGTCTCAATCACAGGGGCATATGATGTACACAGGCAGTGCAAAAATGGCTATGAACAGTTTGCCAGCAGTCACTACATGGTATCATTGCATGGGAAGTAAACCTAGTTGGAATGCACTGTTACTGCACTGTACCAGTTCAGTGCATGTAACTACACACTTTGGGGTGTGACAACTACTCAGTGGGCATGCTAGCCAGTGGTGTGCACACTGAAATCCCTGCTAGTCAGACAACATGCACAATTAGTGAGGCAGTGGACAGCACACTCACCTGCTCCCCTGGTTTCCCATACAGCTTGCTGTACTGTGGAAGGAGGCTGTCCAGCAGGGCCTGGTTCTCCTCAAGGCTGAAGGCTGGGGCTCTCTCCACAGTACGTGCCATTGCAGGAGCCAGAGGATGCATAAACAGCAGCAGTGTTGGTGGCAGATGTCGTCCTGGAGCATGTAGTGCAGGCAAGTGAGCTCTCAGGGGAACAGCCAGCATTATATGTGTGCTGCAGAGGCAGATACTGTCCCATGTGTCCAAAGTGATAGGTCCAAGTCGTTTGCATCTTCTGAATTTGACCAATCCATGGAATAGCAGCACTTATACACGCCCACAGCATCCTTCAAATCTTCAACTTCATGCCACCCATGATTTTGCAACATTGTTGTGGCTGGCCAACTGAATTCACTGCATCAGACTCGTTGGAGCTTCGAAAACGCGTCCGTTGCCATGCCAGGCCCCAGCCAATGTGTGCGCACCGTTCTGTCCATTGCTGTACAACGCGTACCAGGCATACAATGCGTACCCGCTCACATACAATGCAATGGGCCGGCCGGGCACACCGATCGGTCCATTGCTCTACAACGCGTCCCTGGAGAGGTCACACGCATATGTCACCATGCTGGTCACTAGTGAACCTATGCCAGCCACATTTACTTTCCAGGGACTCAGGGGCACACCTACAACACCACACCCAGTCCACACTGTATATAAGGCATGTGTGGCAGCATAACCTTATCTGTGTATGGGGGTGAACATGTGGATTTTGGGGTGGCACTTGGGGGCAGACACACCCAGGCTGTGCACGTGTTCATGGGGACAGGGTCCTTTGTGTGTTGTGCACCTGACCACTGTGGTGTGCAACTTTTCATTTCTGAGCATGTGTCATGGTCACATTTCCAGGTTGTGTATGTGTATGACATGTCACATACCCCCAGGCTCACATGTGGGAAGGCATGTACGTCACAGGGTGGCCCATTCCAACAATAGTGATGTCCCTCCACAGTCTGTGTGCATGTTGTGTATCATATGTCTCTGACTCCATGTGCACAATGGGAGACAGTCTCCACATCCACGTGGTTTGTGCATGAACTTTGATGGTGTGTGTGTGTGTGTCACAGACGTCCATGTCTGTCCTGCAGAGGCTACAGGGGCCACTACCTGTGGGTGTCATGTTTGTTTTTCTGACGTGTACATGATACGCCATGTCATGCCAGTGTCCATGTGGCAAGACAGGGTCCCTGGGAATCTACCTGTCAATGAGCTGTGATGCCTGTGGAGCATCTGTCCAGACATGTCACTGTGGTATGTGTGTGGAATGTGAGAGCAGTTAATGGGTACTGTGACACAGCCTAATGGTGTCCCATAGCACACCCTGGAACCTGTTGTCAACACTTGTTGAACAGAGATGTTAGATGTTGTCCATGTAGGTGCCATATATGTCCAAACGGAACGACACACACATCAAGTACTTGTGTTTGTTAATGATGTATCATGTGAAATTGAGTATGGTGAACGGCACATAGGTGGGGTGACTGACAATCTTGCTTTCTTCACCTATGCACTGCAGGGCTCCTGCTGTCCATCGACCATTCCCAGACCTGGCAACGATGGTGGAACGTGACAGCATCCGACGGTACCGCTTCACCAGGCAGCTGATTGAGGATTTAGCAGTGCGGTTGGACACACATTTGCAGCCTGGCCGGCCGTATCCTACAGCGCTGACCCCCAAGGTGAAGGTGATGGCAGCCCTACACTTCTTTGCCACCGGTACCTTTCAACACACTGTGGCAACTACTGGTGGGATGTCACAGACTATGTTCAGCCGTGTGCTACGCGATGTTTTGGGGGTAATGTTGAGATACCTCAACCAGTACATCTATTTCCCAACACGTCAACGACTCACTGACGTCAAGAGTGACTTCTATGCCCTGGGGAGGATGCCACATGTAATTGGCTCCATTGATGGGACACATGTGGCTTTGATACCACCACAGGCACATGAGCAGGCATACCGGAACCGTAAACATTACCATTCGATCAATGCTCTGGTGGTATGTCTTGCAGATATGACCATCTCACATGTGTGTGCCCGTTTCCCCGGTTCGGCACACGATGCCTACGTGATGAGGAGTAGTCGCATCCCGAGGATGATGTCACAGATGCCGAACCAGCGTGCCTGGCTTGTTGGTGTGTACTGACTTTGTACCATTGTGTGTGTTCTGCTATGTTGTTTTCCGCACACATTTTCAAACCGGCTAATGTGCAATTGTCTGTCTGTAGGTGACTCGGGATACCCCAACATGCCGTGGTTGCTGACACCCCTCAGGAACCCTGTGACACCAGCCCAGATGCGCTACAATGAGGCACATGGTCGGGCGAGGAGGGTGATTGAGCGGACCTTTGGTCTCCTGAAGAGCCGCTTCCGCTGCCTGGACAAGACAGGAGGGGCCCTCCCATATGCCCCAGCAAAGGTGTGCAAGATTGTCATCGTCTGCTGCATGCTACACAACCTGGCAGTGCGGAAGGAGTTGCCTCTCATCCTGGATGACGATGACCAACGTCCGCCACCTGTGGAAGATCCTGGCCTGGGTCACGATGCCAGTGAAGATGATGATGATGATGGTGATGTCCGCACACAGCTCATCACCAACTTCTTCAGCTGAATGTGAGTCTCCAGAGGGTTGTAATGTCAATGATTTGAGTTTGCATGATATGTGTGTGTGGTGCTCTGGTGCTGTTTGAGTGTGGCCATGTGCTACTTGACTGGATGCGTGCAGCGATGTGTCCTTGCAGGTGGTCTGTACTGCCCAACAGTGTTGACATGCTAACTTGGTTTTGTGTAGTTATCTCGTGACATGTATAAGACATGAGTATTGCCGTTCTGTGCTGTTCTTCAGTGGTTTTGACTGTGTGTCATGTCTGTCCTTCACAGGGTGCTACCGGAGTTGTCTGATCAACTTGGATCCCCCGAATCCATGATTCAACTTCCAAGGTGGAAGCAGTCGTTTCCCTACAGGTGATGTGCCACACACCCCTGGACTTTCTATCTTCTGCACTTTTTGACTTTGTGGCCACAGCCAGGTTGGATTAGCTTGCATTTGTAGTGGAAACAACATGTTGCAAATGTGTAATAAACCTGTGCTTCACTTTGGGATGTGCGTTGTCTGTAGTCACACATCTGACTGACATTTGCTTACTGCACCTGTAGTCTAGTTGACAGTGACTGTGAATAGGTGGCGTGTCTGTGCATTCCACTGTATTTAGTTGCAACATCAGTATAGGTGATGAGTCTGATGGCCCTGGTGTGTATGTGTTGTGTGGCCCTAGTGGTGTGTCTCCCTCATATGTGTCACGTCGCCATGACTGACATGACGGTGTTGGACTTGCTGTAGCAGTTAGCATGCACAGTGTCATTTAGCAGATCACCATCTACATAACAAAAACCACGTTGGAATCACAACAGAGGCAGATATGGTGTATTGGTGAGTTTATTTACATACAGGTGTGAGGATGGTGCACAGGATGGTGGGTGCTGTACATAGAAATTGGAATCCAAAGTTCCCATGTGTATTGGAAGTCTTGGTAGCTGAAATGTCCAGAGTAAAGTCCACAGTCATCTGATAAATTTGGCCAACTAGAGCTCCCCATGTCATGTGGGAGAGTTGGGTTGGCTTCGACAGGGCGTGCAGTTTGCACACAGAGGAAAAGTTCCAGAACAGGTGTTGGCTTCCTGGGGGATGTAGATGGCCATCGGCCTCTCAGTTTGGCCTCCTCGGACGGCCCCTCTTCTTGGTGGGGGACCCTCAGGTGCAGGCTGCGGCGGTGCAGGGGACTCTCTGCCAGAGTCCTCCTCCCTCCCTGTGGCATTTGCAGTTGTTTCAGCAGCAGTTGTTGTGGGCACACAGGGAGGTGATGCCATGTTGGTGCTGATCTGGCTGAGGCATGTCAGTATGTCCCTATGCACCGCTGTCAATTGTTCCAATGTGTCCCACTTGGACTCCATGCCAGACATGTGTGTCTCGACACGTGACATGTGTGTCTCGACATGTGACATGTGTGTGTCGACACGGGACATGTGGGAGTCCAAGCGGGCATGATGGGCAGCCTGCTACTGTTGTATGTCCTTGAGGATCTCCACTACCTGGCTGACCTCTCCGGTGCTAGTCTGGTACGCATCCGCGATGCGTGCCAGTTGTGGGTCATCATGCAGTCCAGACCCCTCTGCAAAGAGCGACCTATGTCTACCACCCCTCCCACCACCCCTGGCGACACGTGCAGGACCTGCGGTGGCAAGCACAGGTGACCGTGGGCCCACTTGGGTGTTGTTCCTGGGCTCGTTGTCACCAGCTCCAGTTTGGGCCTGGGTCCCTGCGCTGTTGTCATCTGTGGTCCTTGGTCTGTCCAAGTTGGCATGGGTGGCCTGTGTGTTGGCAGTTGTTGGAGGGGTGGGTGCAGGGGGTGCAGATGTTGGTCCTGCTGGTGCTGCATGATGACTCACACCGGAGGATCCAGCTGGTTCTTCGCTATCCGAGGAGTGCAGTGGCTGATCCACAACAGTGAGCTCAGTGTTCCCCGGAGCCTGGGACAGGGACTCCTCCTCGTCTGCTGCTGTGTCCCCATCATCACCTGTTTTGGGGAGAGACACAGATTGTATGTTATGTTTCTACTGGCATCAATTGTTCAAACACCTGACAGTTGTGACTGTACCTCTTTATGTGGGCCAGGACATTGCATTCTCCTAAATTGTGACAGTCAGAGAGTGATATTGGTGTAGCACATTGTCCTGCCAACCTGTGGCATGTCAATGTGAATGTTGAGGTGTGTGCATGACCAGCATTGGTGGTATTTCGTTGCCATCCAGGCCTCCTTCTCCGCCCAGCCCAGTTATCCCACCATGAAGCGTGCTTCCATTGCAGGGAGTGCAAGTTGTCTTTCAGGATGTCAGTCAGTGGTGTCCTGCTGTTGGTTGTTGCACAGTTCCCAGCAGGACCTTGTGCTCCCCCCAGCAGTACCCAGTGTCAGCCATCTTGTGAGTCCTTTTCCACTCCCTGTGATGTGAGCATGGTTGAGAGTGGTGTTGATGGGCCAATTGTGAGGGTGAGCAATATCTGTGCCTACAACTCCCATCATGCTATTGCCTCCACCCCCCATCCCAGCATGCCCATCCTTCCTTCCTTTTGACTCTGCTTCCCTGTGGGGTGGGGTGCCTGTGCTGACAGGATGGCTGGGAGTGTTGTCCTGGCAGTTGTTTGGCTACAAGTCCCAAGAGTGTCCCTGTGCTTCACACAGCATAACCCAGGGTGGTGGTTCTTTGTGGGATCTTAAGTTAGGATGTGAGGCATTGCATTCTCCCAGGTGGGTTATGTGGAGTTAGTGTTGAGGGGGTGTGTGAGGGGAGGTGCTTGTAACTATGGTCAGTGCTATGAGTCCTCCTTCCCACCCAGCCAGATATCCCACCATGGGACGTGCTTCCATTGCAGGGAGTGCAAGTTGTCTTTCAGGATGTCAGTCAGTGGTGTCCTGCTGTTGGTTGTTGCACAGTTCCCAGCAGGGCCTTGTGCTCCCCCAGCAGTACCCAGTGTCAGCCATCTTGTGAGTCCTTTTCCACTCCCTGTGATGTGAGCATGGTTGAGAGTGGTGTTGATGGGCCAATTGTGAGGGTGAGCAATATCTGTGCCTACAACTCCCATCATGCTATTGCCTCCACCCCCCTTCCCAGCATGCCCATCCTTCCTTCCTTTTGACTCTGCTTCCCTGTGGGGTGGGGTGCCTGTGCTGACAGGATGGCTGGGAGTGTTGTCCTGGCAGTTGTTTGGCTACAAGTCCCAAGAGTGTCCCTGTGCTTCACACAGCATAACCCAGGGTGGTGGTTCTTTGTGGGATCTTCAGTTAGGATGTGAGGCATTGCATTCTCCCAGGTGGGTTATGTGGAGTTAGTGTTGAGGGGGTGTGTGAGGGGAGGTGCTTGTAACTATGGTCAGTGCTGTGAGTCCTCCTTCCCACCCAGCCAGATATCCCACCATGGGACGTGCTTCCATTGCAGGGAGTGCAAGTTGTCTTTCAGGATGTCAGTCAGTGGTGTCCTGCTGTTGGTTGTTGCACAGTTCCCAGCAGGGCCTTGTGCTCCCCCAGCAGTACCCAGTGTCAGCCATCTTGTGAGTCCTTTTCCACTCCCTCTGATGTGAGCATGGTTGAGAGTGGTGTTGATGGGCCAATTGTGAGGGTGAGCAATATCTGTGCCTACAACTCCCATCATGCTATTGCCTCCACCCCCCTTCCCAGCATGCCCATCCTTCCTTCCTTTTGACTCTGCTTCCCTGTGGGGTGGGGTGCCTGTGCTGACAGGATGGCTGGGAGTGTTGTCCTGGCAGTTGTTTGGCTACAAGTCCCAAGAGTGTCCCTGTGCTTCACACAGCATAACCCAGGGTGGTGGTTCTTTGTGGGATCTTCAGTTAGGATGTGAGGCATTGCATTCTCCCAGGTGGGTTATGTGGAGTTAGTGTTGAGGGGGTGTGTGAGGGGAGGTGCTTGTAACTATGGTCAGTGCTGTGAGTCCTCCTTCCCACCCAGCCAGATATCCCACCATGGAACGTGCTTCCATTGCAGGGAGTGCAAGTTGTCTTTCAGGATGTCAGTCAGTGGTGTCCTGCTGTTGGTTGTTGCACAGTTCCCAGCAGGGCCTTGTGCTCCCTACAGCAGTACCCAGTGTCAGCCATCTTGTCAGTTGTTTTCCACTCCCTGTGATGTGAGCATGGTTCAGAGTGGTGTTGATGGGCCAATTGTGGGAGTGACCAATATCTGTGCCTACAACTCCCATCCTGCTATTGCCTACACCCCCCTTCCCAGCATGCCCATACTTCCTTCCTTTTGAGTTGACTTCACTGTGTGTGAGTGTGACAGCAATGGCAAGATGGCTGACAGTGTGGTCCTGTTGTTTGTTGGTGCCCAGTTCCCAGCAGGGCCTTGTGCTCCCCACAGCTGTGGCCAGTGTCAGACATCTTTGAAGTGGCTTTTGACTCCCTGTGAGGTGTGCATGCTTCAGTGCTAACTTGCTGGGCCATGTGAGTGTGAGATGTTGATCTGTGACTACCACTCCCATCATGCTATTGCCTACACCCCCCTTCCCAGCATGCCCATCCTTCCTTCCTTTTGAGTGGACTTCAGTGTGTGTGTGAGTGTGACAGCAATGGCAAGATGGCTGACAGTGTGGTCCTGTTGTTTGTTGGTGCCCAGTTCCCAGCAGGGCCTTGTGCTCCCCACAGCAGTAGCCAGTGTCAGCCATCTTGTCAGTTGTTTTCCACTCCCTGTGATGTGAGCATGGTTCAGAGTGGTGCAATCAAAGAAATAAAGAATGAACACTCCAAGCAGATGTGTTTTGTGATGTTTGACGCCAATGTTTGAAATTCCCTGTAACTCTGTTTCTTGACTCTTCTTGGGAGATTGGGCCCTATATAATGGTCTTTATAATTGTACACTTGTGTTAGAGTGCTTCTCCCTCTTGTTGTGAAACTCCAAGAGTTAGTTGGTTGGTCGGTTGGGATGTCATAAGCTCCAGAGACCTTGAGCCAGTAGCGGCTGCCATGCACCCAGAGTGATGGGGCAGGGGAACGCAAAAAAAATAATAATAATAGTATAACACACTTACCTTGAGATGCAACGTCCTCCGCCCCCGGTCGTCTCTCTTCCACAGGACCCTGCCAACTCGTACAACCAATCCTGGCACTGCTCGCACCAGCATGAGAGTTGCACCAGGATTGGTTGGAGTGGTCTCACTCAGCACTCTCAAGAGGACTAGAGGCCTGCACTTTGTCTAACCCAGCTGTCCAAGACAGCTGGGTTAGAGAAGTTTAAAATGCGCTTGTCTGACTGGCCACCACAAGACGGCCCTCAAAAGAGACATGGGCAATTTAATGCACATAGCATCCTGCTGCCACTCTGCAGCAATTGCCCCACCACGATCCGTCACTCAGTTCAGGACGGATCGGTTGCTGAAAAATAAAATGGTAGTAAATAAACTTCATTACCATTTTATTTTTCAGCTCTGGCATGGGGCTTTTCATGTGGGGCAACGCTCCTTTGCTCAAATGGAGGAGACGCCCCTGCCTTGAACCCTGCACCTGGCACTGCCAGAGTGAGTCCTAACCCCTCATGTAGTGCCCCATGTCCTGGATCCTTGGAAGTGGTGTTAGATATGCTGCTCCGCCCTAACCCTAAAAGTTGGCACATATAAAAATGTTTCAACAAAAAGTGCCCTGAGAACTGGCTGTAGACCAAGAACTACCTGCCGGCCAATCCACCCAAGATGCATCGCCAGTATGCCTGACTTCACAGTAGCTCCTGGTACATTTGGCGCTATTTTACACTAAAAAATAATAATGTATAACTCCACTTCAACTGATTTAATTTGCTTTGGTGTCATTACTTTATTAGAAATGTACTCTGTTTTTCAATTTTTTTAAATTTTTTTTTATGTTGTGCTTTCATTTTATTGCTGTTTTTGTGCTGCATATATACTTTACGCTTTTCCTCTAAGTTAAGCCTGGCTGCTTCTGTGTCAAGCTACCAGAGTTTAAGTACAGTTTAATTTTGCGACATTTGTGGTTCACCCTGACAAGGATTGTGATTGTTGTCTAAGTGGGACTTCCACCCCCTCAACGAATAACTTGATTTCTCCCACAGCCTAAATAAATTCTGCAAAACCTGTCTTGGACATATCTAGGAGCAGCCACCAGCCTTTTCAAGTCACCATTTGTTCATCTTAAGGGCAGGCACCTCTTAATGACAGATCGACCTAGCAAAGGAGTACAGTCGGAATTCAGCCAACAGGTGAACACTATATAGCAAGAGCAAGTTCAGTCACAGGATGCTAATGAACTAAGTCCTGTCTGAAAAGTCCTTTGATATTATCAATACTAAATTTCAGACATGAATGTTCTACATAGAAGACACTTTGATGAAACAGGAAGCATGTAGTGAGATTTCCAAGAGCTGTCACCCACCTGCCACAAATGCAAGGTGATACTACACAGCATCAAAGAGGGGTGGACAAGTAATTAAACGTTGAGCACTTTGGTCCTTACGATGAATTTCAATGTAGAACAAAAATGTATCAAGCTGTACAACTCAATATTAGTACCTTTGCGGAGTCTTGATAATGATTGATTGTTGACCAAAAGGCCAAGAGTAAAAGAGACAGACTTCTTCTCCCCTGGTTCTTCAATGGACCTTAGTCTAGGCCCCTGCTGACTGGAATACCTTCTCAGAAGAGACTACCACATGAGTGACTGTGAAGAGTACCACATACACCATTCCCGCAAACACAGCTTCATTGTATCTAGAATCCTCCTTTCCAGTCCAAACTGAGAGAATTCCACTCTAATAAACTGTCTAAGATGTAGCTGGTGCTTTGCTCTGAGACACGGTCATTTGGCGCTCAACAGCACCAATATCATTAAGGATATTCTACTGAAAAAGACTTTATATTATTTAACTTCTACCTGGTTGGTACAAAATAACATCAATATGCAAACTATATTTGGTTCTGGGCTGAGATTTTGGCACCCTGTAGTACCATTCCACTGCAACCTACCACTCACTCGGCCCTTCCTCTTGGAGTCGTGTTCATGTTCACCCTTTTGGCTAATGCTGCTGCATCTGCTTGAACCTCAAGGTAGCGGGAATTGAAAAGACAACTATAATAGCTATGGCTGAATTCTCTATAGATCGCCAAAGCTACAAATCCCAATGTCAATGAACATTTGCTTGATACCAAAGGCTAAAAATAAAATTATCCTTTTTGGCAATCTGCAAAGTTCAGATTAGGCTGACCACCTTTAGTTGGACTCTAAGGGGCACATGCATCAAGCCTAAAAAAAATCGCAAAATTAGCGAATCGCTAAATCATGGCGTTTGCGACCGCAAAATACCGTTTCGCAATGCATCAACTGCATAATAGCGAAAACTCAACAATTCGCTAATTTAAAGAATCGCAAAACATTCTGCGAATAGTATTAGCGAATCGCTATTTGCGCCCTCAAATAGCGATTCGCAAATAAGGAATCGCAAAATAGATGCATGAAAATTCGCAAATTGCGAATTACCTGAAATTCGCAATTTTGCGAGTGCAAAATAAGAAGGATCACAACCAGGTGGTAATCATGAGTGCAAATCAGATACAGCTGAAAATCTACTTAAACCCATTGAAACACACTCAGAATGAGCTACCACATCTCACAATGGCAGGGATGTACCTGATGGCGAGGAGGATGAGGCTGCTGGCTGCTGGACACAGACGGAGGCGAATTAATGAGCGCATCTTCAGAGTCCGCATAACTTTGCTAGGACAGCAAGAGGATGAGATATACGATAAGTATAGGCTCAATGCAGCAATGATCCATGACCTGATCAATGAATTGGATCCCATACTGCAACGACAGACACGTAGGACCAATGCTATCCCAACGCATGTGCAGGTCCTATGTTGCCTACACCTACTTGCGTCAGGCAGCTTCCAGGGGGTCATTGCAGTAGCTGGAGGTGTGTCGCAAAGCGCACTTTCAAGAATATTCAAAGCATTCCTTGATGCCATGATGGCCAGGATCGGCTCACACATAAATTTCCCCACCACCGCGCATGACCTTGCTAAAACAAAACAGGAGTTTTACCAGATAGCTCGCTTCCCACATGTTATAGGTTGCATCGATTGCACACATGTGGAAATATGTCCCCCTGCAGCACAGGAATATATATACAGAAATAGAAAATGCTATCACTCCCTTAATATTCAGGTTGTTTGCAATGCCAAAAACATAATCACAGATATAGTGGCTCAATTTCCTGGGAGTGCACATGATTCATATATTTTCAGGCAAAGTGGCATTCACACCCGTCTGGTCAGGGGAGAATTTGGAGAGGCACATCTGCTTGGTAAATATGTGTAGGTGATACTCACAGTCATTGTACGTATGCCAATGTCAAACTGCCACTGACCCTTTGCTTACCCACATGCAGGTGACAGCGCATACGCCTTGCGTAATTACCTTCTGACGCCTTACCTCAATCCCACAACTGCCAACCAACAGAGGTACAATGCTGCACATATATCAACAAGGAACATCATAGAGTGCACATTTGGGCTGCTGAAGAGCCGATTTAGATGCCTCCATAAGACTGGTGGAGCACTCCAATACAACCCTGAACAATGCTGCAAGCTAGTAGCAGCATGTGCCATGCTGCACAATATAACAACGAGGGGTGGAATGGAGATCGAGGTGTCTGACAGCGACTCCGAGGATGAGGACCAGCAAGTGCCACAGCGCCGTGCAGCACAAGGGGCAAGCGCAGCAGAAGGGCGCAGGAGAAGATTGGACATCACACAAAACTATTTCTGAGGTGAGTAATGATGACACAAACAGTGTATATTACAATCACAGAACGGTTTATTCAAAGGAAATATGGCATGAGTGTCGGAGCACACTTTCAATGTGGCCAGTGGCACAGGATTCTTAAGTAATGGACATAAGTGTATTAGAAATAAATAATGACTTGTCAATCAGTCAAAAGGTCCGATCACATCCATGGTTACTTCACCATATCGGTATGCAATTGTATATAGCAGGCTAGCGCTTTCTCCCACGAACACCCAGACGCCTGTCAGAGACAGCATCCTCATCCCTCATGTTGGAAGCTGAGGGGGTACTGCTGCGTGTGTTGCGTCTTCCTGCAGTGGCAACTGGCATAGCTATGCTACTCAAGCTTGAGGCCCCCTCACTACCCTCTTCCTGCGTGGACATGTTGGCCCCAATTGTGGTAGCATTCATCAGTTCCACTGCATTGGTTACCTGGTCCAGTGCCTTCGCCACATCCCCGCTCCAATGGCACATTTCTGTTTGCATGGTCACAGACCTACGTGCCAGCAGTGCAGTTGATGTGGCCAGCCTATTGTTGGATTTGGCATAGCTTTTGAGGTGCTGCATTAGTTGCCGATGGTTTCTTCTCTGTGATGCATGTCCCTCCTGCATAACCTTGGTCATTTGCTGCACACTATCGCACAGTACTGCAATGTTGTCTGCCATCTTCCCAATTTGTAACTGCACTAAACGTGTGTTCTTGGTCTGCAGGCGCTGCATGCGGAGCATCTGTCCCTCAAGACCACCCCAGACATCATTTGATTGCTCCTCCTGCTGTGTTCTGCGTGATCTAGCTCTCCTACGCCGGACTCTGACATTACTTCTGCGGCCCTGTGTTTGTGGATTTGGGATGGATGTGGCTGGGCCATGCCTGGACTCATGTGGTGCATTTGTCTCATCGTCAGACTCCATGGTGACCAGTGGTGGGACAGTTGCCCTGCGTGTGTTTGTGGCACTGGATGGATTTGTTGGCAACACCGGTGTGTCCATATCCTCAACTGCGCTGATGTCCTGTATGTCCTGGTTGTCACTATCCTCAGCTTCTACACGTTCTGCATCTGTGAGGTTTAACAGTGCAAAACCAGCATTAATTTAAGTATGGGATGTCATGTCACAGTGATCATTTTTTACTTTGGCATTAAATTTGGAATATGTTCACTGTTCTGAGTTGTTCTTAGCCTATTTGTGTGTTTGACATTGTATATGCTTGACCTGCCTACATCTCCCATAATGCACTTCCCTTCATGGATACATTGTGTACTGGATGTTCTGAGTGTGCACTTGTGCTGTACTGGGGTGGTGTACTACCTTTATTATTTAGGTCAATGGTAACATGCAGTCATCTTACCTTCAGATGTGTTTGCTGCTCCTGACGTGTCTAGCTGTGTCACACCGACAACAGCTTCAGGCTGGATAGTGGATTCAACCATTTCCTCCATGGTAGTGTTCCCAGTGTCTATCGGTGTTCCTCCTCCTGTCTTCCTTGCTTCCTTCAGACGGGCAGCTATGCGCTCCTTGGCCCGACTGCGCATGTCGTACCATCTTTTCTTCAGGTCATCGATGGTGCGGTGTGTCACCCCACTGGCATTCACCCGGTTCTGGATCCGGATCCATATTTTCCTTTTCTCCTGCTCTGCAACTTCCAATGATTGTTTCCCAAACAGCTTATCATGGCTGTGGACAACTCCCTCAATGAGTGTGTCACTTTCTTTTTCTGAGAATTTCATTTTCCGCTTCCTGCCTGATTGGCTGTCCTCTGCTGTTTGTGTGCTTTCCATTTTCTTGCAGTTACCAGGTTTTTCCAATTGCTCAATGCCACTGCTAGTTAGCTCCCAGAGCCAGCTCCCTCCTCTCCCTCTGACTGTGCACTGGAAATGGGGCTTGTGCTGCTCACTTCCTGGTTCTGATGTCATCAAGATGCAACACAAATGCGACTTCGCTAATTGCGACTTCGCTAATTGCGACTCGCTATTTGCGACTCGCTATTTGCGAAATCGCTATTAGCGAATTCGCAAATATCGGATTCGCAGTAGCGTTTGCGATTTTTAGCGATTCTTAATTTTTTTGCAATTTTTTTGTTGCATCTGTTTTTGCGAGTCGTTATTTGCGAATCGTTAAAATTCGCAAATAAGGATTCGCAAACTTTTACATTGATGTATGTGCCTGTAAGTACCCTGGTAGGTTAGAGATGGTCTCATACAAAATCACATTTGGACATAGTCATATTTTCATGCCTACAGACTTTAATGGTCCTCCACAGAGATATCTGTGCCAAAGTCTTGTGATTCTGATTCAAGGCGTCAGCTTACGGAGAGTATCCTTAATGATCAATGGCCTTGGTTTCAGCCTGCAGTTAAAGGCAACTTTAGAAAATGTGCATCGGCCTGGCAAGCATAGGACGAAGGAATAGTGTGTCCGCTTTGCTAAATGGGTTCCCGAGGCACTCCCTCCTCTCCTGCCCTGGTAGTCATATTGTGTAGTCATATTCTCACTGAGAGGACCCGTGGGTCGCCTACACGCAAGCATTTAAAATGGCAGATTCGTCTTCAAGGCAACAATTGGGTGATGCCAGAAACAACCCTGACTTTACATACACATTTTCATCATAATTTCCTCCCAGCAAAGTCATTTGAGGTCACTAAACTTGTAGGTGCTTGAAATTACTTTGGACTGAGGCATACTCCATCAGTCATCCCTTATTTAATAGAGTTGCCAAAGTCACACTCCAGCATTTTTCATATTCCAAAAGTAATGTTTTCCTCGTCATGTACAAATTCCACAGCTGCATCTCAGATCGATTGTGTTGTTTTACTACTATCGACCCCTCTTCCCTTGCGTACCTGTCCATAAGCTCCTTTCACATTCTTAAAAAGGGGCAACAGGGTTTGCTTACAATTTTATACTATTGTGGGACTACTTCACTCATTTATCGTCTGCTTTCAAATCATACTCCTACTTCGTTTGCTAAACTTTAAGACGATTTTATGAGCTATTCTGGGCACGTTTTGAGGGTCTATGCCTTTATGAACGATGGTTGTTATTTCACCTTCATTCTTATTAATTCTGGGATTAAGTGCAAAATCATAGCATGCTTATATGCATTTAAATGATTTGTTTTATGTTAATTTGCTTTCACAGACTATTGACTTGATGTGTCTGTGTTCAGATGCTATGATATTTTATATGGGATTTCTTCTATAAGTAATAATAATTATACAAATCATTTAGAAGTAAACTGATCCCATTTGTATAAGTAAATTGGAAAGGATGGTATAAAACACTGTCAGTAGAAGTAATGTTTATAAGATGTTAACCATGTGCAATATTAACAGGGAAAATTGCCCAATAAAATAAGCAACTCAAAATTAAAATGCATTTTTTTTAACGATGAGTTTCTTGATGCTGATGTTGTGTGGAATTTTAATTCAAATGGACTGTGTGCATGAGAAATTAAATTGCACATTAAATATATTTGGAAATGTTCTCAATTGGAGACTGCAGTATTTTGGTGTGTTCCGCTTATGATGTGTACGTTTTGTAGCGAAACTGAGAGTGACAAAAGTTGAACACGTGCTGGAGGAACATGATTGGCTTCTGTTTGGATCACCAGCTTTCGTTATGCAAGTTTTTCATTAACTTTGCTCATGCAAACAGCAGTGAATCCTTCAGGATGCAAAGAAAAACTACTTTTGCACACAATCTCCCAATGTGGGAAACGCAACCCATCCTCCTAATGAGTAATGACAATCCTCTTAAATCATGCTACTCTGGGGGCTTCCCAAAGTCTCAGCCGGCTCTATGCAGACTCTCAAGTAGATCTCCTAGTTGTCGTGCATTCTGGACTCGAATAATATTGTTTAATCGTGGTGCCCACCCAGTATATACACATTTTTGTCCGTTTGGCTGTAAATTTCATATCTATGTTTGCTAGAAATCTCCCAGGCTTTATTTTGAACACCTGGGCCTCTATTATAGAAGGGGCATGTGTGCCCGCTTTGAGCGCCCCCGGGACGCAATGGTATTACAGAAGGGGTCGCTGGCGCTTGTGCGCACCCTAATGTAATACAGATAGCGCTGATGCACGGGTTGCATCAGTGCTATCATGAGAGGGCGTTCCCTAATTTGCATGGGGGTGCGAACATATGCAAACGAGGGAATCACTTTGCCTCTGCATCCACGCTGGATTACCGATGTGAACACAGAGGTAAACATGCCTTTAAGAGGCGAACTGAAAGTGCGCCACAAAAAGGTGGCACGGTCTCACTGCGTCTCCGAAAGGCAGCCTTCTGAGGGGGTGAAATGGGGTCCCATTGACCCCTCAGACATCCCCCTGCAGGCGGGTGTAGTCACTCACTCCACCTGCCTGCAAAGGGATCTCGAATCACCCATAAATGTGCAGGCAGCTTGCCGCCTGCACTGTGAATCAAGGAGCAGCTTCTAAACAGCTTCTCCGTAAATCACATGAATGCGCTGTCCCCAGGGCAGCATGAGTTCGCGGCTGTCCTGGGAGCAGCGCATTGTTTCTAAAATGGTGCACATTGCTTGCTTGCGCAGGGACAACTTTTTAAATTTGCGGCGCAAACAAAGAAAGGGCACCTTATTTGTAATATGTTCCTGGATTCTCAATATAACCTATGTTTTTTCACTCAGTTTTTTCTTTGGAATGTCAAATAAGCCCAAAGGACATGATTGCTGTGGTAAAATGGCATCTCTTTTCCGCCTTTAGGAGCAGCCTCAAAATTATGATAATAGCCTCTACATTTTAACAGGTGGCTGGCATTCATTGGCAAAATGTTTTTATATTTCAACATTGTAAACAATCCACACAAAGCTAAGAGGCCAAGGTCAGTATTATACATTGCGTCTCGGGGGCACAGAGGCAAACATGCTTTTAGGAAGTCGCACTGAATGTGCACCACAAAAAGGTGGTGTACTTTCAGGGCACCTCCTAAAGGCAGCCCTCTGGGGGGGCAGAAACGGGGTCCCATGGACCCTTCAGCCATCCCCCTGCAGGCAAGTTCAGTCACTGCACCAGCCTGCAATCTAATCTTCTAATCCCCCTTAAGAGTGCAGTTGGGTTGACGCTTGCACAGTGAAACATGGAGCAGCTTTTAAACAGCTGCTCCGTATTTCACTTGAATGCGCTGCCCCCAGGGCAGCGCAAGTTCGTGGCTGCCCTGAGGGCAGCGCATTCATTCTAATATGGCGGACTTACCTTGTTTGCGCAGGGTGCACCTTTTGAAAGCTGTGGCATGGTGCAAAAACGGAAAGTGCGCTGTATTTGTCATACAGCCCCGGGTGACTAATGAACCCAATATGGCATAGACAAATAGGACGAGTTTTCTTTTACATAGGTATAACATATAGAGCCCAATTACGATGAAGATCGGACTGCCACTGACGGCCCATCGGTTGTGATCCGACCGCCATCTGCTGCTGCGGTCCGGCCGATGCATTAGAATGTGTGCAGTTGAAGGCAGCAGGCAGAGAGACCATCCAGCACTTTCCGACAGGCTCAAAGAGCCCGTCGGTACTTCAGAAACCCTTCATAATCCCTTAATGATGGCGGTTCTGCCGTCGGAATTATGATGTCGGTTTCCGACAGCCTTTCCATGTCGGCCTTTCGGACATTGAAAGGCTGTCGGAAAGCACCATTGGGAACCCCTCCCGGGGCCCCTTCCCTCCTGGCCCTCCGCTCTGGGGCCTGGGGAGCACCTATGGTGTCCCCTAGACATCCCTACACCGTAAGGTGCCTGCCACACGATGCAGGGATGTTTGAAAACATCAGTTTTTCAATGAAAGCTTGTGCTGTTGCCTTTTCTGCCCGCTGCACAAGCTTCCATTGAAAAATTGATGTTTCCTACTGCTATTGTGGTCAGAACCACTAACCTAAGGTCGGGCAGTTCCCAATCCATAAGGCCAATAGTATTGCATAGAATTTATATTTTTTAACGATAGCAGCCCACATTCAGAAATTGATCTCTAGATCTGAACTTGCAATCAGATAATTGCTCTTTTACAATAGGAGTTTAAGAGGTATTAGAAATAAGGGTAGCCGAAGAATTCTGCCCTGCTGGTGGAGTTCATAAATTTTTTACACAGTCCATACGGTGCGCAGAGTTTCACAAAACTCTGCAAAGCGATGCAGATCGGAGTTTTTTCTCTCGTGTGGTTCACCAACGCTAAGGGGCCGATTCCGATCTCGGCCGGTAGGGCTCCGAATCGGATTCGGCTTAACCGGATCCGATTCGGAGCCCTATTTCCCGACCGATCCGTACGCGCGTCCGGGCGAGCGAGTACGATGCGTATTCACCGACCGACTCGTCCGGGCGTCCCGACCGCTCCGACCGACTCGATCCCGGGTCGAACCGCACCGACCGACTCGCACGGACCACGACTCGCACCGCGCAATGGAGACGTTCCCCGGCCGGGTAAGTACGATGCGCGCCGCGAGCAGTCCGACCGAGCCGCGCACTCCGGCTCGAAAGAGCTGTCGGAGCCGTACTTTGGGGTCCGTGTCGGACCCCTGTACGCGTAGCCGCGCGAGTCGCACACAGGGGGACCCATGGGTCCCCCTACCTGTGCGTGTACGGCGTGAATCGCTTCGCCGCGTACACGCTGTAGGGGCGCAATTGTCCGCATCGCACCCATTGAGTCAATGGGAGCCCGCGTACGCGTTGTACGACAGGCTCCCATTGACTTCAATGGGAGTCCGACTCGACTCGAGTCCGATGGCATACGTGCGCATCGTACTCGTTCGGTCGGACTGCACGGGTCCGATTCGGTCGGAAATCTCTCCGAGTCCGGCTCGGTCGGGGAGATTTCCGGCCCGAATCGGAATCGGCCCCTAAGTTGGCGAGCACTCACAAGAGAAAATTGCGTGCTAGACCTCCTACCAGTGAGATTTCATAATGTGGGCAGTCGCATTGAGAAATCTGCTGCTTGCGTTGAGGAAGTAGAATGTCTACTCAAGTGGCAGAAAGCAGCAGCACCCTCCGGCCCCACACAGAGTGCCGTTTGTGCTGATTTTACAGTGCGGGACAAACTCCCGGCACTTAAAATCAGTGCAAGGAGCGCAACTTAACAGTCTCAGCCTATGGGGAAACTTCGCAGAGTGCTGCTGAATTATTCTCGGCATTTCTCAGAGTTCCGCAGAGTAGAACTCCGGGAACTCCACCAGGGCCTAACTAGAATTAGCTTTTTTTGGCAGCGCCAGATGTACCCGTGTCCATTCACATCAGGGCTTATTTACAAGATACAACTGCTTCAAGTGAGGAATCCTGACTCTCCCAGGAAAGTCTCATCAAAATTAATGACCAGTAAAGGGGGAGAGGGAATGAGTCCAACATGTTCTTCGTTCACAATAATACTGCTAACTTTCCTGCCCGTTCATGTATGGATGCCAAACCTATATAGCGCACATCCACCTGCAAACCCTTTGAGAATATTGAGTTGGAAAGGAGGTGGTATAGTTTCCCTTGCTGTTTGGAGCTGAGAAAAACAATTAGCTCATGGGTTGGCAGCGGAGGACTTGAAGCTTGAAACGATTACTGACCCTATACGTCTTTTATAGCGTGAAGATATCAGGAGTGTTCCTGCCCCAAGTTGCAGGAGGAGAGTGAGAAATTAATTATTTTGGAATTAACAAGGGCATGGTTTGACAAGGGATTGATGAAATATTGGACAATAGTATTTGAGCATGGTACCACATCGCACCTTTCAAATGCTTCCACCAGGGGGACTGTTCCTCACAAACATCTTGTATCTTGGGTGAATGCAATCATTGCCCGTAGGCAATAAAACTTCTATGACAAAGGGAAAAACTGTAAATAAATGCACGCAGCATGTCCATTGCATATACACACCTTCAGAATCAGTGCCTTCTGTAACTCATTGAAATCTACTGTACCCATACATCAGTCCTCTGTCAACCAAAGTGAAGAAAATATTAGATCATGGCTAGCAGTCACCAGTAATTCCCATGCCCCCCTCAGGAAAGTCAAAACGGCCAGGCGCCATGATGCTCAGAGGTGGTTCTCAGATGATCTAAAATTCCAAAAACTAGCCCTACGCAGTACTGAACGTACTTGGAGATGGAATTATTCTCTCTCCTGATAAGAAAGATACCTATCAAGCTCAACTTAAACAATATAAAAAATATATTCTACAAACTAAAGCCACCTATTTCTCTAATAATATTTTGAATTCTACAAATAAATACAAAGACATATTTGCGATTGTGAACGAATTATCCAACTCAGATAGAGTCACAGCTAAATTAGTCCCCACCCAGGCACTGTGCAACTCTCTGAACAACTTTTTTATTGATAAAATCAGTTCCATTAAAGCTAGTATATCTGCGAATCCATACCCCGGTGACCAGTATGCGACACCTATGAACCCTCACTCTTTACATTAGTTCTCGGTAATTAGCAGAGAAGCCTTCCCAGACCTGCTGACCAAAGTCAAATCTGACTCCCCTGTTGACAGCTGCCCCCCTCATATTCTGAAAGAAGTCTTACTTGCATGCCCGAGCCTGCCCTCTATTTATTAAATGACTCGCTAACTCAAGGCTTGGTCCCCAGATCCTTCAAAGAAGCTGTGATAGTCCCACTAATTAAAAAAATAGGCGCAGACTCTTCGGTCCCCTCAAATTATTGCCCCATCTCACTGCTCCCATACCTGCTCAAGGTGTTGGAAGCCCATGTCGCCAACTGTCTCTGCTCTTTTATCGAACAATCCCAATTTCTACACTCTAACCAAGCAGGCTTCCGCCCCTCTCACTCTACTGAGACGGTAATCCTGACTGTATTAGATGAAATGAGAAAAGAAGCAGACAAAGGCTCAACCCAGGCCTTAGGGCTCTTCGATCCCTCGGCGGCTTTTGACACGGTCGACCATGAAATCCTAGTGGACCGTGTCAGGGATGCAGGGATTCAGGGACCTGCCCACCAATGGCTGACATCCTTTTTAGATGATCGCTTCCAATCAGTCCGCCTTTCCCAATTCACGGCTCCCAGAGTTAAATTCACTTGTGGGGTTCCACAAGGTTCTTCCCTGTCCCTGCACTTGTTCAATTTGTACCTCGTTCACTTATTCAGTCCCTGGGTGGAAGAAAGGTGTGTACCTTTAACTATGCAGATGATCTGCAATTGATCTTCACCATCGATAACACCGCTGACTCTATCCTGAATTTTCAGACCACTATGTTACATATACGCAACTGAATGAATAATAATCTCTTGAAATGTAATCCTGATAAAACAGAATTGATTTTAATCAGCAGCTCTCGAAACCCTTGGAACTCGAATTTCTGTCCGGCAGAGCTGGGAGTGCCACCACTTCCATCTTCTTCAACCAAGAGCCTTGGTGTCACAATTGATATCGATCTCACTTTGAAGACCCAGATCGGGACGGTAGTCTCTACCTGTTTTTTTCAACTTCGGAAAATCAGGAAAATTTGCAGATTCCTTACGACTGGAGCTCTTATTTGGTCGTTCTATCTTTGGTCATCTCTCAACTTGACTATACTAATTCTATTTACTTTGACCAAAAGGATTGCAAATGGTGCAAAATCAGGCAGTGAGACTGATTTATCACCAGCCGAGATGGCACCACGCCACTCTTCTCATGAGGAAGCTACACTGGCTCCCTGTAACACAACGCTGTGCATTTAAGATTGGATGCCTCATCTTCAAATCTCTCCACAGCACATGCCCGGAACTTGTTTCCACTCCTATACAGAGGTATGCCCCTACCCGGAACCTGAGGTCATCCCATCAGAACTTTAAGGTCACCCCCACTTTCAAACAGAGAAGACTTGGATGATCCCATTTTGCGGCCTTGGCCGCTCACTTTTGGAATTCACTTCCTTCTAACATCAGATTCTCAACAAGTTACTCTAATTTCAGGAGACAATTAAAAACCTGGTTGTTCTCCCAGGCATACGAATGAATGATCTAACAAGCAGCTGGTTACCTCTTTTTGTGTAGCGCCAAGAATGCGTATGGTGAACGTGCGCTCTATAAATATCTTTAACATAACATAACAAGAGTGGGACACTCCCTCCATGCCTTTCAGAACACTGCCTGAAACAGCCCTCCTTTAGTTCACAACCCGACTAACTCAGTTAGGTCCCCCAGGGCAGCAATGTCTTCCCCTGTGTGTCAGCCTCAGGATCATCCTCGTTCTGGACCATGGAAACCTCTGGGGCAGACTTCCCATTACCCCTATCCTTCCACTTCTTGACAGGCAGCTGGGCTACTATTCTAGGCTCCAGGTTCATCTGACTCCCATGGCGGGCTGGCATGGACCATGTTTTCAGACATACCCATTTAGGCAATCCCAGTATCTTTAAGTGGTACCTGAGCTCCAACTGTTTCCAAATTGGCGGGCTCTAGATAATTTCTTAACACACAGCCAATGGGTATTGCTGAACTCACAGCTACTTTTAAGGAACCTGAGATTCCCCCCCTATTCAAAAGAAATTAGAGCCACTGGATCCTGACTCACCTCATTGTCTGCTGTCATAACTTGGTGGACATCATTAGGGATTACCTGCTCTGAGGACACCAGATGTCACCTAACAGTAGTCATACTGTCTCCTGTGTCTCTCAGAGCCCTCACTCTCTGCCCATTGATGGTGAGCCACCGCCTATACCTTTTAGAGTTGCAAGCATGTGGTCCTTAGGCATCATCTCCTTGAAGGGCCCATAGTGGTAACATTCATGGCACCTGGGCCTGACGTAGTTCCAGAACTTTTTTCCATTCAACCCACCTATTAGACTTGGCCCTTTGTGCAGGGTCATCCCAGAACATTTTGCCTTCCTCCTGTATTTTTCTGACCTGTTGTTGGTGGTTTTATGACTCTTATCACTGCTGATCTGTGGTAAAGCGCATGAGCTCTCTATGGTAAACTTGGTAAGATTGGTCTACACCTGTTTGGCATATTTAATTTACCTGTTTGTGCCTTGTACAGTGGTATCCCATATACCCAGGGCAAGTAAATTAAATGCTACTGGTGGGCTTGCAGTGCTACTTGCGCCACCCACCACAGTAGCCTTTCAAACATGTCTCAGGCCTCTGCCACTGCAGGGCCTGCACTCACAGTTTACTGCTGCTGTGTTGTGGCACATAAAGTGGTTGCCACATCTGTGACCCCCTTTTACTACATATCAGTCACCCCTAAGGTAGGCCCCAGCTAGCCCTATGGGCAGGGTGCGGTGTCTGTAAGAGGTAGGACATGTGCCTTAACTGTGTAGCATGTCCTGGTAGTGACAAACAGCCTATTTGGTTTCTCACTGCTGTGAGGCTGCCCTCTCATAGGGATGCATTGGGGATTCCCTGATATTTGCTTCAGTGGTAATTCCTGATCTGAGAGGGGTAGCGTGATGAAGTTTGGTATGTTTGGAATAGTGGTGATAAATGCTGTATATTGGTGTTTGCGTATTTATTATCACTATTTTAGAAATGCCACTTTTAGAAGTAGGCATTTCTGTGTGCTATGTGTCTTTGTGCCTGCCTGTTGTGTATTGACTGTCTGACCTTGGAGTGACAGGGGGCTGGGGAGGTGCAGTGGCTCCAGAGAGTCTGGATGAGTCAGCGCTAGGCTGAATAGGCCTGGTCTGCATTTGGAGTGGTGGGAGGAGTAGCACCTGCACCTGAATAGGGCTGTGCCTGCCTTCCACAATGATGCCCCTGCCCCCCTGTGGTGTGTCTGGGGGCAGGGCTTACACTTACAATAGGGAGTGTTGTGCACTGAACAGATATTTTTAAGTGCCCCCCAGAACTGGTTTGGACTGGGCTCAGAGCTCTGGGCCAGGGGAGGACAAAGACACCTACTGGTATACGTACTGGGGCTGTGACCCCATGTTTTGAGCTTGCTTGGAACTACTGGAACAGAAGACACAGCGAGGAGTGCCAGGAGGAACTGCCATCTGGAACTACCTACTTGTGGGACTGAAACTGCTTCCTGCTGGGCAGCAGAAGGGACTGCCACTCTGCAAAGGGACCCTGTGTGCTGGCCTACCTGTGCCCTGTTCTCTGGCCCAGGGATTTACCAGGGCTGTGTGACTGGCCCTGGAAAATTGGAAGCAGTGCTGAGTGAGCGCTGTGATCACCACATTGGGAGTTGATTTCCTTAGCAGCGCGAGTGGAGCGCTGCAGGGTGCTTCCCTCTTCACCTTCAGTGCCTGAGAGGGAAGCGCTGTAACTGCATGGCCGTGAGCCCCTCTGCGCTATGCAAGGTCTGGAGATTGCCTTTTCTTTAAATTAATGTGTGCCGGAGCAGCGCTTGTGAGCACTACATGCGAAGAGTGTGGCTTCATCTTTCCCCGTCGCGTGGATCTGAGTGCTTCTGCTTCCAAATGCAGAGGGACTCCGCTGCACAGAGTCGCTGCGTGATGCCGGTGGGGAAAACTTCCCCTGTGTGAAGGAGCAGTTCGCTGGGAATGGGACTCAGCGTGTGCTGCGCTGCACCTGGCTTGTGATAAAGGGAGGTGAGAGCTGAGGCACAAGGAGCGCTCTCCCTCTCCCACGCGGCTTGTTTCTCACTGCTCTCTGGCCGAGGGTCTGTGTACCTGCCCCTGGGCCAGGAGCGGTTGCGGCAGTGGACCAGAAGGACCCCCAGCCGGGGGTTCCCTTCCTCCCTGGTAGTGTGACACCACGGTGGGTGGGGCCAGCCACCCAGAGGGAAGGAACCCAGCGAGGGGCCATGCAAGCACCGCAATCGGGGCGATTCCATTTACCAGGTAGAGCAGCTGTCCTGTGTGGTAGCGGGCAGCTGCTTTGACAGCCAGGGTGACTCGGGCCATACGCGGGCTGCCCTGTGAGGGCGCCCCGCCGGGGGAAGTGGTCCGGTCCTTTCCCCCCTTTACGGATACACACCTACCTTTGGGGGACAATGTCTTGGCACCATAGGCGGGACTGCCTGGGGCCATTTCTCTGTAGGAAAAGGGACTAAGTGAAGTCTCTCCGCCTACAGGGGCAGTACTTTATTGGCAGGATAAAGAGTAGGGACACAGGAGTCGCATAGTAAGCCAAGCATTTGTGATGCATGTATTATGTCTCACATCGCCTACCCTGAGATGATGACTTATGTGCTGTGTGCCTTCTTGGGGTAGTTACCCCATTGTCCTGCTTATGGTACATGTGCCATACTGTGCTGTATGAGGCCCTGATAAGATGTTGTGTATGCATAACATATTGTGCAGTTTACGCCTAAGAGGGGCATGATGTGCTCATGATTTCCAGCTGCAAATATTTACTATGGTGCACTGATGATTACATGCATAATGTGCTATGCTGAGTACCGTTAGGATGTTTATGCCTAACGCTTTGTGCTAAGTGCTGTCCAGCCAGTTGTTGCTGGTCGCCCTAAATGTAATATGTTATGTTATATTATGTTAGCAGGTTTTGTAGAGCGCACAGCTGCCTCAGCAAAGAGGCGTCCCAGCGCTAAGGCAGAAACATGGAGGCTGATGACAGGAGAGAGACACTAAAACGAAGGGAAAAGATGAGTTTTAATGGCCTTACGGAAAGCCAGATAGTTATTCATGGCACGGATGGATAGTGGCAGAGTGTTCCAAAGTTTGGCAGCCAATAAACGAAAGGAACGCCCGCCCGACCGAGCCCTCCTCATACGAGGCACAGTCACCAGGTGTTGTCCCATCGAACGAAGTTGGCGCGAGGGAGAATAGAATGAGAGCAGGTTTGACAAAATGCCAGGAGAGGAAGATTTCAGGATTTTAAACGCGGTACAAAGGGCCTTGAATTCCACTCGATTGGCAACAGGCAGCCAATGCAGCCGACGAATCTCACTGGAGGTGGGACAGGTTCTAGGGAGGCCCATAAGAGTTCTGGCCGCAGTGTTTTGGACTCTCTGCAGTCTCAGGACTTCAGTCTTGTTGACCCCTAAATAGAGTACATTAGCATAGTCCAATCTTGACAGGATGGACGCCTGAATAATCATCTGCCTGATGGACGGGTCAAAGAACCCCAGCAGCGGTTTGAGCCCCCGTAATATGTTATGACAGTGGTCCGATAGGCTTGGTGATTAATGTAATCACTGTAAAGTCATGACAAGTGCCTGGTGGCACAGTATATATGTGTGATGGTGTTCTAATGTGTTTTTATGGATAATACAAAGGCTATTTTTATATAACCTTGTGTGGAGTTTCTTTTGTGGTGTGCCTAGTGTGTCGCTGCTGTGTGAGTATGTTGCGCAAACACTTTACACATTGCCTCTGGGATAAGCCTGACTGCTCTGCCAAGCTACCAAGGGGGTTTGCAGGGGTTATCTTCAGCGTGTAACTCCCTTGCCCTGACTAGAGTGGTGGGTTCTGCCTGGCTTAGGTGCATATCGTAGCCAACCAGAAACCCAATTTCTAACACCACCCTTCTTCTACTCATGACTGGGCTGGGATTCCTTCCATCAAAATCGCTTTTGGGGGCCTTAAGAGAACTCCTTTTGGTTTTCCCTGTTAGCCCCCTGCTGGTGTGCAGCCTACCCACCTTTCTTGGGTCTCAACCCCCCCAAGTACCTTCTTTGACAGTCTTGTACTAACCCAGAGGTCATCCTCCTTTGCAAGCTCTCCGGTGACAGTGAACTTTGAATCAATCAGGTGTAGGTGCAGTCCTGCAAAGCAATTTCTGAACATGTGCTCTCTCAGGAATAGGTTATACAGTTCATCATATTCACTCACTTTGCTGTCCTACACCCAACCATCTAGTGCATTACTGGAGTAATCTGCAAAATCAAGCCAGAACTCATTTGACAGATTCTGGCTGTCCCTGAACTTCAAGAGGTTTTTCATTGGGGTATAACCAAACTTGATAACCAGTGCTTTTTTCATGAGGGCATATCTCATCCTATCAACTTTCTTTAGGGGCAGTAGGGTAGCTCTCCTAGTAACTGCCATATGCTTTCAGAGACTAGTACCCAATCCTTCTCTGGGACTTTGGGCATGCCCAAAGCTACCTCACGGGCCTCAAACCAATTGTCAATGTCACCCCCACCACAAAGCTAGTCACCAGGTGTTAAAGTTAGACACTAGGTGTTTGGGGATGTGGACCCATTTACCTTCTCTAGGCATCTCTGTGTCTCTGCCACCATCTTCATGGACTCACTTGCCTTCCTGGCTTTCAGTTTTTTCTGGCTCATCTCATGTGCCAGCAGAATTTTATTCTCCAACAGAGCTTGACATTTTTCCTCAAAAGCATACTCAAATTCTGACTTTTGCTCCTCTATGGTCCTGCGTACAGTTACTTCAGATTTTCTCTCCTCCATGACCAGCTTTTTCTCCTCCATCCAGCGTTTACACTTTCATGGCCATAATGGGCAACTGCATCCTCTGCTCTCTCTCAGCTTGCCAGTTCTCCAACACTTCAGGGGTAAGGTTGTGTGGAGGGCACACTGCTTCCGGCCCTGAATCTCAGTCCTGTGGGCCCTACTCTCTCCTCTAGCTCAGGGGCCACTACCAGGATATTCTGTTTCTCCTCCTCTATTTAATCCTCCTCTTCTGCACAATCATCCCCCTTCCCCTGTGATATAGACTGCAACACGCGGACTGCTTCTCAAGCTCTAAGGACTATCTGGTAATCCAGTTTTTGGGAGCTTTTTGCTAGTTTCAGCCGACTCAATACACAACTTTTTTTGCTCTGCCACAGTGGATCTTTTAATGTTGCTGAGTCTACATCCATTTTTGCAAAAATCATTGGTGCAAAACATGAGGGTAGGATTGGAATGCAAGAAAAAGGGGAAAAAATGGGCAATTTAAATTAAAGGAAGATTTTAAAATCAAAAACCACTTTTAATGTCAGATCCTACAAGAGATTTTTGGTTCTACACTCGCAAATCTCTGAGTACTGAATCCCACTGCTAAACACCAACAAAAGAAATTGGAGTATTAGTTGATAGGGCTGAGAACTCACACCTGAGATAATAATCACAATTCTTATCAGGGTGAATCTCAAAAGTTGCTACATGAACTTGTGCTTAATCCTCTGGTAGCTTGGAACAAACCAGTCAGGCTTAATTTAATGGAAAATACATAAAGTATTTATGCAGCATTCAAACAGTAATAAAGTGAAAACACAATGAAAGAAAAAAAACAATTTAGAATCCAAAAGGTAGAGCCGGAGGTATGGATATTTAAAGTATGAAATAATATAGCACCAAAAATCACAAAGCACCAACTGGTGTTAGTTAAAGCCGATCGTGATGATGCACCAGTCAGAAGCAGGGACCAAGTACATCCAGATGTAAAGTTTACTTTCAAACTTAAGAACTTTTCATGGGGAAAAAAATGGCCATCGATGAGTCGTGAGTGGGACGAGCTTCAATCTGGATCTGAAACAGTGTTCAATGACAGCGGGTTGCTGAAGCAGAGGGTACCGGTGTGGTCATTGACGAAGGTGGTAAAGATCTGAGTGAGCGAAGTCTGGAGTCTGTGCCCAGGAAGGCCTCAAGGTCAATCAGCTTTGACTTGGAGTTGGTCTTGGTGAAGTCTTTTTCGTTTGTACTTCGAAACTTTTCTGGAAGTCAGATCTCCTTCAGTGTGCTGAACCTGCTAGCTTAGGCTATCCAGTTTTTAAGCATTGATGGGTGCAGTTTCGACAGTGATCCTGGTCCCCATCAGCTCTCCATGCAGAAAGTTGGCAAAAAGTTTCTAAGTCACACTTCTTGCAGTTTGGGGATAGGTGGAATACACTCTAACACAAGCCAATGGTCCAGGCCCTGGGGAGCATCACTTTTGGTTAGGACTCTCTTCAGCAGAGACCAGCCGCAGGGGTCATGGTAGGTCCAGTTGGTACTTATCAGTTATGCAGTTGCAGGCAAAGGGCCTCTGGAAACTTGTTGTAGCTCAAACAGGTCAACCAACTGACTCTTGAAGTCCCACTGATCAGGATTTGCTGCTGCTGAGAAGAGCGCACCTGGAGCTACTGCGAAGTTAGGCTAATCTGCCACTGCCATGCACCTTGGGCGGATCGGCTGGCAGGTAGGTCGTGGTCTTCTATCAGTTCTCAGGGCAAAAATAGTTAGGGAGAAGCAGTACCTTTAACATCACTTCCATGGTCCAGGACCTAGGATGCATCACTAGGGGGGTTAGGGCTCACTCCAGAAGAGGCCAGGTGCAGGGTTCAAGGTCTCTGGAGCTTGTTATATCCCTGTAACTCAAACAGGAGGTCAACCAACTGACCCTTGGAGTCACTTTGGGATCCTGGAGTCTACACAAGCAAATCCAGTCTTCTTTCAGATTTCAGAGAGCAGAGGAGTCCATCTTCTGATCTTCATAGTTCCAGAAGTGTCATAAGGAGAGATAAATTGGGTCCACTTTTATGCCTAGTGCCAGCATGTAGGTGGAGGGCAAGCCATTGTCCACTCCTAAATAATTTCTGGTCTGTTTCTCTTTCCCACTGTATTTGGTGCCAGCCTGACTAGAGAGACAAAGGATAGACAAACTTAGGTGTGAGTTTCATATGCTAGTGACAAGGTAAGCATCATTTGATGCTCAGAAATGGCTGGACAAAGACCCCCGCAGGCCATCCTGTCAAGGGTAGTTTTCCCCTCCCCACTCCCTGACCCCTTTTTTCCACTGTATAGGAGCACAATACATCTTACCACAGGGGAGCCATCAGAGGTCAGGTGACAGGTGGGCACTGACAGGAAAGACTTTTGGTTTTAGGCTGCAAGCTAACATCTTTCCAAAAGTGTAGTTTCCAAAATAGTAATGCAAAATCTTACTTGACCATTGAGTTAGACTTTGAATTTCTAGTAAAACTAGTCCTTGAACCCCTTTTCTAGCTACCCCCAAATTGAATTTAGCACTTTTAAAGGTAATAGTATAAACCAGGGTTAACCTATGGGAAAGCCAGCCTTGCTACATTGACAAATGACGTAGGCTTTTCACTGCCAGGTCATGTAACAATAAATTATAAATTTCCTACTTTTTAAAAGCCATGTACCCTGCCCTATTAGTATTTAGGGCCTACCTTAGGGGTGACTTAAACGTATTAGAAAGGAAGGCTTAGGCCTTGCAAAAGATTAGTTTAGCCAGGTTTAAATGGCAGTTTAAAACTGCACATCCAGGCTGCAATGGCAGGGCTGGAGCCATGTTTTACAGCACTACTTTAGTGGGTGACTCAAGGGGTGCTGCAGCCCACTTGTAGCATTTAACTTATAAGCCCTGGGTACATGTAGTACCATATACTGGGGACAAATAAGCAAATTAAATATGCCGATTTTGTATATGCTCATTTTACTATGTTTAAAAGGCAAAACACAAGCACTTTACCACTGGTTATCATGGGTAAAATGTGTGGAATCCTTTGAAAACAGAAAGCGGGTTGAGAAAAAGAAAGCAAAAGTCTTGTGGAATACCATATAAAAGATAGTTATTTTCAACAGCGGGCATCTCACAAGCATGTCAATCTAGGTGTTTTCCCCTGGGACGGAGATTTATCACAAGACACTGGGATGTCGCTATGCAGGGTCACTGTTGGAAAGGTAGCAGGTGGCATGAAAATACTATGGCTCTGACTATTTCCCAAGTTCTTAGGTTCCACCTATTGAACCCATGTGGCACTTCAGCCACCTCACTACAGGGAACAGCACTTCAATAGACACCTCTGGCACTCCATCAAGGTGCAAGCTGTCTACAATGACGGAGCCAGCATCACTGATAAGAATGCTGCCTTTTCTGTGTGTCCACAACATATCTACATTTTCCACCAGTCAGCTAGCTGCTGGGGATTTTAGTAACATGTGGCTAGAAGGTAAGTTTACCTAATTCATACTGGGTCTGGGTCACAACAACCCAGTCCATTGTTTTTCTTCACACAATGCCAACTCAGATTAGACCCGGCCATATACAAATTGGCCTTGATCCTACTTGTGTTCTGGTTTGAGAAGGACCTGGCTTGGCAGTTCGGGCTGGACTGCTCTCAATGTAGCGGAGTAACTATTGGTTTGCATATGGCTCTGTCCAAACTGAGATGGCTCTTCAACATCATCCAGGAATTCGCCAAGCCCCCCAGTGAAACCACGGACATCACCCCATCCCAGGACCTCTGCGACAAGCTCGGATCTTACTTCCATCTGAAAATCAAGAGCCTCTATGATAACTTCAATGACCAGACACCGGACTGCGCAGCCACCCCCTCCACCGGCAACACCAGCCACCCCACCATCTCCACCTGGACACTGGACACGACCAAAGAGACCGCCTCAACCATGAAAGGCATCCACTCGGGGGCCCCTACCGACCCCTGCCCACCACACATCTACCACAGAGCTGCCATCGCACCAGAACTACAACACACCATCAACACCACCTTCAAGACCGGCACCTTCCCCGACGACTGGAAACACGCTGAAGTCTGACCCCTCCTCAAGAAACCCTCAGCAGATCCCACGGACCTCAAGGTCAAGAACTACTGGCCCATCTCACTCCTCCCTTTCGCGGAAAAAGTCACAGAGAAGACCGTCAACGCACAACTAACAAGGTTCATCGAAGACAACTCTGTCCTCGACCCCTCCCAATCCGGATTCCGCAGCAACCACAGCACCGAGACCGCCCTACTCGCCGCTACAGACGACATTTGCTCCCTCCTCACCCAAGGACACACTGCGCCCCATATCTTGCTCAACCTCTCAGCAGCATTCAACACCGTCTCCCACCGCACACTCGCCACCAGACTCCATGATGCCGGCATTCAAGGAACCGCCATCGACTGGATCCACTCGTTCCTCACCGGCAGTACCCAAAGAATCAGACTGCCACCCTTCCTCTCCAATCCCACAGAAATCAACTGCGGAGTACCCCAGGGATCATCGGTCAGCCCAACCCTCTTCAACATCTACATGGCCCCCCTCGCCGCCATCGTCAGACAGCACGGCCTCAGCATAGTATCCTACACAGATGACACCCAGCTCATCCTCTCCCTCACCAAAGACCCCACCACCACCAGACTCAACTTCCAGGAAGGAATGCAGAACGTCGCATCCTGGATGAGAAACAGCTGCCTCAAGCTCAACTCGAAGAAGACAGAAGTCCTCATCCTCGGAACCTCCCCATCAGCTTGGAACAACACCTGGTGGCCCACCTCCCTCGGCAGCTCCCCAAACCCACGGACCACGCTTGAAACCTCTGCATCGTACTCGACTCCTCCCTATCCATGAACTGACAGGTCAACGCCGTCACATCTAGCTGTTTCAACACCCTCTGCATCCTCCGCAAGACTTTCAAATGGATCCCCCCAAATCAAGGAAGACCATCACCCACGCACTCATAACCAGCATACTGGACTACGGAAACACCCTCTACGCCAGGGTCAACAAGTCTCTACTCCACAAGCTCCAGACAATACAGAACACCACAGCCAGACTCGTCCTCGGCATCCCACGACACGAACATATGACCTGGGCGAAGTTCGCGTAGCCGCGCTACGCGAGGCTACGCGAAGTTGCACAAAAATTCCGCTACACGTAGCTACGCAAGCATGCGGAGTTGCTTGTTTCCGCATGCTCGCGTGTGCTTGCGTATGCTTGTGAGATGTTTTTGACGTTCGGCAACGCGGATGATGTGTTCGGGGGAAATATTGCGTGAACTTCACCACGCTGTCGCCAATGGGCGCGGCCATCTTGTTTTCCTAACTTTTGCATGGTTCTGGGGCCTATTTTTCAATCCCTCTCCAATCCTTTCAATCCTTTGTTTTTTACACTGTTTTTCTGAACTTTTTTATTTATTATCTATCCCTCTCTGTCCCTAAGTCTATATTTTGCATTTTATTTCTACTTTTACTGCTTTTTTACTTTTCTACTGCTTTATATTACTTCCTTCTTTACTCTCCTACTTCTTCCCCTAACTTTATTTTTTCCTGCTAAATTTTCTTTTCCGCCCCCGCCCCCTGCCCACCCCAGAACCATGGCTAAGGGAAAGGGTACCAGCTCCAAGGGCAAGGCGCCTGCACCAAAGAGCCGCCTGCCTTGCGGCAGACTGCGCCCGGCAGGGGTGCAGGCCCAGGCCCTTTTCAACGAGGCGGAGGTGGCCGCCCTTGTTTTTTTTTGTGCAGCGCCACCTCCCCTTGACCTTGGCAGCAGGCGGCAGGCCTGGCTCCGGGTATGCTACCCAGGAGCATCACCGCCGGTGGGCGAGAGTGCGCCAGGCAGTGTTTTGCTGCTCTGGGGTCCGGCGCACCCATAACCAGCTGACCCACCGGTGGTCAGACGTCTTGGACCGGGAGCAGGACCTGCTGGACCTGCTAGGTGTTGAGGTCGTGGGGCTTGGTGAGTAGCTAATACTAGTAGTATTGTGTGTTCTCTAGACTGTGTTACTGTTATTGCGAATATAATTATTTTCCGAATAGCATGAATGCTGCTGCTTACATTGCAGGTAAATTAAGTTTAAAAATCTTCTGTGATTGTTATTCTTCTAGACACAGGTGCTCGGCGCTACTAATCTTACTTGTTGTTTGCAACTTTGCGCTCGCTTGGGCTGATTATGTAAGAGTTTACTTTAGAGAACTTAAGATAGGTAATTCTAGAGAGACTCTAGTCCTTCCTTTGTCCTCCTGTCACTAATATAGTGGTGGATAGGTAGTTTAGTTACTTAGTATTAGTTGGTAATTTTTAAGCGGTCTGTGTGACGCATCCTCCGTCACATCACGTGCTGTTGAGTGCTGCTTACTCCAGTACTTAGTAGAACCTTTTGTAGTTAGTTTAGTGAGGGAGTAATAGGCTTAGCAGAACATCAGCAGCAACCAACCAACAATTTGGTGTATGCAAAAATGTATGCATGTGTCCTCCATCTATGCATTTTTGAGGACTAAAATAAATGGAAATGCAGACTTAGTGAACAATTGGCCCGTCTGAATAGGTGGGCTAGGTCAGGTGGTACTTAGGCGTAGTATTCTGGAATCAGAATGGAACACTGGATTAGTGTTCATAAATAATAACTAGACGGTCCGCGAATCCCGCAATACTACCAGTCGATCAGATTAGATAGGTCAATTTTATTGCAATTGTTGTTTCCAAACATGTTTTTTTGAGCGTTTTTAAAAATATTTTATTTGCTTCACATCAATCATCAATGCTTGTCTCTTTCTTTATTATATCTTACATGATCAGCACCCAGGGGCAAGAGTCGGCGGAGGCAGCTGGAGAATGCCAGGACCGCTCCTCTACCGAGGGCTCTGCTGCTGGCCCCAATAAGTCTTCCTGTTGTTAATATTAATAATTATATTTCCCTAACTTTTACTGCACCTTATTTTTTCCGAACTATTATTTCCGTTTCCTAATTCTATTTTTTACCAAATCATCTTCGATCTAGACTATCTGTTTCTAAATTCTTGTTATCCCTGCCTCTAACTGCCTCTGCTATGACTCTCTGTAAAACTACTATTATTAGTCTGTCTGTAGCTAAGCTTGCCCAGTTGGCCACTCTTTATTTAAAAGGTTTTATTAAAACTCAAATTCACCAATAGCTCTAGCCACTGAGTCCAGTCCTTTGGGTTGGCCTCTTCTAGTAATCTTAATCTGGAGAGGCTTTTCGACAATTCCCACCAACAAAATGCCCAACCGGATATTTTACTATTTTAAATAGGATAGGACATACTACTACTAGTAGTGTCTACTCTACCCAATTTGTAGTGATGTATGTGGTATATGTATGTATTTTAACTTTTTTTTCAATCTTGCTATTGAAAAATAGGGGGAGGTGTATATAGCATCTAAAAAATGTGTAGTTTTTTCTAGGCGTACCGACCACGACCACCAGTGCCGGGGCCAACGGCGGGGCAGGCGACGCCAGCCATGAGGGAGCAGTGGATGCAGCAGCTGCCACAGGGGTGGTTGAGCCAGCAGCAGTGGCGGGCGGTGGTAAGTTATACTTATATTCCTTACTTATTGACAATAGTTACACACTCGCTGCAAGGGTGTTGTGTAAGTTGAGAGAGACTAAGTTGTTGTGAACAACGGTTGAAGAAGACACCCTTTACTAAGCATTAGAGCAATAGCATTAGCGGCGGGAGTAGTTGAGTAAGTAATGGCCTCTTCTATCTGACTTCAACTCAGCTGTAAAGTTTTATGGAGAAGACTAAGAGTCAGATCAGATGACCTTGATGGATGGGTTGAACGTAAAGGGAAAGAAGGATGGAAGGAGGAAGGACGGGCGAGATGTAATATATATGACTGGCAGAGAAGGATGCGTGGGATGCATGCATAGGTGGCTGATAGGTATCAGATGCATGGGTGGTTGAAGGATGGGTGGAAGGTGAAAGAAAGATGCCTGCCTGGGTGGGTGAAACTGCATGGGTGGATAGCAAGAATCCTCCGGGGTGTTTCATGGTCAAACTCAAAGGCAAGCAAGGAAGGAAGGACGCATGGGTGGTGGTTTAAAAAAAAAATGTTTGTTGTTGGTGAAACATACTAAGGTTTGTTGAGAGATTAAGAAGAATGATAGACATGTTTACTTTGAATGGATGGATGCCTGGGTGGTATTCATCATAGATAGCAAGGTGGAGACTGTCACTGGATGGAGAGTCTTTGAAGAGAATGTAAAAGAAAAGGAAACCGCGCCAGAGTAGCAAAGCCAAAGAGAATAGAAGTTGTATTTTCAGAATACTCCCTTGACTCACAGTAATTTGCAAGCACAGCATATATATTGTGTATGTATGTTGTTATCAAGCGCCTCCCTCCGACTCCGAGGCCCACCGCCTACCAATGTTAATTTATTTTTGACTGTGTCAGCCTGCCATGGGTGGCCTATAGGCTGCATGGTTACACAATCAATCAAAACAAAGTACCTCATGTCGTCCCATATATAAGCAATGATCTTTTGGATCAGATATCATCTGCCTTGTTGTAGTATAGTAGTCAGGGCAGGGTGAAAGTGAAATTGAGCAGTTGACCTTGATGTAACAGAGTATGGCCAGTGCCACCCATAATAGAAAAATAAGATGATTGTGTAGTAGTCAGCTTCCCCACATGCAGAGTGTAGTAAATAAAACTAACGTGAGTCTGCGTCACGAGTTTGTATCTTGGGCGCAAGCTGACTGAGCTGGCATGCCGGCTACAACAAGGTTACTTAATTTAGCTAGACAAGAGAGAAGAAGAAGACTGGTGTACTCGAGTGAGTCCATAGTGCTAGTATAATGCCTGAAACTCCTACAAATGTTAGAGGCAGAGGGGAGGATAGATACCACAAATGTTATGTACTGTGCTTGCTAGTGCTAAAGTTTAGAATTAATTTATCTTACTGTTTTGCTAAGAGTATATTGGTTCCAATATTCTTTTTTCTTCTTGATATAGCTACTCCTTCCGAACCAAAATCTTCTAAACCGGACAGGAAGGAGTTGGCAGCCATGGCCCGGCGCCAGAAGCTGGAGGCCATCTCTACAGAATACCAGCGGTTGGTGGTTCTGGTGGAGGAGGAGGCGGCAGCAGCTGCAGCCTCCTCCAATGCCCCGGGCCCCAGGCAGACCCCTCCAGTGGTACGGCGCCGCGGTCTGGCAGCCGCCCGCTGCACTTCATCGAAAACTGCTGCCCCCCCCTGTGGATGCAATTGTCGATCTTTTAAGCGCCGCATGCTCCTCCAAATGGCGCGCCTAGAGGAGCAGGTAAAGGAACTAAAGCAGGAGGTCCTGGCGGTTAACCGGTGACTGCGAGCCCACCGATAGAGAGATCCCATTGGATTGCCCCTTTTTCATTCCTTTTTTTGGTGGGTGGGCATTGGGCGCACGTTGGGGAAAAGTTGGGGTTATATGGACAATTTTATTTTTGAACGGGCATTGGTTGGACTATTCTTTTTGGACATTGGTTGGGGTGAGGGAGAGGGGTGGGTCAGGTGTTGTGGGATTTTTTACATAGTTTATTTTTGTTAGCGGATTAAATTATATTTATACTTAAACTTTACATACAATGTAAATGTTTTGTGGGGGGGTTACTCTTTTACGTCACACGGTTTCCTTTGCTGCTGCAGGGCCGCAGCCAGTGTTTGATTTAAATAATCTGCCGATTTTTTGTAACACACGAACAGATAGATGCGGTACCCTCACTGAGTGACTTGTCCTACTAGTACTGTCAGTCTCTCCTCCTAGTCTATGCATTCTGCAACTGGACTCAAGGGTGTGGGTGTGTGAATTAATTAATTAATTTCCATTATTAATTATGCCTCCCCCAAACTTCTTCTCTTACATGTGATTGATGTTTAAACTTAGGCACAGCGATGGCTGCATGGTGATGATGGTTTGGTTTCCCAAGATGCCACGGTTGTCATGGTAGTAGTAGTAGACACTGGCAGTAGCATTTGCAAAAAAAGAAAATGAGACAGTCAGTTGCCTGAAAGAGACTCTGGAAGGAGTAGTAGAACGAAGTACAATACAGTACACAAGAATACTGCCAAACAATAAACCATAATAATGCTGATTAGCAATGCTAAAGTAAAATAAAACATCATGGTGGCGGGGATAGCCTAGTACAACAACAAGTTACAAACTGTAGTTGTGTCAAGTCACTCGACACAAGCGTAACCTTTAGTGCTGTAAAAAGAGGATGATGAATCCAAACGATGCCGGCAATTAATTATGATGGATTATGTTTCTTTGGAAACAAAATTGACTTGCAAATATATTGAGCATGGGTGGGCAAGCAGAAGAAGAAGAAGATCCTCGCCCTGCCTTCAAATTGAATTAGTGTTGCTTTCACCACATCCGCCCCAGCAAATGTGTGATCAATTATTGGTGTAAATTTAATTTAGTCACACCTCAATATAAATCACACAGCCCGGGGGAAGAGGGTTAGGGTTTGATGAATGGTTGGGAAGGGGTATTTGAGGGAAAGGTTTGACAAAGACAAACCGTACACATGGACAACAACAACACACACACACAATCTTGGCAGGCGACCATCATATTCATAAATCTGTTTAGGGAGAAAAGGAAATGCATGCATGATGATGACTTGATGGTTAATGATAAGTAGTACTTACTAACTAGACTAGTAGACAGTACAGGGCAGCAGTATATTATTAATTATTATTGTGCTATTTGCTTTGACTATCTGCCCTCATAGAGACCCAAATTACATACATTTTATGTTCTGTTGTACCGGGCTTCCTTTTAAAGCTAGCGAAGAAAATTAAAAAAATAGCTGTAGGGATCAATTATAAGCAAAGAGCAACAATAACAACAACACACAGTCGTAATGATTGAAGATAAAAATTAATCAAATTATTTAAAAGATGATGATACTAAAGTTACTGTATGATCCTGGTCAAATTCGGGAGTTGCATCTCAGCATTCCTCTTGGTCCTCCCTTCCATGGACGCTGCGTCCGTCAATCTTGGGTGCCACTGCCTGCCTGGCAGATGCAGATTGGTAGGTGAGTGTGAGTTGTTTTTCTCTGTTTAGCACAGGGTAAAGGCCGGCCTGTAAGTGTAGATGGAAAAATAAAAGGGATATTGAAAAATCAAGGAGGAAAAAAAAGCATAAATTACGGAGGAGTGCAAACACTTTCAGAGGCGGCATGGCTAAATCATGTCTACTTTGTTGTCTGTTTCCAGTATTAACCTACAACAGCAACAGGACAGAGCAGGCCCACGGTGCCCACCCAACCTAGACTTAGCTTAGATTTTGAATGAGCCAGACAGAGCACACATATACAGCAACATAGCATTTTCCAAAGTAAGTAACTAAATCAATGCACAGCTGTCAGTCATAACACTACTACACTTGTGAGACTCCTGACTCGACTCCACCACTACACAGACATGTAGGTCTGCTGTGGTTGTTCTTGACTTGTTTACCTTTTATGCCACTCATGAAAAATGCACTGAGTTATTCCATCAATCATCTCCGATCCTACTGACTAACTGCAAAGATACTATGTCACTGTGGTCATCATCATGGTGTTGTCCAACTCAGTCTGCAGTGTACCGAGTGAGTCCAGATTCCATATTCAAAAATGCAATGGATCGGCCTGCAGTAGAAGTACAATTTTGTTATTAAACAACAAGAAGGGAAACATTGACTTGAGTCACTTTTAATGTGTAGATTAAATACTAGTACACTTTGACTTCACTTCATGCACAACAAACAACAACAACACAAACACCAATCACTCAGAGTCAGCGTCCAATGCATGCCATTCATTACCTGTTCCTTCTCATCTTAAGTTAAGGGGGAGTCTCTATCGGCTCGGAAAGGAGGATAGCTATAGTCATCATGTTCCACTTCTTTTGGAGGGACTCGACAAGGCAACATTTCTTGTACTATTCTCCATCCGATCATCTGGCTTGAGGGAAATGGATTTAGGGCGAGACAGGAGAAGGATGGATCAGGACTCGGAGGAGTAGACTTAAATGCACACAGCTGCAACTCCAATATGGCAATAAAAAGAGAAGACGGTGGTGATGGATTTGTTGTGATTCGAACCAGAAATACAGAGACACACACAAATAATAAAAGTAAATAAGGAAGAAAGAAAGTAACAAGTTCAAAGCCTAGTTGTCAGGGAAGTATAGCTCGTCCTCAAACTCTGATGGTTCAACCAGAAGTAGGTAATCCTCTAACACACTAAGTCGTCACCTAAGTCGCTGTCCTCATCTTCCTGCTGTGATTCACGTAATTTGTAATTCGATGGTATAAAGTGCTGATTCATTTTGATCATGGTTAACCTCTCCACGTTTTTGGGCGAGAGACTGGTCCTTTTCACTGTTACAATGGCACCAGCAGCACTGAAAACAAGCTCAGTAGAGACACTTGTGACAGGACAAGCCAGATAGTTTATCGCCAGCCTGCTGAGCACTGGTCATTGGCCCCTTTTCCCATACCAATACAGCAATGGGTTTTGATCAATATAGACCTATGTTGGGTCATCCAGATAGGCCTGGACCATCTGCTCAATGCTCAGGGGTGCTCCACTTTGCTGGGCCTCTTTTGCCTTTGCATCAGCACTGGACCTAACAAGCCCTTGTTGTAAATACCAATCCTGTGCCGATTTTACTGGGGCTGATGATCCGGTTCTTGCTGTTGTTGATAGTGTTGGTGACTGGTATGAGCCAAACGCACTGCCCTCAGGCTCTGAAGTTGAACTTGACGCCGGATGCCCTGCTGCAGTACTTGTTGTGGGTTGGAGTAGCGGCCCTTTAATTACCAGCCGTTCCTTTTCCAATTTACTGGCTGCCTCAGCTATCCACGTTTTGTACTGGGCAACATCCACTTCTGAAAAAGGAATTAATGTCTTAGTGTTCAGTGCAGATTTGTACCATGGATCCAGAATTGTGGCACAAATGTAATGTTTGTCTAACACAATGCTAGTTTGCACCCTTGTATTTTCAGCTAAGCGAAATGATAAGCTCTCCACCAACTCATATGCTTCTTTTTTTCCTCCACACCTGTGTACGTTTCAGACACCACCTTCAGCTGTTGCTCTACCATGTGCAACAATGGGATAGCTTGGCCCATAGTACAGTCCTCCTTGCTGACTTCACGTGTGAAGAGCTCGAAAGGAAGTAGCATCTCTGTCAGGAATTTAACTAGGCCCCATTGGTCCATCTCTACGGTCATGCCTTTCACATTAGCATCCCCTAGTCTTTACATGACATATTCATTGATTGGTGTGTACTGATCAAACAGACGATCAAGCATGTAATAAGTAACCCTGGGCGTAGTTCGCGTAGTCGCGCTACGCGAAGCTACGCGAAGACGTCGGAGCGCTACGCGAGCTTCGCGTAGCTTCGCGAGCGTGCGTAGCTGCTTGGCGCGCCCGTTCGCGATGCGTTTTCTTGCTCGGGAACGCGTTGTTCGTGTTCGGGACGCTGTTTGCGTGCTCGGGGGCGCGAACTTACCCATGCGGTCGCCTATGGGCGCGGCCATTTTGGTTTTCACTTGTCCCGCCCGTTCGCGATCCCTTATTTCCTGTTCCGGGTCGCGTATAGCGTGCTCGCGATGCGCATTCCATGTTCGGGAACGCGTTGTACGTGTTCGCGACGTTTTTGCGTGCTCGGGGAGAAATATCGCGGGAACTTACCCATGCGGTCGCGATGGGCGCGGCCATCTTGTTTTACCACTCTATGCTATGGTTCTGGGCCTGCTTTTCTATCCTCCCTCAATCTTTGCAATCCTTAGTTTTTTACACTGTTTTTCAATTTTTCTTTATTTCTTACCTATCTCTCTCTCTGCCTAAGTCTATATTTTGCATTTTTTTCTACTTTTTACTGTGTTTTTTTTACTTTTCAACTGTTCTATATAACTTTCTTCTTTAAGCTCCTACTTCTTCCCCTAACTTTATTTTTCCCTTCTAACTTTTCTTTTTCACCTCCTCCCACCCCAGAACCATGGCGAAGGGTAGCAGCAGCGGGTCAAAGGGCAAGGCGCGTGCGCCCAATCGCCGCCTGCCTTGCGGCAGACTGCGCCCCGCAGGGGTGCAAGCCCACCAGCTGTTTACGGAGGAGGAGGTGGGCGCCCTTGTTTTTTTTATTCAGCGCCACCTCCCCTTGACCTTGGCAGCAGGCGGCAGGCCAGGCTCCGGTTACCCGACCCAGGAGCGTCACCGCCGGTGGGCGAAGGTGCGTCGGGCAGTGTTTCGCTGCTCCGCGGTCCGGAGCACCCATAACCAGCTGGCCCACCGGTGGTCAGACATTCTTGACCGGGAGCAGGACCTGTTGGACCTGCTAGGTGTCGAGGTCGTGGGGCTTGGTGAGTAGCCAATATATATAGTAGTATAAGTATTGTGATTTGTGTATACATTTTTTACAAATAACAAGAATAATGCTGCTTACATTGCAGGTAAATTACGTTTCAAAATCTTCTGTGATTGTAGGACACAGGTGCTGGGCGGTACTCTTACTTTTTTGCAACTTTGCGCTCGCTTGTCATTATTATGTAAGAGTTTACTTTAGAGAACTTCAGTTAGGTAATGCTATTGCTAGAGAGACTGTAGTCCTTCCTTTGTCCTCCTGTCAAATAGTGGTGGATGGATTTGATACTAGGTTTAGTTACTATTAGTTGATAATTTTTGAGCGGTCTGCGTGACGCATCCTCTGTCACTGAGTGCTGCTTACCCCAGTCCTTAGTAGAACCTTTTGTAGTTTGTTTAGTGAGTGGTACTGGTAAGCTTAGCTTAGCAGTGTCAGTCAGCTGCAGAACATCAGACGCAACCAACCAACAATTTGGTGTATGCATTATGCACTGACTTTATGCATGTGTCCTCCTTCTCATCTATGCATTTTTGATGGAAAAAAAAATGGAAATGCAGGCTGAATGAACAATTGGCCCGCCTGGAATAGGTGGGCTAGGTCAGGTGGTACTTAGGCTTAGTTAGTGTTCTGGATTTTATTTGAATCAATCAGAATGGAACACTGAATTAGTGTTCCCAAATAAGTAGACTGTCCGTGAATCCCGCAAGCCAGTAGTCGATCGGATTAGATAGGTCAATTTTATTGCAATTTTTGTTTCCTAAAACGTTTTTTGAGCGTTTTTTTAGATAATTTATTTGTTTCACAGCAATCATTAATGTTTGTGACTTTCTTTTTCTTTATTATATCTTACATGATCACTGATCTGCAGCACCCAGGGGCAAGAAGACGGGGTCCGAGTCGGCGGGACAACCACCAGAGGACCGCTCCTCTACCGAGGGCCCTGCTGCTGGTCCCAGTAAGTCCTCCAGTGGTTATATTAACAATTATATTGCCCTAACTTTTACTGGACCTTATTTTTTCAGAACTATTAATTCTGGCTCCACTCCCTAATTATATTTTTTACAAAAGATTCTTTGATCTTGACTTGACTATCTGTTTCTAAATTCTGGTTATCCCTGCCTCTAAGTTGTAACTGCCTCTGCTATGAATGTCTGTACTCTGTACTACTACTATTAGTCTGTCGCTAAGCTTGCCCAGTTTGCATTGCCACTCTTTATTGTACGGTTTTGAATAAAACTCAGATTGACCAATACTAATAGCTCTAGCCACTGAGTCCAGTCCTTTCGGTTGTCCTCTTCTAGGCTTCTTAATCTTGAGGCTTTGACAATTACCACAAACAAAATGCACAACCAGATATTTGACTATTTTTGATAGGATATAGTACATACTACTTGGATTCTGCACAGCCCCATGCAGAACTATGCACAATGAAATAGGATGTTGGTGATGCGAGTTTGGAACTTGGACGTTCCTCACACCTCAGTCAGAAGTGAACCCACAATCCCCTGAACGACTAGCTAGTGTCTCATTAGGTCCCCGAACCCCCACCCGAAGATTCCCAATGATTATGATTCCACAACCCAGAACATAACACACTTTCGCTCACTCACTCGTGTAAGTCCACCACCACCACCACACCAAATACCACAGAGTCTATGTGTAAGTTCAAAAGGTTTATTTACAAATGACAACCTCTGTATGTTGTTGTTCTATAAAATTCAGTGTACTCCAGCCAGCTCCAACAGCAAAATGCATAAGATTAAAACAATAAAAATTGTTGCAACAAGTGCATGATGATATAAGACAAAAGATCTGTGTGAATTCTGGGCGACTCCTCACCGTAGAACGTAGAATTACTGGTTACATGCATCATTCATAAGCTCTGCAAATCTCTGGTTCGTAGAAGGGAATCCTCTGCCTGAGAAAAATGGTGCGTGTTAATGCAAGCATTTGTCAGTCCTGCCAAAAAACTGTAACATGTTACCTATGGCTAAGTAATACGGACTAACGGAACTCCATAACAAAGTGGCTTGTTTTCCGACCTCTTGTACGCAACGCTCAGACAGTAGCTGTATGTGCTCATGTGGGCTCAAAAGGCGTCTTACTGTTACTGCACAACAAGCTGCGAGGTAACATGCGCAAAAGACATGAAGCGAAAAATGGTTGCATGGCTCAGGCTAACTTTGCAAAGAGTAGAGTATAGTATAATAATGACCCTAGGGACCATAATAACACTACTAGTGTCTGTCTACTGACTGTACTCTAGTACCCGATTTGGACTATTGAATGTGATTTATAATAATAATATGTATTAACTTTTTTTCAATCTTGCTAGTGAAAAAGAATAAATAGGGGGAGGTGTACAGGCATCTAAAAATGTGTCATGTTTTTTCTAGGCGTACTACCGACCACCAGTGCCGGTGGGGCCAGCGGCGATGGCGTTGCGGCCATTCCGGAGGGGGCAGGAGATGCAGCACCTGCAGGAGATACAGGGGGTGAGCCAGCAGCAGTGGCGGGCGGTGGTAAGTTATATTCATGACTTATTGACATTGCACTAGCTGGAAGGGTGTGTGGAGTGGACTTCACTCACTGTACTGTTGTTGAGACTTATTAGGTATGAAGTTGTAGTGAACATTATACAACGGTTAATAAAGAAGACACCCTTTACTTAGCATGAGCAATGCAGTAGCAATAGCATTACCAGCGTGACTTCATTAACCAATGGCCTCTTATATCTGACTCCAACTCAGCTGTGAAAGTTTTATGGAGGAGACTAAAAGTCAGATCAGATGACCTTGATGGATGTGTTGAACAAAAAGGGAAAGAAGGGTGGAAGGAGGAAGGGCGGGCGAGATTTAATATGACGACTGGCAGAGAAGGATACGTTGGAAGCATGGATAGGTGGCTGATAGGAATCAGATGCATGTGTTGTTGAAGGATGGGTGGGAGGTGAAAGAAGAATAAATGCCTGCCTGGGTGGAAGACACAGTATGGGTGGATACTGTGGATAGCAAGAATCATCAGCGGTGTTTGGGTGAAACTCAAAGCCAAGGCAAGCAACGGAGTGAGTGGACGCATGCGTTGTTGTTGGTGAAACAAAGTAACGTTTGTGGAGAGATTAAGAAGAATGATTGACATTTACTTAGAATGGATGGATGCCTGTATGTATTCATCATAGACAGCATAGGTGGAGACTGTCACGGGATGCACAGTTTTAGGGAATGTTAAAGAAACCGCACCAGCGTACCAAAGCCGATGTGGGGAGGGGCAGGGTGGGGGTAGTAGTAAACAATGTATTACGCGGGCAAATACAGGTAACTTTACTGTAACATACAAATAAATAAAGTGAATTTCATTGTGCGCACTGCACCGCCAAATGCGATGCAGTGTGCGCAACAAAATTAGTTTCATTTATTTATATGTTTACTTACCTGTAATTGGCCGTAATCCATAGTTTACTACCCCCATCCTGCCCCTACCCACGTCACCGCCCGGCCAAACTCCCCGAGTCCCACCAACGACCGCTACTGACCTTATGTCGTTGTCCCATATAAAAGCAACGATCATTGGATCAGATATATAATCTGCCTTTTTGTAGTAGCCAAGGCACTGTGAAATTGAGCAATTGCCCTCCATGTAACAGAGAGAGTATGGCCAGTGCCACCCGTAATAGAAAAATACGAGCTTCCCCACCTGCAAACAGTAGTAAATCAAACTAATGTGACTCTGCGTCATGACTCGTATGTTTGTCTTGGGTTCAAGCATAGATGACCGAGCTGGCAATGCCGGCTACAACCAGGTTATGTCATTTCGCTAAACTAGAGATAAGAAGAACACTGGTGTACTGTGTACTGGTTGGAGTCCATAGTGCTAGTATAATGCCTGAAACTCCCACAAATGTTAGAGGCCGAGGAAGTGGGAGGATAGATAGATTATTACCACAAATGTTATGTACTGTGCTTCTTGCTAGTGCTACTGTGCCATTATGTGTTGAATTAATTTTGTGTTACTGTTTAGGTAAGAGTACTGGTTACAACAATATTTTTTTTCTTTCTTTTCCCAAGACAAACCATCGCGGAAGGAGTTGGCAGTCAGGGCCCGGCGCCGGAAACTGGAGGCCATATGCCGGGAGTACCGGCGGCTGGTGGCTCAGGCGGAGGAGGAGGAGGAGGCGGCAGCAGCTGCAGCCTCGTCCGATGCCCCGGGCCCCAGCCAGGCCCCAACTCCAGCGGTACGGCGCCGCGGTCTGATAGCCACCCGCCGCAATTCATTAGCAGCCAGCACTGCTGTCCCCCATTGTGGATGCCACTGCAGGGCATTCCGCAGGAAGATTCTCCTCCGGATGGCACGGCAAGAGGAGCAAATGGAGGAGCGGGTGAAAATCCTGGTGGACAAACACCTCAAAGCCCGCCGATTATAACATCGAGGACCCTGTTGCTTTGCCCCTTTTTATTCCTTGTTTTGGTGGGTGGGAATTGGGCGTTGGGGTTTCGGGACATTCTTTGGACTTTTTTCGTTTTGGACATTGGTTGGGGTTAGGGAGAGGGGTGGGTCAGGTGTGGGATAGTTTATTTTTGTTAGGGTAATAAATTATATTTATACTTAAACATACAATGTTAATGTTTTGTGGGGGGTTACTGTTTTACGAATTAACGTCACATTGGTTTCCTTGCTGCTGCAGGGCCGCAGCCAGTGTTTGATTTAAATAATCTGCCGATGATGTATAACAAACAGATAGATGCGGTACCCCTCACTGAGTTATTTGTCCTACTAGTATTCTACCTCCCACCAAACTTATCTTACCTGTGATTGATGATGACTACGTTCGGCACAGCGATGGCTGCATGGTTTCCATAGAGAATGTAGAAGATGCCATGGTTGTGGTGGTAGTAGTAGAGTAGACACTGGCAGTAGCATTTGCTAAAAAAATACAAAAAAGAGACAGTCACTTGCCTGAGAAAAACTGTGGGAGGAGTAGTCGAACGAAGTAAAATACAGTACAGAAGACGACTGCCAAACAAACAATATTGCAGTTGCAACTGCTAAAGTCAAATTAAACATAATGGTGGCGGGGACAGCCTAGTACAAGAAGTTATAAACTGCAGTTGTGCTGTCGAGTGAGTCACTTAACTTAACACAATCGTAATTCGTAACCTTTACTGCTGTGTGGTAGGAGTTTGATGATTAATCCAATCAATGACGGCAATTAATTATGATGTACTACTATTAGCCGGTGATGGCTTGCACAATGCACATAGACTGAGCATGGGTGGCCAAGCAGAAGAAGCTCCTCGCCCTGCCTTGCAATTGAATTAGTGTTGCTTTCACCACATCTGCCCCAGCAAGCGTGTGATCAATTGGTGTACATTTTATGTAGTCACATCACACCTCAATATAAATCACAGCCCGGGGGAAGAGGGTTAGGGTTTGATGAATGGATGGGAAAGGGGGTTTGGGGAAAGGTTTGAAAATGAAAAACAGTACGCATGGACAACAAAAGCAAAGCGCAATCTTGGCAGACGACCATGATCTTATCCAAAAAATCAATAAAGCGAGAAAAGGGAAATGCATGCGTTAATGATGATGAAGATTAGATAACTTGATGGTTAATGAGTAGTACTTAATAACTCCTACTAGACAATTAGACAGTACAGGGCACCAGTATATTCTATGCAATTTGCCTTGCCTGTAAACAATATGCCCTCAGAGACCCAAATTCCATGTTGTACTGGGCTTACTTGTAAAGATAGCAAAGACAATTAAAAAACATTTGTAGGGATCAATTAGCAAACAAACACACAACACACAGTCCTAATGATTGCAGAGAAAAAAGGATTCAAATTAATTAAAAGATGAATGATGAATGATACTAAAGTTACTGTATTATCATGCTAAAATTGTGGAGTTGAATCTCGTCCTTCCTCTTGGTCCTATCTTCCATGGACGCTCCGCACATCAATCTTGGTGGCCTTCCTGATGCCGATTGGTAAGGTAAATGTGAGTTGTGTCTCCCAGTATAGCAAGCACAGGGTAAAGGCCGGCCTGTAACGTCTAGATGGAAAAACAAAAGGGGTATTGAGAAATCAATGAATAAAAAAAAAACATCATTTACGGTGGAGTCCAAGAAGAGAAGAGAGAACACTTTCAGAGTGAGGCGGCTTGGATATATCGTGTAGATTCTGTTTACAGCATTAAGCTACAACAACAACAGGACAGAACAGGCCCACCACAGCACCAGCCCGTGACCCAACCTCCATTTACCTTAATTTTTGACATAGCCAGACAAAAGGCATACACAGCAACTTAGCATTTTCCTAATTAAGTGACAAAATCAATGCGCCGCTGTCAGTCATCACTACACTCGACTAGACCACTACATGGACATGTAGGTCTGCTGTGTTTACTACTTTCTTGTTGAATTGTTGTGTTTATGTTTACCTTATGCCACTTCATGAAATGCAGTTAGTCCTTGAATCATCTCCGATCCAACTGAATGACTGCGCGCGAAAAGATAGTATGGTCATCATCATGGTGTGGTACGTGTTGTCCAACTACAACTCAGTCTGTATTGACTCCGATTAAGTCCATATTCCATATTAAAAAATTGCAACAGATATTGGCCTGCACCTGCAGTAGTAGGAGTACAATTTGGTTATTAAACAACAAGAAGGGAAACATTGACTGTCACTGACTTACTTGAGTCACTTTGTAGATTAACTAGTAGAGTAGAGTTCGACTTCATGCACAACATCAACAACAAACAACAGCAATCGCTCAGAGTCTGCAAACATCCAATGCATTCCATCATTACCTGTCTTGCTCTTCTCTTTGGCTGTCAGATCATCAGATGCCTAGTTCTGACATTTTTTTTTTTTTTTTTTGCGGGGCAGTGGCCTCATCATTACTCCAGTCCACATTCATTTTGAGTGTTAGGCGCTGTTTCGGTTTTCGTCTTATTCATCTGTGGCACTTCTTTGTCACAGTTTAAGTTGCTTCCCATGGTCAGCACTGTGATGATGGGCCGCGGCCTGTGTAGTGCTCATTGCTGGTCATTTGAGTTTGCACAAATGTCAGCAAGTTTCTTCGAAGAGTCTCTTGTCTTTCTCTGCCAAGTACCTTCTGTCCTGACAGTGAGGACCTTTGGATGCCTGCTGAGGCTGTAGCCTTCGGACACTGATGAGTTTCGGCTCGAAAACAAAACGGAGGATAGCTATAGTAGTCACGTTTCACTTCTAATGGAGGCGGGACTGGTAAAGGCAACATTTCTTGTACTAATGTCTGGCTTGATGGAAATGTACTTGTGCGAGACAGGAAGATGAAGCAGGACTCTGAAGAGTGGACAGTTAAATGCACAGACGTGCAACTCCAATAGGGAAATAAAAAGAAGACGGTGGTGATGGTTTTGTTGTGATTTGATTTGAACCAGAAAGACAGATACACAGACACATAAAGGAAGGAAGAAAGCAACAATTTGAAAGCCTAGTTGTCAGGGAAGAGGAGCTCGTCCTCAAACTCTGGTGGTTCGGACAGAAGTAGGTCCTGTAACGCACTATTTACGTCATCCAAGTCGCTCTGCTCTTCCTGCTGTGATTCACGTATTTTGTAATCCGGTGGTATAAAGTGCTGATTCATTTTGATCATGGTTAACCTCTCCACGCTTTGGGCCGAGAGACTGGTCCTTTTCGAAGTTACAATGGCACCAGCAGCACTGAAAACACGCTCAGAAGAGACACTTGCGACAGGGGAAGCGAGATACTTTATCGCCAGCCTGCTGAGCACTGTCCATTGGCTTCTTTTCCCATACCAATACACCAATGGGTTTCCATCCATGAAGACCTCTGTTGGGTCATCCAGATAGGCCTGGACCATCCGCTCAATGTTAAGGGGTGCTCGGATGTGCTCGGCCGGTTTTGCCTTTGCATCAGCACTGGACTTACCATACCCCTGCTGTAGAAACCAATCAGTTGCACATTGTGCTGTGGATGATCCTGTTCTTGATGTTATTGTTGGTGTAGGTGACTGCTGGGAGGCAAATGCACTGCCCTCAGGCTCCGAAGTATAACTTGACTCTGGATGCCCTGTAGTACTGGTTATGGCCTGGGGTGGGGGGCCTGTAATTAACAGCCGTTCGCTTTCGAAAATAGTTGCTTCCTTAGCTATCAAAGTTTTGTAGTTGGCAACATCCACTTCCGAAAAAGGAATTACTGCCTTGCTGTTCAGAAATACTTTGTACCGTGGATCCAAAATTGTGGCACTAATGTAATGTGGTTGTGACAAAATTTTATTTTTAATCCTTGTATTTTCCGATAAGCGAGCGGCTAAGGTCTCCGCCAAATGATATGCGTCTTGTTTGTCATCCACACCTGCGTACGTTTCAGACACATCCTTCAGCTGTTGCTCTAGCATGTGCAACAATGGGATAGCTTGGCCCATAGTACAGTCCTCCCTGCTGACTTCACGTGTGAAGATCTCAAAAGGAAGTAGCATCTCAGTCAGGCATTTAATGAGGTCCCATTGAGCCATCTCAACGGTCATGCCTCTCACAGTAGGTTCCCCTATTCTTTGCATGACATAAGCATTGAGTGGTATGTACAGTTCAAACAGACGATCAAGCATGTAATAAGTTGAGTTCCAACGTGTTGGCACCTCCTGGATGAGCGCTTTGACTGGCAGTTTATGCTCACGTTGAATGACCCTCAGCTGCTTCCGGGCTTTAAAAGAATGGCTGAAATGTGTGCATATTCTTCTGCAGGTGACCAGTAAGTTGCTGACTTTTGATTCATTTTTCAAAAAGTCTTGAACAACAATGTTAATGCAGTGTGCCAAACACGGGACCCTGAAATAGCCACCATTGCGCATGGCCAAAACTACATTACTGCCGTTGTCCGTGGCAACAAAACCAATCGTAAGCCCTCTTGGGCGCAGCCACTCAAAGACCTTGGTGTTAAACTCTTCCAAAATGTTTGCAGCAGTATGAGATTTCTCCATGGCAAACATGGCTACAGTTGCATGTTTGCGAGTGGCATGAAAAATCTCTGCAGTATCAACACCAGCAGATAGCTGTTCTCTAACACCCACAAAACTGATCCAGTGTGCAGTGATGCACATGTAATCTGTGGCTTGGCAACTGGTCCACATGTCTGTAGTCAGGTGGATACTGTGAACAGCACTCTGCTTCAAGGCCTTTCCTAGCAATTCCAGCACGTCGTGATGTAGTGCTGGAACTGCAACTCTGGCAAAATAGTAGCGGCTGGGAACATGCCATTTTGGGCAGATGGTTGACACAAATTCCACAAAACCCAACCCTTCAACAAAAGAAAAAGGGAGAAGGTCCAGTGCTAACATTTTAGCCAGCTTCGCATTGTACAAACGTGCTATTGGGTGGTTGCGTTCGTACTGCCCCTCACCCCCAAACATGCTGATAATGGTAGGCTGCATGGTTTTCCTTTCTCTTAGGCTCAACGCACTTTTTGGTAGTGCGGACCTGGTACTTCTTGGTGTCTCCGGCTGACTCTTACTCTTGTGCCACTGAGATGTTGCTGAAGATGTGTGCAACGTTAAGACTGCACTGCTGGGGTCAGGGACACCTTGTGTACCACTACCAGAGAGAATGTCTCCCTGTCCTTCCTCTTCCACCGTGATCGGATCTTCTTCTTCTACTCCTTTATCCCCACCAACACCAATGGTTGCAGTTTTTTTTCTGTCGTGAAGGTGGTCCTCCCAGCTGATCAAGTGGTGTTTTTTCAGATGGGTCATTTGGCCTCCGGTACCATAGTTTGTACCAAGCTTACCACGACTAACAGAGGTATTACAAATGGAGCATATAGCAATGTTCTCCTCCTTTTCGCTAACCGTAAAGAAGTCCCAAACTGGGGAGCTTAACTTTGGCCTCCGGCTGGAGGTGCCACTTCCAATGCCGGATGATCTGTAGGGTGTGTGTTGAATTTGACTCTGTGCTGCTGTACCACTACCTACTCCTACAGAGGTGGTGGTTGTGCTGGATGTAGGTCGCTGCCGGGCCTTTGCTAATGCAAATATGGAAGCTGTAGGTCGTGTTGGTGTTACCTGTGGAGGTATGCGTGCTACATCCCTCGCAGCGATTTTGGATAGAGTAAGAATGTTGGTCTCCATCTCCTCGGGGCCGGGAGTGATGTTCGTGATGACTGGCTCGTCGTCATCATCATCATCATCTTGCTGTTCTACATCGACCTCCATAAGTGTAAGGCTTTCTGGAACCTTCCTTTTCCCTAGCTTGGTCTTGGAACGTGGCTCCCTCTCAGACTCAGTTTGTGGCTTCCAAGTGGCATCTAGATCATCAGAAGGGGGCTTGGCGAAGAACTCGATGGACTACCCCTCCTTTTCCTTGCTGGGGATTTGGAAGACAATGGATCTTCTGAATGAGTGGCTTCTTCTTCTACCTCTGCATGAGGCTCAATTTCCTGAACTGCCCCTACTTCAGGAGGAACAACAACTACTATTGCGGGCGGTGGTTGCGGCTGTTGTTGTTGACCACTTATCTGCTGTGTTTCCTCCTGCGTTGATTGGGTACTACTTTGAGATAGCGATAAGTTTATCTCCGGCTCAGCATCACTGCTTTCCACCATTAGGCTGGCTACCTCTTCCCCACTCATGTGCTTGGGCCTGGGTTGGTGGGTTGGGTCCACTGATGCGGAGGTGCTGCCCCCAGCTTGCCCCCGGACACCGCTGCTGCAGGCGCAATTTTTTTTCCCCAAAAAGGTATTGGCCGGCACACCAGACTTCAGTGTCACTTGCTTCTTCTGTTCCTTCTTCTTCTCAATAGCAACTTTCTTGGTACTGGAGGACCTGGTACCTGCTTTCTTTGGGCCCATCTTCTTCAGATGTCAGCAGCACTCAGTTGCAGAGATGTCTGGTCAGGTCACACGTCACGTTGTGTGTCCAGCAGCAGGATGTCTGTCTGGAAGTGCAACAGGCAATGATGAGAGACACACCTCCTCCTCAGTCTTTGTGCACCTAAAAGCAAAAAAGCCAGAACATCAGTCAAACATAGCACAAATCAAACAAATAGAATATAGAACTTAGTGTGTGGTGGCCTCAATTATTAAATTTCAGAAACTCTGCCAACAACAACACACAGTGTAGCCATTTATGAGACGTTGACAACAAGGCCAGGGCTTTCCTGGCTACTGTACACTCTGGAAGAATAAGAATATTAAAGAACAAAAACTAAAATGTACTGGAGCATGTTTGGCCTAAATTTGTGCATCACGTGGGATGTATTATATAGCAGCATCAGGGAGCTGCAGCTGGCAATGGGGATGGATTTGGAAGCAGTAAAACAAGAGGAAAAATGGAAAGACACGCAGGCCTATGTGGCAAAAACAGCACACTAATAACTACCACAACAAAATGGCCCCCAGAAACATGGTGACTCACAGGCACAAGGCACGGCAAACAATGAACTCAAGCAGGCCTATATATGGGCAGACAAAGGATGCCTTATAAAACACACACAGCTTTAATGCAAAAACTAAAATCCACATGGCTAAAAACACTTTGGAAAGTTAGACAACCACTACAACAACACAATTATAATTACACAGTACACACGCAAAAAAGGCATTTATTTACCACACCAAATAAGTGAAATAGTCAGACCCTCCAAAAAAAAACACATTTCGCAATTCAATTGAATCTATTCAATGCCATCCATGGCCTAAATGATGCCAAAATTCCACAGACTACACAGAAACAGTTTTATGCACCCATGGTGACTACCTCTGGGCCTACTGGCATACTGGGCCGCAAGCTTGGAGGCCTATGGCAAAAGCACAGTGGCTGGTTTAACAAAATGGCCGCCGCCCACATGGCCAGGCCACCAAAAATAACAAAAAAGTGAAGACAAAGGACAGGACCAGGCAGTTGGAGACTCTGGGCAACTTGCTACCTCTTGGAAAAAATTGTAAAACAAAAAAAAAATGACTCCTTGCTCACCAAACTACATCTAAATGACAACCTGAGGAGTTTTTTGTGCAAAATGAACTAAATCAACATTTTCGAGAAGGTTTAATGATGCTCGAGAGATATTGTTCGCCAGATTGTAAATTCTGCGTGTTCGGCATCGCGATCGTCACAAAATGTCGTTATCGCGCGCGCGAAAACGTACATTGAGCGCGCGAAGAAGATAAAAAGTGTAAGTCCGCGTTGTCGCGCAGTGCGGACTTGCCCAAAGTCCGCGAGCTGAACGCCCAGGGTTACTTACTGGCTGAAAAGGCCTATTTATTTAACAAACACCCAAAAAAATAAAATACGCCCCAAAAGCCACATTTTGAAAATCAATCCAATGCCATCCATGGCCTAAATTATGTTACAATTCAACAGACAACACAGAAACAGTTTTTATGCACCCATGAGGATGACTACCTCCGGGCCTACTGGCACACTAGGCCGCAAGCTTGGAGGCCTATGGCAAAAGCACAGTGGCTGTTCACACAAAATGGCCGCCAACACATGGCCAGGCCACCCAGAACAACAAGAAAAGGAACACAAGACAGACAATGCAGGCCTATGGCAAAAGCACAATGCCTGGCTTTACAAAATGGCCGCCACCCACATGGCCAGGCCACCCAAAATAACAAAAAAGTGAAGACAAAGGACAGGACCAGGCAGTTGGAGACTCTGAGAAACTTGCTACCTCTTGGAAAAAATTGTAAAACAAAAAAAAAATGACTCCTTGATCACCAAACTACATCTAAATGACAACCTGAGGAGTTTTTTGTGCAAAATGAACTAAATCAACATTTTCGAGAAGGTTTAATGATGCTCGAGAGATATTGTTCGCCAGATTGTAAATTCTGCGTGTTCGGCATCGCGATCGTCACAAATTGTCGTTATCGCGCGCGCAAAACGTACATTGAGCGCGCGAAGAAGATAAAAAGTGTAAGTCCGCGTTGTCGCGCAGTGCGGACTTGCCCAAAGTCCGCGAGCTGAACGCCCAGGGTTACCTACTGGCTGAAAAGGCCTATTTATTTAACAAACACCCAAAAAAATAAAATACGCCCCAAAAGCCACATTTTGCAAATCAATCAAATGCCATCCATGGCCTAAATTATGTTACAATTCAACAGACAACACAGAAACAGTTTTTATGCACCCATGAGGATGACTACCGCCGGGCCTACTGGCACACTAGGCCGCAAGCTTTGAGGCCTATGGCAAAAGCACAGTGGCTGTTCACACAAAATGGCCGCCAACACATGGACAGGCCACCCAGAACAACAAGAAAAGGAACACAAGACAGACAATGCAGGCCTATGGCAAAAGCACAATGCCTGGCTTTACAAAATGGCCGCCACCCACATGGCCAGGCCACCCAAAATAACAAAAAGTGAAGACAAAGGACAGGACCAGGCAGTTGGAGACTCTGGGAAACTTGCTACCTCTTGGAAAAAATTGTAAAACAAAAAAAAAATGACTCCTTGATCACCAAACTACATCTAAATGACAACCTGAGGAGTTTTTTGTGCAAAATGAACTAAATCAACATTTTCGAGAAGGTTTAATGATGCTCGAGAGATATTGTTCGCCAGATTGTAAATTCTGCGTGTTCGGCATCGCGATCGTCACAAATTGTCGTTATCGCGCGCGCGAAAACGTACATTGAGCGCGCGAAGAAGATAAAAAGTGTAAGTCCACGTTGTCGCGCAGTGCGGACTTGCCCAAAGTCCGCGAGCTGAACGCCCAGGGTTACCTACTGGCTGAAAAGGCCTATTAATTTAACAAACACCCAAAAAAATAAAATACGCCCCAAAAACCACTTTTACCAATTCAAAACAATACCATCCATGGATGCCCGGCCTACATGATGTTTAAACTTTAAATTCAACAGACACCACAGAAACATGCACCCATGGGTACCTCTGGCTCTAGTCTGGGCCTACTGGCTGAAATTCCAATCAAAGAAAAACAACTAGGCCCCTGCCGAAACTACAGGCCACAACAATACATTTTAAAAAATATGGAAATCCCCCCAAAAAATGTAGGTACAAACAAGCCCCAATCAAACAAACAAGTACACCAATTCTCCAACTTACTTGTAAAATCTCAAATCCAAGAGTCCTCAAATCCAATCCAATGATATGATGCAGCAGACAGACACAAAAAGTGATCCTTCCAGCTCCAAATCCAAATGAAAGTGAACAGCACATGGACAAAACACTGGGAGGAGCCTGCTGGACAGGAACAGGAAGTTTGAGAATCAGGGGCACTTCCTTCCTCTTGGAAAAAAAGAAAAAGGACTCCTTGCTCACCAAACTACATCTCTAAATGACAACCTGAGGAGTTTTTTGTGCAAAATGAACTAATTCATCATTTTCGAGAAGGTTTTATGATGCTCGAGATATATTCTTCGCCAGATTGTAGTTTCTTCGTGTTCGGGATCGCGATCTTACCAACACTGCCGCCGGAAGTCAGATCGCGCGTCCGAATGACGTGTTCGCGTTCGCACACTCTCGCGGGATCGTGCGGCCGGATTCCAAATCTCGTGGCGCCCGCGAACGGATAGGAAGTCGCGTCGGCGAACGCAGAATCACGGTAGGTCGTAACCACGCGCGCGAGAACGTATATTGAGCGCGCGAAGAAGAAAAACAGCTACGCTACACCGCAAATTGCGTAGTGCACGGTAACTTCGCGTTCTACGCGAATCGCGAAGTTACCGCAACTTCGCAAGCTCCGCGAGCGTAGCGTAGTTCACCGCCCAGGCTTAGTAATAAGTTGAGTTCCAACGTGTTGGCACCTCCTGGATGAGTGCTTTGACTGGCATTCTATGCTGATATTGAATGATCCTCAGCTGCTTCCGGGCTTTAAAAGAATGGCTGAAATGTGTGCATATTCTTCTGCAGGTGTTCAGTAAGTTGCTGACTCGGTCTTCCTTTTTCAGAACGTCTTGAACAATGATGTTAATGCAGTGCACCAAACACAGGACCCTGAAATAGCCACCAGTGGGCAGGGCCTTAACTATATTACTGCCATTGTCCGTGGCAACAAAACCAATGTTAAACCCTCTTGGGTGCAGCCATTCAAAGACTTTGCTGTTAAACTCTTCCAAAATGTTTGCAGCAGTATGAGATTTCTCCATGGTGAACATGGCTACAGTTGCATGTTTACGAGTAGCATTAAAAATCTCAGCAGTGTCAACAACACCTGCTGCAGATATCTTGACTCTAACCCCCACAAAAGAGATCCAGTGTGCAGTGATGCATATGTAATCAGTGGCTTGGCAACTGGTCCACATGTCTGTTGTCAGGTGGCTATTGTGAACAGCACTCTGCTGCAAAGCTTGTCCAAGCAATTCCAGCACGTCGTGATGTAGTGCTGGAACAGCAACTCTGGTGAAATAGGATCGGCTGGGAACCTTCCATTTTGGGCAGATGGCTGTCACAAAATCCAGAAAACCCACCCCTTCCACAAAAGAAAAAGGGAGAAGGTCCAGCGCTAACATTTTCGCCAGCTTCGCATTGTACAAACGTGCCGTTGGGTGGTTGCGTTCGTACTGCCCCTCCGATCTAAGCATGCTGACAATAGTAGGCTGGATTTTTTTCCTTTCTGGTGCCGCTGATGCAGGTGACTTCTTGAACCCAGATGTTGTTAGGCTCAACAACGCACTTTTTTTCATTGCGGTACTCTGTTGCCTTGGTGTCTCAGCCTGACTCTTACTACGGTGCCACTGAGATGTTGCTGAGGATGTGGGCGGTACCACTGCACTGCTGGGGACAGGGCTACTTTGTGTACCAGAGAAAATGTCTCCCTCTTGTTCACCTTCCACCGCAATCATATCTTCTTCTACATCTTCATCCCCACCAACAGCAATGGGTGCAGTTTTACTTTTTTTGGCGCTTAGATGCGCCTCCCCCTTGATCATGTGGTGGTTTTTCCGATGGGTTGTTTGGTGTCCGGTACCATAGTTTGTACCAAGCTTACCCCGACTAACACCTTGTCGACAAATTGAGCATATAGCAACATTCTCCTCTTTACTGCTGACCGAAAAGAAGTCCCAAACTGGGGAGGTGAACTTTCTTGCGCTGCTGGAGGTGCAACTTGCAATGCCGGATGAACTGGAGGGTGCAGTTACAGTACCACTACCTACTGAGGTGGTGGTTGTGCTGGATGTAGGTCCCTGCCGGGCCTTTGCAAATGCAAATATGGAAGCTGGAGGTCGTGTTGGTATTACCTGTGTTGGTGGTATCCGTGCCACATCCCTCACAGCAATTTGGGATGGGGTAATAATGTCAGTCTCCATCTCCACTGGGGCGGGAATGATGTTCATGATGACTGGCTCGTCATCATCCTCCTCTTCTACATCTACCTCCATAACTCTAAGGCTTTCTGGAACCTTCCTTTTCCCTAGCCTTGTCGCGTGGCATGTCTCACTCTCAGACTGAGCTGGGGAGTTCCAAGTGGGATTTAGATCATCAGAAGGGGGGCTTGAAGAAGAAGTTGATGGACTAACCCTCCTTTTCCTTGCTGGGGATCTGGAAGACAATGGATCTTCTGAAAGAGTGGCTTGCTCTTCTTCTTCCTCTGCAGGAAGCTCGATTTCCTGAACTGCCCCTACTTCGGGAGGAACAACTACTATTGTGGGCGGTGGTTGCGACTGTTGTTGCAGCTGTTGTTGCGGCTGTTGTTGCGGCTGTTGTTCTGGCTGTTGTTCTGGCTGTTGTTCTGGCTGTTGTTCCGGCTGTTGTTGCCCACTTATCTGCTGAGTTTCCGCCTGCATTGATTGGGTACTACTTTGCGATAACGATAAGTCAATTTCAACATCACTGCTCGTTGGCGTTTGCGCAAGTAGACTGGCTTCCTCTGCGACACTCATGGGCTTGGGCCTAGGTTGGTGGGGTGGGCCCGCTGATGCGGAGGTGCTGTTTCCAGCTTAGTCCCCGGACACCGCTGATGCAGGTGTAATTTTTTGTTTCCCAAAAAACATCTTAGACGGCACACCAGTCTTGGTAAGTGCCACTTCCTTCTTCTGTTCCTTCTTCTCACTGGCAACTTTCTTGGTACTGGAGGACCTGGTACCTTTCTTTGGGGCCATCTTCTTCTTCCGATGTCAGCAGGACACAGTTGCACAAGTTGCAGAGATGTCTGTGGACACATGTCACGTGACGTCGTGCGCAGCAGGACTTCTGTCTGGAAGTACAACGGGTGATGATGACACCTCCTCCTCAGTCTTTTGTGCACCTAAAGGCAAAGAAGCCAGAAGAACATCAGTGAAATGATGCATTTGTTGTTGTGGTTCAATTACTACTAGTACAAACAAACAAATATAATATATAACTTAGTGTGTGGTGGTCACACTTGTTAGTGTTATATTATTACATTTTATTAACTCAGTTATTTAAAACAACATAACAGCAGTGTAGCCATTTGTGAGACTTTGACAACAAGGGCTTTCATGGTATACTGTGTACACTCAGGAATGATAGGAAAGAAGAAGAACAAAAACAAAAATACAAATGTAATGGAAGTGGAACCTGTTTGGCATTAATTTACGCATCACGTCATTCAGGGAGCTGCAGCTGGCAAAGGGGATGGAAGCAGTAAGCCAAGAGGAACAAAGGAAAGACATGCAGGCCTATATGGCAATAGCAGCACACTACTAAACTACCACCACAAAATGGCCACCAGGCACATGGTCACTCACAGTCACAACAAGCAGGAGGCCTGGAAAACAATGAACTCAAGCAGGCCTATAGTGGCCAGGCAAAGGAGACATGCTAAACAACACAGCTTTAATGCAAAAATGCAAAAAACGAAAATCCACAGGGCTAAACAAGGTTTGCAAGTTACGCAACAACCACGAGAAGGTAATCCTTGGTGATTGTGCAGCATCCAGCATGTAAGTAAGACAAGGGCATGTCTTTAAAAAGCCCAAGATACCGCGACCCACACGGAGGAGAAATTACTCCGATGTTTAACTTAGCCTTTACATCTATGTTTCCCCATGTTTACAGTATCAATGTGAAGGCGCCTTTACACCCCTCGTGGCATCTCATGGAGCGGACACGTTAATATGCGAATGTATGTATTATTTTTAAAATATAACATTTAACGGCACGTTTCTCTGAGAGCATGAGTATTAAACCCCCCTTTTTTTAACGGCACCCCACGGGATCACTTCCTATTAAGAGAGCGGATGCACACATAAGGGGATTAATTTACGCCCATAGTGGACATATGATAAACCCAAGAATCCTGTAAAACTATGTCGTATTTCTACTTCCACGTGAGTGTGAATGTATGTTTGGTTAACAAAAAGAGCATGTATAAGAGCCGCCTTTTTTAGATGTATAGAGATCCTGTATGCATGGGAACCGGATGCTGACACCATAAGGATTCCTTTAAAAACCACTACTTTGGATGTATGAAATTCTGGGCTCAGAAAATACCAGATACAAACAACAAGAGGAGTGTTTCTATAGCTAAAAATACTCTATTGGGTGAAACGGAAAATATATCACAGTGACAGACAATATTATCGTTTCCACGTGATGGTGATGTGAATATGAAGGGGATAAACGATAAGAGCTATTGTTTATCCACAATGTTTTTTCATTTTCAGGTTTCATTACAGGATATACAATTGGTATATTGTGTTTACTACCCTATTTGGGTGCATGGAAGAGTATGTGTGACCAGTAAGCATATGTACATTTATTATATCACCCAGTGAGGTGCAATAGGGATCGTTTTTGGTCCTGAGGAAGTAAGCCAAGGGGATGGCTTCTGAAACATGTCGACCCTGTAGAAAGTGACCCATCAAAGTACACTATCTACACCTCCCCACTTTTATTATTCTCAGCTAGGGAAGCAAATAAAGTGTATTTTTTCCACTAGCCAGGGAATTTTTAATCATCACATATATATAGTTTTTTTCACGATCCCACGCACTACACATATACACTAATCACTAAATTAAGTGCTCCCGCGTCTACGTAGGTAGTAGCACGCCCCGTCCCGTAGAGGGGCGGGAAGACCCCAATGATGAAGCATGACACTGAATCAGGTTTCAGTGTGTGAGGGGTATTTTACAATTTTTTGAATACTGTCCTTCCTACCAACTAGAGAAGGATGTTTCTAGACATCATCATTGGAACATATAAAAAACACCTGCAGTAAAACTGAATATACACTTATACACATATATATCTTTATGTAAATATTGGTAGAATCCCTCCACAAAATGGCCACCAGCCACATGGCCAGGCCACCGACAACAACAAGAAAGGGAAGACAGACAATGCAGGCCTATGGCAAAAGCACACTGGCTAGCTCCACAAAATGGCCTCCAGTCACATGGCCAGGCCACCCACAACAAGAAGCCTAGGCCAAGAGGAACAAAGGAAAGACATGCAGGCCTATATGGCAAAAGCAGCACTCTACTAAACATCCACCACAAAATGGCCACCAGCCACATGGTCACTCACAGTCACAACAAGCAGGAGGCCTGGAAAACAATGAACTCAAGCAGGCCTATAGTGGCCAGGCAAAGGAGGCATGCTAAACAACACAGCTTTAATGCAAAAATGCAAAAACAAAAATCCACAGGGCTAAACAAGATTTGCAAGTTACGCAACAACCACACCACACACACACACATCCAACAAAGGCATTTATTTAACACACACCAAAAAAGTGAAATACCCCAAAAAAACACATTTTGCAATTCAATCCAATGCCATCCATGACCTAAATGATGTTTAAATTCAACAGACACAACAGAAACAGTTGTTTCATGCACCCATGAGTAGCTCTGGGCCTACTGGCTGATAGGCCTATTGGCAGACTAGACCACAAGCTTGCAGGCCTATGGCAAAAGCACACTGGCTGGCTCCACAAAATGGCCGCCAGCCACATGGCCAGGCCACCCACAACAGCAAGAAAGGGAAGACAGACAATGCAGGCCTGTGACAAAAGCACACTGGCTGGCTCCACAAAATGGCCTCTAGCCACATGGCCAGGCCACCCACAACAAGAAGCCTAGGCCAAGAGGAAAAAAGGAAAGACATGCAGGCCTATATGGCAAAAGCAGCACTCTACTAAGCTACCAGCACAAAATGGCCACCAGCCACATGGTCACTCACAGTCACAACAAGCAGGAGGCCTGGAAAACAATGAACTCAAGCAGGCCTACAATGGCCAGGCAAAGGAGGCATGCTAAACAACACAGCTTTAATGCAAAAATGCAAAAACAAAAATCCACAGGGCTAAACAGGGTTTGCAAGTTACGCAACAACCGCACCACAAGGCATGTCCAAGGCATTTATTTAACACACACCAAAAAAGTGAAATACCCCAAAAAAACACATTTTGCAATTCAATCCAATGCCATCCATGCCCTAAATGATGTTTAAATTCAACAGACACCACAGAAACAGTTGTTTCACGCACCCATGAGTAGCTCTGGGCCTACTGGCTTCCCACAATACATTTTTAAAAAATAATGAAAAGTACAAAAAAATGTAGTTGCAACTTGCAATGCCCCAATCAAACAATCAACACCACTTCTCCAACTTACTTGTAAAATCTCAAATCCAAAAGTCCTCAAATCCAATGATATATGATGCAGCAGACATAAAGAGTGATCCTTCCAGCTCCAAATCCAAATGAAAATTTAACAGGACATGGACAAAGCACTGGGAGGAGCCTGCTGGACAGGAACAGGAAGTTGGAGACACTGGGGCACTTCCTTCCTCTTAAAACAAAAGTAAAAATATAAAAAGGACTCCTTGCACAAAAAAGTACAGCCAAATGTCAATCTGAGGAGTTTGTTCATCCAAATCATCATTTTCGAGAAGGTTTTATGCTGCTCGAGAGATATTCTGCTCCAGATTGCAAATTTTGAGTGTTCGGCATCGCGAGCTTCACTGAACTTCCGCCGGAAGTCAGATGGCCCGTCCGAATGACGTGTTCGCGATCGCACACTCTCATGGGACTGTGCGGCCTGCTACTAAATCTCATGGCGCACGCGAATGGATAGGAAATCTCATCAGCGAATGCAGGGATCCCGGTAAGCCGCTACCGCGTGCGCGAAAACGCATTTTGAAAGCGCGAACAAGAAAAAAACTCCGCTCTGCCGCGGATCGCGGAATATTCGGTACCTCCGCATTCTACGCGGAATGCGGAGTTGCCATAAATCCGCAAACTCCGCGAGCGGAGCGGATTTTACCGTTCAGGGTTACACTACAGGACCTCCACTGGCTCACCATTGAGAAGAGAGACACTTTCAAGATACTCACCCACGCCTACAAATACCTCCACAACACCGGACCCCAATACCTCAACGAGAGAATCCCCTTCCACGCACCCAAAAGAAACCTCCGATCCACCAACCTCGCCCTAGCCGAAAGCCCGCGCATCCAAAGAGCCAGAACAGGAGGAAGAGCTTTCTCCTACATCGTGACCAAGACCTGGAACGAGCTCCCAATCGACATCAGACGCGCCCCCTCCCTGAGCGTCTTCAGAAAGTCACTCAAAACCTGGCTAATCAGCTGAATGGAGCTGCTCAACCTCCCCCCCCCTCCCTCCAGTGCCTTGAGACCCTCGTGGGTGAGTAGTGCACTTACAATCCCCTGATTGATTGATTGATTGATTGAGATGGCATGGTATGGAAAATAACGATGAACTGGGATGCGGCCCGAGCAACTACCAGTGGCTGAAATTAAAGCAAGCATTACATTCATCACTTTTCTGTATACTTCTGGATAGTGAAGGAGCAAGAACACATGGTAAAAACAATTCAGTGGCTGTCTGATATTCGAGGTTGAATAGTGGGTGAGTGGCCATAATGACTTTCTTTACTTATTTCCTTTGCTTTGAGGGAGCAGACCAAAACTGATCTATCTTGTTAACACTTGCCATCATTGTCAACATTTCAGCACCAGTTGTGTTACTATAAGTCCTCATTATCAGGACAAAAGGATAAATCAGAAACAAGCCTAACTAACATCAGGTAGCTCAGAACAAGGTAAATTGGCTCAGGAGTTTGAGCAATAATTGGAGGCATATATATAGGGACTATGAGAAAATGCCCCTTTTGCATGGTCACCTCCCATTTTTTGGGAGAATTTTATTGCTGGTTTTTAGACTTTGTACACTGGGACACAGCTAACCAGTGCCTGGTGTATGTACCATGACCCCGAAAACATCTAGAGGTTCGCTAATTCTTGATTAGCGTATTTAACGTTCTTATAAGTCCATAGCATATGGTGTGGATACACTCCTGGCATGAAAATTTAAATCAAACACAAGGAGATGATGGACGGAGCACTGAAACTTTTCAGACACTCACCCCCAGTCACAGATCTGGGTTGAATCCATCATCGTTCTTTAGCTCACTTCGCCACCCCAGTTCAGACACAGATATATGCAAATCAGTCTTGACCCTGTGCCTCATGGGAACAGTCCAGCCTGAACTGCCAAGCCATGTCTTCCCTGGACCGGAAACAAGTGTCCTGGGACCGGGTTCAGGCTAACAGCCCTCATCAACCAGGCTAGCATCAATCCAGTGGCAAAGTGAGCAAGGGACCCACGTCTGGGCATACCCTGCCAATTTGGGGGTGAATGTTTGCATAGTCCAGCATTCCGTCCATCAATTGTTTCTTTTGCATATGAAAATTTAAATGTCACCTGTGGACTGCATCACTTATTGCACCACCAACTAGTATGACAAAGGAAATGACTTCAGGCCCACCAGTTTTTTAAGGATTATTATATTACACAATTACAGACTTAGGTACTCTAATATCTTTTGCCATTTAAAATCATTCAGAGATCTCAAAGCCAACTGTTTCAGATGTTTTTGATGTTTTTTCCCCGAATCATTTGACTGGATGCTTGTTTGATATTCTAATATTTAGCAAGTTTAATTTTCCTAATAAATGTAAAACAATCAATCTGTGTTTAACTATAATTAAACTTGCTCTCAGGACAAAACTTTAGGCCAAGCGATAATAATTGAATCTCTGCTTGATTTAACACAATGTCAGACCAATTGATGACTGTATTGTTAGTCTTTTTTACTTTCGTCTCCATTTGTTGCCTTGTTGCTTCTTGTTCTTTGTGTTTGTTGTGTTTCCTCCTTTCCCGTCATCTTTGATTTCTTCTTTTCCTTCTGTATACTTTTGATTGTGCAGATGAAGTGTTTGTCGGCGGTCCCGCTGTAAAAAATCTAATTCTTCTGCGAGCGTTGAATTTCCCAGGTCTCCCCCTCTAACATTTGAGGACACTCTTCCGTCTTCTGAATCTGTTTCACTTAGCGCTGAACTGAGATCTGACACGGATGTTGCAATAGCTGTCTGATTGCTATTTTTTTTATTCTGTCCCGCTATGTTGGAATTAGTGAGACGTTGCCTTTTGATGGAATCAAATTTCCTAGAAAAAGTGAATACCTGGCCTGTTTCATAATCTGTTTTGTCTCTCGCAAATTTATACGATTTTCTTGTTTTTATCACATCTTCATGTTTTTTTAAGTCTTTCCATTATTTCACCCCGCATTTTAGAAATTAATTCCTTTTGTTCAGATTTGTCCAGTTCCACATTGTTACGTTCCATTTCTTTTAATAATGATTCCCGGTATATATGATATAAAATTCAACAAATAATAATATTACATATATTTAAACAATATTGAAAAAAGTATAAAAGTCTGGGAATAATAGATATATTATTCCTACTGCAGTCTGTGCAACAGTATGTAAAGCATTGTACTCTGGAGAGGTACAATTTACTATTCACACTCCAGTGTGTGCAACAGTAGAGAAAGTGCTGGACATCGGAGGGGTAACATTTACTATTCCCCATCCAGTTGGTGAAACAGTAGGGTAAGTCTTGGACTTCGGAGGGGTTAAATGTACTATTCCCACTCGAGTCTGTACAACTGTAGGGAAAGCGTTGGCCTCTGGAGGGGTAACATTCACTATTCCCACTCCTGTCTGTGAAATAGTAGGGAAAACTTTGGACTCCGGAGGGGTGACATTTGCTATTCCCACTCCAGTCTGTGCAACACTAGGGAAAGCATTGGACTTCAGAGGGGTAAAATGTACTATTTCCACTCCAGCCTGTGCAACAGAAGGGAAAGCATTGGACTTCGGAGGGGTAAGATTTACTGTTCCTACTCCAATCTGTGCGACAGTAGGGAAAGCGTTGGCCTCCGGAGTGGTAAAATGTTCTACTCCTACTCCAGTCTGTGCAACAGTAGAGAAAGAGTTGTACTTCAGAGTAGGTAAATTTACTATTCCCACTCTCGTCTGTGTAAGAGTAGGGAAGGCATTGGACTCTGAAGGGTAAAATTTACTAATTCACACTCCAGTCTGTGCAACAGTAGAGAACGCGTTGGAATCCGTAGCGGTAACATTTATTATTCCCACTCCAGTCTGTGCAGCAGTAGGGAAAGTACTCAACTTCAAACACATAACATGTATAAAGCATAACCCTATTAATTTATAACAAATATAAAACTCTTAATATGAACGTTATTAATTAACCAAAGAAAATATAAAAATTAAAAATAATTACACAATCAACATGATTAGTAAACAAATTAATAATTAATTATCAATTTTAAAAATTGAAATGCACATATTACTTAATTAACTTACCACACTGTAACACCACAAAACCTCCCACACTTAAAAGATAACTAAAATAAATAAATAAAATACAATTAGCATGATTAATAATACATTAATTATTAATAATTTAATAACCAATTACAAATTAATTAATAATTAACTTCCCACTCTATACCCCTAAAAACTCAGAAGCCCACACCCAATATATAACCTACAAAATATGATTAGAATACAATTTACATAATTGATAATCAATTAAATCATTACTAATACATTGTTAATTAATCGTTAATGAGTTATTATTTAATTAACTTCCCACCCTATGCCCCTATAAACCTAGTATATAACTTAAAAAGTATAATTATTACACAATTAAAAAATGTAGTAATCAATTCTATAATTAATGATACATTAATGATTATTTGTTAATTAATTATTACTTAATTAACTTCCCAACCTATACCCTTACAAACCCAACAACCTGCACCTAATATAACTTAAAAAATATAATGATTACACAATTTTCATATTTATTAATCAACAACTAATTAACTTCCTATCCTATACCACTGTAAACCCAGCAGCCCGCACCTAATATATAACTTAAAAAATATTACACATTTGACATATTTATTAATCAATTAAATAATGTATAATAAATTAATTATTAATTATTGATTTATTATAATGAATTAACTTCCCACCCTCCACCCCAAAAAACATAGCAATCCCTTACAACAATATAAATTACTATTAACAATTAAATTAAAAACTTATAAATCACTTAAAATTACAAAGTATATTTCCAACTATTATTAATAGCTATGCAAAGAATAATCACACATAAAACCAATATCTAACACACATAAAGATAATTAAAGAACAAGATTTTTGACTACTATAATATTGAAAATGATATTGACAACAAAGCTATTATTGAAAACAATATTACTTACCTGAAAAATCAATATTCTAAGCAATGATATTTTTGTATCGCAATCATTTTTTTTCCGATATTTTTGCACCTTGATATTTTAAATCCAATATTTTGGCCAAATACCTTTGGGATTCCCTAGAAAAGGCAGACCGTACATCTGATATGTGTCAATAATGGAGGGAATACATTCATGGCAGGTGTGCGATAGAGATGGGATCAAGGTCCACCTCTAGAAAAAAACTTTGACACCTTTCTCTTGACAAATCTCTCCTCCATACACCTACTATCATCCTTCAATTTCCGATTTAGATCCCCCTCTGTACATACCGCCACCCCAATGCATTTAGCCTGACAGCAACCTTCTACTACATGCTCTACTTCTCTCCTCCTGTGGGGGTGTGTGGAGCCAGATCATGTAGTTCCTTGTAGTGATTCACTGGAAAGAAAAATACATGTTCTGTTTCCCCCATCAGTGAAGATTCTCTTCCTCTTGAGGGGGGGTGGTCTGCTTTCTCGATGCTGTAGTAGGTCTCTGGTGACCCCAACAGCATGCAGTACATGGGGAAGAGTGCAAAAAGAACAGATGATGGACAGAAGGCTAAACAAACATTCACCAACAGTCACAGATCTGGGTTAAATTCATTATTTTTTTGCTCGCCAAGCCATTCCAATTTGGACCCAGCCATATGCAATTCAATCTTGACCCTGCTCTCCATGGGAACAGTCCAGCCCGAACTGCCAGGCCAGGTCCTCCCTAGACCGGAAACAAGCATCCTGGTAACAGTTTTGGGATATCACCCTTCATCAGCCAGGCTAGCTTGAATTTGGGGCATAGCGAGCATGGGACCCCCAGATCAGGGCATACCCTTCCAACTAAGGGCGGCAAATGCAAAAAGAACAGATGATGGACAGAATGCTGAACAAATCAAACATTCACCCCCAGTCACATTATACAGTTTTCAATAAACAATCAATGCAACATCATCACATACATAAAAAAGTTCAATAATCTGGGTTAAATCCATCATTTTTTTGCTTGCCACGCCATTCCAGTGATACCCCGAAACCGGTCACAAGATGCTTTTTTCAGGTCAAGGGAGGACCTGGCCTGACAGTTTTGGCTGGACTGTTCCCATGGGGAGCAGGGTCAAGACTGATTTGTATATGGCTGGGTCCAAACTGGGGTGGTGTGATGAGCAACAAAACAATGGATTAAACCCAGAGCTGTGACTGGGGGTGAATGTTTCATTTGTTCAGCATTCCGTCCATCATTTGTTCTTTGTACAAGGGTATGTCCGTAGGATCCAGGATGCTGGCTGTATTTTTATGTGATTCTAGAGTTAGGGCCTGATTATGAATTTGACGGTCCTCCTGTATGACCACCACTGCTGCGCCCACAGGAAGACCGCCAAGCCCGTTGTGCACCCGCCCACCAGATTCCGAGTAGAATCCAGGGTGAGTGGGCGGTGCGGCGGCAGTCCCACAGCGGTGGCATGCTTTGGCTGAGGATTACAGCCAGCAGTCATGCTGACGCCGTGGGACCGCTGCCACATTGTGTGCACATTGGGGCATGCACCATATTGTGGATGCCACACAGTGCACCCAGGAGCATGGGGGGGCACATCTTGTGCCTCCTGCTATCACCCCATGAGCAAATTTACCCGGGGGCCCTGTGGGGGCCCCTTTCCCTACATTTCCACCAAGCATTTCATGGTGGGTTCACCGCCATGAAATGCTTGGTGGAAAGGCAGGTTGTAATTCACTCGGCGGTGCCAGCATCGGCACCACCGCAAATTCAGCCTCCAATCCGCACAGCCATGGGATCCTGGATCCTGTTGCTGGTGGCGGTCCTGTGTCAGTCTGTCCGCCACACTTCTAATAGAGTGGGCGCAAGGGTGGCGGCGGTTGGACCGCCACTTCGGTTACGGTGATCCCAGGACAGCCGTACTTGTAATAAGACCCTAAATGTTTGTCTTATGTATGAGATTTCACTCAGGAAAGATGCTTACCTATGCTTTTCAATTTGAAGTTCTACGTAGCGTGAGCAGAGATATATGCTTACTCTTCATTGAACTACACCTACAGGCGAATGCCTAAAGGACACCCATAAACTGACTAGTAGCAACTGTAAGGTTGTAATTTGTCTTCACCCCTCACATCATTCTACCAATGGATGGGAAAATCTGGCCGAATTTGGTGGATCTAAAGTTTTCTGAGCAGGCGTTGGGATGCATCTTCGTGTGTGGAGGTCGCTGCACATTGATTTCCCTACATGAATAGTAGGGATAGATGTAACGGTAACAGGTGCAATTCTTTCTAAAGTAATTGCTCGTAATTGCTGCAAAATTACTAGTGATTATGCGTAGTTGTTTGAAAAGCATAAACCAGCATTTAGCTCTATTTTCTTAGTGTAGAATGCACTCTTGCATCCACAATGGGCCAAAGGATGCATTTTGCACTAAGAAAATAGTGCTTAATGCCACAAGACACGAACAGCAGCAGCCAGCAGCCACTTGCTCTCTTAGGGGCCGATTACGATTGCGGAAGGCCCGTCACCGCCAGCCATGCGGTGGCGGTCCTTCCGCAATCGTACCGCGATATTCCCCCCGCCACATTACGATGGTGGAGGGAATCGGCTCTGACCGTGGTGGACGCAAAGACCGTTAGCCACTGGTCCGCCAAAAGCAATCATACAGGCCCCTTGTGTTGGGGGGAGGTGTGGGTGCACTGGGGGGTACACATGGTACCCCCCTACATTTCACAGCACAACGTGGCAGGCACTGTGTGGTGCCTGCCACGTAGTGCAGTGAAATGCACATCCTGCCTTTTGGCATCGCGGCGGGTGCTGCAGTCAGCAGCACCCGCCGCAATGTTAAATGGCAGGATGCTACCGCCATGGTGGTGGTCACATCCTGATTTGATGTGTGGGACCGCCGCATGTATGGCGGTCGGTCCCGGTCTCCACCACTATGGCGGACGGACTCCAGTCCGTCCGCCATCCTAATGACCTTCTTAGTTTGCTGTTCCTAAGCTCCTGCAGTCAGATTTTTGCCCCAAAGTAATTGTGTAATTTCGGTAATTTCACATCACAAGAATAATGTGTAGTTAAATAATTTACCCTGATTGCTCCAATGTTATTAAAATTCATCCCAGGCCAATTTTTTCTGAGTACCCATGTTTTTAGCCATGGTATACAGGCAAGCCCAAACTCACACAATGAGGATATGCATCAAATTTTATATGCAGGCTCCTGCATGCTAAATAAAAACATTCAATGACCTGTGCTTGACTTTTTAAAAAAATGAAGAAGCTTCCTCAATATGACTGCAAATAAATAAAACATTTAGAGTAATTGTCAATGCGGAAATGGTTGCTGGGATTTCTCGTTTAAGTATAGCAATTTCCTCCTTAAAAAGACGTGATTGAGTCGTCTTCATGTTCAATACCGTTCATAGAGGATGTAAGATCTTAACTGAGAAACAATTTCGAGGTTATCACGTACCTGATTCAACATCCCCATACCAATTAAAAAAACATTAAATAGAAACCATTTCCACATAACATTAACAGAATAAACAAACACAAAAAGAGCTAATCTTCATGCATTTATTACAATCATAATTCAAAGGCACCACCTGATATCTCAGAAAAACAGCTTACTTGAAAGAAGGCAAATCATTTTGATGATTCCTTCTCATTTTAGTCTATTGTTTATCTGTGTTTTGTAAAAGTAGAAGATAACGGGCAAGATATTATTTCTTACAGTATTTTGAAAACATTTCCAGATATTGCTTGACTCCAGCAAGCTACAAAGTAAATCCTGTTCTGCAGCTCAAGGCTAAGGAGAACTCCCAAGGAGCTCACTAGTTCATGTAATTTATTTGTATTGGTTTAAATGTTGGAACCATAAAAACGAGGCAAATAACATTTCACTTTGACATGCACAAGAATACAGAATTGAAAACCTTCCCAATCTCACTGAAAAAGGCGACTACTGTCTTTCCATTAATCTAATCAGGAGAGTAACAAATCATTCACAAAATGTAAAATAGTAGGACGATCAGACAATGAATAGTGTTCACATGTGTGCAACGAAAATCAGAAAGTAACTTACAATGTAATAAGTAATAACACAAGATGCTTTAGTCCTTATCAATCTTGGACATATAGCCTTAGATGACTGTGACGTCCTTCACATTGTTAGCGCACAATTATTTAACTCTAGAGCAGCAAGGATCCAGAACCCTCATCCCCACATGGTGGCATGCTTCATCATGGGGTTCGTTCCCCACCTGAGACAGGTATCCGCCATGGAATCAGCCTGAGGTCTCATAGAATTGCTAGTGTGCCTTCTCTTGCTCTTTTCGGTAGGTAGCAACCAATCACCTGTGGGTTTTGTCACTTAGAAGTGTCTATGAAAATGTAATCAAAATTGCTTAGTGGCATTTTTGACCCATATTTTAGTTGTACCCTGCTCGGATAAGATTAAAACAAAGGAGTATTGGGTGATTCCACTGGTGTCAACATGATGGGACAGTGTCAAGACTGATTTACATATGGTTGGGTCCAAACTAGGGTGGTGTGGTGAGCAACAAAATATTGGATTAAACCCAGGGCTGTGAATGGGGGTGAATGTTTGCTTTGTTCAGCATTCTGTCCATCATTTGCTCTATCTACAAGGGGAAGCCCGTAGGATCCCGGATGTTGGCTGTATTGTTACGTGATTCTAGAGTTAGGGTCTGATTTATGAGTTTCACGGTCCTCTTGTAGGACCACCACCGCTGGGCCCACAGGAGGACCACCAAGCCCGTTGTGCACCCACCCACACAGACTAATGGGTGGTCTGAGATCACCCATTAGTCTCAGACCCATAAGTAGTTCAATCTCACCCCTTAAATCGGATGCTAGTCTGGTATGGTGGTGAAGAAAGATAAGAGTAGGAAAGGGTGTAGCCTGCATGACAGGAAGTTAAAAAGAAGCAGTTACAGCTCACCCATTGCCACACTTCCTCCTCTTTGTCCCTGGGGATCCTGACTATTAGGAGAGACTGGTGAAAGTATGAAGTCAGGAGGTAGGTAAACTGATATATTTTTAGTTGGATCAGCTAAAGGCTTTCTCAAGCCTGATATTTATCTATATGGAAGAAATGTACAATATTTGCCCAAAGGTGACCAAGTTTAACACATACAATAATGTTGAAAATACTACCAATGTTGATGTAATAAGCACAAAATTGAAAAAGCAGCAACGAAAGGATACTTTAAAGTGAACTGAACATTCTGAATCAGTTATGACCCTATGTGAAATAACCTGGCACATTAAATTGGCTAGTGATACTAAATTAAATTATGAAATTAATATATGGTACACATTCATATTTCCAGGCTTCAAAAGGAGAAATACATGTTTAATGTGCAAATTTTTAAAAAAGGTATAAAAAACCCGAAGACTGATCATAACCCAGATCCACAAAAAAGGATACCACAGGAATGAGTAAACACCTTTGAGGGATTATAGCCTCAAAAGTAACCTTAAATAAATAAATGATATGATTCTGCCCAAAAAACGCTGAATGAGTGTATGCGTAACACATCAGATCTAAATAAATCTGAATTATGTCATAAAATCATGTTAGGCTTTAAAAGGTAGCTCTCAGGAAATGCACATCAAGTTGTGAATACTTGCAGAATAGTGAAAAACGCCTTCTCTGAATGCAATTCATTTCAGAAAAATAATATCAAATCTATGCAGTTAGTTGGAAAAACATTACTCACAGTTAAAAAATACGATTAAACAATTGTAAGAAAATGTTGGCATTATATAAATTTAAAAACCATATTCATTCTTTTTTTCTGATAAAAAATAAAATTACATATTACTAAAATTATAATGTGTGTATATTAAAATTGAATTGAATAAAAAAGACTTAGGGGTTGATTCCGATTCGGGCCGGAAAACGTACCGACCGACTCGGTACGGGAATTAAGTCCGACCGACACGTACCGGCGCTGCCCGAACCGGGTAGTACGATGAAATGCATGTGAATCACGACCGACTCGAACGGAACTCAAGCCGAACGACCGACCCGGACGGAAACAAGCTATCCGGCCGGGAAACCACGCGAATCGAACCGACCGACACGCACCAGGAATTAACCCGAACGAAACGTACCCGCGAACTCCGACCCGCGCAGTACGATGCAATGCGTGCAAAATCAGACCGATTCGCACGGAGCTCAAGCCGTACGACCAACACGCATACAAAAGCCAGCCGAACCAACACAATACTCCGTGACCGACGCGTATGCCGCACATGAAACCTAGCTGAAACACAGCGGGAACGACTCGGAGAAGCGCGCACGAGACAACTGCAGCGTCCTACTCGGTCAGAAGAACGTCTCCTACATGCACAAAAATTACAAAGGAAAAAATACAAAAAAGAGGGCCAAACAAGCAATGACAAAGTCAATAAATACAGGGGGGGGGGAAATGGAACAAGGACACACCCCCAACTCCACCTATATAAAGGCCACAAATCCCTACCATGATCCTTTGCAAATTCCACTGACCTGCCAGCACAGAACACCATCAGACAGCAACCACAGACACACTCACAGCTCATCCAACACACAAGCCACACACCATTAGCACCTCAACAAATAGCACCCTCACACACACCCAGCAAAACCTACACTCACCCACCCTCACTTGCACACACACACACATCAATCACCACCACCACCCATCACCATGCCCCCAAAGAAGAATCATAAGTTCCTAGATAGTGAATTGGAAGTCCTGGTAGACGAGATCCTGAGGGTAGAGCCACAGTTGTTTGGCACATTGGTCCAACAGACCCCCATGGCGCAGAAAACCAAGATGTGGGAGAGGATTGTCGACAGGGTCAACGCACAATCACCATGTTTGCGCACGAAGGAAGACATCCAGAACAGGTGGTATGATGTGCGCAGGAGGGTCAGGGACCTCCTGAAGAAGGATTACATCCTGAGCCAGCACACCAGCAGTGGCCCTCCTGCCAAACCACTAAACCTCAGGCCCTGGGAGGAGAAGGTGCGGGCCATCCTACCACCAGTGAGCGTATATGGACTAACAAACATCCCAGAGCCTGGTGAGTACACAACAAATATACACTATATGGTATGACAATACACACACATCACTGTCAAGGGGATAGTCAAACCATGCACCCTTAGCAAATCCACAGCAACCAAAAGATAATCATCCCAAGATGTGAATGCCAGTCAGACAAACACAATACCTGCCATCACATAGTGACATGTAACTGTGTCATGACATGTACAAACCTAACAACAAATAGAGCAAGGCAGTGGCACAAATATAACCAACAAACACTGTCTGATATTTTGCCACCACTAGAACACCACCTCACAGGGAAGCTCACTGAAAGGAAGGAATTCTGTGTATGCTGGTGAATTCAGTGTAGCCAATAGCATGATGGGAGTTGTAGTCACAGATAATGGTCAGCCTCACAATTGGCCCATCAACACCACCCTGAACCATGCTCACATCACAGGGAGTGGAAAAGGACTGACAAGATGGCTGACACTGGGTACTGCTGTGGGGAGCACAAGGCCCTGCTGGGAACTGTGCAACAACCAACAGCAGGACACCACTGACTGACATCCTGAAAGACAACTTGCACTCCCTGCAATGGAAGCACGTTCCATGGTGGGATATCTGGCTGGGTGGGAAGGAGGACTGACAGCACTGACCATAGTTACAAGCAGCTCTCCTCACACACCCCCTCAACACAAACTCCACATAACCCACCTGGGAGAATGCAATGCCTCACACTCTAAATGAAGATCCCACAAAGAACCACCACCCTGGGTTATGCTGTGTGAAGCACAAGGACACTCTTGGGACTTTTAGCCAAACAAACGCCAGGACAACACTGTCAGCCCTCCTGTCAGCACAGGCACACTACCCCACAGGGAAGCAGAGTCAAAAGGAAGGAAGTATGGGCATGCTGGGAAGGGGGGTGTAGGCAATAGCATGATGGGAGTGGTAGTCACAGCTCAACATCCCCCACCCACATGGCCCAGCAAGCTCACACTGAACCATGCATACCTCACAGGGAGTGAAAAGCCACTTCAAAGATGTCTGACACTGGCCTCAGCTGTGGGGAGCACAAGGCCCTGCTGGGAACTGGGCACCAACAAACAACAGGACCACACTGTCAGCCATCTTACCATTGCTGTCACATTCACACACAGTGAAGTCCACTCAAAAGGAAGGAAGTATGGGCATGCTGGAAAGGGGGGTGCAGGCAATAGCATGATGGGAGTGGTAGTCACAGCTCAACATCCCCCACCCACTTGGCCCAGCAAGCTCACACTGAACCATGCACACCTCACAGGGAGTGAAAAGCCACTTCAAAGATGTCTGACACTGGCCTCAGCTGTGGGGAGCACAAGGCCCTGTTGGGAACTGGGCACCAACAAACAACAGGACCACACTGTCAGCCATCTTACCATTGCTGTCACACTCACACACAGTGAAGTCCACTCAAAAGGAAGGAAGTATGGGCATGCTGGGAAGGTGGGTGCAGGCAATAGCCTGATGGGAGTGGTAGTCACAGCTCAACATCCCCCACCCACATGGCCCAGAAAGCTCACACTGAAGCATGCACACCTCACAGGGAGTGAAAAGCCACTTCAAAGATGTCTGACACTGGCCTCAGCTGTGGGGAGCTCAAGGCCCTGCTGGGAACTGGGCACCAACAAACAACAGGACCACACTGTCAGCCATCTTACCATTGCTGTCACACTCACACACAGTGAAGTCCACTCAAAAGGAAGGAAGTATGGGCATGCTGGGAAGGTGGGTGTAGGCAATAGCATGATGGGAGTTGTAGTCACAGATATTGGTCACCCTCACAATTGGCCCATCAACACCACTCTGAACCATGCTCACATCGCAGGGAGTGGAAAAGGACTGACAAGATGGCTGACACTGGGTACTGCTGTGGGGAGCACAAGGCCCTGCTGGGAACTGTGCAACAACCAACAGCAGGACACCACTGACTGACATCCTGAAAGCCAACTTGCACTCCCTGCAATGCAAGCACGTTCCATGGTGGGATATCTGGCTGGGTGGGAAGGAGGACTGACAGCACTGACCATAGTTACAAGCAGCTCTCCTCACACACCCCCTCAACACAAACTCCACATAACCCACCTGGGAGAATGCAATGCCTCACACTCTAAATGAAGATCCCACAAAGAACCACCACCCTGGGTTATGCTGTGTGAAGCACAGGGACACTCTTGGGACTTGTAGCCAAACAAACGCCAGGACAACACTGTCAGCCATCCTGTCAGCACAGGCACACTACCCCACAGGGAAGCAGAGTCAAAAGGAAGGAAGTATGGGCATGCTGGGAAGGGGGGGGGTGTAGGCAATAGCATGATCGGAGTGGTAGTCACAGCTCAACATCCCCCACCCACATGGCCCAGCAAGCTCACACTGAACCATGCACACCTCACAGGGAGTGAAAAGCCACTTCAAAGATGTCTGACACTGGCCTCAGCTGTGGGGAGCACAAGGCCCTGCTGGGAACTGGGCACCAACAAACAACAGGACCACATTGTCAGCCATCTTGCCATTGCTGTCACACTCACACACAGTGAAGTCCACTCAAAAGGAAGGAAGTATGGGCATGCTGGGAAGGGGGGTGTAGGCAATAGCATGATGGGAGTTGTAGGCACAGATATTGGTCACCCTCACAATTGGCCCATCAACACCACTCTGAACCATGCCCACATTACACGGAGGTGAAAACAACTGACAAGATGGCTGACACTGGGTACTGCTGTGGGGAGCACAAGGCCCTGCTGGGAACTGTGCAACAACCAACAGCAGGACACCACTGTCAGCCATCTTGCCATTGCTGTCACACTCACACACAGTGAAGTCCACTCAAAAGGAAGGAAGTATGGGCATGCTGGGAAGGGGGGTGCAGGCAATAGCATGATGGGAGTGGTAGTCACAGCTCAACATCCCCCACCCACATGGCCCAGCAAGCTCACACTGAAGCATGCACACCTCACAGGGAGTGACAAGCCACTTCAAAGATGTCTGACACTGGCCTCAGCTGTGGGGAGCACTAGGCCCTGCTGGGAACTGGGCACCAACAAACAACAGGACCACACTGTCAGCCATCTTACCATTGCTGTCACACTCACACACAGTGAAGTCCACTCAAAAGGAAGGAAGTATGGGCATGCTGGGAAGGTGGGTGTAGGCAATAGCATGATGGGAGTTGTAGTCACAGATATTGGTCACCCTCACAATTGGCCCATCAACACCACTCTGAACCATGCTCACATCACAGGGAGTGGAAAAGGACTGACAAGATGGCTGACACTGGGTACTGCTGTGGGGAGCACAAGGCCCTGCTGGGAACTGTGCAACAACCAACAGCAGGACACCACTGACTGACATCCTGAAAGCCAACTTGCACTCCCTGCAATGCAAGCTAGTTCCATGGTGGGATATCTGGCTGGGTGGGAAGGAGGACTGACAGCACTGACCATAGTTACAAGCAGCTCTCCTCACACACCCCCTCAACACTAACTCCACATAACCCACCTGGGAGAATGCAATGCCTCACACTCTAAATGAAGATCCCACAAAGAACCACCACCCTGGGTTATGCTGTGTGAAGCACAGGGACACTCTTGGGACTTGTAGCCAAACAAACGCCAGGACAACACTGTCAGCCATCCTGTCAGCACAGGCACACTACCCCACAGGGAAGCAGAGTCAAAAGGAAGGAAGTATGGGCATGCTGGGAAGGGGGGTGTAGGCAATAGCATGATGGGAGTGGTAGTCACAGCTCAACATCCTCCACCCACATGGCCCAGCAAGCTAGCACTTAAGCATGCACACCTCACAGGGAGTGAAAAGCCATATCAAAGATGTCTGACAATGGTGCTCTGTTGTGTGGAATACCAGGCCCTGCTGGGACCTGTGCACCAACCAACAGCAGGACACCACTGAATGACATCCTGAGAGTCAACCTGAACCCACTGCAAGGGTGGCATGCTTCATGGTGGGATAACTGGGCTTGGTGGAGAAGGATGGCCGGATGTCCACCAAATACAACCAATGCTGGCCATGCACACACCTCAACATTCACATTGAAATGCCTCAGGTTTGCAGGACAATGTGCTACACCAATATCAACCTCTTACTGTGACAACTTAGGACAATGCAATGTACAGGCCCGCATCCAGAGGTACAGTCACAACTGTAAGGTGTGTGAACCATTGATGCCTGTAGAAATATAACATACATTGTGTGTCTCTTCCAAAAACAGGTGATGATGGGGACACAGCAGCAGGCGAGGAGGAGTCCCTGTCCCAGGCTCCGGGGGACACTGAGCCCACTGGTGTGGAACAGCCTCTGCCCTCCTTGGATGACGAAGACCTACCTGGCCCCTCCAGCGTGAGTCATCATGCAGCACCAGCAGGACCAACATCTGCACCCCCTGCATCCACTGCTCCAACAACTGCCAACACACAGACCACCCCCGCCGACACGGACAGACCAAGGACCACCAATGACAACAGCACCGAGACCCTGGCCCAACGTCGAGCTATGGACAACGAGCCCAGTAACAACCCCCAAGGGGGCCTAGGGTCACCTGGGCGTAACACCGCAGGTCCCGCACGTGTCGCCTGGGGTGGTGGGAGGGGTGGTAGACATACGTCGCTGTTTGCAGAGGGGTCTGGACTGCATGATGACCCACAACTGGCACGCATTGCTGAGGCGTACCAGAATAGCACCGGAGAGGTCAGCCAGTTAGTGGGGATCCTCAAGGACATTCAACAGCAGCAGGCTGCCCATCATGCCCGCTTGGACTCCCACATGTCCCGTGTGGAGACACACATGTCCCGTGTGGTGACAGACATGTCTGGCATGGAGTCCAAGTGGGACACATTGGAAGAACTGACAGCGGTGCATAGGGACATATTGACATGCCTCCGCCAGATTAGCACCAACATGGCCACACCTCCCTGTGTGCCCACACATCTGGTGCTGCAACAACTGCAACTGCCACAGGGAGGGAGGAGGACTCTGGCATAGAGTCCCCTGCACCGCAGCAGCCTGCACGTGAGGGTCCCCCCCAAAGAAGAGGGGTCCTCCGAGGAAGGAAAACTGAGAGGTCGATGGCCATGTACATCCCCCAGGAAGCCAACACCTGTTCTGGAAATTCTCCTTTGTGTGCAAACTGTTCACCCTGTCGAATGCAACACAACTCTCTCACATGACATGGGGAGTTCAAGTTGGACTAATGTATCAGATGACTGTGGACTTCACTTAGGACATTTCTGCTACCAAGACTTGCAACTCATCTGGGAACTTTGGATCACAATCCCAATGTACAGCACCCACCATCCTGTGCACTATACTCACACATGTATGTAAATAAAATCACTAATACACCATACTTGCCTCTGTTGTGATTCCAACGTGGTTACTGTTATGGGGATGATGATCAGCTAAATTACACTGTGTATGCTAACTGCTACAGCAAGTACAACACCGTCATGTGAGTCATGGTGACGTGACACATATGAGGGAGACACACCATTAGGGCTACACAACACAGAGACACCAGGGCCATCGGACTCATCGCCTACACTGATGTTGCCAGGAAATACTGTGGAATGCACAGACACCACACCTATTCAGAGTCTGTGTCAACTAGCCCACAGGTGCAGTAAGCAAATGTCAGTCAGATGTGTGACCACAGACAACGCACATCCCAAAGTGAAGCACAGGTTTATTACACATTTGCAACATGTTGTTTCCACTACAAATGCAAGGTAATCCCACGTGGCAGTGGCCACACAGTCAAAAAGTGCAGAAGATATAAAGTCCAGGGGTGTGTGGCACATCACCAGTAGGGAAACGACTGCTGCCACCCTGAAAGCTGAATCATGGTGTCAGGGGATCCAAGTTGACCAAACAACTCTGTAAGCACCCTGTGAAGGACAGACATGACACACAGTCAAAACCACTGAAGAACAGGACAGAACTGTAATACTCATGCCCAATACATGTCACAAGATAACTACACAAAACCAAGTTAGCATGTCAACACTGTTGGGGAGTACAGACTACCTGTAAGGACACATCGCTGCACACATCCAGTCAAGTAGCACATGGCCACACTCAAACAGCACCAGAGCACCACCCACACATATCATGCAAACTCACATCATTCACATGACAACTCTCTGGATACTCACATTCAGCTGAAGAAGTTGGTGATGAGCTGTGTGCGGACATCACCATCATCATCATCACTGGCATCGTGGCCCAGGCCAGGATCCTCCACAGGTGGCGGACGTTGGTCATCGTCATCCAGGATGAGAGGCAACTCCTTCCGCACTGCCAGGCTGTGTAGCATGCAGCAGACGATGACAATCTTGCACACCTTTGCTGGGGCATATGGGAGGGCCCCTCCTGTCTTGTCCAGGCAGCGGAAGCGGCTCTTCAGGAGACCAAATGTCCGCTCGATCACTCTCCTGGTCCAACCATGTGCCTCATTGTAGCGCATCTGGGCTGGTGTCACAGGGTTCCTGAGGGGTGTCAGCAACCACGGCATGTTGGGGTATCCGGAGTCACCTACGGACAGACAATTGTACATTAGCTGAGTTGGAAAAGTGGGCGGAATACAACATAGCAGAACACACACAATGGTACAAAGTCAGTACACACCGACAAGCCAGGCACGCTGGTTCTGCATCTGTGACATCATCCTCGGGATGCGACTACTCCTCATCACGTAGGCATCGTGTGCCGAACCAGGGAAACGGGCACACACATGTGTGATGCTCATATCTGCAAGACATACCACCAGAGCATTGATCGAATGGTAATGTTTCCGGTTCCGGTATGCCTGCTCATGTGCCTGTGGTGGTACCAAAGCCACATGTGTCCCATCAATGGAGCCAATGACATGTGGCATCCTCCCCAGGGCATAGAAGTCACTCTTGACGTCAGTGAGTTGTTGACGTGTAGGGAAATAGATGTACTGGTTCAGGCATCTCAACATTGCCTCCAAAACATCGCGTAGCACACGGCTGAACATAGTCTGTGACATCCCACCAGCAGTCGCCACAGTGTGTTGAAAGGTACCGGTGGCAAAGAAGTGTAGGGCTGCCATCACCTTCACCTTGGGGGTCAGCGCTGTAGGGTACGGCTGGCCAGGTTGCAAATGTGGTGCCAAGCGCACTGCCAAATCCTCAATCAGCTGCCTGGTGAAGCGGTACCGTCGGATGCTGTCACGTTCCACCATCGTTGCCAGGTCAGGGAATAGTCTATGGACAGCTGGATCCCTGCAGTGCATAGGTGAAGAAAGAAAGATTGTCAGTCACCCCACATATGTGCCATTCACCATACTCAATTTCACATGATACATCATTACGAGACACAAGTACTTGATGTGTGTGCCGTTCTGTTCGGACATATCTGGCACCTACATGGCCATCATCTAACATCTCAGTACAACATGTGTTGAAAACAGGTTCCAGGTTGTGCTATGGGAAACCATTAGGCTGTGTCACAGTACCCATTTACTGCTGTCACGTTCCACACACACACCACAGTGACATGTCTGGACAGATGCGCCACAGGCATCACAGCTCATTGACAGGTAGATTCCCAGTGACCCTGTCTTGCCACATGGACACTGGCATGACATGGCGTATCATGTACATGTCAGAAAAACAAACATGACTCCCACAGGTAGTGGCCCCTGTTGCCTCCGCAGGACAGACATGGACGTCAGTGACGCACAACATCAAAGTCCATGCACAAACAACGTTGATGTGGAGACTGTCTCCCATTGTGCACATGGAATCAGAGACATCGGAAACACAACATGCACACAGACTGTGGAGGGCCATCACTATTGTGGCAATGGGTCACCCTGTGACGTACATGCCTTCCCCCATGGGACCCTGGGGGTATGTGACATGTCATACACATACACAACCTGGAAATGTGACCATGCCACATGCTCCGAAATGAACAGTTGCACATCACAGTGGTCATGTGCACAACACACAAAGGACCCTGTCCCCATGAACACGTGCACAGCCTGGGTGTGGCTGCCCCCAAGTGCCACCCCAAAAACCACATGTTTACCCCATACACAGAAAAGGTAATGCAGCCTTACATGCCTTAGGATACAGTGTGGACTGGGTGTGGTGTTGTAGGTGTGCCCCTGAGTCCCTGGCAAGTATATGTGGCTGGCATACGTTCACCAGTGACAAGCATGGTGACATATGCGAGTGACCTGTACAGGGACGCGTTGTACAGCAATGGACCGATCGGTGTGCCCGCACGGCCCATTACATCGGTAGTGAGCGGGTACGCGTTGTACAGCAATGGACCGATCGGTGTGCCCGCATGGCCCATTGCATCGGTAGTGAGCGGGTACGCGTTGTATCCCGGAATACGCGTTGTACAGCAATGGACCGATCGGTGTGCCCGCACGGCCCATTGCATCGGTAGTGAGCGGGTATGCGTTGTACAGCAATGGACCAATCGGTGTGCACGCACGGCCCATTGCATCTGTTGTGAGCGGGTACGCGTTGTACAGCAATGGACCGATCGGTGTGCCCGCACAGCCCATTGCATCGGTAGTGAGCGGGTACGCGTTGTACAGCAATGGACCGATCGGTGTGCCCGCACGGCCCATTGCATCTGTTGTGAGCGGGTACGCGTTGTACAGCAATGGACCGATCGGTGTGCCCGCACAGCCCATTGCATCGGTAGTGAGCGGGTACGCGTTGTACAGCAATGGACCGATCGGTGTGCCCGCACGGCCCATTGCATCGGTAGTGAGCGGGTACGCATTGTATCCTGGAATACGCGTTGTACAGCAATGGACCGATCGGTGTGCCCGCAAGGCCCATTGCATCTGTTGTGAGCGGGTACGCGTTGTACAGCAATGGACCGATCGGTGTGTCCGCACGGCCCATTGCATCGGTAGTGAGCGGGTACGCGTTGTATCCCGGAATACGCATTGTAAAGCAATGGACCGATCGGTGCGCACGCATTGGCTGGGGCCTGGCATGGCAACGGATGCGTTTTCGAAGCCTCAACGAGTCTGATGCAGTGAATTCAGTTGGCCAGCCACAACAATGTTGCAAATTCATGGGTGTCATGAAGTTTAACTTTTGAAGGATGCTGTGGGTGTGTATTAGTGGTGCAATTCCATGGATTGGCCAGATTCAGAAGATGCAAACGACTTGGACCTAACACTTTGGACAGATGGGACAGTATCTGCCTCTGCAGCACACATATAATGCTGGCTGTTCCCCTGAGGGCTCACTTGCCTGCACTACATGCTCCAGGACGACATCTGCCACCAACACTGCTGCTGTCTCTGCATCCTCTGGCTACTGCAATGGCACGTACTGTGGAGAGAGCCCCAGCCTTCAGCCTTGAGGAGAACCAGGCCCTGCTGGACAGCCTCCTTCCACAGTACAGCAAGCTGTATGGGACACCAGGGGAGCAGGTGAGTGTGCTGTCCACTACCTTACTAATTGTGCATGTTGTCTGACTAGCAAGACTTACAGTGTGCACACCACTGGCTAGCATGCTCACTGAGTAGTTCTCCCCCCCTCAAAGTGTGTAGTCACATGTACTGAACAGGTACAGTGCAGTAACAGTGCATTCCAACAAGGTTTACTTCCCATGCAATGATACCATGTAGTAACTGCTGGCAAACTGTTCATAGCCATCGTTACAATGCCTGTGTACATCATAAGCCCCTGTGATTGAGACATGTATATCCAACTGTGTGATGCACGGATATGTTGCATGTGTAGTAATGGCCTTTTCACTTTGTCATCCTCACCGGTTGATGCCCACCATAAGCAGGAAATCTGGCTGACCATCGCCCGGGCAGTAAGATCCGTGGGGGTCTACAAGCGCCGGATCCGCAACTGCCAGAAGAGGTGGCAGGACCTTCGGGGCTGGACACGGAGGATCGCAAGGGTCCAGCTGAAGCTGTCGCCTCCTCGCAGGAGGGGCGGACACCGGTCCCTGACCCCCCACATGCTCCGGATCCTGGCGGTGGTCTTCCCTGACCTGGATGGGCAGCTGAAGGACAGACAGCAGCAAGGAGGGGGTGAGTCCATGACTGCACTGTGAACTTTGTCTGACATGCTATGTGCCCTCCTCTGGCCTGGTTAAACTTCCACAGTACATCAGTCTTGTGGTCCAGGACCCATGTCCCTCAATTGTGCCATGCCCACTCCTCATCTGATATGCAGGTGTGGTCCTTACAGTCAGGAAATTGTGTCACTTGGGTACTGTGTCCTTGCATTTTGCTTCGCTCAAGGTGGGGGACAGCATTTGTTCCCGTGACTTTGTGGTGTGCTTCATGGGTGGGTCAATTGCTCACACAATGCCTAAGTCCTGACATGTAATCTGGGTGTAACTTTGATATGTGGTCCACTTGCTGATCTGAATCACCACATGTCCCTGGGGTATTTGGCACACCCCCATGCTGCGGGTGGGAACAATGTTTGGGCCTCAGGAGTATGTATATCAAGTGTGTCACACATGCTTAGCCACCTGTCTACTGTCCAGGGCTCATCCCTCCTTCAATTGGAGCAGGACAGGCATGCCTACTCCAAGGCATACAATACACTCTGTACTCCCACTCCCGTGTATCAGCTGACATGTTGTGATCAGTGAAATGTTCCCTCAGGTGTCTGCCTCTGTGTCATTGTGCTGTGGCTTCATTGTCAGGACTACTGGGATGTTAATCGGTTAGGGCTCAGCATGCCATCTGAGATGTGACCATGAGAGACGATACTTCTGTGACTTATAGGTGTTTGATCACTTGACTGTGCACACAGGTGTATGCGACTGTGAATTTCAGGCAGCTGTTTTTCATTCACAGCAGACTGTGAGGTGCTCAGGTTCAGAGAGTTGTGTTTCATGTCTCCCATATGTCCAATTGGTATGACGTGGACAAATAAGAGTTCAGATGATGTGGTTTGTGGGGTATGGACATGTGCACTTGTCAGCTACATAACTTGCATTCACCATGTCCTAGGATTGTGACACAGTGCAGACTGTTGTTGGCTGGCTGCCATGCCCATGTGACTGGAGACAGTGATGTATGACTTTGCAGGCATGCCTGTGCCATGGCATTGAACTTCCTAAGAGTGATCCTGCAGGGGAGTGACATGTGCAACATGCACCCCATTGTGGCATTGACTATCCGGACATGGGTGCATCATGGTGTCTGGTGCTGGTATGCATCACATGCATTTCTAATTAGACTCTGGCCATCCCTTTATCCGGACACCTGTACTGACTCAGTGGCAAGAGATGTGATGTGTGCATGTTCACATACTTCACCGTGTTCTCTGCAATGTCCAACAACTGTGTAGGTGGTGCATGTGTCCACACTGGGGTATTACCATCCGACAGGCACCAGACAGATGGGTGCAAGGCCAGGAGGGATGTGAGTGCCATGGTTGACCATCAGACTGACAATTGGCTTCTCCTAATCTGTGTGAGCACTTTTGGCAATGTTCAACTAAGGATGCCAGGGCTTGCTCTGTAATGTGCTGTACTTACTGTGGTGTGTGCGGTCAGTGCAGGTGACTGATGTTTGTCTGTTTCCCTAATTGTTTGCAGATACATCTATGGCCACAGGAGGGGACAGCTCCACGGACCAGGAGGAGCTGCAGAGCCAGACTGGGTCAACAGCCGAGTGGTCGGAGGGACCCAGTGGCACGGAGGGCGAGGGGAGCCACACCGAGGAGTCCTCAGCACCATCCACCTCAGCTGAGGACCACAGCAGCTCGGAGGATGACTCCCTTGTGGAGGCGGGTGTCAGCAGCCACCACACCCCAGCTAGTCTGTCTGGCCCCGCCACCACCACCACCACCACCGCCCTCCCATTGGCTCCCATTCCAGAGGTCCGTGGAGGCTCCCGTGTGCGGGAGCGTGTCTCCTTCGTGCCAGGCACCGCACCCCCTGCCCCTGTGTCCCCTGCTGCCCTGAGTGAGGGGTCTCTGTACCTACTTCGGCAGCTCCATGTAGGGCAGACAGCAATGCTGAGTGTCCTCCATGCACACACCACTCTGTTGACACAGCTGGTGTCGTTCATGGAGGGCATCTCGATGGGTATGTCTGCCCTACAGAGGAGCAATAAGTCCATGGACTCCTCCCTGACGGCAGCAGTGTCTCTCCTCCAACAGTCCCTCACCCCTCCTACCTCTGCCCCATCCACACTTCCTGGCACCCTACCTGTTCCAAGCACATGCACACCTGCACGATCACCCAAACACACAGACACGAGCAGCACAGAAACACCCAAAACAAAGGCAAGACGTGCACACAAGCATCCTCAGGGGACTGATACCACATCCACAGGGGATGGGGAACAGACACACACACAGGCATCCACAGTCACTCCGCAGTCCTCCAAATCCTCTCCCTCCAAGACCCCTTCCCTTGCCTCACCTGCAACCCCACCTACACAGAAAATCTTCCTCTGTGACCTCGGCCTCTTCCCCTCCGATCCCGCTGATCCAGCATACAGGGTGAAGAGGAAGTCCACCCACACAGAGGAGAGTGCCCCTCGCCCCCGGACACCCTCCCCCAGGCACAGACAGACGAGGGCCCCCACCCGCAAGTCCCCCCGGTCCCGGAAGAGCAAGACCCCGCCACCGCCCTGCAAGTCAAGCACACAGTCTCCTTCCTCCATCCCTCAGGCCCCCACAACACAGATACACCATCCCCAAAATGATCCGGCCTTCTCCACCTCCCACTTGCTCTTCCAGCACCACACCCCCGCTGCACATGTTAGTGCCACTGGTGTGGAGACCGTGTCCTCCCCCTCTGTCCTGCCCACCTTACCTGAACCCCATTCTACTCCCCTGGAGATGGGCACTGCAGTGGAGTCCACTAACACCCCGTCTGACTTGGGCACTGCAGTGGGGAACCTGTCCTCTCCATCTGGCCAGCCCACTGGAGTTGTGCCGGCACCCACACCATCCGACTCATGCCCCCCAGTTGTGCCGGCACACACCATGTCAGACACCTCCACTGCAGTTGTCAGTGACTCTCCAGCACCAGCCACCCCTTCCCTGCCTCCTTCTGGTGAGCCCTGATCCTGTCCCTGCGGTGCCTGGCCTGCCCCCCCGTATACCCTTCCGAGGGGAATGTCCCTGCTCCATATCAGTGCAGGCAAGCAGAGGGTGACATCTGCCACTGTCACCCTGTTTGGACTTGATTCATGGACTGGACATTGGCCTTTGTGTTTTTTCTTGACTTTAATTTTCAATATAACATATGCTGATTAAAGCTACTTTCAGTTCTCTAGTGGTTTTGCTTCAGATGTACATAATGTTGATGATGCTAACCATGCCCTTGCTGCAGTTATGTTGATTTTTGATGTCAGGTAAATGAAGTGTTACTGTGCAGGACCCCATGTGGTCCAGGGGGAATGTGTCCTATCCTGGTGTGTAGCCATGTCATCCTTTGTATCAATATGAGGGTGTCATGTTTTCCATATTTGCAAATGGGATTCCCTACCTGTTTTTTCAATATCACATCTGTGGCTTACACCCCTGCACATCAAATGTGCTTGCCATTGTTCAATTGGTCTATTTCCCTGACCGTGTGACCATCTCCACTGGACATGCATGTTTGGGTATCAATGGGGAAGGACTCATCTGTGGTATCAGTGCAACTTGCTATACATGTGTATTTGAACGGTGCAGATGATTTGGGTGACAATGCCATGACCAGGCTGATGTGACGTGAGCCTTCATTTTGTGTTAATTGTTGACTGAGTGACCAAGTGTTCTGCTGACATGATAGCGCCCTGCAGAGACAACGTATGGCACAGCTTTTCTTACACAGGAGTGGAGTCCCCTCATGGCAGTGTGTAATTCCGTGACATTGCCTGAGCCCAAGGTGTGTGTTGTGTGAGCATGTCTGTGTGTGTTCACTTCCATTTTGCTACGCAGGCTGGGGGCCCTAGTGATGTTCCTGTTTGTGATGCTTGCTGAGTTGAGCAATGTTCCCCCCAGATCTTCTCCCTGGGTGCTCTGTGATGTGGGTGCATGGCACATTACTGGTGATCAGGGTGTCATCCATAGGTGTGTTTGCTGTCAGGGCTGAGTTTGTGGGCAAACGCAGATGAGACACAGTCAGGATTCCCCTTGGCACTTGTTGGTTACACAAGTCATGTAATTTACAGTTTGCGTTAGCTTCCAGTGATTGTGACACGTTGTGTGTGTGACTGCTGCCACTCCTCAGGGTCAGAGCTGCAATGTTGGAAGTTGTCTATGTGTGTTGCTTGTGGGTGAGCTTGCCATCTTCATTGGTGTGTGACTGTGTCCGGGATCCCATTGTTTGGTGTGGATTTGACGTCATGCCCATGTACAGCATACTGTGCAGTGTGTGAGACATTCACAAGTCTTGTTGACTGGCCATGTGTGATGGGTATCTCCGCCTTAGTTCCCCCACCACCCCTGGGATTGTCATGGGTGCATGTGCAATGTCACCAGTCCATGTGAGCTTCACTGCTGCACATTGGTGGAGATCAAGGTGTGTGGTGTTGAGTGTGTGCAAATGAGAGTTGTTGCACGGCTAGACCCCTACCTCCATGTTGGCCTTGGCTGACAGGCTGTGCTGTTTTATTTGTGCTTGTGTAGGTGTGATGGTAGTTAGTTGCTCAGGACACATGAATGTGGTTCACAGTGTGTACGACATCTACCTTTGTCATCACAGTGAGATTGTCATGCAGGCCAGTGTCACCACAATGTGGGCTCCCTGGGGGTAGTGCAGTGGTGGGTCTGTCTCTTGCTGTGTTAGTTGCTGTTCCTACAAGCTTGTGTGACATTTGTAATTTGGGCTCCCTCATCTAACAATGCCTGATTGCCCACATAGGGGAATCCGATCCATGAGTTACTTTTGTGTGGCACTGTGTTGACATCTGTGTAATGGGGATTCAGGCCTCCTCGTGTGTTGTGTGTTTGCCTGGGGACACTGGCACACCACCCCCCTCACCTGTGGTGTTTGATATGAAGTGTGAGTCTGCCTGTTTGTGTTTGTGCATTTGCACCACTGCATTGGCATATCTTTAGTGTGCCATTGGCTGTATGTTGTTTGGTGGCTTACCCCTGCTGTCCCTGGGACTCCTAGGTCATCAGTCAGCACAATGATCATGGTTTGTATGTCCCATTGCTGCCATGGTATGGTATTTGTTCACTTGACATCTACAGTCTCCACAGGATATCTACATTTGTGTGTCCATTGGTGCAGATATGTGGATCTGCGTTGTGATGGTCACTTCTGTCATTGTGTTATTTGTGAATGTTGACAATGTGAGCCCCCATGGGTGATGTTTGTCTGCACATGGCCAAAGCGATGTTTCATTTGCACTGCACTGTTTGCCTCACCCAATCTCTGTTGCTATGGGACACAAGCACTACTATGCCACTGATGTGTTTGTTGTTGTGTGACCAGGAATCATCCATGCAGTTTGGCATTTGCAGCTTTTACCATGAATACACTTACATTTTGGTCACTGTGGTGATGGGGCTTTAGACCCCATTGCCACAATGTTCAAAATGTGCTTCAGCTATGGAACACACACTTACCTTTTGGTCACTGTGATGATGGGGGTTTAGGCCCCATTGCCACAATGTTCAAAATGTGCTTCAGCTATGGGCCCCACACTTACCTTTTGTTCACTGTGATGATGGGGCTTTAGACCCCATTGCCACAATGTTCAAAATGTGCTTCAGCTATGGAACCCACACTTACCTTTTGGTCACTGTGATGATGGGGGTTTAGGCCCCATTGCCACAATGTTCAAAATGTGCTTCAGCTATGGAACCCACACTTACCTTTTGGTCACTGTGATGATGGGGGTTTAGGCCCCATTGCCACAATGTTCAAAATGTGCTTCAGCTATGGAACCCACACTTATCTTTTGGTTACTGTGATGATGGGGTGTTCGACCCCATTGCCACAATGTTCAAAATGTGCTTCAGCTATGGAACCCACACTTACCTTTTGGTCACTGTGATGATGGGGTGTTCGACCCCATTGCCACAGTGGTCATGGTCGGCTTGCATTGTGGAGGCCACACACATTTATGTGTGACACATGTGACAGGGGGTCACATTGTATGTTCAATGTCATGTTCAGTGTTGTAGGCATTTGACACAGACTACACACGCTTGTCATGGTGTTGGGGGGATGTAATTTTCAGGCATTCCTTATGTTGGAGTATGCTGGTTGTGTCATGTATTACCCATCCTATGAGTGGGGGTTGTGTGGGTGGTAGGCATCCATCCCCCTATGAGTAGGGGTGGTGTTAGTGGTAGGCATCCATCCCCCTATGAGTGGGGATGGTAGTAGTGACAGGCATCCAGGCCCCCATGAGTAGGGGTGGTGGTAGTGCTAGGCATCCATCCCCCTATGAGTGGGGATGGTGGTAGTGACAGGCATCCAGCCCCCCATTAGTAGGTGTAGTATTAGTGGTAGGCATCCATCCCCCTATGAGTGGGGATGGTAGTAGTGACAGGCATCCAGGCCCCCCTGAGTAGGGGTGGTGGTAGTGGCAGGCATCCAGCCCCCCATTAGTAGGGGTGGTGGTAGTGGCAGGCATCCAGCCCCCCATTAGTAGGGGTGGTGGTAGTGACAGGCATCCAGGCCCCCATTAGTAGGGGTGGTGGTAGTGACAGGCATCCAGCCCCCCATTAGTAGGGGTGGTAGTAGTGGCAGGCATCCAGCCCCCCATTAGTAGGGGTGGTGGTAGTGGTAGGCATCCAGGCCCCCATGAGTAGGGGTGGTGGTAGTGGCAGGCATCCAGGCCCCCCTGAGTAGGGGTGGTGGTAGTGGTAGGCATCCATCCCCCTATGGGTGTGTATGGCATTGGTGATGGCCATCCCGCCCCTATGGTTCTGCTGTTGCTAGTGTACATCATTTGTGCATCCCTATGAGTGTGTGACATATTTCGGGTATGTGTCGTTTGTTAGTGTTGTTGGTGTTTGACTTACCGTCTGCGCCGTACGCGTCCCTGCCGGTCCCGGTAATAGATGTAGAGTATTGGTAGGACCTGCGCGATGGGATTCATGGTTGGGTCGTCTCGTTCGGGTTTCTCGTGTCTTCGACTCGTACTCGTTGCAGGCTTGTTCGTCTCGTAGCCGTGGATCGTCTTGTGGCGCGAAACGGAGCTTATGTACGGCTCGCCCGGATGCTCAAACGTGCGGGACGTAGCGACGGGTTCGGCGCGTACGGAAGGCGCATCGTACTCGTCCGGCCGGAAGGTGCTGTGTATTTGCTTCCGTGCGACTCGAATCGGCGTTTACGGATCCGGCTCGGGCGGGGAACAGGAGCTGAAATGGGTAATTACGGCTCGCTCGGAATCTGGGCTGTTATGCTCATCGTACTTGTTCGTTCGGACGATTGTTCGAATTGGTCGGGAAACACGCATTCGGCTGGTTTTTTTTCCGGACGAATACTGTTAAGTGCGCTTCCGGCCGAGATCGGAATCGACCCCTAAGTAGTGAATGACCTATAAAATAATCATGATTTATTGGTTCGAGACCATAGTATGTAGACAACCACAACTCTTCTCTGTGCAACCGGTCACTGATTGATTGCAAGCATTGAGATCTCTTGAATGAGGATAGTCTTTTTCCAGCTCCTTTTTATGACTATAGTCTCCCAAATGTGGTTTAATCGTCTATTAGGTGTAAATGAACTCCTATGATATCTAGGTGTCTGTGCTACCATACGAAATGACACACACTTCAACTGAAGTCATTTCAATCTGAAATGCTATGCTTGTAATTGCAAAACATGCCCCCTCTGCAGTTATTTAGAAAGAACCTAGCTGAAGGCTTTGATATATCTTTTCTATTGTGTCTAGAAAAAATATACAGTTGATCGTAGCCAAAGGCCGAGAAGTAAAAAAGAAACCTTTTATGTTAGCTCATATCAAGATGACAAAGCCTGCTTAATCATTTACAGAAAGGTCTGTACCTAGGGCATGATGCTGAGAGAGCTCTAAATGATACATGGGCAAACAACTATAGGCAAGCAGAGGCCCTAATTCAAGTAATAGGGTCAGTTAAATTTAAAACTAGACTAAAGGCATGTAGGGTTAGGTATTAATGTTACACTCAAGTATTGACTTTTTTTGTGGTCTCGCTACATACAGCTTTGACTGTATGTAGAAGACAGCCTTATAAACAGTAGGTTAACACATACTTATAGTGTGCTTTCAGTCCTATCTTTCCTCATAACTTGGATTTTGTTTGTCGATTTCAATGGCTGGTTCGAGATGTGTTGAGTTTCCTTACTATTCTTGTGTTTTTAACTCCCATGGACATTACATTTTCACCTTTTTGACTAGTTGGGTGTATGTTTCCACTGAACAGGGAACTCTATTTCATTTTGAATATTTCTCTTGCATGTTTAGCAAGTAATGGGAAAGTATGTACTGCCCCTACTTTCTATTATTTTCTCATACCCCTCTTCTCGCACTCCCCACAAATTCTTCCCTATCCTCTTTTTTTATAAATCTCTTTCTTGCAGATAAAACAAAAACATAATACAGTGTAGCGCTAAGACACATCTAATTGAGATTGATTCGCCTGCTATTCCCAGCGACCCCCCTTCCCACTACACACCACACAATTTATTGGGCAGTAGCAGTGACCGGGTGCTTGTGGCACCAAGCATCACTGCCTGCAGTTCCAATAGGGGTGTACAATCCACCCCGATAATCGTTCCATTTCCCCCATATTTTATTCTATTTACCCAGACAAGCCCTGCTCTCATAGACTGCCCTCTTTGCAAGCATGCACCAGTCCATATCCAACTGCCAGTCTTTCAGTTGCAGTGGCTGTTCAGCTTTCCAGACCCAAGCAATATTATGTTTAGCTATCATTAACCCCAATGTGATCCAAATTTGGTCCATGTGGGTGAGGTCAGTTTCTTCCCATATGTTTAACAGACACCACTTTGGGGAGATCCCAACAGCACTCTCACAAACATCATTCAGATAGTCCACCACTGATTGCCACTTCCCTATCATCCTTGGTATTTCAATCTCCACACAGTGCCACCATATTACTCACACTCCACCTTCCCTCTGCCTCTCACTCGACTCACACTGCTACTGCTCCGTGTCTATCTCACCCATTCAGAGACTCACTGTCCCTCCTCCACATCTGAGAAGCTGCGAGCTTCAGTGAACACTGTGTTAGTCTGCCACCCAATTAGGCTGCTTAGAAGACTCTTAATGTCTTCTATCGCTAGTTAGATACCTGAGGTGTTTGTCTCGAAGCATGTAATCCATTTCCCTGCCCCATCCAGCAATGACGGTAACTTTCTTCTCAACCCCTCTTTGTCCATTTGGGCCCATGGCACATATACATTCTCCACCAGGCCCTTCTGCAGTAATGGGCACACTCTCATTCTAGGTGACTCAACAGGTTTCTTGTCAACATAACATTCCTATCTAGCGAGGCATTGCTGCATGTCGATGAAGTCCCAACTAGGGTATCCTCTTTCATGCCTGATGAAATCCTCCTCTACTGCCATGTCCTCTGGCTCGAACAATACTTCCCTCGGCCAAGACCTGTCATATTGGTCCCTATCCTCAGTCCAATCTGCTAATAGTTCACAAAATGAGTACGCAAAGGTCACGCCTTCCTTCGTGGCTATTATCTCACTAGTGGTTAGCTTATCTTTGTCATGCACCCATGCGTAGAAACGCATATCCTCGTCGCTGCTTCCCTCGTGTGCACGCACAGGTGCAACTTTGTTTTTCCTGCATCACTGGTGGGTAAGTACCAGGCTGCCTTTTTCCTTTATCTCTTGGTCAGTCCCTCTCCTTTGTCGACTGGATGGTATGGCTCTGATCTCTGCTAGTAGCCTTTCATATACCTCCAATTCTTCCCAGCACTGCACACTGTAGTTGGCCCCGCTTTCCTCATCTCGATCTAACTCCCATGTTCTCACCCTTTCTCTCTCTCTCGAGCATCAGCTCACACCTCTCTTCCTTGCACCATCTGGCCTGTCTCCTTTGTACTGAGCTACGCCCTGCTTTCGTTAGCCTTCATCTTCAAATTTGCTCTCCGTTTCCTCCTCAGCAACCTGGGCACCCCCTGTAGCCCCACCCTCTTCATCGGTTCCCGGAGCACTAGAGCTCCTGCGCTCGCTGAATCGCTATTGAAAAGTGCCATAAACTTTCCTAAGACTCATTTATGCTCACCTGAACCAGTGGGAATGTGTATTCTACCTGCCTTAGATATGTCACATGCTGAGTGTGGGGGACAGGGATTCGACCTTTTGGGACCTTCCCTAGGGGCTTGGGCTGCGCTGGAGGCATCTGGCCTTGTTTGCTTTTGGCTTTCTCGGGCTTAGACCTAACTGACCTTCTTTCGGTGGGGGGCTTGTCGGCTTCTACTATTATTGGGTTTGAATATCCTAATGCAGGAGGAGCTGGTGTGAGTACATCCATCCCTGCATATGGCGAGGGAGTTGCCACCGCCTTGCTCGCTATCTGCATTGCGATGTTATTGGTTTGAACCTCTTTAAAGATGGCTCATAATTCTAAATCTGACTCTCTTTTGTCTCTCTTTAATCATGCATATTGTGGGGCATATTTAATAGAAAATTACGCAGCGCGGCGCTGCAAGCCATCTTTCTGCTTCAGGTGGCGTCATTAGGAAAGTGCAGCGAAGCGTCATCTTTACAGCAATACACTGCATCCCTGTGCTTGGATGCATGTGTTGCAGGGATAATTGTTTTTGTGCAGGAAGGGACACCTTCCTGCACAAAAGCAATCATTGATGGCGTTTTATGCCTTCTATATGTGCTGCTGAATGCAGCACACATAGAAAGAGCAAAAACAAGGAGAAATAAAGGTATTCTCCTCATGCACCACTTTAAAGCCTCCCCAGAGAAGGCGTTAGAATCTGATGTTTTCCCAGGTTCACAAAACCTTGTAAATCTGGGAATGAGTCAGAATCCATGGGTGTTGCATGGGAACACCCACAGCAACACCCACGGAATGACCCTTTCACACAGAGTAATGCATTAAAGAGGGCCATATTTACAATTCCATAAAAAGCCATGCAGGGTGGCTTTGCGTGGCCTTGTAAATATGGTTCAGCATTATGTGCCACCGGAGCATCAAAAAGGTGGCAATCTGGTGACTCAGGGGCCTTGTAAATATGCCCCTTACTCTATGTGTGTTTTAGTGAGTTCAATTATATTTGTGTCAAATATTCCCTGTTTAGGCCAGGGAAATGCCTCTGTCTTTGTGTGTAACTGCCACTCTTAGCAAAACTTAATAATTCTATTTATCTGTTTCGGTAACCTAGGTTCCGTATGCTTCAATGGGGAATCCAGGGCAATTATAGTAATTTGGACAAAACAACTCAAATGACGTTTTGTATTTTGGTTTGTCTAATCATTTATGTGCACACTTACAAATTACGTACAAGGAGCTCAGTACTTACAAAATTTGTGCCAAACAGTTCAACTGAACATTTCAATAACAACAAGATAGAAATGGTTATGTAGTATTACAACATAGGGTGAGTATGTGATGTTAGAATAGCATGATCTCACATTATACAGTTTTCAATAAACAATCAATGCAACAGTTTTCAATAAACAATCAATGCAACATCATCACATACATAAAAAAGTTCAATAATGGTTGACAGAAAAAATTACTTCGTCAAAAAAGATTAGTACGATCTCATCGCACCTGCTAGAAAGAGAAGACTAGCGTGGAATATGTTCCTAAGTGAGTTAGATAGTCTGCCACTCTCCTCTGTGGCACAGGGTCAAGACTGATTTGCATATAGCGATGTCTGAACTGGGGTGGCAAAGTGAGCTAAAGAATGATGATGGATTCAACCCAGATCTGGGGGTGAGTGTTTGAAAAGTTTCAGCACTCCGTCCATCATCTCCTTGTGTTTGCTTTGCACTCTCCTCTCCTAGACAAAGGTGGTAATCATAGAAACCATATCGTAATAACTTGGGAATCACCGGCCCATCTTGGCTACACACAAGTTATGCCAAGTTTCCTGGGTCCAATTTTTTCCATGCCCGAATTCCACCATGTAACGCTCAGGGTCAAACCAGATGCACCTCCGACACTCCATCCAGATACTAAGGGTGTTAAGAAACCTCTTGAGCAAATGTTGAACTAAAAAACGATGGGGCAAATTTACAAAGAATTGGCGTAGGGCAGCACCGCAAGTCATTTTGCTGCGCTGCCCTACGCCAATTCGAAAGGGCAGGAATGCACCATATTTACAAGATATGGTGCATTCCCGTCCTTTCAGCCAGTGCACAATTAGCAGCCATGCGCCAAAGCAGGCACCCTTGCACCATGGTGCAAGGGTGTCTGTTTTGTTGGCATGATTGTTTTTGTGCAAGGAGGGACACCTTCCTGCACAAAAACAGTAATTGGAGTTGTTTTCTCTGTCAATGTGTGCAGCAGAATGCAGCACACATGAAAAGAGGAAAAAACTAGGAGAAATAATGTTATTTCTCCTCGTTACGCCACTGCTGGGGAGGTGCACGGTTTTAACGCATTCCCCCATTTACACCATGTTGCAGAACTGGGAATATGTCAAAACCTTTGGGGGTTGGGTGGGAACACCCATGGCATGCCTCCCTGATGCAGTGTGAGGCAACGCAGCAACTTGCACTGTGTTGCCTCACTCAATATCTACAAGGCCATGAAAAGCCACGCTGGGTGGCTTTACATGGCCTTGTAGATATGGCTAAGCCTTGTGCTCCACAGGACCATCACAAAAACTGACTTTCCAGTGGCGCATAGGGCTTGTAAATAAGCCCCCATGAGACTGAGGTGTATACTCCGCACAATCAGGATAGCTATGACACAAAAATCTGCGTCCTGGGAGTCAAGGGCTATATTCACCTTATCTAGCATATTCATTTATCGAATCAAGGTGACTTCTGCGGGAACCTCTCCAAGGACACCTTATAACTGATTCAGTTAGGACATATAAAATAGGGAATATGCCAGAACTTGTCTGGGGCAGGGCGCTTAGGTTATCTTTTTACCCTTCTCCCTAGTTTACCATATGCCAAATGCTTTAGACTATGTTTTAGGTTCAGATGTAGTCTCTTACCCTCTATGATGGCTGTTTCAAGATGGACCTCCGCCCTGAGGATTCAGCAAAACTTCCAATCAATTTCAGTGTCTGCCCACCATTCTTGTTGCGCAAATGTGAATCCGTCCGGGCGGGGTCTCCTTCCTTCAGCTGCAGTCAGGTACGAGGTCCCAATCCCTCCTAGGGTGGCTCACTAAAATGTTGCTTGAGTTCGAAATCCTTTAAAAAACAGAAGACAAGAGGCGTTTGGTAAAACAGGAACAGTTTGTTTAACTAAATGTTATGGCCCGGGAGAACACTACAGGCACTAGGTCTGAGCACTGTCTCAATTTACAATCGGTATATGTCCTTCTTTTATACGAAACACAACAGGTTATAAAAGTTTCCGGCGTACCATATGTGGTGAGGAATGTTGGTTGCGGGCTTCGGAGTCATAAATTAATGTTCAAATGATTACTGCAGGTGGGTCTTGACATCGTGTGGAAACAGTCTGGCCAGTGGATAATGTGTCCAGATGTCCAGCATGGGAAGTGCATGATCGCTACATGTGCTAGGTCCTCATTAGCTATGTGTTCCTAACTCATGTGGCATCTGACATTTTATGATGTTTTTTTAGGAGCGCCCGTCCCCCCTCAGGAAGGTCATGTGTGCTTTATTAGGGTATTCTCCCCTGACCATTGTAATGTTGCTGCGACTATCAGTAGGATTGATCAAGAATTTCCTGCCTAAGTGTTTGCCTGTCAGTTACGCAACCCTCCCAACTCTGACCTAGCAATCAATAATCCCGGGACTAGGTCTCAGGGCCTGCTTGACTACATTTTTCCGAGTTGAGGTTGATATTGAGTTCAGAACGGGTGATTATATTAATAAGGACGAGATTTCCTTCTTATCGATGAAAGCATCGAATGGTATATTAACAAATTCACATGGTTAGATATGACTGCTAACTGTTCCAACAAATCTGTTATATAGTCAATGAGCTCTCTCTCTGTTTTTTTTTTTATAATTAGGTTGACTCCTTTTGAAATAACTTCATGGTCTGGTCTGTGCTTCCATCCCTGTTTGTCTAAGAGTATCTTGGACTCTAAACCGGACAAGTGGGTTTCTTGAAATATAACAATTTGGTCCTCAGCATCTTTCAGGTATTGCAAAATTGATCTCTGGTTTCTTTTAACAGAGGCCATTCACATTCCAAGTTAATAATTTTATTATTCTAGTCTTATCGCATTCCATCCTTTTGAAGTACAACTACTGACATTGTTGCCAAGTCTTGGTCTATGCTTGTGAGTTATGTCTTTATAAGCCATAAATGACCTGAAGAGAATTTTTTGTGTTTTTGCCCCAGTGCTCTCCACAAAAGAACACTCCGTTTTTCTTCAATCATGCCTTCCTGTTTATTGGACCTGGGGTACTGATATTGTAGTGAGAAAAAAAGATCCCCGCCATCCCTTCACCACCAATGTTAGGCATACAACGATACTGTGTTGGAGGCATTATGTCTTGATTAGTCTTTATTGGAACGTCCACCTCTTCAGTTTTTCTTATATTGTACATTTGGTTCCTCCACATTACTCTCAGCATAGTTGGGAACCTTAACCACACTTTACCCCTTGGCTTTTTCAGTTCTTCCATCCACCTGCCCAGCTCCCACTGCCTCTCACCATAGCTTTACATATGACTGATCTGATGTAATAAGTGAAGTCCTTATTAGTTAGTGTTTGCATACATCAGTATGCTGATCAAAATCTTTCTTGGTATCTTCCAATTCAGGTTATGTATGTTTAAAGGGGTCCCTATATTTTCACTAGATCTCAGTCTCAAGCCTTATTTTGGAATTCTCTTTGAGTATACCATCTGTGAGTTGGGTTATCATATAGCCTTTCAGGTCGCCCCTTCCGCCGGTTCAGTATCATTGAGAATTCTAAGGTTCCACCTAGCTTGATTTCCCAGCCTCTCTAAATCCTCCTTCAAGGTCTGATTTTGCATGCCATTGAAATTTTTTGCTAAGTCCTGGTTAACCTTGTCCATACAGAGTTTTAGTGTTCTAGTTCTTTCAAATACATCATCTAACATACTTCCAAGCGCTTGACACATGGCTTGTATACTTTGTTGACTCAACTCTGTTCAATGTCTTTTGTAGGTTCAGGTTGAGGTTTGCGTGTGTATCCTGTGAGCCATTATCAATAATAGAGATTATTTCAAATATATTTGAGATTAGAATATTGCTGTTAATTTTAGAGAGTGGCTTTCCAATTGATGACTCCTTGCCTCATTCTGTCCCTGGGATTAAAATTGTCTGTTTCTCCTGCAAGTGTGTGGCCTCCAGTTGTCACGGAAGGTCTAATATTCTTTTGTGCCAAAATTTTATAGAAGGAGTTTATTGAGGGAGTGGTTTTAATAGGTTGAAATATGCTAGCAGCCTCTTTCCTAGTCCGCTTTTTTTTTCAAAAGTGGTGAGACATTGTTTTGGTGGGATTCTCTGCTTAGGGGCTGTTTTTATTGTGCCTATTTTAGGATTCATTGGGGAATTGTGAACCTTAGCATGTGTGCCTTCTTTTTTTTTACAACAATAGGGGGCTCCAGAAACTGTGAACACAACGGGGCAGATTTACGAGTTCTGGCGCATCTCTACAAATCAGCAGGGATGCGCCAGAACAGATGCTACACGCAATTCCCTCCCTGCGCCACCACAAATGCGTCGCATTTACAATGCGGCGCACCGTGGCGCAAGGATAGGGCGATGCGTGTCGCATCCTGTGGCGTAAGGGCGGCGCATTGCTGGAGTCGTGTCGCAAGCGCGACGCAGCTCCAGCAATGCTCAGGGGCGCCCTATGCCTAACATGCTGCGTCACTCCTTACGCCTGCTTCAAGCAGGCGCAGGGTATTGACGCAAAATGGACGTAAAAGTGACTCAGTGAAATCTTGTAGATTTCACTGCATCACTTTTACGAGGCGTTCCTGCGACGGAACGCCCACAAGAAACCTACCCAGGTTTCATGTGGCGCAGGGCTTTATAACGTGACGTATCTCCCTAGATGCGTCACGTTGTAAATAAGGCTCAACGTGGCGCATGGTTTACGCCGCCGCTGCGTCACAGAAGTGACGCAACGGCGGCGTAAATGTGGCGCATGGGGCTTGTAAATCTGCCTCAAGGAAGATCTGTTACAACCTCCCCTGCCACTCTGGATATCTGGATCGGCACAACAGCCCTGGACTTCACCTGAGGTGACTAGCGCCATATGGATTTTACAGATACTAGGACTCCCAGGTACCTTATCCAAGTCCGAGTCTCCGCAGCTCCATGGAGTCAGCACTTCACTTGCTCAGCATTTGCCTTTTCTGTTGAGCACCCCTTGGGACATGGAATCACTGTCCGGATTGGAGACTGGACTGAGATTCCAGCCCTGCTTGGCTGCCATCACACCATGTCTCTCTGCCTGTGCTGACTCTGCCCAAAGGGAGATGCATGATTGCTCTCTTTTCTCATTGGATATAAGTGGAGGGCAGTGTTGCTCCAGCACTGTAGGGCTTTGTTTAGAGGGTGAGCGGGGGCATTAAATTCTTGAGGTAATTTCTGAACTGCTTCTGGCCCCTTGTTTCACTGTCTGGGGCAGGAGGGAGGGACGGGAGGTCCAACATCATGTCTACTTCCATCAGTATCCCACTGGAACACAGACCTTGCTCATCCCATGCTCAGCTGGTTGTGGTTACTGTATCATCAACCACCAGTTACTTCAGTGAACAAATTATCAGCCCCTCCTCACGGACTCCATAATGCTTGCAGACATTCACCCTCAGCTCTCAGAATCTTCCTTTGGTCGCACATAAACAGCTCTATAACACTTTCCAGCATCTGCTCTCCCTGGCTAATGCCAGTCAGAGTGAGCCAACCTCACACTTTTATGAACTGATATGATGTGTGAGCAGGAACACTAGCAAGTTTTTTTTTTTCATTAAATAAAAGCATTACAAGTTGAAAACAGAAAAATTGTCTCATTCAGCTGTACAGTAAACATAAGTTTTTCAAGCTAAAACTTATTTAAGCTAGCATCTTAAAATTCATCATTAATAAAAGCTAGAGTAATCTTTTACATTACTTTCAAGTCTCTGTTCGTAAAAAGATAAAAGTGAGTCATTTAATTAGGGAAGCTGTGAGAGCTTTTTAAAAATAGCTTGAAAAAATGTAGCTGCATGGCAAAGTTCTAATATATTCATTATGAGAAAAAGCAGCAAAGTGACCTTGATGTACAGGTTGCATGTGCAGTACCGTGAGCTTGACATGGTTCATGATCACGCAGGATTAATACACATACATGTGCATTGGCACCGAAGAGCATCATACTCACAAACTATATAAATATACCATAGGTTCGCATGTTTTAGGCAAAGTCCCAGTTTTTGCTTACCTAGGCATATTATTTGATGGGAAGCTTAATTTTAAACATTTACTAGAAGAGAAATCTCTGTCTTTAATCAGATCCACAGGTTCAATTGCGAATTTTGCAAGCAGACTTGGGTTGTGGACCCCGGATGTGATTTTGAAACTGTACAACTCAATCTGCTGTGCCAAGGTGCTGTATGGTAGTGAGGTCTGGGGTTTTGTGAAAACCAACAGCCTACAAACGGAAGAAAACAAATATATGAGGCGTCTGTTAAGGGTTCCCCACAGCACCCCGGCATTTATTGCCCATGAAGAACTGGGAGCTAGTTATATTTCAGATTCAGTGGCTGTTAGACCTATAATTCACTGGTTGAAGGTCTGGTTAAATGAAGAGATAGGCCTGACAAGGCTTGTTGTTCAGGATTGCTTGTCTCTGGCCAACGTAATGAAGATCCCATGGTTAAAATATGTGCGGGATTGCCTACAAAAAATGGGCCGCAGGCACTGTTCGATGAGCCAGATAATATAAGACAGAAGGACAAGGCAGTTGTTAAAGAGTTGTTTTTTCAGTTTAGTATGGCGCAACGTGAGGGCAATGAGTTGGTTAAACCCACAGTAAGAGAATACGTTTTAATTAAAACCTCCTTGAGGATAGAACCATACTTAACCATTATGACAAATGCCCATGATAGATTTTTAATCACACGTTTTAGATTTAATTTTATTCACCATATTTTAGCGGTTCCAGCAGGCTTTAGAGTAAAGCTAGGAGAAAGAGGGCCCTGCGGCTGCGACAATGTGTCTCCGCAGGAAACCCTCCATTTCCTTTTTAATTGTTCATTTTATGCCCTTCCTAGAAAAAGGTTCTTGAAGTCTTTATTGCAGACCACCGGGATTAGACAGGCACGTGTGGCTCTGCTCTTTTTAAAACTCTCTGCTGATGTTTTAACCTTGTCTTGTGTGGTAAATTTTTTACGACTGGCCCTTAAATCAAGATCCACGAGAGTGGTTAATGATAGTGAGAAATGACTTGTTAGTATTTTTTAGATATTATGAAATATTGGGTTGTGAATCCCTTGGATGTATTTAAATGTAAATGCTTATATGAATTGTGTTCCAAATCGAATAAAGTAAATATTGATTGATTGATTGATTGATGAACTATATAAATCCTCACACTACAGGATATGACTGTACTATGGAATATCGAGCATAGGAATATTGTAATATCAGAATATCGTGGACAGAATATGGAGGGCGGGAATGTCGAAAGGTAAGTGCACATAGAGGAAGTATAGATTTACTATTCTTAATTCCACATCCCTTGAAGACATATATATTGTCAATGTACATATATGTAAAGATATGTACAGAAAATCTCTACCTTTCAATATTTAGGTCTCAATGTTCTTGTTACAATATTTTGGGCCTTCGAGATTCCCATCTCCATATTCCGGGAGCACACCACAGCATTGATCCAACACTCGCTGTTATTGCCCATGGGATGTAGGGTCAGTGTGTCAGATGGAGGTCAGGCAGTGGTCAAAATAATTCATAATCTGATCACTGCTGGGTAGGAGAGACATTGCTCCTATACTGTTTACGGCAAAATGCACCAGCCTCCTCATATGTGACTGTGTCATTACACTTGGTCAGAAAGGCCATCTTAAGAGTAGGGAATCCACAGCATGCCTCACTGTACCAGCCATGGTACTACAGGTACACATGGCCAATGAGATATTGCTCTTTTCTTCAGCTGTGACAGTCATTGCAGCTATTTCAGCTTATGAGCCACTGTAGGGTGCACTTGGGGGTGATGGACAGTAGTATAGCTGGTTTATTTTGTAGCAGTGGGCAACTCTAGTGCCGCTCCACTGAACCTTTACTGCAGTTTATATGGGAATGGTGACACTTGTTTGTGGGAGTTCCTAGGGCAATTAGGGGTTACTAGTTGTTGAAAATTTGCCATCCCTGCAGGGCCACCCAGGCTTTTTGCCTTTTTACTGAACCCTAGAACTCGGTACACTTAGCTCCGCTAACTAGTGGTAAAATGCTTGTTCTGTCATTGTCAAACCTGTTAACATTGGTACACACATGATTGACACATTTAATTTGTTTTTAAGTCACTAGTATGTAGTACCACCTGAACCTAGGGCATGCAAATGAAATGCTACTAGTGCACTGCAGCACTCATTGTGCCACCCACTACAGTAGTCCTGTAAAACATGTCTCCTGCCTTTGCATCTTGAGTGTGCAATTTTTAACTGTCTTTTCGACCTGGCAAATCAAAACGTTTGCCAGGCCTAACACTTCCTATTTATAACCCCTAAGGTAAGACCTAAATGCCCATAGTGCAGGGTGCATGGTATTGAAAAAGTAGGGCATGTATATTCAGTGTTTTACATGCCCTGGCAGTGAAAAACCTCCACACTTGTTTTTCACTGTAGCAAGGATGGCTGTCAAATACGTTAACACTGGTTTAAACCAATACCTTTAACAAGAGCTCAATTAATTTTGGGAGTAGCTAGAAAAATGGTTCAAGGTCTCATTTTAATGGTAATTTAAAATCCAACTTAATGTTCATGTCATATTTTATATTACTATTTTATAAATGACACTTTTAGAACGTTGTCATTTTCCTTCTGAAAACCAAAAGGATTTCCAACCATTGTCCAGCTGTCACCTGACAATTGGTGTCTCCCCTGTGGTTAGATGTGTATTGCTCCCAGATAGTGGACAAAGGGCCCTCGGAGTGGGGGAGGGAGACTCATACCTTGACATGATGGCCTGGGGGCTCTGCCCTACCCCTTGCTGAGCTTCAAAGGATGACTATCTTGCTACTGGCAGATGAAATTCACACCTTGGACTTCCTTCCCATTTACTATCTAGACAGGCTGGCACCTAACCCAGTGGGGCAAAGGAACTGACCAGAACTGGCTCAGGGAGTGTACAAAGGCTTGCACTCCACCCACAGTCAGACACTGGGCAAAAGAGTAGACCCCACAGACCTCTCCTCAGAACACTCTTGGACCTGTGAATAATCAGAAGAAGGACTGGCCTGCTGTCTGAAAACCTGAAGGAAGACTGGACGTGCTTGCCTTTAACCCAGGACCCCAGAAGTGAATTCAAGGATCAGTTGGCTGATTTTCTGTTTGAGCTACAAGGACACAACAAGCTTCCAGAGGCCCTTTCTCTGCAACAGCCCAGATGAGCATTAATAGCGGACGTGTCCTGGACCCAGCTGATGGCCTCCGCTGGAGTGAGTCTTAACAGCCACATGGTGCCCCCAAGGTCTTGGACACTTGGCTGGTTTCAGGGTGTATTCTGCCTGTCCCCAAACTGCAAGAAGTGGGACTTAACCCCTTCGGTGCGCGGCCGATTTTCGCCCTGTGCGGGGCGTTTCATTGAGTGGGCGGGTTCATGACGAGCTCAGCTCGTCATGCGCACACGAGCACTGCGCAGCATGACGAGCTGAGCTCGTCATGAGCACGGAAGGGGTTAAAACCTTTTGCCAACATTCTGCCTGGATAACCGACAGAGACCTGGATCGCTGTTGAAGCTGCTGCTGTCAACGTCGAAATTCCGTTTGGCTGCATCTTGCTGGTTTACCCTGCTGAAGGAGATCTAACTTCCAGGAAAGTTTCTAAGTCTGAGAGAAGAATGCTTCATCGTGATCAACGCCAAGCCGATTGAAGACGATGCCTTCCAGGGCACAGACTCTGGAGTTCACCTGCTCAGAGCTTTCCCACCTTCTTTGATAATCACACCGGGACTCATACTTCAACAGCTGCTGCCATTGAACCCCACTTTGGACCCAGCTTGCAGTTTGTCCCACTGACAATTTGTCGATCATCACTTTTTCTCCATAAAAGTTTCTAAGACCGAATGTAAACATTACATTTGGACGAACCAGGTCCCTGTATCCGACCTACACTACATCATGGTTGGCTTTAATTTTGGCTTTGACCCATCTATATGACCCAATAACCATGGTAGCAGCTTTGTGCTTTTTGGCACTTTTAAATGCAAACATTAAAATGTCTAAAAGTAATGCGTTTGTCAGTGAAAAGCATGGGACTAACATGAGACTAGAATGACCCCATAATGGCGGCAACAGCTTTGGGCTTTTTGGCACACTTTTTAATGCAAACTTTAACATGTTTCATCAGTAAAATGCATGAGATTAACAAGGTTGGACTGGGATGGAAGTGCAGCCATTAAAAAGGTTGTTTTACAATCCTATATAGTACAAAGCAAATAAATGTAGCTGGAATATCTACCCCTCCAAGAAAATGTTTCCAAGAATGTGATTGATTAATTATTTACATGTAACATTCCAACACATTAGTGTCCAGCTCAGCCCATTTTTGCTCCACAGCAGCAAATTATATATGCCACTATAAGAAGATTGTATGTATCTCCATAAACTGGTTGGAGACCTTAACGTGGTAAGCACAGTTTAGCTCACTCAGGCAGGCCATGAAAGTAGTCCACTGTCCCAAAAATCCTGAGATTATCTGAGTGTCCTGAAAGGCTGGCCAGGCTCTGGATCCACAGAAAAAAAGAGTAACTCACCCCTGTGCTTAGTAAATTTACACCTGAGCAATGAATAGTAGAAAATGCATTTGGCTCATTACTGCTCAGTTGCTTCACAGATTCATTAAGGGCCCGATTCTGATGCGGTTTGGAAAGCTTCCCAACCGAATGGGTTTGGGAATGGTTTCCAACCGAATCGGGAGAGTCCAACTGTCCGAGTACGATGCATCCGGATGCTTCCAGATACAATTTGGTTGGACTCCCATTGACTTCAATGGGAGCCTTTGTTCCGACTGAATGCATAGGCTCCCATTGAAGAAAGGGGTGGCTGGGGAAAATCGGGCACCCCCTGGTGCCTGCCACACTGTGCATGGCTGGTAAGGGAAGACCCATGGGTACCCCCACGGGCCCGATTGGGAAGGCTCCAGGTGCAGGGGGGCCCACTATAGGCCCCCAAAGTCTGATTCCAACTGCTGATTCGAGTCGGACGGCACTATTTGGAAAGGCTGTCCAAATCCAGCATCATACTCGGTCGTTTGGAAATGTGGCCCATAGAGACGTACAATTCTGCTCCGTACGGCTTGGTCAATCCAAATGCCGTCGGGTTTGGATTGGGATATTCCTAACGCCTAACTCGCATCATACTCGGTCGGTTGGAAACCTTTCCAAATCGGTTGGAAAGACACATTACCGATCCGATTTGGATGGAGCAAATGCCGTTAGGAGGCCTTCCTAACCGCATCAGAATCAGGCCCTAAGTGTGCAGTCACATGCGTGATAGCATTTTTAATATGCTGCAATTGGATGGCAAACTTTACACCACAGATATTCCCGCATGCAATTGTCAACCCCTGGAAACTATGGCAAAGGCAACAGGTGAGTCCCCAGAGAATTCTTGTGACGCCTAAGCAATATAAAACAATGTTAACATTAAGAACATACTAAAGATATGTAGTTCCTCTCATAGTGGTGCCTAGGAGAAAACGAAAGCCACCAAGACGATAACACTCACAGGCACGTTCACATGGACTCTAAGAAACCATACGAACTGCAACACATCAAAATGCATATATCTGTTGATTTGCCTGTGCGATAAGAAATACGTAGGGATGACTATGAGAGCAATCAGAATACGCATCACAGAACACAAGAGCAATATAAGATGCCAGAAAGTCACGACCAAGATGTACACACACTATAAAGAGCAGAGACATAGTCCAGAATCTTTACAGTGGCTTGTTCTTGAAGCCCACACCAACATTACACACCATGCACTATTTAGAATAGAGCAACGGTGGATACACCGTCTGTCCACAGCTCAACATGGACTGAACGATGACATTCCGTGGGCCTCTTTGAATAACAGATAACATTAACCTGGTCAGGTTTTTCTTCAGCAATTCCAGGGTCTCCTTACACATGCATGACCCATTGTACCCTCGTAGTACACGTTATAGCCACCAACACACTGTGTAATGAGACGACCAGACATGATGAATGGATATAATTGTGGACTTGATTGATATGTGGCACTTAATTAAGGAACAATAACTGACGCCTACATAGACTAAATCAAGATAACATGATAGGATTGGGGATATGCTTGACGTTCCCCACTCCAAGATGGCCGCCACCGCCAGCGTGGTACACTATTGGGCAAGAAATATGTCCACAAACCCGACAATGGGTGACTAACACATTCTACCTTTGCGCTAAAGGGGTGACTCACGCACGCTGTGAGCAGTAACAACACACCGCCGTTTCCGTTTTTATTGATGTTACAACAACTGGCGCCAATACAGACATGATAACGATAATATTAACAGTACCAGGGTGATATTCTATCATCCCTATTCCATAATGGCCGCCACTGCCACTACAGCACCGTATTGGTTGAGCACCGTACCACACGTAATGACGTGTTCCGGACCCCGCCCCTTGTCGCGCATAAACTTGGAAGAGTATTTCAGCACCTGCGATGGGGCTGAACCACACTTTTCCGGTGCTGGCGATAGGGGGTAGGTGATTCGGCTCCTCCTGAACGACGGAAGGGTGAGTAATGAATGATTACTGGGCTAGGTTTTGAAGCATACCAGAACAGATAGACTTTATGGATGCTGACAGATCAGCGCTAATTGAATACACCGCGCAACCGATCGTGCTGACGGTGCGCCTTTGGGTGGCCTGCGAGGGATTTGGGCTAAGATTATGGGACCAGATGATGGGTGGGCGCTCCATAGAGAGTATGGGCGCCCCACGCTGTCTGGGAGATAATGCTTTGACCTGGCTCACTCGGGGTCCCCCCCTGGTTCCCCCCTCTGGCTCTCTCCCCCTCTCAGGGGGCACCGCTAGACACCTTTGGATGCCGATGAATAAATTACGTGCTCCCTGATTATCGCACACCATTGTGAGTTACCTGCGTGGGATTGGGGTTTTTTGAATTAGAGCCCGTGTAACTCTTTGATTTCTCAGCTAACCTTAACATCTATGCCTTACAGGACACCATGTTTCAGGTGTCCTCATACTCCGCCGGACACCGACTGGAGTGACTCCCTCACTGTAGAGAGGTGAGTTTTATATATAGTTGGTCCACCACTATTACTGAGTCAAAACGAATAGGTGGTTTTCACGAGCACTTATGAGACAAAGTATGAGACAAATAATAAGTGTATGAATGCCATTCCCGTGGTTGTTTTTAACTGGGGAGAACAGTCTTCTGTGTTTTTAGATTTTTAACTTTTCACATTACCGGGTGTCTAATACTAGGCTCCACTTTTATTCATCACATGCCTAGGTTTTTGCACCACTTAAGTATGCCGACGTTATATATGAGGTGTTCGGAGAGAGAAAAATGGACATTGTGTAACCCAAATACATGTGATACAGCTATAACTTCACTCTGTATCCCCTTCTTCTTTTAGGTTAATGGAATACACTACAGTAAATTTGACTCGTAGTGTGAACATGTGGTAGGTAGTATTTGACCCCATCACACTGTGTAGATAGATTCACTGAGTAGGTCCTGAAGAATTGCCACGGATCAACCTGACCATTAGGCAAGAAACATGTTGACCTGTAGAGTTGAACATAGCCTAACTAAACCTTTGAGTTAGATAGGCTGCCACTCTGTTTATTTTTAACGAAGTGGATAGCCAGCCAGAATAAAAGTCTTATTTGGACTATCCTACTTCCTTTTAATCACCCCTGCACAATATCTACACGCTTCGGCCCACACACTCGCACTGCATCACACACACTCGCACTTCATCATATGGCAAGGAACAAAAGATCTCCGCTAAAGAGCCCCTTTAAGGGTGCCCGTTGGGTATTGCAGCGCAGACCCGACGAGGAGCAGGTCCATATGATGAAGCATGACATCTAGCTTGCTGGGTGTGTGAGGACCCTAGTTCCAAAAGAAGGAATTCCCCCACTCTCCTTCCCACACCTTACTCCACCGAGTTTGTAACTACAAACGAGGGTGGTTTGGCTTACTTTTTCTCCTAGGCACCACTATAAGAGGAACTACATACCTTTAGATAGTAGTATCTGACTGGGCATTTATGTTGGACCTCTATAAAAAGCCCCTTAGTCCCCCTTTTTGTTGATTAACATTAAGAACATAACACAATTAAACTCAAAAAACATTAACTCAAAAATGGCACTGAACTAGTCAAAATATATAAGTGGAGAAATGGCCAAGCTCTAATCAAAATCAATGTTTGCAGCAGACTTGACTCAAGGTTCAATTTCAGACTGACCACGATGGTTTGATTGTGTCTGAAACCTACCAGGCCATAATGGTACTTTCTGGTGCTAAAAATCTGGCAAGGGCCCATTGAAGTCAGATATTTCATTGGTGAGCACCCGCTAAAGCCTTCAAATTTAGTGATGAAAGTTCTGAGCAGGAGGCATTCAGGATTCATAGGATTTGAGGCCACTAAATCATTCTTCACTGTACTGCAGGTCCAAGTCTTATATTTGGACATAGTCAATTTGTTGTTTCTTGCTTTGCTTCTGTGGGCATGGCAGTTTGTAGAGGAACAGGTGGTCTCTTAGCATGAATTTTCACAGAACAATGAACATAGAAAATAAATATGTTCTATGTCAAAAAAACGTTCAAATTAGACAATTAAAGGTATTTATTCAATCCCATAACACATAAAAAATGTAATAAAAGTGGGAAACAAAAAGCAACTAAGAAGATATTTTACAACTCAGACATTTTTAGAGACACTTGTAACAATATTTAGCAGATTCTGTCACAATTGTTTCAAGTACCAATCCTTTTAACTTATAGAGCAACAATATTTGTGATAGTCATGGTACTCTATGTCGATGACGTTTCGATCTCACTTATTAGTATGGGGATCATCATCAGGACTTTAAATGTATATGCATGAGACTTTAATACATTCCTGTAAGAAAGAAAAGAAAAAGCAGGGAAGGGAAAGAGGGTAAGGAAAACAGGGAAGAAATGGAGATTTAGTAATAATCCTAATCAATTGTGGAAGCCGGCACCCTTTCATAACATGCATGTACGTGAATAAGTGTTGTGCATTATACTGATGAAAAGAAGGTGTCCAGAGAAGCATGCTAAGAATCTAAGGGGCATATTTACGTTCCCTGGCGCATCCCTGCATATCAGCAGGGATGCGCCAGGGAAAATGCGTCACGCAAGTTTACCCTTGCGCCACGTCCGATGCGCCGCATTTACAATGCGGCGCATCGTGGCGCAAGGATAAGCAGATGCGTGACGCATCTGCCGGCGGAAGGTTGGCGCAGTGCTGAAGTTGTGTCGCAAGCGCTACGCAACTCCAGCACTGTTCCAACCTTCCCTATCCCTAACATGGTGCGTCAATCCTTACGCCTGCTTGAAGCAGGCGTAAGGATTTGACGCACCAGCGTCGGAAAAGTGACTGGGTGAAATCTTGTAGATTTCACTGCGTCACTTTTCCGAGGCGTTCCTGCGCCGGAACCCCCCCCCTGCGCCGGTACGCCCACATGAAACCTGACGCAGGTTTCATGTGGCGCAGGGGTTTACTACGTGACGCATCTCCCTAGATGTGTCACGTTGTAAATATAGCGCAACGCGGCGCATGGTTTGCGTCGCCGCTGTGTCACATGCGTGACGCAACGGCGGCGCAAAAGTGGCGCAAGGGGCTTGTAAATATGCCCACAAGTGTGCAATGGGTAAATCAATTCAATGCAGCTTAAAAAAATTATCTCAAGGGAGTGCCGACTGATCGAATAATAGTAATGAATAATCAAGAGACTGACCTAGCATCAATCCCAGATGGGATGATGATTTGAGATGGTTGAAAATAAGGCGAAATGATGAAAACTAAAGGAAAAATTAAATAGTATCACTGGAAGTGAGCAATTAAATGGAACCAAGGCAGTTGGAAATAAATAGTAAAAGTGTGCCACGAACCTGGCACTACAGCAAGAAGTCAAATCACTTCTGGCTAGGGTCATAAAACACAAATGGTGGTGGAATTTGAAACTAAAATGGAAGGAGGGCCAATTATGCACATCCAGGCAATTGCGCATTCATGAATTGTCATGCCTGACAGTGCACGTGGTGGCGCTTACCGAGAAGTAAGGAGTTTTGACAATGGCTGGCAAGGATAGGTTTGGAAGATAACTTGGTCGCATGTTTAGAGCGCTCCCACGGTAGGGGAGGGCAGCAATGCTGAAAGAAAAGTACCTCAGTGTTAGATGACTAAACAGGAGAGTCTGGAAACAGCGTGAGAGCTCAGGAGTAAGAAACAGACCTACCATGATTGCTCAGTGAAGGAAGGGCGATCTACAACAGCCCGTCTCCGTAAATCAAACAACCGTATAGGAAGTCAGTCCGCGGTAGTTATCCAAATGAGTGCTGCGCATGCGTGCAATTTGCTCTACGTAACGGAGTGAACAGTGCTGATCACGGGTGAATAGAAATGCAGTGGCCATCTTAGAGATGTAAGACAAAAAGCAGAATAATAATTGAGTTATGGACAAAATGCTCTATGTAATGGATTAAACCGTAATGATTGCGGGTGATTAGAAATTCAGCGGCCATCTTAGAGATGTAAGACAGAAAGTAGAATTAATAAATGAGTTATGGGATAAAGGAAGATGAGTAAAGAATTAACTCCATTGGTAAGGTACATGTACAGTTGTCATTAACCAAAATCATTGTGGTATCCATTATGTACACTGTATTCCCACAGAACTAAATCAGGGAATCAGGACAGATGAACGGATGAATGCTTTAAATTGTGAATTAAACTTAAACAAAACAATTTTTAGCCATCAATTGGACGAGTGACAGAGTAAGCTCACATCGCCATGGGAGAACACCCTGTGATTGTACCAGTAAACATTGACACATAAAGTATGCATGCATTTGGGACAGTTCATGACTTACATTCTTAGAGAAATGAATCAATAGATTGCGGTTGTATAAAAATACAGGAATTACACATAAGACACAGGCAAACTATGGTAATATATGGCATTCGGCGTTTGAGAACCATAGTTTAGGAACTTGGCAGAGTCTGTGTGCAATATATCAGATTTGTTATCATAGAACAGTTGCAGTTACAGCAGAGTGGGCATGGCAGGCAGTTGTAGCCCATGAGGGCTCCATGGAATCGACTATTCTTCTGTGGTGGTCACCCTGCAGTTTCAAAACCCTGGTGTGAAAGATCTAAGCAGAACAAATTGCCAATCTGAAGCTTGCTCGAGAGAGTCTTTCATAGATAGTTCTTTTGCCTTATCCCGGTTCTCCGGAAGTCAAAAAATGGCTACATCCCAATATTTCTTAATGCTGGGAAAGTCATTTCTGGACTCCCCTACAGCTCCAAGTGATCAGGATAAGTTCATAGGAACTCACCTGGTCTCTTTCCTTCCTGAGATCCACATGGTCCTGTGCAGTTCGCTCATAACTGGCCTGCTAAACCTTCTTTGCAGGACTGAGTCATTCTCTTCCTTTTACGTCCCACAGTGAGTGAAAAGGAGGCCAGAACAATGAACTTTGGAACGCAATTGCAATTCCCAGAGGCAAGTGAGGATAAGGAGCCTTCAAGGCCTCTTTCAGCAGCAAGTCTGACTGAGTTCTATTTTTATTCAGATAATCTTCCAGGTCCAAGATTGTACTGAACACTTTATAGTGATGTGCCATTTATATTCTGTCTTCTAGCTATAGATCAGATAATTTCGTATGCTCAACCCTACCAGAATTCTCACCAACAGCACTTAAATCCATTTTTGAGCAGCTCCTTTTTTCATCTTACTGCAAACATTCCCATAGTTCTTCACACAAAATGTCACAAGTCAGACTTCCCTCTCATGAGCACTGAGTCCCCTCCTAGATCTACTCCTGTGGAAATGAGGAGACATGTCCTTTCCCTGATCTAGGAATAGCTTCTCCTCCTGCTGTGTGCAGATATAGATGTCTGTGAGATTTCCCTGTATGAAATGGCTTCTGTAACTAGGATCCCCATTTGGAGTTTTCTTGTGAAAAGCAGGCTATTGCTGAAGTAATTTGTGTGAACCTCTGTTCCTATCCGTCCTTGATTCCAATCTCTCCCAGGTATAAAATTGCAGCTATTTACACTACACCAGTCTTCCTAACTTTAAAAGTGGCTCTATTGTTCGCTAGCAGGTCACCGCTTCGCATCTCCATGGAATGTTATTGAACATGATTCTGTTTGGCACCATAAAGTATATCTTTTTAATGTACTCTTCCATCAGTAATATCAAAATTCTTATTAGGTTTTGATAAAAAAAGTTAAAATTATTTTGCAAGTTAATTTCTAAAATGTTTCCAGGTAAATTAATAAAAATATGCACTTGTTCAAAACAAAGTCTTCTCAGGGAGAATATATCTCGTCCATACATTGACAAACAGCTTTTAGTTAGAATTATGTCTGTGGTGATACCCAGAATGATAACAAGTAAAGCAAAGTTTTGGTCTGATTGAAGATATATACAGAGCCAGACTAGGCATGAACTCTGGCTGCTCCATGATGAGACGAATGAGGCGGACATGGACTATTATAATATTTTACTTAAAGAATATGAATTGCTTATTAAATGGAACAATAGACTCTGAATGTGGGACAAACTGAGCCAGAAGAATGTAGCACTCTAATCAAAAGATTCCACGAATTTATAGAAAATGGTGACTGATGGCTTTGATAAACATATGAGTGTTTATTTAAGGACCCCCTGCTATTTATACCTATTGCTACGGCAGGGAAAATATAATTGTCAACAACAATCCCTAGGCAATCATTCTTCTGAATTATATTATGTAGCGTAATTGTATCTTGATGCTGAAAGAGGCCAAGTGATCACTAATGAACAGTATAAAAAGACTTTTATTAATACAAAATATTTAAAAAGAATTTGGTTCTGATATGATACATTCTGCCTGTAAGATTACATGACAGAGGTTAAAAACAAGAAGAAACTAGGTATTAGCTCCCTCGAAAGCTAGTCTCACAATGAACAGTTCCGGACTGACATTGATATAATGTATATTACAGTATTAATGGACTTGGCGTCAAGATAATTATTCAGAATGCATAGGATTAGAAAATAATTTGTCTAATGAAGTTTTCCTCAAACAATCATAAATGTGTCAATGTTTAACAAAGATCAACAATGTACAAAACAATCAAGAAAAAATATATTAGGATAACATATATGTCCAAAAATAGGTAACAAGCTAGTGGCTTTGATCATGGATGGATCCTGTTGTGTCGTTTCTACGTGAGTTTCAGCGACTACAGTGCCTTCATCAGGAAAGTCACTGTTAATGTGTTTAAAAGCAAAAGTGAACACTTAGCCTAAAAATTCACTATTAAAAACAAAACACCCCAGTGTTTTCAAAAAGAAAGAGAAAATGGAAGGGAATAGCAGAGCCACGTAACCTATTCCATCACCAAGATGTAAATCAGAATTCAAAGAATGCATTACTAATTTATACATTGTGACACTACATAGTTTGATAATGAAACTTGAGAATGAGCCCATGTGATTGGTCTTAAGAAGAGTGGAAACTATTCAGGCAGTAGAAGGTAAAACTAGAAATTCTTACCAACTGAAAAGTTCAGTGGGTTCTAACTGGCAACTTATATCAGTAGGCAAGAAATGTACGCAAGGTCCACTGAGAATAATTGTGAAAGATGACATGAAGGAACTTGAAAGGTTGTAGAAAACCTACATCACCTAATAAACTTTATATATGAATCAATCTACATATTGCCAGTATTCTAGTTGTACCTGTTGTGTTGCTCATGAAAATTCTAGGTGAAATAGACGTCCAATTGAGGCTGGAATTTCCACTTTATTCAATAATCGGCAAAGGAGACTGTTCTATGTCGTAACCTGTCTTGATGGATTCAAGGGAGAAAAGTCATTAGAATTATTTTCTAATCCTATGAATTCTGAATAATTATCTTGACGCCAAGTCCATTAATACTGTAATATACGTGTTATCAATGTCAGTTCGGAATTGTTCATTGTGAGACTAGCTTTCGATGGAGCTAATACCTAGTTTCTTCTTGTTATAACCTTTGTCATGGAATCTTACAGGCAGAATGTGTCATATCAGAACCAAATTCTTTTAAAATATTTTGTATTAATAAAAGTCTTTTTATACTGTTCATTAGTGATCACTTGGCCTCTTTCAGCATCAAGATACAATTACGCTAAATAATGTAATTTGGAAGAATGATTGCCTAGGGATTGTTGTTGACATTTGACGAACATATGGCCTGTTTATTGCCCCAAGTCACATATCTCCAATGGGAATCTTATTTAGGTGATTTGTCTGCACTATCTACTATTACTATGTGACATAGTCACAATCTAACCAATGGGGTTGAGCCATTGGCTCCAATAAATTCTAGAGAGATTATGGAGGCCATATATAAGCTAAGGATAAGTAGGGCCACTGGTCCAGATGGAATTTCCAATGCTTTAAATAAAAAGATCTGGGGATGTGGGTAAACTTTTTAAACCCATGAGAATAAGAACCAGTGAGATGCTTTTATACTTGATGAGTTCCTTAATCACAACCATTTTAAAGAAATGGAAAGGTGATGACCCGGCGGCAAACCAACTGATTTTGAACATGGACATTTCCTAAAAAACAATTACCTACTTGTTACTTAGGTGGTAGTGTGAAAGAGGCAACATATAGGAGAGAGCAACTCAGTAAATGTAAGCTTACTAAGAATTCAGGTATTGTTGCGAAGGTTTGCCTTACTCTGACCAGGCTGAAGAAGAAGAAGCTTGGTTTTGAAATGTCCTCTTTGCCTGATCGCATTTTCAATTGTGTGCATTATTTTGTAACACTGCCTTCCTATTTGAAAAACTCCATAACCCAATCAACTAACTGGACCACAAACCGCATTTGAACATGAGGTTGTCCAAATGATTACATCTAATAATACTCCGCCTCCTCACAAAACATATCACCTCTTTCGGGCTTGTAAGCAGGTGTTTCACTAATCACATGCATCCCCATCTTCTGGTTCGACAAAGAAAATATCATCCACATAGACCTCGGGGAATCATTCAAGAGATGTAGAATGTGCAAAAGAGAGCACTCAATGTAAATTTTAGTATGAGACAGTACTCCCCATCCATCCTGCATGGCTACAAATTTCTTACAAAATTACTAAAAGTATCAGATACAAAAAGTGCAAAATGCAAAAATGTCAACTACAAAAAAATTATCAGGATACAGAAAGCATCAGATACTGAGTCTTCTAAAGAAGGGCTCTAAATACCTGCAGAGCAAAATTCAGATGTTCACTGAGCCCAGACTTTAAGATTTACCAATATTTTTACTTGCCAGAAACAAAAGACTAAAGGTTGATGGATGCATTTTTGCATCTCATAGCCGTAGTTAAAGGAACATTCTGCCTGGTATCTAATAGTAGACAAAATGTCAGTGTACTTTCAGAAAGAATCAAAAATGTTAATTTTCCAAAGGGTGCTGATAGAGTCCCTGCAACCTAATCCAGTTCTCTGATAGTTTAATGAAAGTTTCCCAGACACTCTGGCACTTCACCGCCTGTGCCAATCTGCAACTTATGCTCTACAGCTGATCAACTGGCATGCATTGTGCAACAAACTGTTAAATGTAATACAGAACTACATAATTTAATGAAGCTGCTACTACCTCCTGGGCCTTTAAATCCACCCACACCTGAGAGGACACACTATACAAAGACTGAATGCGAGCGAAGGGATTTGGTGCACTCATTTTCACACCACAATAAGCAGAACAATTCAAAGACAACTTTAAGGGCATTTGGAATTCTCTAAAAGAAATCCATGACATGTTTTTCTGGCTTCAAAGTTTATATTCTTACAAAATGCAAGGCTATGTAACCATTCAGACAAGACCTTGAGAAAGGAATGTCGGCCCTGCTTATACAGTTTCATACATGAAGCTCACTTTCCAAAATGTGTGGTATTTTTGGAATAAAAAATATGCAGCTCAAATTCTTCACAGAAATAAAAAAAAATGTGTATGCTGCTTAGGGGTATTTCCTGAGCTATTGCTGACATATTTGTGTTCTCCCCCAAAAACAAATATAGGGCCAGATATGGAAAGACACTTTGCTACTGCAAACACTGCAATTTGCAAAATCCATGGGTTTGCGGCTGCAAATGGCTGTTTGACATGTATTAAACCTATTTGCTAGATTGAAATGCGTTTTCAAGCCGCAAAGTGAGTTTCGCAACCTATACAGAATATAAAATAGGAACGAGTGTGAAAGAAATACCCCTCCTATTTGCAATTCGGATTGGCATCTAAAACCATAGCTCAGTTACCCTACACGTCAAAGGAGGTGGTAGCTGATTCTCAATGGGTAAAGGGGCCCAGAGGGGCACCTTCACATTTCTGAAAGGCATCGAGGCACCTTGGAGAGGGACCACTGCTCGCTCCCCGACAAGTCTTACCAAATGAGAAAAACATTTCTTTTAAGCGCCTGCTCCTTTAAGGAACACAGACTGCTTTAAAAAAAAGTTTACCGTTTGGGATAGCAAACACAGGGATGGTGGTCTGTTGTTCCTTGCATGCCACCAACTCTGAGTTTGTAGCCCATACCAAGGGTAGCAAATATGGGCTTGCCCAATTAACATTCATTCTGCGACCCCAGGCAACTGAAGATTTTGTGATGGGACCTATTCGTACATTGGTCGCATCCCAAAGTCAGAGACAGGTCGCAAAAAGTTTGCAACCACTATTTGCGACCTCTCTCTTTACACATTTGGCTTATTATTGCTGCTAGTTTTAGGGATCTAAATCATATGCAGAGCATGTCTCTGCCCAAATGCAACTGATGATTAGAAGAACAGGGCAGAAAGCACGGATCTGTCCTATTTTCTATAAAAAGGGTTTAAAGAATGCATTCTGAGAATACTGCAGCCTTAAACGATGCTTTAAAATGTGCACATGACAAATATTCAGTCGTTTAGCATCATATTTACTCCAACGGAGCCAGATGGCATCACTGGGAGGTTGAACGCTGGGATGTTAATCATGTTCACCAACCTACTATTTCCTCATTAGGGAGAACTGAACACCCACTCTTCGAACAGGCTGGGAGCAACAGATGTTCGTTTTTACATGATGTCCAAATCACAACAAACAGGTCATTACTAGACATGCGGAAATTGGAGGTGCTCTGCGGAGACTGCAAAGGCACTAGTCAAAGTAGACTTTTTCAGTTATTCAAAGTTTCCTCCCGATAAACAAAGTTTTGAGTCAAATATATGAAATGGATGCATTATAAAAGCATATAATTATGAATAATGCAACAAACTGAAGTCATTAATATAATCTCTCTGAATATATGGGACATGTCAGATAGCTTAAAAGAAGAGTACATTTTGTAGACATGACTGGACATTGAGTCTAGTTTATAGAATCATTACTTTAACTTCGCTATAACTGTGGGGGTCATTTACACACTGGCAGACATCCTCTCTGACTAGTTGGTCCACTGGCAGAAGGCAAGGTGCTGTATTTTCTGATCCACATCTACTGGCAGGAATCTCACTAATTTCAGAACACCTGGGGGTGTGGTGGTTGGTCTGAAGGAAGTGCATTATGATGAGGGGGCGTCATGTTATTTCGGTCCCACTCTGCAAAGATTTTTGTTTTTTTTAAATAAACTCCCAAAGCAGCAGTTTCTATTTCAAAAACAAAAAAGTGATGGCCTTGAGTTTGCCGGGCCTTGCATGACAGCCTCGGGCAGGGAAATGAAGGGTTATTCTGTGATGGATGGGCTATCATGTGAAGTTCCTACCAGCAGAGCTAACTAAAGCTCTTTTGTTGGAAACCCTACAGTTCCTCATCTCCAAATGTTACACGAAAAATTTGAATTTGGCTGCATCAGCTCCGCCAATCTCTAAAGGATCCTTATTATCAGCTCATACATTTGTGTCAGTAAAATACAACATATCTTAATTAGCGCATTGAGTCCAGAAAAGGGAGTAGTACTCTCAGTTTCATTTTTTTTTATTAGCACTTTTTATTGGCATTTGTTCAGTGAGTAAGGCTCATCTCAACATTATGTGGAATTACACTATGAAAACATAATCTGTAGAGTTATGGCATTTACCTATGTAACAGTTAAACAATGGGCATTGTTACAGGCCAAGCTCAACACAATGTATATTGTTGCATAATGACGCACATCAAGGTTCCAAAGTGACTTTGATATATTTTTCTTGGAATTTCCTTGCCTGATAACTTCTTGAGTATAGAACAATAATCCATCCCTTGTAGCCATTCACAAGAGGATGGCCCAAAAGTCGACCTCCCTCAGCTAAGTCTTAATAAAAAGGAAACCTACATCTAGGCGTGCATGTGTGCTGTGTGTCCGTGTGGTTATTTATAATTCTGGGAGAAACCTCATAATTGCTGAAGAATTCTGTTGCTGGGGTACTGGCTGGAGTCAGCTGATGATCTTTTCCTTTCCTTTCCATGACAGGCAAGGTGATAGTGCACAGGAAAACAAACCAATGACCCGTTCCACCCACCCAAAGCGGGGACAATTGCTCATTGATCTTTGTATTGTAGTGTATTGTATTGGAGCATGTTTATAGTGCTTTCTACCCCTATGTGGGGCACTGAAGCACTAGTCTACATGGGTAGCATGCTACACCATGTAGGGTGTGTGGTTGGGAGGGTGTTGTCTTTGATTTGATTGTATATGGGAAGTGTTACACGATGACCACCGAGGTACAGTTATTGTAGTATGGGATGCAGTGCTTAGCAGTGTGGTGAGTGATGAAGTGATGAAGTGTGAGAGACAGATGGACAGTCCCACCTACACCTTACATCAGATATATGGACTGACATGATAACATTATTGTCTTATTAGCCCTCAGCTTGAATAGATTTATCCTTTCTTTCTTCAGCTTCCTTCTCAGTTGGTTGATACCCTTTGTCCCCTGCACAGGCGCACCACTCCTGCCACAGACATACATCCTCCTGCACAATCACACTCCTTGGAATAGACACACAAACCCCCAATCATAGACACATACCCTGTGGACGGACAGGCAGACAGAAAGGCAGCCAGACACACATACGACCCTGTAGACAAACATCCCCCTGCTACAGGAAGGCACCGTTCTGAGACGCAAGTGCTACTGACATATAGACTCTGTAGACAAATGTAGACTCTGCAGCCACACATTCTGCACCCTTTGTGCAGCAAACATACAGGCCTGCTACTCCTGAAAACCCACCTCCAAAATGGTAGAGGCTGTTGCCTTCAACAGAAGAAAGACATTAGGCAATAGCACAAAGTGCCATTATGAGGGTTGAGTGACCAACTGGAATGTGACTGAAGATATGAGAAAGAAGGGATGCTCTCCCATCTCTCTGCATTGGTAGACTTTTAATTATATCAGACTAATAGTCTATGGGCTGGGCTGCATTGCAGGCTTTGGGACCAACCCTCTGCTGATCTAAAATTATGTTGCACTGTAGATTTTCATACTCCTGCCTTTTACCATCTCTTAAGCTGAAAAAATGTTTCTAACACTGTATTGTACAAGACAACTGCACTGCAGGTCCACCCTTCCATTTACCAAACTTTGACTCTCGTTGGGACCTTTGCACAGCTCTTGTTCCCAATGTGCAGTGGTTTGGTAGGACATCTCACCCTGAAAATTGGATCTATTAGACTTCTAAATTCTTCAAGTGTTTTTACATAGATGCAGAAAGAGATGGCTCAGTCGGCTGAGAAATCATAACATTTTTGGAGAGGATATTGCCTATAATACGCAGCGTGATGGGTTGATGATCTTTGGTGTTGCAGAAATAATCCTGCCTATTTGGAGGCTTGTTTCTGCAACATCGACAAATGACTGGCATTCTGCTAGCATGTCTGTTTTGCTGAAAGTGCTTCTGCCTCACAGGCTCAAGCACTTTCAACTACGCAATTAATTTAAATCAGTGATTGGCAGTGGGGGCCCGACACTCATTTTAGGGGACCAGCATATTTTTCTGCATCAGACATTTATGAGACCAAGCCAGAGAAAAACACACAGAGAAGAAAGAAGGAGGAAGAAACAGAAGAGAAAAGAGTGCAATAAAGGGGCAGACAGTGTCTGATAGTGGATTAAAGAGCCATGAGATGGATTAATGGATTTAGGACTACGAAGCCTTGGCATTCGAAATGCTTGCATTCAGTTTGTAAAACTTCTCCAGCCTCTCCGCAGTTGCTGGTTATGCTTGGCGAAGAGCTGCTCGTGTGAAGCACCTGCAGCTTCTGCTTCCTTTCCTTGAGCAGCCTCTGGGTAAGCTTTTTCTGCTGCTTCAGCCTGAGCATTGACCTTTTTCCTCTGGACCATCTCTTTCAGCAAAAATGAAAAAAAAAATGCACTGCAATTTGAGCAGGGCTTTAGAAACGGCACTCACTCTTTTACAAATTAATCATTGCCTCACTGACATGACCTGAGTTTCCAAATTGGGCTAGTAGTCCTATGCTGCAATGGTGGAGATGGACCCCACCAACCCAGTAGACCAAGTAGGATGGCTATTCATCTGTTAATTAGCCCAATAGTCATGAATTTAAACCCTGTTGGACCAACTTTACTTTAGCAAACTAATCAATTCAACTACTACAATTAAAGTTAGTGTGCTGGTGGTGCAGCGAAATGAACTCTGTAACCTTTTCATTTAACATACATGTGGAGAAAAAAGAGCAGAACAGGTCTGTGTTGGAATTGTCCCTTTTTGCAGGGTTACTCCAAAACTTGTTGCCTTCCTCTCGTATTTTATCTGACCTGTTTATGTTGGTTTTATGACTCTGGGCACTTTACCACTGCTGATCAGTGCTATAGTGCATGTGGACTCTCTTGTAAACTTGGTGAAATTGGTTTACACCTGTTTGGCATATTTAATTTACCTGTAAGTCCATGTTACACTGGTAACCCATACACCCAGGGCCTGTAAATTAAATGCTACTTGTGGGCTTGCAATGCTGTTTGCACAATCCACCGAAGTCTCTTTTCAAACCTGTCGCAGGCCTCTGCCACCGCAGGGCCTGCGCGCGCAGTTTAATGCCGCAGTGATGTGGCATTTAAAGTGGTTGCCACATCTGAAACTGCCCTTTTACTGCATATGTCACCCCTAAGGTATGCCCTAGTTAGACCTATGGCAGGGTGCTGTTTAGGTAAAAGGTAGGACATGTGCCTTAACTGTGTGGTATGTCCTGGTAGTGACAAACAGCCTATTTGGTTAATAACTGATGTGAGGCTGCCCTCTCATAGGTTTGCATTGGAAATTCCCTGATATATGTTTCAGTGGTAATTTCTGATATGAAAGACGTGGCCATGTTTAGTATGTTTGGAATAGGATTAATAAATCCTGCTTATTGGTAAAAGCAGATCTGTTATTACTATTTTAGAAATGCCACTTTTAGAAGTAGGCATTTCTGTGTGCTTATGACTCTTTGTGCTCTGCCTGGATGTGTATTCAACGTCTGGTTTACACTGACAGGAGAAAGGGGATGTGCATTCACTCTAGACAGTCACAAGGGGGGTTGAGGTGTGTCCTGCCTTATCTGGGTGACTCAGCGCTGGGCTGAATAGACTGTGGCTGCATTTAGAGTGGTGGGAGGAGTTTCCCTTGCACCTGAATAGGCCTGGTCTGAATTTAGAGTGGTAGGAGGAATTGCACCTGTACCTGAATAGAGCTGTGCCTGACTTTTACATTGCTGTCTCCGCCCCCCTATAGTGTGTCTGGGGCCAGGGCTTGCGATGTGAATAGGGGTGTTGTGCACTTCTGAAAAGTGTGTGAAGTGCCCCCAGAACAAAGCATTTTGCACTACAAGTACCATGGGATGTGACCCCATGATTAGACAATGCGTGGGACTTGTAACCAGCCGCTGCTGGCTCTACAGACTGGACAAGAGGAGAAACTTTTAGGCTGCCAGGAGAAACCGCCACTTTGACTTTGCCTTGTTGTGCTGACCTACTGGAAGGAGGGCCTCTTTGCCTCAAGGACCCTGTGTGCTGGCCTGCTGCCTGCTTTCCTGAAACTGCGTGCCCCCAGTGTTCTCAAAGAAGCCCAGAGCGAGGTGAGCACTGCGGACTGCTCCTGGGTGGTTGCCCTGTGCTGGAGAAAACGTAGCGCTGGTGAGCGCTTTATGTTTCCTTTATCTTTCCCTGGGGTGGAGTGCAGGCTGAGAGCTTTATTTTTAGCTTCCTCAAAGTGCGTCGGGGAGCGCTGGATTCCTCTTCCCCAGCTGAGGGACCAACCACAACCAGCGAGAGGTGAGTGCTGCATTGCCGCTGTGGATTGCAGGGTGAGAACCGAAGCACCGGCTGTACTTCAATGGCCCCCCTCAGGGGGCCCCGTCTGCAGGTATGTTTGGCCGGGCTGTGGCCGGTTGCCATGGTGACCGAGATCCGAAAGTGAGGGATCACGGCCGGGCCGCCTATGACGAAGCCCCAGACCTGAGCGTGGCTGTCAGCACCAGCCGCTGTGCTCCATCGTAGGAGGGAGAGCAACGAGCCTGCTCCGGGGACCGGGTCCCTTCCTAGAGCGGCACTCCCGCGGCGAGGGGAGCATGTCCCGCTGATGGTATCGGCCCAGAGTGGGCCGCATAGTCTTTGGCAGCTACACCACGAGGTCGTGGGCATCTACCCCTGGTATGCCAGTGGCAGAGAAGGCCTGACATTGTCAGCAGCTGAGCTGTGTGACATGCTCCTTGCTTGCGATGCGAATGTGGCATCCGGCCATGTGTCGCCTGTCGTTGGAGCACATGTTGTGGTGGCGCTGGCCATGTGAAGTGCGCGACTCTCCTCTTGCCTGTCTTGGGTCACTGGCGACTCCATCTTGAGGCAGTGTGAGGGAGGACACTCTGCTGTCTTCGGCCCACTGCGGGGCTTCGCTGGTGCAGTGGAGATGTGGAGGCTCTCTGCTGCCTTCAGCATTGCTTCTTTTCTGTAGAGATGTCTTTATCTCCCGGGCGCCTGACCGTGCTGTCAGGTTCACCAGTATGGCCTTCTGCGTAACTCGTGCACTCTGTGCTCTTCTTCGGTGCCCTCTTTTGGCACTTGGTGTGCCCCTATTGTAGCTTGCGGTGATGTCCGTTCACCACTAGGGGCGAGTGGTGCAATTTCCTCACTGGCGGTGGCGTCGGGCAGCCACTGGGGTTCCGTGCACTGCACCCCTTCTTCTTGTGCTTCACGTGGCGCTTGCTGCCTTCATAGGATTTGCTGCTCTTGGCTTCTTGACTCTTTTCTGGGCTGGGGCAGCTTTGGGCTTCTTGGCACTCATTTAGCAAGGGTTCACAGTCTCTTCATTGGGCGCAGGGTGCAATCAGTGCCTATCTCCGTTGAGCGAGAGGGATGGAGGGATGTAGTTGCCCCCGTTTGTAGCTGGTGAGTCAATGTGGGGGTAGTTCATTACCTGAGGCATGGTCGTGGGGCACCGCTGGGTCTCGTGCCAGGGCCGGCGTGCAGTACAGCAGAACGGCCGCTAGGCAGCACCATTATAAAAGGCCGGAGCAGCCTCTTGAAGTCAGGCCTCGCGGAGTGGTAGTTGAGCGGTGAATGGCTTGACTGGGGTAGGCAAACCTCTTTGCTCGGCTATGCCTTCAGTGCGGTATTTTCATCTTTGCCCTCATCTCTCTTTTCATTTCTGCCAGTGATACGGCTGGCAGTCTCCTTTGTATGCATCACAGCAGCAGGTGCTGGGTCGAGTGTTGGCTGGTGTCTTCAGGGAGGGGTGGGAGCTGCGAGCTGCTTACAGTGGCCTCCCTTACCTCCCAGGTAGCATCCTCTATTAAGGGAGTGCTGCGCTGGCTTCCACTGCAGGCATGTCCACCATGGCAGTCTTGGACTGAGGGTACAGAGCAGTTTCCTTCAGTCGCCAGCGAGGGTGAGGTGTGGCAGGCCACCGCTAGGGGCAATGCAGACACTTTGTGAGGAGGCCGTGGCTCTCTTCGCTGACACCGCCGCCCCTGCTCTGATTAGAATTGCTGATGCGGGAGGGGCAGTCAGTGCCGGGACGCTCTTCTGTTAATCCTGGTCGGGCCATTTTATGGAATCACTCGGGTAAGAGTTATTTCATTGCGCACAGGACAACGACCACTTTCCCAGGATGGCGGGCTGCACGTAACTATGTCGGCATTGTACAATGGTCACAGGGAGTATTGCCCTTGCTCTTGGGCTCGCTTTGCTCACGCTAGAGGGAGGCCTCAGTCCTTTACCTTGCCGGCGGGTCAATGCTGATGGCTCGATGCATGCGGTGCAAGGAGGGTGCGGGAGCTGTGGGAAATGCTTGTTCCCTGCACTTTGCTCTTCACTGCGGGTAGGCGAGGCGTATGGCCCATTAGAGGCAAGCCTGTGGAGGTGCTATGGGCCTTCTTCTTCTGGGCGGTGGGACCGGCCTTCCTTTCTGGAGGCAGTTTCTTCTGCCCTGGGCTGCTTTACACTAATTGCTTGGTTCTCTGCGGGCAGAAGACAACTCTCGTGTCAGGCAGCGGGAGTCTCTCCTTAGACCGCGGGCCTTCACACTCGCTCGGGAAGCCGGTGCAGGACTTGCGTGTTTTTTTTTCATTTAGTGGCAGCTTCTGTGATAGGGCATGCGTACGGGCCCCACTGGACTATGCGTGTGTGTTAGGACAGCTTGCTTGTGGGAGGGGCAGGGTTTGCCGCTGCTATGGTGCCGTCGATCTGATGCTCTCCTCCTCTCACTACCCTGGTCGGGCTGCCACGTAAGTGCTGGACCGTGCTGGCGCTTACTGTGAAATGTAGCCGCAGGCCAAGCTCGTATTGAATACCATCAGGCTTTGTCCTCCTCTGTTGGCTTTTAATCGCTCCCTGCGTCAGTGCTGGCTGGATGTGCCGGCTGTGGAGGCGGGTTCACTCGGTGATGTTGCAGAACTCCTCTCTTGCTTCTCTCCCTGGCCAAACATGTGCCGGCTGGCAGCCGCAGGGTCATGCCTCACATGCATGCAGGTGTGGGGTGCCACAGGCTACATTTCTCTTCGGGGCACGACAGAGAAGCAACCGGTGTGCACGGGGGGTCAGACCCGCTCGTCGCCATTGTGGCATCTTAGGCCCTAGGCCCACATGCCGGACGAAGGACTGCGCAGACACATGGTATGGGGTACAAGAACTGGCCCTTGGCACGTGTGCCTGGCTTCTTTTATTTGCAGGGTCACCTGACTGGTGACGCCTGTGATGGGTGGGTATTCAGAGTGGGTTCAGAGTGGGTACAACAGGAAGCTCAACACTAGAACGTGTCCAGCAGGACACTACACTGCCCAAGGCAGCACACATGGAAACAGCAAAAACAATGAGAAATAAAGCATTTCTCCTCGTTTCGCCTGTTTAAGACCAGGTTTTCTCTGGTCTTAATTTTGGCGCTGCCGCCTATTTACGTTGCGCTTGTAAATATGGGGCAATGTCAAAATTAATGGGTGTTGCTGTGGAACGCCCACCACAACACCCATCGCCTGCCCCTTTCACGCTAAGTGTAGCTTGAAAGGGGGCCTTATTTACAAGGCAGCGTCAAGCCACGTTAAGTGGCTTAACGCTGCCTTGTAAATAAGGCGAACACCTATCGCCATCACAACATCGCCATCACAACATCTCTAAAAGTGACGTTGTGGTGGCTATAGGGGCTTGCAAATATGCCCCTCTGTATCATTGATGTTAAAGCTTGATTAAAGCCAGACCCACAGATAATGCCACAATTTGTTTTCGTGATTCCTATTACAAGAAGGTAGGCAGCTCTGCGATTTCAATACCTTATGTTCTCAGGCATATTTCTGCAACATATTTCATCATTTTAACAAAAGATATTGAAATTTCAGAAGAAATTAATATCTATCACAGACTAAATCGCAGATATCCATTGTCTGAATTGGGCACCCATTTACTTGTATAGCAAATAGTTCTGTATTTCAAGAGCGCAACGCGGCCAGATGTCCTTCGAGAGAGCAGTTGCAAATAAAGTGGCAGGCAATATGTTTATAAATTACAGCAAGGTACATTAAAAACATCACACGTCCCACTGTTGTATATTATATTGCCTTGTATTTCCAAACGGAAGGCAGAGTGGCTCCCATTCCACCAATCCGATCTATTATTTATAACTACGCAATGAACTGAAATCCGCGCTGACCTATTATAAATAAAATTAATATACCGCCGCCCTCGCGCACAGGCCCTTCGCCGGAACAACGCGAGAACACGAGGTGGAGATAAGCACGCGCGAGGTGTTATTCTAAGCTGCCAGCCGACCGCTCGATAAATATGGAAAAAGCTGTTTGTTCTCTGGTTTATGGCCGCGGATTTTTACGGTCTGCCTCTGACAGGTTCAGTGCAGATTATACAGCATTTCAAACACTATAAATCCAGTTCCGATTTCAGCTCAGGTTGGGCTGTGATTTGGTGTGGAGAGATGTGAGAAATTAAAAGGCCAGCTAGGAAATTTGCATTAAGTCATATTTTTTACAAGTCACCGTGCATCTGTGTAACTTGGCGGCGGAAGTGGTGCCTGAAATACTAAAAAATAGAACTTCAAGGTTCTAGGAATCTGTGAGCAGATCTATCAATCACTGGTGCGGGCACGAAGTCATGCAAAGTGTCACAGCTGCGCAAACCCTTAACATGGTGTTTACTTTCCCGCACAGAAGATGCTTTGCAATGGAAAGGTGCACATTTTTTCAGATCAAATAGTTCTCTGCTACGCATTGCTTCAAGGCAGAGGGTGGGGTTTACAGGCAAGCATCCATTAGGGTAATTTACTATTACTTCACAGAATGCAACACAGCAACGGAACTTGCTGTGCTGCCTTGTCTGAAAGGGAGAGAGCAGAAACACACCATATTTACAAAGTTATGGGGCATTTCGTCTCTCTCCTTGCACTCGGACACAGTCTGCTGCCTAGCACCAAGCAGAGGCACCCTTACAGCGTTCTGCAGGGGTGGCTGTGTTACAGGAAGGACTGTTCAGTGCATAAAGGGATACCTTCCTGCACAAAAACAGTCAAAAGAGGCATTTTCCACATTTAAATGTGATACAGAAATCATTACGCATACAAAGAGGAAATAACGAGGAGGTAGGAAAAACTATTTTTCTCCTTGTTACGATATGATCTGGGAGACATACGGGGGCATATTTACAAGCCCCTTGCGCCACTTTTGCGCCGCAGTTGCGTCACGCATGTGACGCAGCGGCGACGCAAACCATGCACCGCGTTGCGCTATATTTACAACGTGACGCATCTAGGGAGATGCGTCACGTAGTAAACCCCTGCGCCACATGAAACCTGCGTCAGGTTTCATGTGGGCGTACCGGCGCAGGGGGGGGGCGTTCCGGCACAGGAACGCCTCGAATAGTGACGTAGTGAAATCTACAAGATTTCACGCAGTCACTTCTCGACGCTGGTGCGTCAAATCCTTACGCCTGCTTCAAGCAGGCGTAAGGATTGACGCACCATGTTAGGGATAGGGAAGGTTGGAACAGTGCTGGAGTTGCGTCGCGCTTGCGACACAACTTCAGCACTGCGCCAACCTTCCACCGGCAGATGCGTCACGCATCTGCTTATCCTAGCGCCACGATGCGCCGCATTGTAAATGCGGCGCATCGGACGTGGCGCAAGGGTAAACTTGCGTGACGCATTTTCCCTGGCGCATCCCTGCTGATATGCAGGGATGCGCCAGGGAACGTAAATATGCCCCATACGGATTTGATGCAATCGCAGGTTTACAAACTTTTTAAATCTGGAATTGGAACACCCATGCTCAACCAATGGAATGCTTCATAACTTGAAATGCAAGGTAATGAACTGCAAGCAGCTATGTTGCTTTACATTTCTTTACAAAGTCACACAGGGAGGCAAAAATCATCCCTTGCGTGGCTTTGTAAATCGGAATTAAGAAGCGGCGCTGCCCTGCATCATTTTATGTGACACAAGGACAAAGCAGCTCCTTAATAAATCTATCCCCTAGTTTTCGACGTAAAGCATGAGCTACTAAAATAGTCAGGCGGGACTTTGCACCAAAAAATAATGCCTGTTTGAAGCAGATGTTTAAATTTCTCCAAATATTTCACAGATTGAATGTGTGCTGCGTTGTACATTACACATCCAGGAGCAGATTTACTAAGAGGTCACACAATGCAACGCAGAAAGGCCAGTTGCCTCACTGTGTTGCGTGAACGGGAGAGAGCTAAACGATGCCATATTTACAGAGATATAGCGTTATTGAGCTCTCTCCCTGTGCTGGCTCACTTGTGGCTGCCTAGCACAATTGCAGGCATTCTTGCTAAGTCAGAATTGTTTTTGTGCAAGAAGGAATACCTTCCTGCACAAAAACAATAGTCAGAGGCAGATTCCTCTTTCTGTCTGTGCTGCAGAATCCAGCACACATAGAAAGAGGAAGTCACAAGGAGAAATGAAGATATTCCTCCTCGTTAAGCCTCTCTGAGGTAGAAACATTATTTTAGGTCAAACCCAGGGTTACTGCCTTTATTAAAAGTGGATTTGTGTCAAAATACATGGGTGGATGTATTGGAAGGTCCATGCTCCACCCATATAGCGCTTAGCCAACGCAGTGTAACGCAATGCCACGCAAGGAATGCAAATGAGCCCTTGCTTGGCTTTGTAAATTTCGACTAGCATTTTGTATTCTGACTGCAAGAAAAAAGTGCAACAACCACAGTGCAAAATATTAGTAAATCTAGGCCACCTTGTGTGGATTGATTTACAATTTGTCTAGCATAGGATTTTACTGAAAGGGTAGGCTTCTAGTACAAAATCTATGATGGACATTACACACACACCACTCCATCATGATGCTATGATTCTGCGTGGTGCTAGGTAGCCTTGTTTGTGCTAGCACGGGGAATGAGAACAGCAGCAAGCCATTTATAGTAAATATGCTCTGCTTTCTTTCCCTTTCACAACACAGTACAGCACCCTTGGTCGTTAGACTGTGTTGCACCAAAAATAATAAAACTGCCAATGAGGGTTCAAATATTTTACCCTTGGTGTAAAATCTTGCTTTGCTCCCATCTTTAAGAAATCAATTACAATAGGGCAGATTTATTAGATTTTAGTGTTGTGTTGCATTGTGAAAGGGGGAGAAACCAGTGTAGAGACATATTTACTAAAACGAATGGTCTAATGCTGTTCTCAATATATAAAGAGTAGTAGGGGACAGCATACAGCAGTTGGCTCCAAAACGGGCCTAAACACCTAATCTACACAGTAGAAGGTTTTTAAAAGTGACAGAAAATGGAAATTATTAAATTACATACACACATTTCACAAAACTGTGGATTAGTGCATGGTTTGACAGAGAGGAAGGAGGCATATTTCACATAGACAAGATGGCTACCTGTTCAGCATTTGCTCCCTTTCTACTTCACCAAGAAACATACACTGTACTGCAGGAAAGGAATTCATAAATATATACTCAAAATGTGACCACGCCCAACCATTGGCCCCTGCACCCTATAAAATCAGTTGTGAGAATGTGAAAAAACAATTAAAATTAAAAATAATATACATGGCCTACAGATTTCTAGGTCCCAGGCATGATAGCATATAAATTAGACAAAAACATCAGTAAAATCTGCAAACATATCTGTGGGCTCCAAAAGAGTCCTAATTCTTCCATTAACCACAGCAGAAGAGAGTTAAAAGTGGCAACAAATTGATATTAATCAAACATCACACACACCTGCACACAAACTGTTGTTGAGCACCTAGCCTGACAAGCAAGACAAAGAAAAAATTGCTGCTTCCATGAAAAAACACATTCAGAACAAAAAGGGACAGCTAAATCATACCCTACATTTGGTATAAACCCCCATCCACATGCCCTTAACGACCCTTCCATGGCATTAGTGAGAATATGAAAAAGAAACTAGATTCGAGAAAACATCTGAGATCTGCAGCAGATTAGTACACCAGGATACAAAAAAAGCAAACCACTACATGAAAATCAGTAAATCCGGATATCAAAGCAATATGAGGAAATGAACCCCCACCCCCTAAAATTCTCATTGCCTTACAGTGCGCCATGAACTTTTATTCACACTCCCTTTCCTGCTGCATGGGCCTGCCTCCCCATTTCCCAGAGCTCTAGCATCATGAAACAATTAAATAAAGCAAATTCAAAAAGACAAAAAAAATAGTTTGTGGCGCCCTCATCAACCATCAAACAGAAATATCTCTCAAAGTACTGAAGGTACTTGATATTCCTGAAAAATGAAATGGAAGATGCAGCTGGAACTGCTGATGATTTGCAGTAGCCAAAAACAAAATGAGCAAACTCACAAAAGTAGTATAGATGCATCTGGAAGAAAGTTACTGCTGTATATAATTTAGCCTCACTCCCTTTGCCCCTTCAACCACAAAGTTAATTTGACCCAATATATCTATGCCTGGTAGAAAAAATAAGACACACTTCTGCTACTTTTTGTAAACTACAGTGCTCAGGCTGCATTCCAGTTTGACAACGTTTCCACAGTAGTTCATCCTCCAGTGAGCTTCTGCTTTACTTGCTGTCAAAGAAATGACAAACAAAGGGAATTTCATGTGTTGCGAGAAAAGTGATATTCCCATGTTACATGATGCTACGCAGATGTTAAAAATATTTCACATCGGCTAATAGGGTGTATCATTGAATGTGAATAGTGTCCTGCTAAAATGAAAGTTTGCTTTGCCATATTAATAAGAATTATACTGGGCTACAAATTAGGGTGACCAACCATCCGTAAATTTCACAGACCGCCTGTTATTTGGGCCTCTTGTTCGTTGTACGTGAGGATTTCTTTCACGGACGCCTTTTGTCCATAATTCTGGACAAACTGTCCCCCTGCAAGTAGCAGTATCAGAGTTCTCTAACTCTCACTGCATGGACCAGCTCGCGCTACTGCTGTGAACTCAAGGGCCTGCAGCAGCCCCTCCCTGACCTGGCACAGACTGCTATAGTCCCATTATCATTCTGTTTGCCGGCCTAATTATCACATACAGAATGATAATGGGCCTCTCTGTGCAGTTATAGCATTTGCTGGTACTCCTTCTGCCAGAGCATAGGGCATGGCATTCTGCTTTTGTTCAGGGGCTCCTGTCTCCTCACCAGGGGCCAAGCACTGGGGAAGTGGAGGTTGTATTTCTACAGGGTTAAAGGCACAGCCTTTAGATCCCTTGTGTGCTAGAAGTTTATAGGCTAGAAACATCACTTTAACTCTGGTGATCAATGTATCTACTTATGATGAGTTTTGACTCATCATAAGTAGCAGGGATAGAGTGCCTCCAGCGAAAAACAAAGTGTAACATGCAGATCAAAGAGTTGTTTTTTATGTGGGCAGCTCAGTCGGTTACTGTTTTTGTCACAAGGACCCTTTTATTAATTGCAGTTCATAAGATACAATCGTAACATAGCACAGTGAGCTATGAACCAAAATCAAACAGCAGCATGGAGATTGCAAGGAGCAGGTTTACAGTCTTATTGTTTTTCTCTAATCTTTCATTATTCTAAGGTTGATAAATAGGGTCCTTTGGATAATAATAATAATAATGTGGCAGGGTTGAGTAAATTATGCAGCAATAAAAGGCAAATAATGTGGTGTCATGCAGCACATTTTGTAATAATATTAATTAATTATTTTGACATTTTTAAACTTGTTAACACTGTCTGGGCATTAATTGTACCTCACTAGTACCTGTTTAACATCCAAATATAGCAGTAAGCAACAGAAAGGTGACCAGTCACCATTTGCAAATGGCCTTCCACTGCGCAGAAACTTTTTGCTGCTTTTTAAGTAACTTTTGAATCATTTGAGCTAAAATCTGCAGAATATGTGGCAGATGATGGATTAGATGGCAAGTGCAACAAATCTATAATTACGCGAACTTTGCAGCGGCTGGACAATTGAATAATTCCAGTGGCCCCGGTCTCAAGTAACATTTCCAATACATTGGCTTACACACTTACACAAGCCATCATGTCTGTATAATATGTGTGTGTGATACAACACACTCCAACACCCTACTCTACCTTACATACTTGGAATGAGTACCAGTGTAAAATAAATTAATTACACAGGAAAGCAGGTATATGTAGAGATGAGAGGCACCATTGGAGGGTGGTACTGATTGAATCCTTGAAGAAGGAGGTCTGGGGGAGGTGGGGCACAGCAAATATTCTCACACCATCTGGCACCAACACTAAAGCCAGCTCTGTCAGGGACGTAGCTATCATTCCTGCAGCCTGTGCAATGCCCCATGCCCTGAGTTAAAAGCACTTCAGCAGCTGATTGTGGAGCAGCTGGTAGGAATGCATCGTCTATGAATGGAGGGATTTTATTTGAGTGGTGTAATCAGTGTTTCTATAAAAATTGTGGGGCATATTAGCAAGGAATAGCGATATGCCTGTGTTGTTGGCAGGATTGTTTTTGTGCAAGAAGGGGCACCTTCCTGCACAAAAACAATCCTCTGGAGCTTTTTCCTCTTTCTATGTGTGCTTAGCTTAGCGCGACTTTGGTTAACGCCGCCTATCGCTGGAAAATATCGCTGAGATAACACCCTATTTACAAGGTTTATCTCCATAGCGATAATCTTTCCAGCGATAGCGGCAAAATGTGAGAATATCGCTGGAAAAGCAGCGATATTCTCGCTAAGGTGGATTCAGCATTAGAATCCACCTCCTATACTTTAAACAGGTAAGTCATCCTCACTAGCAGGAGATAAAATATAGCGATAAACGCGCTTAGCGTGAATTATTTTATCGCTTCGCCTGCCTTGCTAATAGGGGGTAGTGGAGTTAGCTACTGTTTCCAGTCGCTTTTAGTAGGGAACGCCTTCCTTGCATGTCATTAGCGATAATTATCGCTGACATGCAAGGCGATGGTAAACGCGGCCTCTAACGCCTGAAAGCTGTCGCAAACGCCTGTTAGCGACAGCTTGCTAATAGGGCGATAAAATTATCGGCTTTAGCGGCAAAAAGTGCCGCTAAAGCGGCGATAAAGCCCTTGATAATATGCCCCTGTATTTCAACATTTCCAGTTAATGGAAAACGAAGAACAACAAAGAGCACAAATAGAAATGCCTACATAACATGATCGATGTGCTCTAATCCCAGAATCTTCTAGTGCCACACTGTGACCTGCCAGATAACTGCTCCGGGTTGGAACCTTGGCTGGATTTCGCTCCCATTCTTGGAAAAATAGCATTTTCTTAACAAACAGTGATTTTCTGTCTGTCTGTGTGTATGCATATGCCATTTTTGTAGAGGGACCCTAGCCAAAAGGCAGTGGAGCACCGTTCAATGTCCAAGCCAAATTGTAATTCTGGACAACTGTGCCAAATCTTTCAGAGATATATTTGCCAATATTTCACACAACACAGTGCAGTAAGTGAAGTTTTGCTGCACTGCGTGAAAGGGAAAGAGTAGAGTAGGACCATGTTTTCAAAGATATGATGCATTAGAATTGGGATGGAAAGGTCTGACATGCAAGTCACAGAGTGAACCCTCACATAATCTCTCTGTTCACTCCCTATTCAACCTCTTCACCTCTTGGTTCCCTTTTTTCTATCTGTTACCTCCTCTCCCCTACCTAGCCAGTCGTCTCTGCCTCTCTCCCCCTGATGCTTTCTCTCGGTTCCCCCACCTCGCTTTTTAAATGTCCCCTCTACATTGTTTCTCTTTTTAACCTTCTCTCTGTCACCCTCACCATCTCTCTGTATCTGTTTGTTGCTCCTTTCTCTGCTGCATATTCTTCTGTTATCGTCTTTTCTCTTTTCACCATTTGTTCTTTCTTTCTCAGCTGGCAGGCACCCGCTTGCTTTACTCTTCTCTCGCTGTACACTCTCACTGTTCCAACTTTCTGTCTCTCCCTCTCAGCATATAGCCTCCTCTCCTTTTCACCATAATTTCCCTCTCTTTTTTCCTCTCTCTAGTAGTGCTACTACCTGTGAACTCTAGGTCTAAGTTCAGCAACACAGCGCTGAGTCTGGCACTATCATTCATGGTAGAATTGTGAAATCTGCCTCTTATGTTGGCTGTCAAATTCTGCTTGTTGTGTAGGTGTTTCCTAGTTTTTTCATCTTTAAATCAATCTTTCCAGCTATTTGGGAATGTATACTCAAGACTCCAATGTGTAAAACAAACAAAAGAACATAAACCAGCTATATAGAATATTTGAACTGTGAAAGGTGAGTGTGAATTGTTATGTTTTTTTGTAGACTATGATTGTTGGCTATTATGGTTGGAACACTTTTGAGCTTGGTGATGCTCAACTATATCGAACATATGAACTGTGTGGTATGTGTTTAGTGTTCTGTCTAATGTATTCTGTGGATGTTTTTGCCTCTACCCAATGGAATTTGTTGTTTTGTGCATAGCAATGTCCAAATACTGCTCACATCTGAACAACTATAATAATGTATTTTCAGTAACATCTATCCTACTATTGCAAGTGTATTAGAACAGCGCTTGTGTAGCTTGGAGTGCAATAATAGGGTTAATACAAAAAATAGACACTGAAGGGAGGTCTTTAAGCACATCAGTGTTTGGGAGAGTTTGATGAAGAAGCATGTGAATTAACAGTTTATAGGATATGTAGACTCTAGCTGGCGTGACAAGAATAAAATACGATCTGGGTACTGCAATACATGGTGGATTGCTTGAGGTGGGACATAATGGAATGGGAGAATACTCATGGATGTGTCATTACTTTTCAAATAGTTACCTTTGTGTAAGGCGTTAACTGTCTCCCCATCTGAGGACATCCAACCTTCAGTGCTCTATGAATATGCATCAATTGTCATTAATGAAGCCCTTTTAATTCATTGTGATCTGAAAACATAGCCTAGTGCACAGATGTCTTAACCATCTTTGATATCAAAATATCTAGCAGTGTCTATGCTAATCTCCCCAGGTTTAAACCACTCTACCTTCCCATTCAAACATGATTGTATAGTAGGAGGAACTTTATACAATTTGGAAATAAGGTGTCTGAATGTTAAATTTTGGACATATGAGGCAGATTAGAAATTTAACCCTCACCTTCTAACCAGTGGTGGGTAATGCTCTTAACGCAGGATGCCAAAGTTCTGATTCTCATGTAGGCCCACTTGAGACAAACCAAAATTATTTATTTACAGAGGCATATCACGATCGATGGGGACCGATCACGCGATGATTGAATTCTCCATACAAAACGCAAAAAAGGTGAGAGGATCTAACTCTATCACATACTCCTCTCGCAGACAATGGCAGAAAATCACCTCGGAGAACTTCCAAGCTGTCTTTGTAACCCCTCAGAATATAGCCTCAGGTAACATAGAAGAAGCCTTGGCCAAATTTAATTCGGCTGTTTCCACGGCTATTGACTACCTCGCCCCTCTGAAATCATTACCAAGTCACCCAAAATGCCCCCAGGAAGCCTGGTTTACGCCCCTGTTGCGAGCACAAAAGCAACTCTGCAGGAAATACGAGAGGTATTGGCGCACCACTCACGTAGAAAAAGACAAAGATAGGTTCCTGTCCGCCCTGTCCAGTTACCACAATAATATAAAAAACGCACGTAAAACCCACATTGCATCACAGTTAGCCCTAGCTGACAATTCCCCTAAAACCTTACACCGCATTCTGCAATAATTTATTAATCCTAATGCCTGTGAGAGCGCCGAGGTACCTACTCAATTACTGTGTGATGATATTTCAAAATATTTCTCCAATAAAATAGAGCTCATCTATGGAAACATTGTTTCATCAGGAGACCAGCCATTAGGTTCACGGATACCTGACCAACCAGAACAGACACCCTTACAGCTACTGGAGTGTTTTCCACCATTAACTCTGGGAGAAGTAGAGTCTCTGATTCATAAAGTGAAGTCAGGATCCCCTTCTGATCTTATCCCTGCCAAAGTGATCACCTCTCTGGCCCACCAACTGTCTCCTTCAATTGAATCTCTTTTTAATCTCTCTCTGAGGGAGGGCCTAGTTCCGTCAGAATGGAAAGCAGCCCAGGTTAGGCCTATTCGTAAGAACACCAAGGTCCCTCTAACGGATCTCTCTAATCTGCGCCCCATCTCACTTCTCCCTTTCCTGAGCAAACTATTGGAGAAACACGTTAACAAACATCTCTCCAACCATGTCGAACTCTCTGGCTGTTTAGACCCCTCCCAGTCAGGCTTTAGGCCCAAATACAGCACCGAATCGGCCCTGCTAGAAGTCACAGATAACATCAGGATGACCCTTGATAAGGGCCATTCCACGATTCTGGTGCTGCTGGACCTATCTGCCGCGTTCGACACGGTCTCACATCACATATTGCTCAGGAGATTGAAGGAGATTGGTTTAAGGAACTCTGCCCTTCAGTGGATGATGATTTTCCTATCCGCCCGCTCTCAGACCGTCAACCTGGATCCATATCGATCGGCCCCGATGGAATTGTCCAAGGGAGTGCCTCAGGGCTCATGTTTGAGCCCCACATTGTTTAACATCTATGTTGCCCCCTTGGCCAATCTCCTGAGTGCACATGGGTTCACTCCCATATCATATGCCGACGACACACAGCTGCTATTTCCATTCAAAGAACTAACACCCTCTGTACAGTCGACATTCGCCTCAGGTATGAGAGCCATCTCACACTGGATGAAGAGTAACTTCCTCCAATGTAATGTTGGGAAAACAGAGATCCTGCTTTTTGGCGAGGCCTCCCGGGTATGGACACCGGAATGGTGGCCGACTGACCTGGGTGTCCGCCCCGTCCCCAAATCCACTGTAAAAAACCTAGGTGTTTGTCTGGACCAATCATTAACCCTGAAGGAGCATGCGGCTCAGACTGCAGGCTCCTGCTTCCATACTTTGGGCCTGCTTCGCCGAGTTTTTCCTTTGCTTCCTGACTCTACACGGAAGACTCTGACTCAGGCACTTGTCTTAAGCCGTCTGGACTACTGTAATGGTCTGCTGATCTCTGCGAATGAGGCCTCGCTCAGCAGACTACAAGTAGTCCAGAATACGGCGGCACGACTGGTCCTTAATGTCCCCACCAGAACTGCCTCACGACCACTTCTGCGGCAGCTCCACTGGCTCCCAATACGGCAACGGGTAAGATTCAAAGTCTGCTGTATCATTCATAAGCAAAAACAACAATTGATGGACAGAATGCAGAACAATGTCATACATTCACCCCAGTACAGAGATCTGGGCCTAAATCCATCGTTTTTTTGCTCACCATGCCATTCCAGTTTGAACCCAGCCATATGCAAATCAGTCTTGACCCTGTGCCCAATGGGAACAGTCCAGCCCGAACTGCCAGGCCAGGTCCTGCCTGGACTGGAAACAAGCATCCTAGGACCGGTTTCGGGGTTTCACCCCTCTTCAGCCAGGATAGCTTGATTCCAGTGGCATGGAGAGCACGGGACCCACGTCTGGGCATACCCGTTCCACTCGGGGTGACAAATGCAAAAACAACAATTGATGGACAGAATGCAGAACAATGTCATACATTCACCCCAGTACAGAGATCTGGGCCTAAATCCATCGTTTTTTGCTCACCATGCCATTCCAGTTTGAACCCAGCCATATGCAAATCAGTCTTGACCCTGTGCCCAATGGGAACAGTCCAGCCCGAACTGCCAGGCCAGGTCCTCCCTGGACTGGAAACAAGCATCCTAGGACCGGTTTCGGGTTTCACCCCTCTTCAGCCAGGATAGCTTGATTCCAGTGGCATGGAGAGCACGGGACCCACGTCTGGGCATACCCGTCCCACTCGGGGTGACAAATGCAAAAACAACAATTGATGGACAGAATGCAGAACAATGTCATACATTCACCCCAGTACAGAGATCTGGGCCTAAATCCATCGTTTTTTGCTCACCATGCCATTCCAGTTTGAACCCAGCCATATGCAAATCAGTCTTGACCCTGTGCCCAATGGGAACAGTCCAGCCCGAACTGCCAGGCCAGGTCCTCCCTGGACTGGAAACAAGCATCCTAGGACCGGTTTCGGGGTTTCACCCCTCTTCAGCCAGGATAGCTTGATTCCAGTGGCATGGAGAGCACGGGACCCACGTCTGGGCATACCCGTCCCACTCGGGGTGACAAATGCAAAAACAACAATTGATGGACAGAATGCAGAACAATGTCATACATTCACCCCAGTACAGAGATCTGGGCCTAAATCCATCGTTTTTTTGCTCACCATGCCATTCCAGTTTGAACCCAGCCATATGCAAATCAGTCTTGACCCTGTGCCCAATGGGAACAGTCCAGCCCGAACTGCCAGGCCAGGTCCTCCCTGGACTGGAAACAAGCATCCTAGGACCGGTTTCGGGGTTTCACCCCTCTTCAGCCAGGATAGCTTGATTCCAGTGGCATGGAGAGCACGGGACCCACGTCTGGGCATACCCGTCCCACTCGGGGTGACAAATGCAAAAACAACAATTGATGGACAGAATGCAGAACAATGTCATACATTCACCCCAGTACAGAGATCTGGGCCTAAATCCATCGTTTTTTGCTCACCATGCCATTCCACTTTGAACCCAGCCATATGCAAATCAGTCTTGACCCTGTGCCCAATTGGAACAGTCCAGCCCGAACTGCCAGGCCAGGTCCTCCCTGGACTGGAAACAAGCATCCTAGGACCGGTTTCGGGGTTTCACCCCTCTTCAGCCAGGATAGCTTGATTCCAGTGGCATGGAGAGCACGGGACCCACGTCTGGGCATACCCGTCCCACTCGGGGTGACAAATGCAAAAACAACAATTGATGGACAGAATGCAGAACAATGTCATACATTCACCCCAGTACAGAGATCTGGGCCTAAATCCATCGTTTTTGCTCACCATGCCATTCCAGTTTGAACCCAGCCATATGCAAATCAGTCTTGACCCTGTGCCCAATGGGAACAGTCCAGCCCAAACTGCCAGGCCAGGTCCTCCCTGGACTGGAAACAAGCATCCTAGGACCGGTTTCGGGGTTTCACCCCTCTTCAGCCAGGATAGCTTGATTCCAGTGGCATGGAGAGCACGGGACCCACGTCTGGGCATACCCGTCCCACTCGGGGTGACAAATGCAAAAACAACAATTGATGGACAGAATGCAGAACAATGTCATACATTCACCCCAGTACAGAGATCTGGGCCTAAATCCATCGTTTTTTGCTCACCATGCCATTCCAGTTTGAACCCAGCCATATGCAAATCAGTCTTGACCCTGTGCCCAATGGGAACAGTCCAGCCCGAACTGCCAGGCCAGGTCCTCCCTGGACTGGAAACAAGCATCCTAGGACCGGTTTCGGGGTTTCACCCCTCTTCAGCCAGGATAGCTTGATTCCAGTGGCATGGAGAGCACGGGACCCACGTCTGGGCATACCCGTCCCACTCGGGGTGACAAATGCAAAAACAACAATTGATTGACAGAATGCAGAACAATGTCATACATTCACCCCAGTACAGAGATCTGGGCCTAAATCCATCGTTTTTTGCTCACCATGCCATTCCAGTTTGAACCCAGCCATATGCAAATCAGTCTTGACCCTGTGCCCAATGGGAACAGTCCAGCCCGAACTGCCAGGCCAGGTCCTCCCTGGACTGGAAACAAGCATCCTAGGACCGGTTTCGGGGTTTCACCCCTCTTCAGCCAGGATAGCTTGATTCCAGTGGCATGGAGAGCACGGGACCCACGTCTGGGCATACCCGTCCCACTCGGGGTGACAAATGCAAAAACAACAATTGATGGACAGAATGCAGAACAATGTCATACATTCACCCCAGTACAGAGATCTGGGCCTAAATCCATCGTTTTTTGCTCACCATGCCATTCCAGTTTGAACCCAGCCATATGCAAATCAGTCTTGACCCTGTGCCCAATGGGAACAGTCCAGCCCGAACTGCCAGGCCAGGTCCTCCCTGGACTGGAAACAAGCATCCTAGGACCGGTTTCGGGGTTTCACCCCTCTTCAGCCAAGATAGCTTGATTCCAGTGGCATGGAGAGCACGGGACCCACGTCTGGGCATACCCGTCCCACTCGGGGTGACAAATGCAAAAACAACAATTGATGGACAGAATGCAGAATAATGTCATACATTCACCCCAGTACAGAGATCTGGGCCTAAATCCATCGTTTTTGCTCACCATGCCATTCCAGTTTGAACCCAGCCATATGCAAATCAGTCTTGACCCTGTGCCCAATGGGAACAGTCCAGCCCGAACTGCCAGGCCAGGTCCTCCCTGGACTGGAAACAAGCATCCTAGGACCGGTTTCGGGGTTTCACCCTCTTCAGCCAAGATAGCTTGATTCCAGTGGCATGGAGAGCACGGGACCCACGTCTGGGCATACCCGTCCCACTCGGGGTGACAAATGCAAAAACAACAATTGATGGACAGAATGCAGAACAATGTCATACATTCACCCCAGTACAGAGATCTGGGCCTAAATCCATCGTTTTTTTGCTCACCATGCCATTCCACTTTGAACCCAGCCATATGCAAATCAGTCTTGACCCTGTGCCCAATTGGAACAGTCCAGCCCGAACTGCCAGGCCAGGTCCTCCCTGGACTGGAAACAAGCATCCTAGGACCGGTTTCGGGGTTTCACCCCTCTTCAGCCAGGATAGCTTGATTCCAGTGGCATGGAGAGCACGGGACCCACGTCTGGGCATACCCGTCCCACTCGGGGTGACAAATGCAAAAACAACAATTGATGGACAGAATGCAGAACAATGTCATACATTCACCCCAGTACAGAGATCTGGGCCTAAATCCATCGTTTTTTGCTCACCATGCCATTCCAGTTTGAACCCAGCCATATGCAAATCAGTCTTGACCCTGTGCCCAATGGGAACAGTCCAGCCCAAACTGCCAGGCCAGGTCCTCCCTGGACTGGAAACAAGCATCCTAGGACCGGTTTCGGGGTTTCACCCCTCTTCAGCCAGGATAGCTTGATTCCAGTGGCATGGAGAGCACGGGACCCACGTCTGGGCATACCCGTCCCACTCGGGGTGACAAATGCAAAAACAACAATTGATGGACAGAATGCAGAACAATGTCATACATTCACCCCAGTACAGAGATCTGGGCCTAAATCCATCGTTTTTTTGCTCACCATGCCATTCCAGTTTGAACCCAGCCATATGCAAATCAGTCTTGACCCTGTGCCCAATGGGAACAGTCCAGCCCGAACTGCCAGGCCAGGTCCTCCCTGGACTGGAAACAAGCATCCTAGGACCGGTTTCGGGGTTTCACCCCTCTTCAGCCAGGATAGCTTGATTCCAGTGGCATGGAGAGCACGGGACCCACGTCTGGGCATACCCGTCCCACTCGGGGTGACAAATGCAAAAACAACAATTGATTGACAGAATGCAGAACAATGTCATACATTCACCCCAGTACAGAGATCTGGGCCTAAATCCATCGTTTTTTGCTCACCATGCCATTCCAGTTTGAACCCAGCCATATGCAAATCAGTCTTGACCCTGTGCCCAATGGGAACAGTCCAGCCCGAACTGCCAGGCCAGGTCCTCCCTGGACTGGAAACAAGCATCCTAGGACCGGTTTTGGGGTTTCACCCTCTTCAGCCAGGATAGCTTGATTCCAGTGGCATGGAGAGCACGGGACCCACGTCTGGGCATACCCGTCCCACTCGGGGTGACAAATGCAAAAACAACAATTGATGGACAGAATGCAGAACAATGTCATACATTCACCCCAGTACAGAGATCTGGGCCTAAATCCATCGTTTTTTTGCTCACCATGCCATTCCAGTTTGAACCCAGCCATATGCAAATCAGTCTTGACCCTGTGCCCAATGGGAACAGTCCAGCCCGAACTGCCAGGCCAGGTCCTCCCTGGACTGGAAACAAGCATCCTAGGACCGGTTTCGGGGTTTCACCCCTCTTCAGCCAAGATAGCTTGATTCCAGTGGCATGGAGAGCACGGGACCCACGTCTGGGCATACCCGTCCCACTCGGGGTGACAAATGCAAAAACAACAATTGATGGACAGAATGCAGAACAATGTCATACATTCACCCCAGTACAGAGATCTGGGCCTAAATCCACCGTTTTTGCTCACCATGCCATACCAGTTTGAACCCAGCCATATGCAAATCAGTCTTGACCCTGTGCCCAATGGGAACAGTCCAGCCCGAACTGCCAGGCCAGGTCCTCCTGGACTGGAAACAAGCATCCTAGGACCGGTTTCGGGTTTCACCCCTCTTCAGCCAGGATAGCTTGATTCCAGTGGCATGGAGAGCACGGGACCCACGTCTGGGCATACCCGTCCCACTCGGGGTGACAAATGCAAAAACAACAATTGATGGACAGAATGCAGAACAATGTCATACATTCACCCCAGTACAGAGATCTGGGCCTAAATCCATCGTTTTTTTGCTCACCATGCCATTCCAGTTTGAACCCAGCCATATGCAAATCAGTCTTGACCCTGTGCCCAATGGGAACAGTCCAGCCCGAACTGCCAGGCCAGGTCCTCCCTGGACTGGAAACAAGCATCCTAGGACCGGTTTCGGGGTTTCACCCCTCTTCAGCCAGGATAGCTTGATTCCAGTGGCATGGAGAGCACGGGACCCACGTCTGGGCATACCCGTCCCACTCGGGGTGACAAATGCAAAAACAACAATTGATGGACAGAATGCAGAACAATGTCATACATTCACCCCAGTACAGGGATCTGGGCCTAAATCCATCGTTTCTTTGCTCACCATGCCATTCCAGTGGTCCTAGGATGCTTGATTCCGGTCCAGGGAAGACATGGCTTAGCAGTTCGGTCTGGACTGTTCCCATGAGGCACAGGGTCAAGACTGATTTGCATATGGCTATGTTTGAACTGGGGTGGCGTGGTGAAGCAAAATAACGATGGATTTAACCCAGATCTGTGACTGGGGGTGAATGTTTGCCAATGTGCAGCATTCCGTCCATCATCTTGTGTGTTTTGCGTATCATTCATAAAGCTCTGTTTGACCTTGGCCCTGCCTATCTTGCGAAGAAATTCACTCCTTACCTTCCCCCGAGATCTCTCCGCTCAGGATCCAAGCATCTCCTGACGATTCCCCGAGTTAAGAGGACTAGATTAGGGGAAAGCCCTTTCTTACCTAGGCCCTCAGTACTGGAATGAACTCCCCTGCCTTTGAGACAATGTCTCGATCATCTTCAGTTCAGGAAACTGCTAAAAACTACCCTTTTCTGCTTCTGATTTAGTTGTAGCTGTACCACTTCTCGCTGTACGCCCGAAGCGCAGAGATACCCCTTTGGGTGTCGATTCAGGCACTATATAAATAAATAAATAAATATAACTTGGTCAGATGCTTTCATCCTGCATGTCCCCCTCTACCTCTGCCACCTGTACTTATTTCACTGAGTCGCAATATAGGACATGTGTATTGATCCCGATAATGCCGCCTTTAGCCTTCACTCTTTCTACGTCCAAAATTGGGTACTGATAATGGCAAAATATTCTTCTTTAACAGAAGTAGTGAGATAATGAGCAACATAATACACCACTCACAAGAACACCCTAAATGTACCAACTTCACACCCTTGCACAACCAGCCTAGGACCTAGTGCACAAAGTCTAGCAAACTATCCCACATACATCCCAGCCTTATCATGAGGTTGAGTTGAGCAGCACGCATTGAAAGAGGAAAATGGTTGTAGTGATTGTTTTTGTGCAGGAAGGTTCCCCTTCCTGCACAAAAACAATCTCCCCACGACGCAGGCATCCTTGCACCATGGTGCAAGGGTGCCTGCGCCGGGGCATGGCTGCAGTTTGTGCGCCAGCGCAGGGGGAAGCACAAGGATGCGACATATTCTTCTAAATATGTCGCATCCCTGTGCTTTCCAAACTAACGCAGCGCGGCGCAGCAAAATGACTTGCTGCGCCGTGCTGCGTTAGTTAATTGTAAATCTGCCCCTAAGTGATTTGCCTAGAATCACTGGATGTTGATGCCGATGACAAGACTCGAACCTGGGTTTCACCGACTCCGAAGTCGGCATCTCAGGCCATTACGTCACAACCAGTCATCACCAGCTGAACAGACATGGAATACCTTTTGCGATCTGACACCTAGAGCTGGCCACTCAGAGGACTTCACTCTAGTCCAGCACAGCAGGTCCCAATCAGCTGCATTCTATGCATGCTGCTTTACATCTCACAGTGGCACTCAGATATGAGATGCTAGTAAAAAGTCCATCTGAGCAGATCTTTCAGACCACTTCTCTCACCAAACATGTCTGCTCAGGACCATGAACTGTACACAGAATATCAGACTGGATAACCCAGTGCAGTAACCATATAACTAGATTATGATCATATAAAATACCACAAATAGACCTGCACAGTTGCTCAATGCTGCAGGCAGAGTGAAAAATCGTGAAGTGCACGATTGTCTATACCTAATATAAACTTATTTTGACTTGTACTTATGTTGGTTGTCTTTTTGCTTACGTATATAGTATTGCGCGATCTCCTCTGATGTGTCTGTAAAACTTACCTTTTACCCTGAATTTTTTTTAGCCTGAATTTTGACCTTCTGTCCTGAATTTCTGACCTGAATTTTGACCCTTTGTCCTGAATTTTTACACTCACCAGCCTGAATTTGCACCCATGCCAGTTGGTCACCCTACCACAAATAGATGCATTAACACAGCTCTTTTTGCCTAGGAAGAAAGCAAACTTGATGATTGGGTCTCATGGTTAGATTCAGATATCATGCAATTGTTAGTACAATTGTCAATCACCAATATTCTAAAGCATGAAATTGATTAGTCCCTTATTTCCAACTAAGAAGCTGTGAGAAAGTGGATTATTAGTTGGGGTGGATTTGAGACCTCACCAAGTAATAATGTCGCTATTCAATATCAGGTCCAGTATCAGGTCCAGTTAGGTTTCTTTAAATCAAACCTTGGCATTGGCACAGAGCTGTCAGCCTTAACGCAAAGGAAAACAAGTGTAATCGATTTATCAGTACCAAAACAGTGAATAAGTAAGAAACATGAGATAATAAAAATCCCACAGCAATTTATAAAAATACTATATGTTTTTACTTTTAAATAGACAGCAAAACAACAAAACTCTGATGAGGAGAACTGGAAATATGATTTTTGCCAGGTTTTCATTAATCACTGCAATTCACACCAAAACGTTTTGTAAATCACTGCTTTTCATTCTTAGTGATAGTCTATGAGCCTCAAACACGAGGGTCCATCCTAAAGTCAAAGTTTCAGGCCAACTGCTATGCAGCACAGGTTGGATGCAAGGGCCAAGTTGGTCCCAGTCAAACCTTTACCTTCACACTTAAAAACTTCTCTGGTTCTTTTTCTCCATAACTGGCTCATTGGCAGGGTCGTCTGTGGACTGAGTACAGTGTTGGATTTGCCATTAGCAGACTGGAGAAGTCCAGAGGTCCGTTGAAACCCTTGGTTCTTGACAGTGTTCGAGGCAACATACGGACTGGCAAATAGAGGCAGTATGTAAGCCTCAGAGTCTGTGCTCAAAACTCTTTATCTTTTGCTTTAGGCTCACAAGTTAAAATTCTATGGGGCGAAAGAGTACACTCTAGCACCAGCCAAAAGTACAGAACCTGGGGCTCAACCTTTGGGGCTAGTACGTGAACTCACGTGCTACACCAGAAGAGTCCAATGTAACTCCAGTAGTAACCTGCCAACTTGGCACTGTGTAGGTGCAGACCTTCTTTAGCTTGAGTCTTTGAAGCTAGGAGGCTAGCCAATTTACTGGTACATTGTATTGAAAGAAACAATGGTTCACTAAGGCATTCAGTCTCAATCAAGAAACAGTTTGTTTTAATTAATTAAAAGAAAAACAATTGTCAATTCACCAAGGCAAGCAACAGCAGGCAGAGAAACAAGCTAAGACGTGACTTGTATTTCCCTATCAGTGGTGGTAGTCTCTTTGAAGCTGGGCCATCTATGGCCACAACCCTCTGGCCATCCTCTCAGGAGGAGGCTACACCTCCTCCCACCAGCAGGCTTTTGTTCCCCTTTCCTGAGAGCCATTCACACCTCCTGGCAGAAGGGTAGCAGGCTGTCTCAGGTGACAACTGCTGTAGTGCACCAGAAACTACTACTTTTACTTTGGGGCAAAAAAGTGGGGAATTTCTGAAGTCACCTTGATATTAAAAGTTACTTTAAATCAGACTTCAGCATTCAGTCAGGTTTAATGTAACAGTAAATATGATACCTTGGTGTACTAAATTTACTGGTTCCAAATGTGAGTTACCACTTAGCGGTTGGGCTAGTGTAATAATGTGTTAGCCAATGAGAGTACCAGCCTTGATACAGTGAAAAAGACAAATGTGAGTTTGTGTCTCAGGACATGTAAAAAATAAAAATATGTCCTTCCTTTTAATATTCAGCCCCCTGCCTTGTGGGCTGCTAAGGCCTTCCCTAGGGGTGACTAATAAATATTAAAAAGGAAGGTTTGAACTTGGGAAAAAATGTTTATTTGGCCATCTAGTGTAGTCAGTTTATAAGCTGTGCGACTAGGGTGCAGTGGCAGACCCAAATCTATGTTTTCAGTTTGCCATTGCAGTGGTGGCACAATTTAGGGCCTCATTACGATGTTGGTCGGAAAGCATTCCGACCGACTCTGTCTCAGAATTGTTTCCGACTGAATCGGATTCGGGGAGTCCGACCGACCGATTAGGATGTTTCCGAGCACCGTTCGGTCAGACTCTCATTGACTTCAATGGGAGCCAGTGTTCCAACCGACAACACAGGCTCCCATTGAGAAAATGGGTGGTTGCGGAAAACCTTGCACCCTGTGGCGGGCACCCCATGGTGCCTACCATACCGTGCATGGTTGGAAGGAGGAGACCCATGGTTACCCCCACGGGCCCCAACCGGAGGTCTCCAGGTGAAGGTGGGTCTTCTACGGGCCCCCAAAGTCAGATTCCGACAGCCGATACGTGTCAGACAAACCGATTCAGAAAGGCTGTCCGAATCTGACATTGTAATGCGTCGGTCGGAAACGCAGTCTGTAGACCTGTACAATTCGGCTCCGATTGGCTCAGTTTCTCCGAATGCCGATCGAAACTGTGTCGTAACGACCGAATGGTTTCCAACTATCGTAATCGGACGGTCAGATGTGTTTCCGAGTCGGTCGGAAACACGGGTTCCGAATCGGATTCGGACAAACCAAATGCCGGTCGGAGCCTTTCCGACCGACATTGTAATGAGGCCCTAAGTGTTGCAGTCCACTAGAGACATTTAACCCACAAGCCATGGGTACACTTTATACCGTCTACTAGAGACTTATAGGTAAGTTAAATATGGCAATCATGGGATTAGCCAATTGCCCATACACTTTGAGAGGGCAGAGCACATACACTGAGGTCTGGTCAGCAGGGCTCAATGCACTTTAGAGTGGAAAAACTAGCCGCATCAGTCCAAAAATAGGGGGTGGGGTGATCATGTAAAAAGAGGGGCTTTTTTACCGAAGTGTTTCATGATTATGAGTTAAAATATATTTAGGAAGATTAATAATGCTCCACCAGTTAACTTTTAGGAGGTTCTATTCAAGTAGTTGAAAGTAAGGAAGGAACAATGGCAGGCAGAGTGGAGCCAATGTGAGGTGTGCCACCCCTGTTCATCTATTTGTCTATCACTGCCTCTGTAATCAAATTGCACAAGACGATCTGGGATCAAGAGTTTTCTGAAATGGAGGTGGTTGGATTTTCCTCCTTCAATTGTATCCCAGGTGTTCTACAGTCTGTCACACTTGACGCCCAAACTTGTCCTTTCCCGGTATTTGGAATACCTTTATCTCTTGTCACATGGAAGTATAACATGGAAGTATTAGTCCATCTTTACATGCTCACTTTCTTAAGTTGCCTTCTCTCCCTTAAACATAATTACATTCAACACACATCAATTTGCATGCACAGACAGGACAACATTCCTCAAACTCTGGTTGCTTACAATATCACTTTGTAGGCACTATATCAGAACACCTTGAACACTCTGTACAGGGGCTAAGTTCAGCAGGCAAGATGTTGTTATTGTTTTTGGCCGCTCGGCAACAAAGCTATCGCAATCAAACAAACAATAGCGGCGTGACTGGGGTTTCGGCATCGCAACATGGAGGATGTCATTATATATATGACATCAAGCCTTTCATTATTCAGAGAAGCATTTCGCTGGCATTGAGAGATCGGTCCATGCTGAAATTCTGGATGAGCTGATTACTGTCACATCATGCGAGGGTTGCAGCCCAACTCTATACCAAGACGTGCAGCTTGCTGACACTTACCAACAGGTAATGGGAAGTTAAACCACCGGACAGGGATTTGGCAGGTCCACTCACCGTAGACATTTTCGGAAAAATGCACTAGGTAGGACTACACTATATTATAGTTCTTGTATGCAAGCATATTGTTTTCTGTAATCAGCAAAATGGTTGAATTGCTAATCTTTTTCACCATTTTCATAATGCTAATCACATTATTCTGTTTCCTTCCATCAATCATTGCAGCACAAGTATTTTACTCAAGAATCACAATGCTTTAATAAATATTAAAACTGCTGGTTGTGTATTTCTTGTGTATCTCTTTGGGTATCCATAAGAAACTGAGCGAAAGTGTTCTAGATCTGTTACCACAATTTCCTTGGGGGATCAGCGTTGTCATGTTCTGAGGTTGCACATCCATTTGTTACCCTGTAAGGTTAGGGGTACAGATGTTGCACTGTGAGCTAGCAAGACTATTGGCCAACATATCCTGGGGGTGCTCAGAATCAGTCCCGCACCAGTAAAACATTTATGTTGTCCAGCAAACGCACAGTTTAACTTGAGAAAGTACAAGCTTCAAAGAAACGCCAATTAATTTTGGGTTTTCTGAATTTTGGCAGAACTTACATTCCAGACTACGCAGAGCGGGTAAAACCATTCTACGACCTGATACTTCCAGACTCTACAAGCACACATTTGACATCTTAACACACACAAATACTACGTTCAGTACAAAGTGACATGGTAGCTTCAAAACACCTACACACACATGTAAAGATCACCAACCTTTTGATCCGTATAATTGCAGGAGCATCAGGATATACCTATGTTTCTTTCAATGAAGGTGACACTGTACTAATTGTATATAAATCACACTTATACATCAATGCTGAGATGCATTTTGCACTGACAGAAAAGATTCTGATGGTAGTATGGACTGCTGTGGTAAGAGAAATATCTTTGGCTCAAAGGAAACGCATCATTGTCATGACTCCAGTTCTAGCCCTAGAGGCTGTCAAGAAGGCTAGCATTCCTAACACTATGGCTTTACATCTATGATGGATATAGGGGGCCAACTCTCTCACTGCAACAGATATAGACTACAGATTTGACTCTACACTAAAACACAAGCATACCTGCAATACGAAAATGAATACTCTCTGCCTAATGAAGTCATGCCTTGTGATCAGTATAATTACATCATCTATACTGACGGTTATTCACCCCCTGCTGTAGGGACCAAATACAAATACTCAGTAGAGTGCGCCACTGATAAGGGTAGGATTGAGCATTTTGAATTCTGCCCTCACAAAACCTACATGCCGTCTCTAGGTGATTGGACAGCGCAGCTCTAGTTCTGGCACTGGAGAATATGGATCCTGGAGCCAGAATGGATTCAGAGATTACAAAGGGTACACCATAAAGCACAAAATGCTTTAGGGACAGGTGGCAAAACTCAAAGAGTGTTTGCCATGGGCTCATGTAATACGCACACTGAGACAGCAGCATGGAGGAATATACGTTGTAGGGAATTCCATGGCTGATGAAGCCGCAAAGGCAACAGTGCAAACTGCTGCAGTCACTGCAATTACTCGTTCAAGTACAAGGATATATGGAGACATCATGATGGATGTCAATGAGGTGTGTGAGGGCACCCGCCCGCTAAATACTCCAACAAGTTAAGTGTGCAAAACATTCCATTTGCTCAGATTCCCTGAGTGGGGTATAGAGTGATACCAAAATCAGATTTCTGGTTAGGATTGATCCTTGCAGCTGCACATGCCAGGGTGGCAGCTACAATTTCACTATTGCAATAATGCTATTGGTGGCCAGGTCTCTACAAACAGACCAAGGACTTCATCCTTAAATGCAACATCTGGCAGCAGATGAAGAGTCCCACCATGGCGCTTTCACCACAGACACCTCTATTGATTTCAGTCAATCCTCTCACTTGTGTTTACTTGGAACATTGTGGCCTCATACAATTAGATGGGGCTTACAAATACATCTTGGTTGCAGTGGATTCCTGCTCTCAATTCCTATGGGTTTGGCAACAGCAATCAGCTGATGCCCAAACTGTTATAAAAGATCTGCACGTTTTATCAGGACATATGCAGTAGCGACATCCCATTCAGACCAGGGTCTGGCGTTCGCCTCCAAGGCTTACAGAGACACCATGGGAAAATTGGGTGTGACTGTGCGGTACTCCTCCCCCTGCCATCCCGAGGGAAGCGCGGTAGTGGAAAAGAAAAATTAGAACTTAAAGTAGTCTTTAACAGCAAGGGTATTAGGTTCAGGTCACAGTTGGGTTCATCACCTATATGGGGCCCAGAAAGCCCTAAACAATCTGCCTAGAAAATCCCTGGATGGTCGGACTCCCTATGAGTTTGGGGTTATGATGTGGAAACCAGACCTCGATAGTTCCAGTGCAGTGGCAGCTGAAGAACCATTTGACATAAGTGCACGTTTGGATGTTTTACAGGATCTGAACAGCTTTCAAGAAGCTCAGAACAACGTCCAGCAGAAACGTTATGCCACTGGTGAAAACTCACAATGCTTCAATACACATTGAAACTGCAGGTTGTGTATTTCTTGTGTATCTCTTTGGGTGTACATAAGAAACTGAGCAAAGGGTTCTAGATCTTTTACCACAATTTCCTTGGGGGTCAGGGTTGTCATGTTTTGAGGTTGCACATCCATTTGTTACCCTGTAAGGTTAGGGGTACAGATGGTGCACTGTGAGCTAGCAGAACTATAGGCCAGCATATCCTGGGGGTGCTCAGAATCAGTCTTGCACCAGTCAAATGTTTATGCCGTCCAACAAACTCAGAGTTTTACTTGAGAAAGTAGGACAAGCCATACAACACTATATTTGCTGTGAATTGTGTAAAGTCGGAAGGAGGTCATTCTGGGGCACAACCAATTGCTATACAGAAATAGATACAGCACCAATTCAGTTGGAAACAGATTTCATTTTAATCTCAGCAAATTTGGGCCTGCATGTTCTTAATGGCAGGGTAAAAGGTGAACTCTTTGAATAATTTGCATTCAACTGAACTCAGAGTCATCATTGACTTTGCCCTCTCTGAAACTACTGGCCTAGTTTTCAAAGAACAATCTAAAGGAGGCTCTCTGAAACCCGCAGGCCCTCACCTTTGTTCAGCCATAATACTTATGTTCTTGTGGCTTACCCAAAGAAACTTGGCATAGCTTAGGTGCCCCCCTGAAACCGCTCCTCTTCATGACGTCCAGAAACATGCAGTCAGCATACTGACCAACTAAACAACCCTGCTCAATGTAATTAATGACAGTAATAAGCTATATCAAGCTGGGTCCCCAAAATGATGTCCCTAAATTGTGGTGTCCATTCAATGGAGCAGGGTTGTGGATTTGATCAGGAAGGTGAGTACTGCGAAAATCTACACTAGATTCTCCCTTCAGATCTCTCCCTAGTATTTCAGCCTTGAATCTCCAGTGTTATGATAGTCTCAGAAGCAGTGACAGCCTTGAGTCAACCTGGTCACTAAGACATGCCAGCCAATATACAGAGCACACCTGTGTAGAGACTGCATGACTTGCAGGCCCATTGATGTTTTCACGTGAGTCAGCACACTAACCAATTTCACTTGGGGCACACCCCACACCAAATATGCCTCTCTACAGCTATGGACCACCCCAAATATCTCTTTGCATTGTGCAGGCTCAGCAGCCCCAGGAGTTTATATGCTCAATCTCAATGTAGTTATTGCTATAAAATGTTGGGTCCAGACAAATGACTGTGACAATGCTAGACAACATTTATTGGGGACGAGTGACAGGTTGGAGATTATCAAGGGATATTTTCTTATGGTGTCCATGAATTTTCACTTTCTCTAAACTCATCTCACGGATCACTGACACAATATCAACAACAATACTATTGTGTAACAAAAATATTGTGTCAAAATTATCATTTACAACAATATCTCCTCCCTATACTTATAAGGGTAAGTACAAAAATATTGAAAAACAAATATCGCTTCACACTTAAATTATGTAAAAACAAAAACAAATCTTGGTTAAAAATATATGTAGGTTAAAAGAGTAAATCTTAAATATTTTGATTTATGACATCAATATAATGTAAATTAAATAAACAATTTAAATAATATTTAATACTATATATACTTATATAAACACACACATATATATGTGTGTGTGTATGTTTATATATACTATATTTAATGCAACATTAATTCCGAAAAAATATATATTACATTATATTAAATCTTTTTGGTTATTTTTTAAAATGTACTACTGTAAAAGGCATTCCAGTCTGCGCAAAAGCATTGGGTCCGAAATGGTTAAATTTACTATTCCCCCTCCAGTCTGTGCAACAGTAGGAAAAGCGTTGAACTTCAGAGGGGTAAGATTTACTATTCCCACTCCTGTGTGTACTATAGAAAAAGTGTTGGCCTTCAGAAGAGTAATATTTACTATTGGCACTCCGGTCTGTGCAACAGTAGTGAAAGCATTGGACTTCGGAGGGGTTAAATTTACTATTCCCACTCCACTCTGTGCAACAGTAAGGAAAGCATTGGACTTCGGAGGGGTAAGATTTACAATTATTTACTATCCCCACTCCACTCTGTGCAACATTAAGGAAAGTGTTGGACTTCGGAGGGTTAAATTTACTATTCCCACTCCAGCCTATGCAACAGTAGGGTATGTGCTTTAGAATAAATATAAAATTCTTAATATGAACGTTATTAATTAACATATATATATATATTTTTTTTTTAGAGTCAAAATACGTTATAGAATTAGGAACTATGGCTCCACAGGGTTTGAACATCAATGAGGAATTATGGGCACATTTAGAATAAAATGTGAGTTTATTGCAATCTGCCCTTTATGAAAACTAGTTCTTCTAATTTGTAAAGAATCCTTATATATGGATCGCTAGGTGTGTTCCTGTTAGATAATTTTTGCTCAGAGTACCATAATACCATGAGTCAGTCTATTTGTATGGATACACCTCTCTCCTATTTTAATATGTATGATTTTTTCCATTGATTTGTCCATGCCTATTCAAGGCTAAATCAGTTGTATATAATATATGTACTCATGGCGTTATATTTATATAAATGTAGAGATGTAGATAGTATAGATAAAACAAAAAGGAGTGTTCCGAGAACGTTTTGGTTTTTTATCTACACTTATCTGCACAGATCAAGTACAATAATAATTTATGATTTACTACATGGTCTGTGAAATGAATCAAGCATGAGTACTTTTATATCATATTCAATGGAATGATAATACATATTGTATATGAATGAAAGTATATGTTATAAGATGGCCGCTACAGAAATGCAATAATGGATATGATTTGTGCCATCTTTTATGTTTACTATTCCGTTATGCACGTTTTGCACTTTAAAAATGGTGGGATTAATTACAGACATTGAAAAAGCCAGAGCGGCGAAACGCGTCTGTCAGTGTTGCTTTATGGGGGGTTTTTTCTATAAATAAAAAAGGATTTATTGATACCTCCGTGTGTGCTCCTCTATTGTGTTGGCCTGCACAATTCTGGCTGGTATATATATATATATATATATATATATATACGCAAAAATATCCTCCTCCTTCGAAAAAGACAAGGGGACATGGCAGGGCTTCAAGGAATCACTTGTTCGAATTCTCTGGCATGACGCGTTTCGGCGGTAGCCTCTTCAGATGCCTCCGGTGTTACAAATTTCAAAGTTCCTTTTATTTATTAAGCCCCTCCTTCTAAAGTAGCATGGGGCACACCTGCACCATATCTCATCAGAGAACACTCGGCCAGTTCATAGTTATGGACTGCAGATCCCATCATGCAGTTGGTTCGCAATCTGGACGAATGTCTCTTACAGCCGGATTTTTCCCTCCTCAAGTGAGTGGCTGAAGAATGGTTTAGTTTGAGATTGTAGCACTGTGCTGGGCAACAAATGATTCCTGAGCCCTGCGCTTCCAACCTCACAATCCCGGTGTTGGCAAAGCTTGGAGACGATGATAAAGTAACTCCGTCTCTCCGTGTGAGTCACGGACTGTCAGCTGGTAGCAAAGACTTCTGCCTCCATCTGACGTGGGGCGGTCCGGGTTAAGCCACTGCACCCTGAACACTTTTGGAAGGGTCCCCTTTGCGTGACACTGGCTACACGCTAATATGCAAAAATATACTCCTCCTTCGAAAAAGACAAGGGGACACGGCAGGGCTTCAAGGAATCACTTGTTCAAATTCTCTGGCATGACGCGTTTCGGCGGTAGCCTTTTCAGATGCCTCCGGTGTTACAAATTTCAAAGTTTCTTTTATTTATTAAGCCCCTCCTTCTAAAGTAGCGTGGGGCACACCTGCACCATATCTCATCAGAGAACACTCGGCCAGTTCATAGTTATGGACTGCAGATCCCATCATGCAGTTGGTTCGCAATCTGGACGAATGTCTCTTACAGCCGGATTTTTCCCTCCTCAAAGTGAGTGGCTGAAGAATGGTTTAGCTTGAGATTGTAGCACTGTGCTGGGCAACAAACGATTTCTGAGCCCAGCGCTTCCATCCTCACAATCCCGGTGTTGGCAAAGCTTGGAGACGATGATAAAGTAACTCCGTCTCTCCGTGTGAGTCACGGACTGTCAGCTGGCAGCAAAGACTTCTGCCTCCATCGGACGTGGGGCGGTCCGGGTTAAGCCACTGCACCCTGAACACTTTTGGAAGGGTCTCCTTTGCGTGACACTGGCTACACGCTAATATGCAAAAATATCCTCCTCCTTTTAAAAAGACAAGGGGACACGGCAGGGCTTCAAGGAATCACTTGTTCGAATTCTCTGGCATGACGTGTTTCGGCGGTAGCCTCTTCAGATGCCTCCGGTGTTACAAATTTCAAAGTTCCTTTTATTTATTAATCCCCTCCTTCTAAAGTAGCGTGGGGCACACCTGCACCATATCTCATCAGAGAACACTCGGCCAGTTCATAGTTATGGACTGCAGATCCCATCATGCAGTTGGTTCGCAATCTGGACGAATGTCTCTTACAGCCGGATGTTTCCCTCCTCAAAGTGAGTGGCTGAAGAATGGTTTAGCTTGAGATTGTAGCACTGTGCTGGGCAACAAACGATTCCTGAGCCCTGCGCTTCCAACCTCACAATCCCGGTGTTGGCAAAGCTTGGAGACGATGATATATACATATATATATATATATATATATATATTCACTGAAAAAACCATAGGTTTTAGGGACAGTTATAGTTAGTTGGACATTTCACTCGTACAAAACCCGTGAAATTCCCCCGTTATAGTTAGTTCAGCTAACTATAACTCGCGCCCGCAATGCACTGCTGATGACGTCACATATTACATCACTCATGACATGGTCAGTGACATCACTGATGACATCACTGATGACATCTCAAATGACATCACTGATGACATCATCCAGTGACTGTGTGTTTCTGTAAAGTTTAAATATTTTTAATATATATAGGAAAAGACGTATTGAAGAATGAGTGGGTGTGTAAGTGTCTGTATGGATGATTTAGTAGGTGCGTGACTGACTCTATAAGTGAGTGATTTAACGTATCTTACTGAATGCATGGGTTAGTGACTAAACTGGGTGAATGTCTGTATCCGTCTGTCTGTTGCTGTGTAAGTGGCTGCATGGGTTTGTGAATAGCTACATGAGTGTCTATATGAGTTATTGATTGGTTGTCTGAGTATCTGTATGGGTGCCTGAGTGTTTGTGTGGGTGGGGTGTGTGCGACTCTGTGCATAGATGTGTGAGTGGGTGATTCACTGGGTGGATGGTTTCAAGAGTGCATCTGTGATAGACTGTATGGGTAGGTAAGTGTGTGTAAGAGTGTGTTAGTGAGTGAATGTATGTCCCAGTGGTACATGTGTGAGTAACTACATATGTGAAAGCCAGTATATATGTGTGTTGGAGTATATAAATAGCTATAAGCGAGAGTGAGTGATTGTGATAGTGGCTGTATGGATGAGTGTGTGCTTGTATCAGTGATTGTATAAGAGCGTAACAATGTGCTAGTATTTGTATGATTAAGTGAGCTGGTGTGTGTATAACTGTATAGGTGAGTAAATGGCAGTGTGTTTAATTATTTGCATGACTGACTAGGTGTGTGAGTACCTCTATGGATGAGTGGCGGTGTTTGAGTGTCTATATAGGAGTAAGAGTGCATATGATAGTCCTGTACTGAGTGACCATAAGTATGAGTGACTGTACGGGTGAGTGAGTGGATGTGTGTGTGTAGACCTAAGAATCAGTGAGTGGGTATGTAGTTATTGGTGTTGGAGTGTCTATAGTTTTGCGAATGGCAGTCTGTAATTTAGATTGGGTGTATCAAAGGTTATATTAGGGTGTGAGGAGCTGCATCAGATTATCACGTGGATGATGTCATCAGTGATGTCATTTGAGATGTCATCAGTGATGTCATCAGTGATGTCACTGACCATGTCATGAGTGATGTAATATGTGACGTCATCAGCAGTGCATTACGGGGCGCGAGTTATAGTTAGCTGAACTAACTATAACGGGGGAATTTCACGGGTTTTGTACGAGTGAAATGTCCAACTAACTATAACTGTCCCTAAAACCTATGGTTTTTTCAGTGAATTTCAAAGGTTTTTTAAATGCTAATTTGTAACTATAACATATCTGAAACCTATGGTTTTTTCAGTGAATTTCAAAGGTTTTTTAAATGCTAATTTGTAACTATAACTGTCCCTAAAACCTATGGTTTTTTCAGTGAATTTCAAAGGTTTTTTAAATGCTAATTTCTAACTATAACGTGCCTGAAACCTACGGTTTTTTCAGTGAATTTCAAAGGTTTTTTAAATTACATTTTTTAAATGTATTAATTTTTATATTAATTTTTTTCATACTGATTTACTACATTTTTAGAAACAATTTCTTTTACATATTTTATTTTTTAAATTACATTGTAATTACATTATACATTACATTACAAAAAATACTTTCTCAGAATGAATTACTTTAGTTTAAATACTTAGCACATAGGCAATAGAGTTTTAAGTACAGTAGTTACAGTTGTTGCAATGGGCAACACAATTTCAAACACAATGCAACATTCAGCTCAATGTGAATTTCTAGTTAAATGCAATTAGTTACTTTATGGATTACTTTTCTAACCACAGGACTGGATCCTAGAATCAGTCCTGGGACATCTCCTGTAAACATTTGAGTAAAAGCGTTTTGGTTACAGTCGTGATTTTTAAGGAATATTATTGTATTTTAAAAGTTGACACTTAGAAACTTTTCCTCATAGAATCACCAATGTTATCCTATGGAAGGAAATTCACTTAGCAGGTAAAAACTGTTATCGTTACTTTTTTCTTACTCAGTGTTGGATCCTGGATCCAGCACTGGTGCATCTCCTGTAAACAGTTGAAAAAATGCGTTTAAGTCATACAGGCGATTTTTAAGGAATATTTGTAGTTTGTGAAAATCGACACTTTGAAACTTTTCTGCTGAAAACCAGACAATGGATTCCTATGGAAGAAAAGATAAGTTACTGGTAAGTACGGTTAAAATTACTTTTCAGGATTAGTACTGGGCTGAAAGATGCAGCACTGAGGTCTCTCCTGATAACAGGTGAGTAAATCGGAATTCGTATTTCGGCTGATTTTAGAGGAATATTTTAAAGTTCCAAAACTCCACACTTAGAAGAATTTCCAAGTGAAACCAGTCAATGTTAGCCTATGGAAGGAAATTCAAGTTACTGGTAAGTACGGTTAAAATTACTTTTCAGGACCAGTACTGGGCTGAAAGATACAGCACTGAGGTCTCTCCTTATAACAGGTGAGTAAATCGGAATTCGTATGTCGGCTGATTTTAGAGGAATATTTGTAGGTTTCAAAAATCAACACAGAAACTTTTTCAGCAAAAAGCAGGCAATGATATCCTATGGAAGGAAATTCAAGTTACTGGTAAGTACGGTTAAAATTACTTTTCTGGACCAGTACTGGACTGAAAGATACAGCACTGAGGTCTCTCCTTATAACAGGTGAGTAAATCGGAATTCGTATTTCGGATGATTTTAGAAGAATATTTGCACAATGGTGAAGGGAGGGGCGGGGCCTGAGGTGACATCTGTGCAAACGCGCCCCGTGGTGCGTTTTAAGTTGGGGATTAAGTCCCCTTGAATCCTGAGGGTCCCTAGGGGCCAACTAGCCCACCAGGAACCTCCAATATGCGCCAGAGGGCTGCGTTGCAGAGACTGTAGAGAGGCCACACCCCTTTTACACCTCTCTGCAACGCAGCTCTGTGGCGCTTTCTGGATGTACCTGTTGGGCTAGTTGGCCCCAGGGACCCTCAGGATTGAAGGGGATTTAATCCCCAACTTAAAACGCGCCACGGGGCGCGTTTGCACAGATGTCACCTGAGCCCCGCCCCTCCCTTCACCACTGTGCAAACGCGCCCCGTGGCGTGTTTTAAGTCGGGGATTAACTCCCCTTGAATCCTGAGGGTCCCTGGGGGCCAACTAGCCCAACAGGTATATCCAAAAGCGCCACAGAGCTGCGTTGCAGAGAGGTGTAAAAGGGGCGTGGCCTCTGTACACCTCTCTGCAACGCAGCCCCTGCGCATACTGGAAGGTTCCTGGTGGGCTAGTTGGCCCCAGAGACTCCAGTATTCAAGGGGATCGTTCCCCCTCTGCAAACGCGCCAGGGCGCGTTTGCAGAGTGGTGAAGGAAGGGGCGGGGCTTGCGGGCCCGATCGTTTTTTTTTTGTTTGTTTTTTTGTCCCCTGAAGGGGGGCTGTGTGGCCCCCTTCCTTTTTCCTGTTTTTGGGCCCTGGGGACCCCATCCCCCAGGGCCTTACCCCTTTTTTAATTAATTTTTTTTTTTTTAAAACGGGAAGGGGCCGCGTGGCCCCCCTTCCCTGGGCCTGTATTGGCCCCGGGGACCCCATCCCCCGGGGCATGGCCTTTTTTTTTTTTCTTTGGAGGGGGGCTGCGTGGCCCCCCTCCTCAGGCCATTTAAGGCCCCGGGGACCCCATCCCCCGGGGCCGGCCTTTCCGTTTTTTTTTTTTTTTTTTTTTTGGGAGGGGGGCCGCGTGGCCCCCCTCCCGGGCCACTACTTGCCCCGGGGACCCCATCCCCCGGGGCTGGCCCTCTCCGTTGGGGACTGTGGGGGGGTCCCCAATCCCCCCACAGTCCCGCCGGCTCCCGCGTCCCTTGGGAGCCGGCATTGCTTTACACATGGGGAGCTGCTAAGATGCAGCTCCCCATGTGGAAAGCAATGGGCTTTGGATATTGGAAGAGAGAGCAGGTTTCCCTGCTCTCTCTTCCAATATCCAAAGCAGTTGCTATGGCAGGACGGGAGCCGCGAGGCTCCCGTCCTGCCATAGCAAACTACAGTGTCCCGGGGGTAGGCACCCCGGGACACTGCAGGAGCCGGCCCTGGGGGTGGCGGTCCCCAGGGCCATCAAGGGCTCCAGGAGGGGGCCGCGCGGCCCCCCTCCCTTACATTGCACAGCCCGGGGAGGTGGTGGTCCCCGGGGCTCTGGGAGTCCGTAATGGACCCCCACATTTATTTTATAAGTGCCCCGGGGAGGTGGTGGTCCCCGGGGCGTGTGGGGGGGCTGGAGCCCCCCCCCACACCTTATTGAAATAAAAAAAAGAAGCCCCGGGGGGTGGCGGTCCCCGGGGCTGCGGGAGGGCAGAAGAGCCCTCCCGCACTATTTTATCATTAAAGCCCCGGGGGGTGGCGGTCCCCGGGGCTTGGGGGGCCCTTTGAGGCCCCCCACACATTAAATTATCCCCCCCCCACCATGCTCCGGGACTTGGGCCACCCAGGGGCAAAATACAATCGAAGCGCGGGAGACCGCGCTTCGATTTTTTTTCGGCAGGATTCGCGCACCCTGAGCGCATCCTGCCGATTTTAAAAAATTTTTTTTTTTTTTTGCCCAGGGGGTCCTTGTGGGACCCCTGAGCAAACCTAGGGGTCAGGGTGTTTCTACCCTGCCCCCTTTGTGCGCTTTGCGCACCTGTTTCTGTCCCTCGGTTCTTCCGAGGGATAAAATGGCTGCCAACATTTCCTGAATCAGAATGTTGACAGCCAGCTGACAGCCAATTAACATGCAGCTCGTGATCGGGAGGGTACGCGGACCCTACTCGGCCATAGATATCACTATCTTTTTACTTTTGATTTTCTCAGCAACTACTGAACGGATTTACACCATTTAACAAAAGGGTTCTTTCTGAACCAAGAACTACCTCTTTGCCAAATTTGGTGTAATTCCGTTCAGCAGTTCGAGCTGTAACCGTGTCTAAAGTTTCCTATGGAAAATTGCATGGGGAAAACGCGTTTTGGGACCCCCTTTTTCTCGGCCCCCGCTTGACGAATCCCCCGAGACTTTCAGGGTAGGAGCGGACCGGAGCGGGCCATAAAGTTTGAAAATTTTGCAAAGATACGTCAACCGGCAAGAGAGTTATTTCAAATAGAATGTCGCGGATTTCCTATGGATAATAGGTTGTAACTATAACTATCTACTGGCGACCGCCAGTAGATAATATATATATATATATATATATATATATATATATATATATATATATATATATATATATATATATTCACTGAAAAAACCATAGGTTTTAGGGACAGTTATAGTTAGTTGGACATTTCACTCGTACAAAACCATAGAAATTCCCCGTTATAGTTAGTTCAGCTAACTATAACTCGCGCCCCGCAATGCACTGCTGATGACGTCACATATTACATCACTCATGACATGGTCAGTGACATCACTGATGACATCACTGATGACATCTCAAATGACATCACTGATGACATCACTGATGACATCATCCAGTGACTGTGTGTTTCTGTAAAGTTTAAATATGTTTAATATATATAGGGAAAGGCGTATTGAAGAATGAGTGGGTGTATAAGTGTCTGAATGGATGATTTAGTATGTGAGTGACTGACTCTACAAGTGAGTGATTAAATGTATCTTACTGAATGCATGGGTTAGTGACTAAACTGTGTGAATGTCTGTATCCGTCTGTCTGTTGGTTTGTAAGCGGCTGCATGAGCTTTCTGAATAGCTACATGAGTGTCTACATGGGCTATTGATTGATTGTCGGAGTATCTGTATGGGTGCCTGAGTGTTTGTGTGGGTGGGGTGTGTGTGACTCTGTGCATAGATGTGTGAGTTGGTGATTCACTGGGTGCATGGTTTCAAGAGTGCATCTGTGATGGACTGTATGGGTGGGTGAGTGTGTGTATGGGTGTGTTAGTGATTGAATGTATATCTCAGTGGTACATGTGTGAGTAACTACATATGTGAAAGGCAGTATATATGTGTGTTGGAGTATATAAATGGCTATAAGTGAGAGTGTGTGATTGTGAGAGTGGCTGTATGGATGAGTGTGTACTTGTATCAGTGATTGTATAAGAGCGTAAGAATGTGCTAGTATTTGTATGAGTAAGTGAGCTGGTGTGTGTATAACTGTATAGGTGAGTAAATGGGTGTGTGATTAAGTTTTTTGCATGACTGACTAGGTGTGTGAGTACCTCTATGGATGAGTGGCGGTGTGTGAGTGTTTATATAGGTGTATGAGTGCATATGATAGTCCTGTACTGAGTGACTAAGTATGAGTGACTGTACGGGTGAGTGAGTGGATGTGTGTGTAGACCTAAGAATCAGTGAGTGGGTATGTAGTTTTTGGTGTTGGAGTGTCTATGGTTTTGAGAATGGCAGTCTTTAATTTAGAGCGGGTGTATCAAAAGTTATATTAGGGTGTGAGAAGATGCATGAAATTATCACATGGATGATGTCATCAGTGATGTCATTTGAGATGTCATCAGTGATGTCATCAGTGATGTCACTGACCATGTCATGAGTGATGTAATATGTGACGTCATCAGCAGTGCATTGCGGGGCGCGAGTTATAGTTAGCTGAACTAACTATAACGGGGAATTTCTATGGTTTTGTACGAGTGAAATGTCCAACTAACTATAACTGTCCCTAAAACCTATGGTTTTTTCAGTGAATTTCAAAGGTTTTTAAATGCTAATTTCTAACTATAACGTGTCTGAAACCTATGGTTTTTTCAGTGAATTTCAAAGGTTTTTTAAATGCTAATTTCTAACTATAACGTGCCTGAAACCTATGATTTTTTTAAGTGAATTTCAAAGGTTTTTTTAAATGCTAGTTTCTAACTATGCCTACAGAGGTAGGACATGTGAAGAAAGAAGAAAAAACGCACAGAAAGAAGCCAAATATGTGCAGAAAGAACCAACAGAGGAGCAGAAAGAGGCCTTGTTGCAAAATCATCCTGTGCCCACAACTTTTTCAGACGGGTACTGGTGGTAACTGACTCTGACTAACCAGAGCCAGTGCTATGCTAAAAGACACTTAGAATACAGTGAAAACACCTACATACACTAGGGAACACTATGCGTTGGGGTACCCCTGTGATTAGCATGACCTCCTCTGCAAGTCCCTAGTACATAATAGGGCAGGGGGATTAAAACTACCTCTTAAAACGCGCTACAGGGCGCGTTTGCACAGTGGTGAAGGGAGGGGGGGGCTGAGGTGACATGTGTGCAAACGCACCCCGTGGCGCGTTTTAAGTTGCGGGATTAAGTCCCCTTGAATTATGAGGGTCCCTGGGGCCCAACTAGCCCCCCAGGTACCTACAGTTAGGACCACAGAGCTGAGTTGCAGAGAGGCGTTCCGAGGCCACGCACCTTTTTTCACCTCTCTGCAACGCAACTCTGTTGTGCTTACTTAAGGTACCTGGTGGGCTAGTTGGCCCCCAGGGTCCCTCAGGATTCAAAGGGAATTAATTCCCCAACTTAAAACGCACCACAGGGCGTGTTTGCGCACATGTCACCTGAGGCCCCGCCCCCTCCCTTCACCACTGTGCAAACGCGCCCCGTGGTGCGTTTTAAGTTGGGGGATTAGGTCACCTTGAATTGTCATAAGGTTTCTGCACATACACAGAGCTATGCACAGGAAAATGGGATCCCGGAATACAGTGGTTTGCCACCATATACCGTAGCACCCAAAAACCCCAACCCAACTAGCTTAGCATCCCATTAGCACCCAAGTACCAATGATTAGACAACCCAGAACACAGTATCTTTATCTCAGGACTCGCAGAAGCAAGAACACTCTTTCGTCACTCACTCGTACTTGTCCACAAGGTGCGTAGGAAGAGACACTGGATAGGTTAAAATGTTTATTCCAACTTACGTGCTCTAATGTACAGTACACGTGTCAGCACTAATAGCATAATGCATATGACTAATATAAGCAGCATGGTTACAATTCCATAGAATACAAACGGGGAAAGCATTTCATAACTCAGTGGATAAATGTCTAAATAACATTACCACCCTCCCCGTGCAGTAAGATAGTTTATTATAATAATAATAGAAGACCTCTGGGCTTTGACTAGCGAACCCCCATACCTCAGTCTCTAGATGCAGAATTACATCAGCAGGACATCATAGCTCTTCTCACTGAAAGGGATTTCTCCAAGTGTGTTAAGCGCTAGTAAACCACAGTATTAAAAGCATACCAAATTCTTCATGGCAATAGCATCTAATGTTATGTCTGGGTGCGCGAGACTGGCCATATCAGGAAGAACCAAAATACATTGTTATGCGACCTTGTACATGTTTGTGCAGACAGTGCAACAGAACTTGGCACGAGCAAAGGGCGAGGGGGGCCCGGCTCAGTGTAACGTGCGCAAAGAAAAGCAGCATGGCAGCCAGGCCTAGGCCAACATAACAAGGCAGGTAACAATCCACAAGACACCCTCCCCTGGTCAGTCCAGCGGCCAGGACAGAGGCCCATCAGAGGAAAAACACAGTCGTTGGAGCACAGGGAGCGCCCAAACGGCGAAGGGCAGGTCAATCCATGAAAGTGTAAGTGCAGAGAAAAGCCATACCCTCCAGGAGTTCATCATTGGAATTGTCAAAAAACATAGCTGCCATCCAATCCATGAGATCAAAGAGCAGGAATGCTCCTCAACTAAGGGAGCATCCAGAAGCAATGCGGGACAGCTTGCGTGATAATTGAAACAGCTTCGTTGTAGGAGATCCTGGGCAGCCGCCCAGATATCCCATTGCGCCAAAATCCCCAGTGCAGCCGCACGCGCCATACAGCCAGCAACGGAACAGTCCTGCTCATGGGCCTCTAAGGGACCCATCAACTGAACAAAATCCGGAACAGACAATGACGAATTGGAGAGGCAATAATCCAGAGTCCAGGTGAAAGGACAGCGGACACAAGTCATCACAGGTTGCACGCAAGTGAAATACGCAAAGCGAAATGAAAGAGTATATGACACACTCAGTGTCGCCAATGGCAAGACACCAAAACCGGCCAAAGGCGCTCACGGAGCAGCTGGAGGCGTTCTGGATCGAGCAGGTCCCATCGGGGAGCAGCCATTGCGCAGAAAGCAAATTAAGAGTAAGACACCAGCTGCTAAAGCGAGGATCAATGGGAAACCTCCAAAGACACTGGAAAAAATAGAATGTATGAAAGCCGGGATGGCACCAAAAATAGTTTGGAAGGAGGACACCAAGCCCGACCCCACGACCTTAAAAAAGTGTACCAGGCCTTCAGTGTTAGATGCGTTAAAAATACGATGTATTAACTCCCCAAAATGTTGGGGGAGATTAGTGTTTAAAAGGGCCTGTATTTCACTGTGGGTACTCGCCACCTGGAGAATGAATGTCTCCCGGGCGGACGTGAGCATAACTTCCTCGTTTAATAATAGTGCCTTTATTCTGCTCAGTCTATTGAAATCTGCTTCCATGGTAGGGATGGAAGGCCAAATAGAGATATCAACCTTGCCATGAGGGGAGGAAAAAGCACATTTTTGCAGCAGACAACCCTGTGCGAAACTGTTACAATGTAAGGAATGCCAGCCTGCAGGCCACAACAGTTTTCGTTATTTAAAAGTAAATAACTACCATTGGAAAGGAGAGTGAAAGTAGGAGAAATAACAGGAGCAGGAATACCTTTCAGCACACAAGCAAGATTAGGAGCGGAAACGCTACATGAGCCATGCAATTTAATGTGTTTACAAATAAGCGAATGACCCATAGTCGAGTCGCAGTACTCCCCGTGAGAAAGACTTCCTTGCCGTCCCGAAGGCATTTATACATGAAAGGCAAGGACCAGAGTTCATGCAGGAAAGCACTGCCCAAGGGCCGGTAACGGCCCACAGGATAATGTTTCATGCACGAGTCAAATTCAAACAAGGAAAAAGGTAAAGCGATAACCCCATGGACTAGCCATACAGCAGAATCGAGTTCTGCAACAGAGAACGGCAAAGGATCCATCTTTTCGATATGTAATAGAGTGTAAGGTGCATCTTTCATGGACATAAATTGCTGTTTGTCAGTTAAGTTAAAAGGTAGAAACAAGGCAGAGGTGTTCAAAAAATGCCAAGGAACTTTACCTAACTTGAGCGTTTGTAAAGTCCATGCAAACTGCATAACTGAACGCAATTGATTCTGACCATGATATAACACAGAAACATCATCTTGTACAATATCAACAACAGAGGACACAATATTCTCCAAAGTATAAATGCGAGAAGACAGGGTATTAATACTATTGTCAACAACAGCAAGCACTTTTTCCAAATTTGCTTGATCTATTTCCCGAAGACGGGAAGCAGCTTCCATTTGTGATAGCTTCCAGAGTTCATTATATGTCTCATAAATGAATCTTTTAGGTCGGGGACCACGAGGTCCCAAAACAAAGTCGGACAGATCAATATTGCCTGAAAGGAGGGACAAATGTTGTTTAACAGAATCAAGGGACGAATGTTGCAGCCATTGTTTGCATAATTTACCAACAGAATATGTAGTGACAGTACGGGCATCAGTAAACCTCGGATCAGGCCTATTCTGTGTGTAGCTAGCACCAGAATCGTGAAAACGCATTTGACATGCATTAGATGATATAGGCCATACCAACCAGGGTGACTGATCCAGTTCAGAAACATTAAATGAATTATTCTGTAATAGAGCCTGTAGGGTCGTCAGGGACAGGTTAAAACGTGAGCTATCATTGGGAAAACTCGACAGGGATGGAATTGAGGGCGAGTTTAATTGTTTAATGGTAGCTAAGCCCCAACACGTAGTTTGATAGATGGAATCATTTAGGAACATAATTTGGGTAGGGATGAGGCAAGCACGATGCAACGCCTCGGTTCCCTGTACCTGCCATTGCTTGGAGCCCCAAATGGATTTCAAATCTATTGTATCCTCCCAGTACTCATAACCACCCACTGCTAGGGCACTTAAGAAGGAACCCGAATAAAGCAATTTGGTGTGTGTTAACATAATTTTCTGAGTTGACGTGGTATTTAATCTAAAATAATAGGATGCGGGGTTTGACCGATTAAAATCAGTAAAATAGGTAAACTTATTTCGAAGAGTTTGTGAGCTACCTGGCAAGGGGTTTGGACAATGTTCCCATTGGGTATAGTTAACAGAACTACGCAGGGCACTGGGCTTATGGAGAAAATGATTACCCCAATGTTGATAACAATACAAATCGGCATAATTAGCAGAATTCATATATAGATCTTCAGCATTAAAAGATGCATAATATTTTAAATCGGCAAACAATGCTTCAACGGCATGCACATCCCAATCATCAGAATGAATATTATTTTGTACTACATCACCCATTGAAACACGAAGGACATTAGGTACATTAATAATTTCCGTCGGACCATGGATTTGATAGTTCACTGCATCCCATACGATGCCATCAGCAACTGGGAAAGCTGAAATGTTCACAAATGTGTGGTCACGCTTCATTATGTGAGACGAGGAATGAGGAGCCAAAGTTCCAGAAACATAGTCTACAGCAGAGCGTTCAGGTAAATAGTGACCATTAATTAGTAGAAAAAACACTGTGACAAAGCCAATGGACATGAACAAAAATATCAAGAAAAGTACCAACCAGATGTATGTCCAGGGTGGAATCAAAAAATTGTCTCTAAACCAGGATATAAAAATACTAAACTTGGATGGAACTTTTGAAGATGTGGAATCCGAATCAAAGGAATAACGAGTCGGGCTTAGTGGCGATATTGGTTGATGTGCCACCGATTCAGATGCAGGATAAGTATACTCGTCCTCGTCGATGTTGGTGGAGAGTTGGGGATCAATTATAGTTTCAGGCAAAGTAGAGGATTCAGGCAAATCAACCATCTCAATTACAGCATCAGCGATCGTTCGTGCAGATGGACTATGAACATATGTCCGATAAATGGCAGGACAAGAGACCGCTGGTGTGACACTATTCAGGATCGGCCAGGCGCTGTAGCTTGACATTTTCCACTGAGATGTATCTGTTCTCCTTGCGACCAGGAAGCGGTGGTAAAATGACTGTACGTGTTCCCTTCAAGCCCAGAACTGGAACCGGTGCACGAAAAGAGGGGCCGAATTCTTTTTGTTATCAACCTTCTCTCGAACCAGTTCTCCAACCTTTGGAAGCCAGCCGGCTACCGGAATCTGCAACGCAGGATCTGTGGCTGAAGGCAAATGTGTAGTTGCAAGTTTGTCTCGGGCTTCTTGTAAGTCCTGTAACATAGCAGAATGGTTATCTACATCAAACTTGGCGGATTGCGCCGCGATGTCTGGACCCTCAAGGTCAGGCACAAACATTCTTATGCCAAAGAGCATTTCGTATGGGGTCCGCCCACCCAGAGGTCTTCTAGGGAGATTATTAAGTGCACGCTGAACGGTATACAAATGGGCCAGCCAGTTCCTGCCAGTACCTATAACCCTAGCTGTTAAGGATTGCTTTAAGTCACGGTTCATTCGTTCAACGATAGAGTTGCCCTCAGGCCTATACGGAGACGAAAATTTCACCCGCACCCCAAGCGAAGCCATTGCATCCTTGTAAGCCCTAGAGGCAAACGCTGGACCTTGGTCCGAATGGAAGGTGCCGCATGCGAAAATTCCCACAAAGACACGCAAATCCCTGATTACATTTCGGGCGTCAGCACTCCGTTGTGGCCAGACCCAGAGAAACCGTGTGCACGAGTCCACTGCCACTAAGATGTATTTATAGGCAGTGTCTGATGAGAATGGACCGCAGTGATCCAAGTAAACACACCCAAAGGGTCTGTTAGCAATGCAGAGCGGGGTTTGTGGTGGACGTGTTACCGTGGAAGGCTTAATCTGTTGACAAACATCGCAAGAAAGCACAAAAGCACGGGTGTCTTTATACAATCCACGCCACCAATAACGCTGCTGCAAGATGGAAACTGTAGCTGACACACCTGCATGAGCCGAAGCCATGCCTTCGTGTGCAGCTGATATCAAGGCACTCCTGCGGTCCGCGTTGGGGATCAGCCGATCTCCAACGTCAGGTATAGTTACATAAGGAACCTGATCGGGACTTAATGTGTAAGAATACTTGGAAGGGAAACCTGTAGGGTAATTATTACCTTCCTTGGTTGCAGCAATAGCTGCTAATATAACAGGGTCTATTTTAGACATGGACCTGGTAACCGCTGCTACTGAACACGTGACTACTGCTGAACGGGCAGCTTCATCTGCCAGATCGTTACCAATAGCGTGTGCGCCCACCCGCTGATGGCCTAAGGTGTGAACCACCTGTGTGAGGGGCAGACGTTGTTGCAATTCTGCCACTCGAACCCAAAGCATTTTATGCTTAATTGTGCTCCCTTTTGCGTCCTTGTAGTCGTTTTTCGACCAGAAAAACAGATTGTCATTGTAAGATTGTACACAGTAAAATGAATCACATACAATAAGAGTGGTCTCATCCTGAGAAGCGAACTCAAGCGCTAGTAGCAATGCATGCAGCTCGGCCAATTGTGCGGTACTATCTCCAAGTGTGCGAGTATGCACTGCAGAGGATTTGAACTTTCCATCTACAAAGGAACCCGCAACAATAGCACATGCAGCTGAATAAGCGTGCTTGGACCCAGTGGCCGGTTGCGCCGAACCATCGGTGTAGATCACACATTTGTAATCCTCAAGCGGTAATAAAAACAAAGGAGGAGGATGAACGAATTCATACTGCAAAAACTCCTGAGTCTGCAGAGAAGAATCAAAAACAAAAGTGACGTCCGAAGACGTCAAGGATGTAGCCCATTGTATCCAACGGGGATGCATTGCTTTTGAGTTCGGTACACTTGCCTTTGTTACTGCCTCTAGGGCAGGACAGGGTGTTACCACTAGAATCCGCTTTCCCTGTGCCAGTGCGCGTTCTTTTAGAATCGCCATTTGCACTGCAGTTAGAACTTTTTCGACAGAGGTAAAGCGCAATTCAGCGGAAGTGTACAGATGTGACTTGTATGCGATGGGTACTGTATCACCTTCATTAAAGGTTAAGTATGTGAATCCCACCGCCCCGGAATTATTCTAATCACCAGGTTTGTGTGGTTATCACGAGTCAAAAGATATTTAGACTCCAAAAGGTCCGTCTGCAAAGACTGCAGAATTGAGGTATGCTCAGGCAGCCAGCAAGACCTTGAATAAGTAGGTTGTATCAAAGCATACAAAGGCTTGATACGCTGGGCATATTCGGGAATGTAAGTACGCCCGAAATTCAGGAGTTTCTTCAGAGTATTTGGGGGGCACAAATGTGCACATTTTTCCAAGAAATGGGGGGCTAAGCCCTTACCTTCGTTGTTGAGCTCATAGCCCAAGAACAGAACTGTAAATTCAGCAATGTGTGACTTAGCAAAGTTAAATTTGTAACCCTGCTCCGCAAATTCAAGAATAATGCGGTCCACACGGGACAAATGCTGAAATAATTCGTCGTCCGTCAGATAGATGTCATCTACGTACGAACATGCGTCTTGATCAATGTCATTTAACAAAGAAACAACACGGGCGGCGAATATACCCGGACTATTTTTGTAGCCCATGGGTAAACGCCGGAACTGGAATAATTTACCACCGGATGTGAATGCGGTCCATTGACCACTCTCCGGGGCTAGGTTGTGCGTGTAGAAACCGTTTGAAAGGTCAAGTGTCGTTTTGTATTTTTTACGAACAAGACTGTCTACAAGCGCAGAACTGTGTGTATTTTGCACTGCAAAGTTCCGACAATGAGTATTTAAATGCCGGTAATCCAAAACTAAGCGGTACGTTCCATCGGGTTTAGAAACCACGAAAAGGGGATTGTTCATAGGTGATACGCATGGTTCAATTACTCCCTGATATTCCAACTGTGTCAGAATTTCGGAGACGGGGCCTTTTGCCTGCCGTTTGATGGGATATTGGGGTTGTGGCTGCGGTAGTGACCGCAAAGGTATTGCATGAGGAGGTGATTCTTCATCCCATCCCACATGGTTGCGGTATAACGCTGGTGCCAGGTACACAGCCCACTCAGCTGCAAGTGCTTCAGCTTTGTCTTTTGGGACATGCCGTGAGAAGCTTGGAAGGATCACCTCCTCTCCTTTATGTGCAGCTAAAACGAATGGGGTGGCCAATCCACCTCTGCTAACAAAATGTCATATGAAGAGGTTAGATTTTCCCAAAAAATCCCTTTTATTTCACGCGGTATGTCACCTTCAATTTGTATGACTATATTATATAGTCTGTCAGGGGGTGCCACTCTCGTGTCAGCTGTCTCTACAGTAACGAATGTTTCAGTTGCTGTCGCCTCCATATGAGGACGTAGCGCCTCCCGCACTATGGTAACTTCCGCGGCGCTGTCTAGGAGGGTCACTGCCCACGTCCAATTCTGGAGTCTCGTTCTCACGGTCTGAGGCATATTTCGCTGTGACAGCGGCAACTTTTTTCTTCTGAAATTGCGGTCGAGGAAGATGAAAGTCTTCTGCTTTCCCTCTGACTTGTTGTCGAGGTTGGTCTCGCTCCTGGGGAGCCTCTCGGCCCCTTCCTCTATCTTGCCGTCCTCCTCCACCAGCCTGTGACGACGTCTGGGCCTGTGAAGAACGAGGAGAACGCGTATCAGAGCTCTGAAACCTTTCTGGTGATTTAATCCTTGACCTATCACGTAAATCATAAGTACGTTCAGAAGAAACCGAAACTGGGGAAGCGCCTCTCGACCCCGGCTTCTTTTGTTGCTTACCCTGTTTTTTCTGTCGCCAACTTTTTTTAGTGAAGACCGGTTTATCATCTTTCTCAGATGCACTTTTTGTTTGTGTAACTTGTGTTTGCGATTGAGTTTGCATTTTTACAAAAGGCTTGTTGCCCAGGCTATTTCTTCCAATTGTTTTATAAGCCCGGGCAATAATTTTCGGTAATTCGCGGGGCATGTCCAACTCCGGGACCAAAGCCAAAGCATTCGCTACTTGAAAGTTCATAGCATCGCCCTTGACATTTCCAAGGATCAGCTCAGCTACTACATCAAACACTCCCACTAGTCTCATCCCTAATTCCACAGCCGCTTCAGGGCCATGTTCATCCTGTACTTTTTAATTACAGAGGGTAGAACCGTCATGGAAGGAGTTCCAAAACATTTTGAATAAACTGCTGCGAATACCTTACCCCAGTTTTCACATGATGTCAAATCGGGGATTATGTCTTTTGGCAAACTTATCGTGAGGATGCGATGTTTATCTACTGGGGATGTATGGGGAAACACTGCTTCTATCTGATCGAACTTTTCTGCAAGCCAGTAAGGATAGTCGTCCTTATTTTGTGGACGTTTGCCCATCACAGAATTTACCATGACAGGACTTATGGTCACTCCAGCGGCTATAGCTGGTTGGCCTGCGACTACAGGAGCAGCTCCATGTAGGCTACCTGTAACGTATGTCACTAGGGCTCGATGCACTCGTACCAATTCGGTATGCATAGTGCGCAGTTCCGCAAGCGGTAATGCCAGATAATTTGGATGCGGGGTATACCCGGCCAATACAGGCCAAGTGGCCCCCTGAATTGACAAGGGGCCTAAACGAACTGCGGTAGTTGGTTGTGGTAGGGCGCCATTAAACCAAACACGGTGCTGCCAAGCCGTGAGAGGTACTTCAAGAGTGGTATAGGGTCGATAGGCAGCAGGAATAACGGTGGGTTTATATTCATGAAACAGATTATCATCTGCCTCCACCGCTTCAAAAGTGATCCAAGTGTAAAACACTTCAAAGTGATAAGCCGGATCGGCTTGAACCACAAAGACCAACTCGACCCCTGTATCGGGCACTCCATACACAGCTAAGTGGTCTCGGAGTGCTCCTCGACTATGTGCAGCTATCGCCACACCAGCCATGACTAAACAATTATATTCGACAACCTAACCGGGAGCACAAAATGGGTTATTTATGTAACCTTTTTTAATAATTTCAAGCTTGAAAGAACCTATAAAACGTTCAATATAGGAGGTATCACCGTCACTTACGCCTCCGGAAGCGTACGTGAGGGTTTTGTGGACAAGCACAAGTACTACTCAAGCGTCTCGCAGATAAGCAGCCCCACGGTGGTCGCGCCATGTCATAAGGTTTCTGCACATACACAGAGCTATGCACAGAAAATGGGACCCCGGAATACAGTGGTTTGCCACCATATACCGTAGCACCCAAAAACCCCAACCCAACTAGCTTAGCATCCCATTAGCACCCAAGTACCAATGATTAGACAACCCAGAACACGGTATCTTTATCTCAGGACTCGCAGAAGCAAGAACACTCTTTCGTCACTCACTCGTACTTGTCCACAAGGTGCGTAGGAAGAGACACTGGATAGGTTAAAATGTTTATTCCAACTTACGTGCTCTAATGTACAGTACACGTGTCAGCACTAATAGCATAATGCATATGACTAATATAAGCAGCATGGTTACAATTCCATAGAATACAAACGGGGAAAGCATTTCATAACTCAGTGGATAAATGTCTAAATAACATTACCACCCTCCCCGTGCAGTAAGATAGTTTATTATAATAATAATAGAAGACCTCTGGGCTTTGACTAGCGAACCCCCATACCTCAGTCTCTAGATGCAGAATTACATCAGCAGGACATCATAGCTCTTCTCACTGAAAGGGATTTCTCCAAGTGTGTTAAGCGCTAGTAAACCACAGTATTAAAAGCATACCAAATTCTTCATGGCAATAGCATCTAATGTTATGTCTGGGTGCGCGAGACTGGCCATATCAGGAAGAACCAAAATACATTGTTATGCGACCTTGTACATGTTTGTGCAGACGGAGCCCAAAAAGGTGAACAACAGAAAATGCAGACAGTGCAACAGAACTTGGCACGAGCAAAGGGCGAGGGGGCCCGGCTCAGTGTAACGTGCGCAAAGAAAAGCAGCATGGCAGCCAGGCCTAGGCCAACATAACAAGGCAGGTAACAATCCACAAGACAGAATCCTGAGGGTCCCTGGGGCCCAACTAGCCCACTAAGTACTTCCAGTAAGCACCACAGGCCTGCGTTGCAACGCCTGTAACAAATTGTGCAGTTGTGTTTAGGTAGTGAAGAGGGTCGTGCTGGGGGTATTGTTTTAGGGTTTAGGGTAGTGCAGTGGTGTTTGTGTAGTGTAGGGGGTCATGCTGGGGGTAGATTTAGGGTTTAGGGTAGTGCAGTGGTGTTTGGGTAGTGTAGGGGGTCGTGCTGGGGGTAGTGTTTTAGGGTTTAGGGTATGGCAGTGGTGTTTGGGTAGTGTAGGGGGTCGTGCTGGGGGTAGTGATTTAGGGTAGTGCAGTGGTGTTTGGGTAGTGTAGGGGGTACTGCTGGGGGTAGTGTTTTAGGGTTTAGGTTAGTGCAGTGGTGTTTGGGTAGTGTAGGGGTACTGCTGGGGGTAGTGTTTTAGGGTTTAGGGTAGTGCAGTGGTGTTTGTGTAGTGTAGGGGGTAGTGTTTTAGGGTTTAGGGTAGTGCAGTGGTGTTTGTGTAGTGTAGGAGGTCGTGTTTTAGGGTTTAGGGTAGTGCAGTGGTATTTGGGTAGTGTAGGGAGTCGTTCGGGGTAGTGTTTTAGGGTTTAGGGTAGTGTAGGGGGTCATGCGGGGGTAGTGTTTTAGGGATTAGGGTAGTGCATTGGTGTTTGGGTAGTGTAGGGGGTCATGCGGGGGTAGTGTTTTAGGGTTTAGGGCAGTGCAGTGGTGTTTGGGTAGTGTAGGGGGTCGTGCTGGGGGGAGTGTTTTAGGGTTTAGGGCAGTGGTGTTCGGGTAGTGTAGGGGGTCGTGCTGGGGGGAGTGTTTTAGGGTTTAGGGCAGTGCAGTGGTGTTCGGGTAGTGTAGGGGGTTGTGCTGGGGAGTGTTTGAGGGTTTAGGGAATTGCAGTCGTGTTCGGGTAGTGTAGGGGGTTGTGCTGGGGGTAGTATTTTAGGGTTTAGGGTAGTGCAGTGGTGTTTGGGTAGTGTAGGGGGTCATGCTGGGGGTAGTGTTCTAGGGTTTAGGGCAGTGCAGTGGTATTTGGGCAGTGTAGGGGGTAATGCTGGGGGTGGTGTTTTAGGGTTTAGGGCAGTGCAGTGGTGTTCGGGCAGTGTAGGGGGTCGTGCTGGGGGTGGTGTTTCAGGGTTTATGGCAGTGCAGTGGTGTTCGGGCAGTGTAGGGGGTGGTGTTTCAGGGTTTAGGGTAGTGCAGTGGTGTTCTGGCAGTGTAGGGGGTCGTGCAGGGGGTGGTGTTTCAGGGTTTAGGGCAGTGGTGTTCGGGCAGTGTAGGGGGTCGTGCTGGGGGTGGTGTTTCAGGGTTTGGGGCAGTGCAGTGGTGTTCGAGCAGTAAAGGGGGTCGTGCTGGGGGTGGTGTTTCAGGGTTTAGGGTAGTGCAGTGGTGTTTGTGTAGTGTAGGAGGTCGTGTTTTAGGGTTTAGGGTAGTGTAGGGGGTCATGCAGGGAGTAGTGTTTTAGGGATTAGGGTAGTGCATTGGTGTTTGGGTAGTGTAGGGGGTCATGCGGGGGGTAGTGTTTTAGGGTTTAGGGCAGTGCAGTGGTGTTTGGGTAGTGTAGGGGGTCATGCTGGGGGGAGTGTTTTAGGGTTTAGGGCAGTGCAGTGGTGTTCGGGTAGTGTAGGGGTTGTGCTGGGAGTGTTTTAGGGTTTAGGGCAGTGCAGTGGTGTTCGGGTAGTGTAGGGGGTCGTGCTGGGGGAGTGTTTGAGGGTTTAGGGCAGTGCAGTCGTGTTCGGGTAGTGTAGGGGGTTGTGCTGGGGGTAGTATTTTAGGGTTTAGGGCAGTGCAGTGGTGTTCGGGTAGTGTAGGGGGTCGTGCTGGGGGAGTGTTTGAGGGTTTAGGGCAGTGCAGTCGTGTTCGGGTAGTGTAGGGGGTTGTACTGATTTACTACATTTTTAGAAACAATTTTTTTTTACATATTTTATTTTTTAAATTACATTGTAATTACATTATACATTACAAAAAATACTTTCTCAGAATGAATTACTTTAGTTTAAATACTTTGCACATAGGCAATAGACTTTTAAGTACAGTAGTTACAGTTGTTGCAATGGGCAACACATTTTCAAACACAATGCAACATTCAGCTCAATGTGAATTTCTAGTTAAATGCAATTAGTTACTTTATGGATTACTTTTCTAACCACAGGACTGGATCCTAGATTCAGTCCTGGGACATCTCCTGTAAACAGTTGAGTAAAAGCGATTTTTAAGGAATATTATTGTACTTTAAAAGTTCACACTTAGAAACTTTTTCTCATAGAATCACCAATGTTATCCTATGGAAGGAAATTCACTTAGAAGTTAAAAACTGTTATCGTTACTTTTTCTTACTCAGTGTTGGATCCTGGATCCAGCACTGGTGCATCTCCTGTAAACAGTTGAAAGAATGCGTTTAAGTCATACAGGCGATTTTTTAGGAATATTTGTAGTTTGTGAAAATTGACACTTTGAAACTTTTCTGCTGAAAACCAGACAATGGATTCCTATGGAAGAAAATATAAGTTACTGGTAAGTACGGTTAAAATTACTTTTCAGGGTCAGTGCTGGGCTAAAAGATGCAGCACTGGGTTCTCTCCTGATAACAGGTGAGTAAATTGGAATTCGTACTTTGGTTGATTTTAGAGGAATATTATAAAGTTCCAAAACTCCACACTTAGAAGAATTTCCAAGTGAAACCAGTCAATGTTAGCCTATGAAGGAAATTCAAGTTACTGGTAAGTACGGTTAAAATTACTTTTCAGGGTCAGTGCTGGGCTAAAAGATGCAGCACTGGGTTCTCTCCTGATAACAGGTGAGTAAATTGGAATTCGTACTTTGGTTGATTTTAGAGGAATATTATAAAGTTCCAAAACTCCACACTTAGAAGAATTTCCAAGTGAAACCAGTCAATGTTAGCCTATGGAAGGAAATTCAAGTTACTGGTAAGTACGGTTAAAATTACTTTTCAGGATTAGTACTGGGCTGAAAGATACAGCACTGAGGTCTCTCCTGATAACAGGTGAGTAAATCGGAATTCGTATTTCGGCTGATTTTAGAGGAATATTTTAAAGTTCCAAAACTCCACACTTAGAAGAATTTCCAAGTGAAAACAGTCAATGTTAGCCTATAGAAGGAAATTCAAGTTACTGGTAAGTACGGTTAAAATTACTTTTCAGGACCAGTACTGGGCTGAAAGATACAGCACTGAGGTCTCTCCTTATAACAGGTGAGTAAATCGGAATTCGTATTTCGGCTGATTTTAGAGGAATATTTGTATGTTTCAAAAATCAACACTTAGAAACTTTTTCAACAAAAAGCAGGCAATGATATCCTATGGAAGGAAATTCAAGTTACTGGTAAGTACGGTTAAAATTACTTTTCAGGACCAGGCTGAAAGATGCAGCACTGAGGTCTCTCCTTATAACAGGTGAGTAAATAGGAATTCGTATTTCGGATGATTTTAGAAGAATATTTGCACAATGGTGAAGGGAGGGGGCGGGGCCTGAGGTGACATCTGTGCAAACGCGCCCCGTGGCGCGTTTTAAGTTGGGGGATTAAGTCCCCTTGAATCCTGAGGGTCCCTAGGGGCCAACTAGCCCACCAGGAACCTCCAATATGCGCCAGGGGCTGCGTTGCAGAGACGTGTAGAGAGGCCACACCCCTTTTACACCTCTCTGCAACGCAGCTCTGTGGCGCTTTCTGGATGTACCTGTTGGGCTAGTTGGCCCCCAGGACCCTCAGGATTGAAGGGGATTTAATTCCCCATCTTAAAACGCGCCACGGGGCCTGTTTGCACACATGTCACCTGAAGCCCCGCCCCTCCCTTCACCACTGTGCAAACGCACCCCGTGGCGCGTTTTAAGTTGGGGAATCCTGAGGGTCCCCGGAGTCCAACTAGCCCACCATATACCTCCAAAAAGCGCCACAGAGCTGCGTTGCAGAGCGGTGTAAAAGGGCGTGGCCTCTGTACACCTCTCTGCAAGGCAGCCCCTGGCGCATACTGGAGGTTCCTGGTGGGCTAGTTGGCCCCAGGGACCCCCAGTATTCAAGGGAATTCGTTCCCCCTCTGCAAACGCGCCAGGGGCGCGTTTGCAGAGTGGTGAAGGAAGGGGGCGGGGCCTGCGGGCCCATCATTTAAAAAAAAAAAAAAAAAAAATTTGTCCCCTGAAGGGGGGCTCTGTGGCCCCTTCCTTTTTCCAGTTTTTATGCCCTGGGGACCCCATCCCCCAGGGCCTTACCCCTTTTTTTAATTACAAATTAAAAAACGGGAAGGGGGCCGCTTGGCCCCCTTCCCTGGGCCTGTATTGGCCCCGGGGACCCCATCCCCGGGGCATGGCCTCGATTTTTTTTTTTTTCGTAGGGAGGGGGGCTGCGTGGCCCCCCTCCTCAGGCCATTTAAGGCCCCGGGGACCCCATCCCCCGGGGCCGGCCTTTCCGTTTTTTTTTTTACTTTTTTTTTTTTTTTTTGGGGAGGGGGGCCGCATGGCCCCTCCCGAGCCCTACTTGCCCCGGGACCCCATCCCCCGGGGCTGGCCCTCTCGTTGGGGACTGTGGGGGTTCCCCAATCCCCCACAGTCCCGCCGGCTCCCCGTTTCCTACGGGAGCCGGCATAGCTTTACACATGGGGAGCAGCTAACATGCTGCTCCCCATGTGGAAAGCAATCGGCTTTGGATATTGGAAGAGAGAGCAGGTTTCCCTGCTCTCTCTTCCAATATCCAAAGCAGTTTGCAATGACAGGACGGGAGCCGCGAGGCTCCCGTCCTGTCATTGCAAACAGCAGTGTCCCGGGGGTAGGCACCCCGGGACACTGCAGGAGCCGGCCCTGGGGGGTGGTGGTCCCCAGGGCCATCAAGGGCTCCAGGAGGGGGCCGCGCGGCCCCCTCCCATTCAGTTCACAGCCCCGGGGAGGTGGTGGTCCCCGGGGCTCTGGGGTCCGTAACGGACCCCCATATTTAAATGTTTAGTGCCCCGGGGAGGTGGCGGTCCCGGGGCGTGTGGGGGCTGGAGCCCCCACACAGGTTTTTAATTAATAAAAAAAAGCCCCGGGAGGTGGTGGTCCCCGGGGCTGCGGGAGGGCTCAGAGCCCTCCCGCACCATTTAAAAAAAGCCCCAGGGGGTGGCGTCCCCGGGGCTTAGGGGCCCTTGAGGCCCCCACACATTAAATTATCCCCCTCCCACCATGCCCCCGGGACTTGGGCCACCCGGGGGCAAAATACAGTCGAGCGCGGGAGACCGCGCTTCGATGTTTTTTTTTCGGCAGGATTCGCGCACCCTGAGCGCATCCTGCCGATTTAAAAATTTTTTTTTTTTTTTGCCCAGGGGTCCTTGTGGGACCCCTGAGCAAACCTAGGGGGTCAGGGTGTTTCTACCCTGCCCCCTTTGTGCGCTTTGCGCACTTGTTTCTGTCCCTCGGTTCTACCGAGGGACAAAATGGCTGCCAACATTTCCTGAATCGGAATGTTGACAGCCAGCTGACAGCCAATTAACATGCAGCTCGTGATCGGGAGGGTACGCGGACCCTACTCGGCCATAGATATCACTATCTTTTTACTTTTGATTTTCTCAGCAACTACTGAACGGATTTACACCATTTAACAAAAAGGGTTCTTTCTGAACCAAGAACTACCTCTTTGCCAAATTTGGTGTAATTCCGTTCAGCAGTTCGAGGCTGTAGCCGTGTCTAAAGTTTCCTATGGAAAATTGCATGGGGAAAACGCGTTTTGGGACCCCCTTTTTCTCGGCCCCCGCTGACGAATCCCCCCGAGACTTTCAGGGTAGGAGCGGACCGGAGCGGGCCACAAAGTTTGAAAATTTTGCGAAGATACGTCAACCGGCAAGAGAGTTATTTCAAATAGAATGTCACGGATTTCCTATGGATAATAGGTTGTAACTATAACTATCTACTGGCGACCGCCAGTAGATAATATATATATATATATATATATAGATATATATATTAATTAACTTATCACACTATTCCCCTACAAACTTAGCAGCACACACTTAAAATATAACTAAAGTAAAAAAGTATAGCACAATTAACTTACTTGATAATCAATTAACTAATTAACAAATAAAAATTAGTTATTAATTAATTATTATTTAATTAATGGACCACCCTACACCTCTACAAACCTAGCAAACCACAACTAAAATATAACTAAAATATTACATAATGTACATAACTATTGCAAATAATTTAAGAATAAATAATTACTTAATTAATGATTATTTAACTTCCCTCCCTATATCCCTACAAACCCAACATCCCACACCAAAATATAATTAGAATAAAAAGTGTATACACAATTTAAATAACTAACAATCAATTAAATTATTAATAATACATTAATAGTTCACTGTTAATTAATTATAGCTTAGTTCACTTCCAACCCTTATACCCACACAAACCCTGCAGCCCACACCTAAATTATATCTACAAAATATAATTATCACACAATTGACATCATTAATAATCAACTAAGTAATTAATAATAAATTAATAATTAATTGTTAATCAATTATTGCTTAATTACCTTCCCACCTTATACTCCCCTTAAACCCAGCAGCCCCCACCTAAAATATAACAAAAAATATAATTATCACACAATTGACATCATTAATAATCAACTAAGTAATTAATAATAAATTAATAATTAATTGTTAATCAATTATTACTTAATTACCTGCCCACCTTATACTCCCCTTAAACCCAGCAGGCCGCACCTAAAATATAACAAAAAATATAATTATTACACAATTTACATAATTAATAGTCAGATAAATTATTAATAAATGAATGGCTAATATTAATTAATTATTACTTAATTAACTTTCCACTCTATACCCCTACAAACCTAGCAACCGGCTACAACACCATAAACTACTATTAGCAATTAAATTAAATTAAAAATCACTTAAAATTACAAACTATATTTAAAAATGTTATTATCAATGATTGAAACAATAACACATAAAATTAATATATGAACTAAAACACATTAAAATAATTAAAAACAATATTTTTTATAGCTAGATTTTTGAAAACGATGTTAACAACAACTATATTCTTAACAACGATATTATTTTTCTGATATTTCTGTCTCCCGATATTTGCAACTCAATATTTTGTCCAAACACTTATCTGACAGCCCTGATCCATCTTGGCAGAAGAACTTGAAATAACACAACAGCCTCAACACGTTGTTTACTCAAGCAGGGTTTGCAAGCTCCATAGTGGTATCAACTGTGTTGTTTGCTGAGATTATTGTGTGACATTAGATACACATTTAGATCTACTCTGTTTCCCGGACCGGACAAGAATGCTGACTCATGCTAACCTACAATATGATCTTGCTGGGCTATCCATGGTTCTGATTTTTGTCAGATGCCATGTTTCAACCCAATATCTGTGATCCACTACAATTGCAACAAAGGCTGTTTATGTGAATCAAAGTGGCAGAAGCACAGTTGAAGCAGACATATTGGGATGCCCTCATATTATGCAACACTTACTGCCTGACACCCTTAGCTATTTCATTTGTCCAGTACCTTCTTACCTCCTCTTAAATGGTTGTGTAACTGGTCACTCTTTCCTCACAGTGTGATGGAAGGCTGTGTTTGGACCTAGTCCTTACTCCACTCTATGATCACTGCCATCAATCCTGTCTCAATACAGCTGATACGTCAGTGCAATAATGTATTATATTCTGGGAACCTTGAAAAAGAAGAAGGCAACAATGAAATTGGCATCATGTACAGTTTACTATCCACCTCACTATACACTACCTTGCCGCCTTCATTGGAATTCATAGGGCACATGGGATTGGATCTTGAAATGCCTTCAAGAAAGATTTAGCTAAAACCATTATTGCCTGCTGTCTTCATCATCTATTGGCATGTCTCACATATAGCAAGGAAACATGGGCGCCATGAATGTAATAAGCATACAATAAGTATTTTGGAAGAATACTTGGCAGAAATTGAATATTAAAATGAATACATTTTTGTCATTGAAGCTGCTAAAAATAAACAGAACCAAATGTGATGTGCATCACAATTGGCAAAAAGACACAGAATACCATGATACTGACAGATTGTGATGGCTAATCAACATTTTGGGTGATGATGCTGAAAAAAGGTCACAAACAACTTTTTCCAAATCTGTGGAGGGAATCTGCATGCATTGTGATGCACGCCCAGGAAGCACATCACCATGAGATAATGGAGACAGGCCCATTGTTGTTGGGGTAAGTTCAATATACAGAGTGATGACCTGATATAGAGTGACAAACCTAAATCCCTATTAAAGGCAAAAGAGAATATCAACAGAGGAAATGGCAGCAGCCAGTGAGTTCTTTTAATATTGCTGATCAGCAGAATGATCTTGCCTTCATGGGCTACCATGTTTGAAGCCCTTCATTCTGGCATTGCTCCAAAACATATTCGCGTTAATAAAAAATGTAAAAAAAAAAAATGTAAGTCCGTTTTTATATAGCGCAGCTACTCACCCTTACGGGTCTCAAGGCGCTGGGGGCCGTCGTGGAAATTAAGTGAGCAATTGCCCTGAGTCACATGGTGCTGAGCTGCCGCCGGAGCCGGGGATCGAACCGTGAACCCTGTGCTCCGAAGTCAGCTGTCCTGGCCGCTGCACCACACCTCTCCACAATGAGAGCTTATTCAATGAATTTGCCACAATCCTAATGCCTAATCAGCCCCCAAAACATATAATGCTAATTTGATGACTAATGTAACACGAACAATGTCTCAACAGGTGATATTTAAATAGGCTATTAAATAAACATGCACATATAGTTGCAAAAAGAAAGAGAAGGGAGACTGAACCTCCAGGTAAGCGCCTCCACCGATCACGCCCCGGCCCCAGAGTCAACTCGCACCAATTGTGACTCTGTTTGACTCCTGGCTTTCTCACAATTCTTACCCAGCCCCCGGATTCTTTACCATTGGTGCCGGCAGCTGACCGCAATTCCACCCTGGACTGCCGCCACACCGGCCAAACTTCAGGTGAGCGCCCTTCTCTTCCCCACGCTTGCACCAGGCTTTTTTCCCTCATGCCGGCTCATGGACCTTAATCTTTTTAAATAAAAATTCATCCACAGCCCCCGGACGCTTACTCATGCCGCTGACCCCTGGCTGCCAACTCTCTCACACACAGGACGCCCGTGTGTTGTCATCAATCCTTTAATACTTCCTGGAATGTTGACCTTGGTTAATTTACAACCACAGGATTCTTGTGGGTGAGTTCTCATCTCCCTGAACCTCCCACCTTGGATTTTGTCCTTTCCTACGCTACCCGTTTTGACCAATTTTCTCCCCCCCCTTTCCCCTCTCGCTTAGTGCAGACCCCTGATGTACTCCAACTGGCAGTACATCATTACCCCTGGGCCTCGTGCCCATAACAAGTGATCGAATCTTCCCATGTCTTCTCCCACATCAGGTATTTTTTAAGTAATTTTATTAATTATCCTGGCAGACTCTTCCCTTTCTTCCTACACTCCTTGCCTGATCCCTATCTTACTCTCTCCTCGTTACTCCCTTTTTGTACAGCTTGAACACAATGGTAACCTGGTCCTGAAGATGACCCTGACTTGCTAAGGGTTGAAACGGCGTTGACTTACCAGTGCAACTTTTGGCACTATTCTCTGGTTCACAAAAATTTAACTCCTTTGTAACTCCTGTAAATAATTATTTGTGAACCTAAAGTACTTTGTAAATATTATCACTATTGTTCACCCTGCGTCGCTCATCGCTGTGTCACTTGTCACTTGCGCCGTCTACCCATTGTGTCACAAGCACTTATGTGCACAAAGGGTTTTCAGGTTACACCCACATTCAGTGTAAACAGTGCTGATACTACTGTTTTCCTACACTTGCTCTGAATACATAGTGCCTCTGGCACATCCTTTAACCTTGGACTCTCCCTTCTCTTTCTTTTTGCAACTATATGTGCATGTTTATTTAATAGCCTATTTAAATATCACCTGTTGAGACATTGTTACTGTTACATACGTTCATCACCCAGGTCTCAACTGGGTATACAGGTGTACTCCTGTCGTTTAATATCTAATTTGAGGACTAAAGGATGCAAGGCTGATAAAGTACTAATTCCTCTCTGATAGTAGCCAGATTATGTGACCCTGAGATTAGTACTCATCAAGGATGAAACTCTTATAACTCAAGCACACCTGTACCTCTCTCTTTCTTAGTAGCCATTAGCAAAATTCTCCTAGTCAGAGCAGCTTCAAGGTGCCATAAACTGAAATGAGGTTGTCCTGTGGGCATAGTTTAAGTTGTGCATTATTCAATGCACTGCTTGTACTTCAGCTATGCCACTAATAGATAGCAGTTTTGTTTTTGCACATTATCTTTGTTACTCATTGTTTTGTTTTTATTGTCCTTTGCCAGGCTCATGGATATGGATCAAAGTTGTTATGATTTCTTTTTAGGTCTAGACTAGAGATTATTTGACTTTCCAGCCTCATGAAATCACATAAATTGGAGTAAATAAAAAATAAATACTTTGAAAATATACAGAAGGGCTTTGGTTCAGCTCTCTTCATCTATCTATCGGTCTGTTCAACTGAAATTCACATTTTGCTCTTGCCAACCACAAGATACAGCATGAACTTCTATGCCAGATCTGCAGCTCAAATACCCTACTTGGCTATATTTATTTCTTTTCATTCTTTACTGTTTTTTGTTTCTTTTTAATTCCTACGTGAGGAATCAATTTACAGTACCAATTACAGTAATTCAAGGGTGATTGTACTCTTTATCTGTGTTTGTAATAATCATATTTCCTGTGATGTGTATTAAAAATAAAAGGTTATTCTACATCTGTGCTAAGACCACCTTCCCGCTAGGTAGCATCAGTAGTGTTCTATTAAACTTATTTGCAATAGTTAATTGGTTTTTAAATTTAGCTTGTGTAATGCAAGCATACGGCTGCGTGTTTGTGTTATTGCATAAATTCTTTTCTTTATTTTATTTTTTATTTTTGGGGTATGCTTTCTAGAAATTTGAAAAAAGCATATTGTCCAGCTTGCCAAGGCCTAACCTATTGTTTTTGCCAATGCGTGATCATGGATTGGTTTAATTTTTTAATTAAATCAAAGAACGTTGCATATTAAGTGCAAAGGCTCATAAAAAGCTCATTCTCTTAGAAAATAAATATTAAATGTTATCTAGAAACCTCTGACTTGTGGCTTCTCTGAGTATCTCTAAAAACATTTTGTCTGGAGAAAGAAGATCCCTTTACAGATTTAGTGACAAGTCTTAGGCCTCCCTCAACTCCCCCCAATATAATGATGCCACCAGGGCTTTTGACTTTTGAAAATTTGTGAGGAAAGACATTGTTGAGCTACAAGACAGAAGGAGTTTCACTCCCTATAATATTTCCCTGGCTCATAAAAAGGCATTACATGACTTGAAACAAAACTCTTCCATTGTGATAACGCAGGCAGACAAGGGATGATGTATAGTAATACGAGACTCCACCGTCTATGACTCTGAGGAGATCTTATAGATCTCGATCACAAGCCACCGGTTATATGGCAAAAAATATGAGTCTATACATCAGCACAGTAAGACATCTTTTACATCTGGGAACTTTCAAATTCTGGAACCCTCTATATTATTTGTCCCCCTATTAAGATTTTTGTGTCTCTTGTAAACGAAAAAGATTAGTGGACCGCTGGCCTTTTTTGCCACAGTCTTTTATATTAGAATGATAGATGTTTACACATCAGAACAGTATGGCATCCCTAATATCTGGGAACTATCCAATTCTGGAACCTTAAAATTGCTAGTTCCCATATTTTCCATCTCACATTATGGATGGATTGACGGCAGGCCAACTCGACAGCAGTTTCCTGTACTGGCACACCACTCGCTTTCCAAGCCTCTTTTTCATGCATGTCATCGTCAAGAGGAAGCCTGGTTACACGTCTTCCTCCTTGACATTGACGATCGTGGTCCTTAGGGAATAGACCCGACTGCACAGTCTCCTGCTTCAGTGCGTTTGTGCTACTTGCATTGTGCACCTTGCATGGATTTACAGTGGATTACTTAACTCATTATCCTGCCTTTTCATGGAGTTTGTGATCCTAGATCTCCCCGGGCTGAAGCACTAGCTGAGCAGTGCTTAGCTTCTGTTACCACATGGAGTAAGTCCATGTGTGGATGCGCGACCATATCCACATCCTTCATATTGATTTATTATGTGTGGTATGTTCTCTTAAGTTTCCCTTACAGGTTTGTTACTAAGTGAGTACCATTATTAATTATTCCTATAGTTATTCTCTATATTGTTTGTGTCTTCACTTTGGATGAGAATTCACAATACAACCTCCATTACTAAGGAACAGCATCATTGTTTTGCTGCCCTATGGGGTATGTTGAAGTTCATTTTACTTCTTTCATTATTCTCTACCACCACTGCCATAATTCCAAGGTTCTAATAGATCTTCCATACAAATTTTGTAGGATTTCCATTAATCCGCCTGTCCTGATGAGACCCTATATTTAGAGGAAAGGATTAAAAGGGTGTCAACATGATAAACACAAACCCAAAGAGCCTATGGACAGAAAAAGTCAGGGTTGTTTGTCGTAACACACTTTTCAGTTTTTGTCACTTTTTCTGATTTTAGTTATTATTTCCGGGAGCTTCTGTTCACTTAGGACACATTGCAATGTATGGGACTGTTAGATATTTTGTGCATAAACTACTTTGAAATTTTTGAAAAGGTGTGATCGTCCATTTAAAAAAAAAAAAGGATTTCTTTTACATTAATTGAGAAAAGTAATTATTGCTGACAAATTCCAAATAGTAACCTATGATACCAATGGGAATGAGAACCATTGCAGCTTTGAATAAGTATGTAGATGTTGGACTTGGCCCTTTCTGAAACGTCCTCCCCAAACCTTTTGCATTCAATCTTCCTATTTGCTGAATTTGTTTCTACTGGCCTTAGGACACTTTACCAATCCTCCAAACATGTTAGATTGGCTTATACCCAATTGGCATGTTTAATTTACTTATAAGTCCCTAGTAAATTGGTACTATATGTACCCAGGGCCTGTAAATTAAATGCTACTAGTGGGCCTGCAGCACTGATTGTGCCACCCACCATAGTAGCCCCTTAATCCTGCCTCAAGCCTGCCATTGCAGAGCCTATATGTGCAGTTTAAACTGCCATTTTGACCTGGCAAAATAAACATTTTGCCAGTCCCAAACCTTCCCTTTTCATACATATAAGTCACCCCTAGAGTAGTCCCTGGAAAGCCCAGAGGGCATGGTGCAGCGTATGTAAAAGGTTGGACATGTACTTTTAAATTATACAGGTCCTGGGAGTGAAAAACTCTTCCATTTTTCACTACTGCAAGGCCTATCTCTGCTATTGGAGTTATCTTATTACATCTTATAAGTGTAGTTTGCAAATGGGAAAAAATGACAAGTTCATGCTTGATGTCTTTGGAATCGGGGTGAAAAGACCTATTAAGTGGTGATGTTGGGTTTTCGATTACAATTTTTAAAATGCCACTTTTAGATAGTTGTACCTACAAGGGATTTATTAAAACACATATTTATATTAATTTTGCATTCAATGTTGGAAAGCTCTACCCAGTAGCTCACACTTCAATCCTTTCAAATTTGATTTTACTTATTTCAATGTGAACAAATCTGAAGAAAAAATCTAACATGTGCGTATATATTCAAAAGAGATAAATTTATATTGACAAAATATTACCAAGGGTACAAAAAAGTAAAAAGATTTCCATAGAATAGCACAATGCAACCAGAAGTTACAATATTTTGATGTTACAAACACCTCATTGTTGCAGTTGCGAACACCTTTTCCAAACAATCACAGGAGAATGTGACCGATTAAACAGACAGCATATCCTCAAATCAAATGATACCAAAAATAGGTGTGGTTGTCGACGTTTCGGCCTATGTGCTGTAAACATCCGCTAGACCATCTTCAGGACATTTAAGAATATAGTGATGAATGACCCTTGGGGATTTATGTGAACAAGATTTAAACTTAGTTCTGTCGTCCGCGATCAGAAAACGAGGTTGCTAAATGGCCACCCACTTGTACCAGCAATAAATGCGAGCAATCCAGAGCAACGACCCTTACTATGGTTATTATTTTACATGCTCTGATTGATACTGTTAATCCTATTATTAATCAGATTATAAACTCCTCACTCAGACAGGCAGTAGTACCAGACAGCTGGAAAGTTGCATCGGTTAAACCTCTTCAGAAGAAACATCTTGCGGATCCTACTACTTTGACCAATCTCAGACCTATTTCTTTATTGCCCTGTTTAAGTGAGATAACAGAGAAACTTGTAAATAAGCAACTAAATGACTTCCTCCTATTAAACAATGTGTTACATCCCAGGCAATCAGGTTTCAGGGCTGGGTTTTCAACTGAATCAGCTCTCCTACACACTGCGGAGACGCTAAAATTTGCCTTGGATCAAGGAAAGACGGCAGTGCTGATTCTGTTGGATTTATCAGCCGTGTTCGATACTGTTTCCCATGTTGCTCTGGGTAAGCGGTTGAGGAGTGCAGGGATCTCACAGAATGCTCTGGCCTGGCTGATATAATTCCTGGGAAACAGAAGACAATCAGTAACACTTGGCAATTTTACTTCAACTGAGAAGCAGCTGCATTCAGGTGTGCCTCAGGGCTCAATTTTGAGCCCCACACTTTTTAATATATATATGGTGCCCCTGTTAGATCTAATATCATCTTTTGATATTGAGACTGTGTCTTATGCTGATGATACACAGCTCATCCTTACCTTGGATAAAGAAACCACAGCAGCTGAAGAAAATTTTCAACAATGTCTGTCGGCGGTCTTTGAATGGATGAAGACTCATCACCTTAAATGTAACAGCCAAAAGACGGAGATTCTGCTGCTAGGAAAATATAATATCTTTTCACCCAAATTGTGGTGGCCAACTGATGCAGCCCCACCCCCCAATACTGTGGACACGGCAAAGAATCTGGGAGTACGATTTGATTGCTCTCTCTCTTTTGATCAGCAGGCCCTGTCGGTAGCAGGAACTTGTTTCCATTGGATAAAAACTCTGAAAAAATTCTTTGACCTCCTGCCAGCCATAGCTCGTAAGTCTGTAGCAGTGGCGATGATCTTGTCACGACTAGATTATTGTAACAGCCTGTATGCTGGTATAAAAAAGAGTACTCTAAAAAAGTTGCAGACTGTACAAAACGCAGCGGCCCGAATGGTACTGAATTTACCTAAGGGGTCCTCTGCTTCCGAGGCTCTTCAAATCCTCCATTGGTTACCCATACACAAGAGAATTCTCTTTAAAATCCTTGTGATAATCTTCAGAGTTGTAAAACAAACTGGTCCTAAATACCTTAGGAGCAGATTGAAAGCCTATGTTCCTGCTCGTGACTTAAGATCTTCTAAGGAAAATCTACTTGCACCCCCTTTTTTGTCTGAAGTCCAGAGGGGGAAAATCTATGGCTGTACTAGGGACAAAAGCCTGGAATTATCTACCTACCCAATTGAGACTTATTCAGACGGAGTCCATTTTTAAGAAAAAATTGAAAACTTGGATCTTCACAGTTCCTGATAGTCTGGCCCTATCTTTTATTTGATTACTGCGATATTAGAGACCACACCCCCTTTGACTCTCACTCGTAGCGCCAAGATGCTCCTTTGGAGTGATAGCCAGCGCTCTATAAATGACTTCATTCATTCATTCATTAAACAGCCCTCTTGTGCCAGGTACGTCATGTAAACCGAGCCCCGTCAGGATTCAGACTGTTGCGTTTCTAGTGCAAGAGGGCTGTTTAATGACCATTAAACAGCCCTCTTAGTTAGAAAACTAAAATATACATTATAATTAATATGTTTTAAATAGTTTTATTATATATATGTGTATATAAATATACACACATTCATATATATGTGTGTATGTTTGCTTAAATAAGTTTGTATATATATATATATATATGTTTAACTATTATTTAAACATATTTAATTTACATTATACTAATGTTACATGTCAAAATATTTGATATTTACTGTTTTTTAACTATATATATATATAGAGAGAGAGGTTATTTTTTTTTAAAGTTTTATTGGCATTTTCACATATTATCAAGACACATTTACAGTTATCATATCTACTGTCATATATACCTTCTCTCCGTTTCCTTTGTGTCTGTATATCTATATCTTAACATCATTTATCTTTAAGATGCTCATTCTTAAACATACATACTTCAGGTTGTTATGGCAGTTTAACAACAAACAAACAACGTTCCTCCCACCCCCCATTGTTGTGTCAGATCTCTGAAAGAGTAGCAAAACAATCTTCCCATTGGTCTTTTTTTGCATCCAATGCATTCAATTTGTTTCCTCATCACGTCGCTCCTTCCACGCCTGACTTCTCCTTTCTTTCCCCTATTGATTCCTCATCTGAGACGGGGGGGTCTTTTAGGCCTGCTATCGCTATCCCACTCTTTGCCAACACCAGCCCTAGTAGGACAAACCTTCTACTGAGCTTTTTGGATTTAGGCATAGGGAGCAGTCCCAATAATACTACCGGGATTGTTTTTGGGATTTTCCTTCCTGTGGCAGTTTGTACCCAATCTTAAACGTTTCCCCAGTAATGTGTCAGTGCTGGACAGTCCCTTATCATATGAATGAAATGCGCTTCTGCTTGCCCGCAACTAGGGCATTTATTAGTGCGGTCCGGGTATATTCTAGTTTGGATCTGCGGGGTCAGATAGATCTGATGTATAATATTATATTGTATAAGTTTAAATCTCACGTTAGAGCTTACCTGTTTAACTCTCTCATGTATTTTTACCCATTCTTTATCTGTCAGGGGTTCATCAAACCTGCTGTCCCCTCTTGTCTGGACTGGAAGGAGTTTTTTGAGGAGGTCGTCTTGCAACGCTCCATATATATGTGAGGCTAGTCTACAGCCTCCGGTCAGGCCAAGCAGTGACTGTAGGGTCGATGTAGTGGGCGGTATTTGCGGAAATGTAGGCCATATTTCACGGGCAATTGCTGAGATCTTTGCATATTGTAAAAATTGTCCCCTTCCCAATTCAAATATATTCTCAGCTCATAGAATCCGCTATCTTTTTGAAGGGTTTACCACCCATAATGGCATATCTGGGGCATTGGGTGCATGTCAAACTACCTTTTTAACTGCTTTTTCCCATACCGCTGCAACATGTTGAATAATATATGGATATGACCCTTGGCCTGACGCGTTTCAGGGAATCATTCCCTTTCTTCAGAGGCCAACACGAGCAGCATTCATTACGTGCACCTGCACTGTCCTCTGCAATGCCTGCTGGGACCTGCAGTTTCATTTATGGACAAAATCACAGATTGAGAAGCAGCCTGTTTTTGAAATAAAAGGTTGTTACCTACCTTACCCCGTGGTGCGGCTTCATCTCTGGGCAACTTTTTGGAAACAAAGGTACACGGCGGTTCCAGGCCGTGGAAGCGACGCACTGCCCCTGGAATGAACTGGGTCTGCGTGGGGGAGACTGTTTCCCCTTGCGATCGGCATGGGAAGGAAAATGAAATAAACAGGCTGAGTCTCAATCGGAGGCTCAATGGAGGGCTGCAGTATTGGTCCCTGTTAATGAACACGAGCAACTAACCCACCGGAGGGGCAAAAAATGCATAAATGAAACTGCAGGTCCCAGCAGGCATTGCGTAAATGAATAAATTAAATGGCACACCTGAGGCCAACTTTATTGTATTAGCGTGCAGAGGACAGTGCAGGTGCACGTAATGAATGCTGCTCGTGTTGGCCTCTGAAGAAAGGGAATGATTCCCTGAAACGCATCAGGCCAAGGGACAAAATCACAGATTGAGAAGCAGCCTGTTTTTGAAATAAAAGGTTGTTACCTACCTTACCCTGGAGTGCGGCTTTTCATCTCTGGGCAACTTTTTGGAAACAAAGGTACACGGCGGTTCCAGGCCGTGGAAGCGATGCACCGCCCCTGGATGAACTGGGTCTGCGTGGGGGAGACTGTTTCCCCTTGCGATCGGCGTGGGAAGGAAAATGAAATAAACAGGCTGAGTCTCAATCGGAGGCTCAATGGAGGGCTGCAGTATTGGTCCCTGTTAATGAACACAAGCAACTAACCCACCGGAGGGGCAAAAAATGCATAAATGAAACTGCAGGTCCCAGCAGGCATTGCGTAAGTGAATAAATTAAATGGCACACCTGAGGCCAACTTTATTGTATTAGCGTGCAGAGGACAGTGCAGGTGCACGTAATGAATGCTGCTCGTGTTGGCCTCTGAAGAAAGGGAATGATTCCCTGAAATGCGTCAGGCTGATCGAGAGGGTATTTCTGGTGGCCACACCCTTCTGCTTACCGTCTCCAGAGAGCCTGACCCCTCTGCTGTTTATTCACTTGGAAAGAAGAAACCACGATGTAAAACACAGTGACTTTTATTTTAAACAGTTCAAAAGCATAAAAGCAATTCAATTTAAAAGTTGCCCATCAACACATGAGCAGGATGAAAAATAAATGCATTAACAATGTCACAAATCAATTGTTCAAAAGAAGCGAATGTATGACTAAAATATTGTGCTATGAGCAACTGTCTAAAGAGCAACCCTGACTTTAAAGAAGATGTTCAGGCTAGTGCCTGAACAGCTAATCTTTTATTAAGAAAGCAACACCATTCAAGATTACGCAATTTAACCTAAAATAAATGCAATGGCTTGGGTTAGAATGAGCTGAATTAGATAGACTGTCAAAGCCAAAAGGCTAAATTATTAGAGAGGCTGACAAAGCCAATAGGCTAATATTTAATTGAGCTGACAAAGCCAATAGGCTATGCCATCAGAGAGGCTGTCAAAGCCAATAGGCAAAGATAATCAGATAGGCTGACAAAGCCAATAGGCTATGCCATTGGACAGCTTGTCAAAGCCAAAAGGCTGAATTATTAGAAAAGAGTATTACCACCTTGGAAGTTGGAGTTCTAGGCCCAGTCACACGGACGATCGATCGGGAACCTCTTATGCAACCAGATTGATGCGCAGAGAATTCAGAGCCGCACCCTGGGTGAGGCTCTTTTATATTGTTAAATGCAGAACTTAATGCAGAACTTACACCCACGCTTGACACGAGATCTGACGCAGGCCCCCTAACCGCCCGCTTACAGTAACTGGGAAGTTTGATATAAAACCGAGAAGTGGTATCATGATGGAACAGGGCATTTAGCAGATGGTCAGTGCTCTTGACCGCAAATAGTAAACAAAGGATAACTTTTACCGTAAAAAATGCTCAGAATTAATATTTAATATATTTAATTCTTGGTCACGTTGCCGCCTTGAGTTTCAATTAAGCAAGCGCGGAAAGTTTCATAGCTAAGAATATCGCAAATCTTGCATGTGACACAGCCAGATGTTCCAACAGATTGTCACGTGGGTGAGGGCCACCCTTATTCTCGTAACTGTGGAAAGTTACAAGAGGGGCTGATATTGTCTCTCGGTGGCTGGAACAGATCTCTGCTAGCAGATCAGTGAGGCCTTCGATCTGTATTATTATTATAAAATGAGAGCAGGAGTCACTGGCTTTTTGGGCCTACACATTTGTATCTAGGAAGGTATGCTTGGTCCTATGTAAGATATGGTTATCTAGGGAGCTGGGCTTGGGCCTATGTGAGATGCACTCCCAGGACGAAGGAAAGTGGACAACTTAAGACCTTCTATCTGAGCCTGCCTTGTGGGGCCTATCTAGAGTATCATGTTTAGTGGGTAGTGCAAAATCAGAAATGAGTTTCTTGTTAAATGGTAATACGGGACCTTCTGGACCCTCCTTCATATCCCTGCTCTTGTTCATTATTGAACACATCTCGGATAGATTACTGCGAAGGACCCTCAGGGGTCGGGTGCATGCTGGGTGAATCATTAGCGTAGGGACACGCAGCCGGGTGTTGCAATTCTGATGGTAGGGTAACAAACATATTCTCCTTCATCATGGCTCAGTAACTGGTCATACTGGTGAGCGTCATGCTCCTCCCTCAGAGTGTACCTATGCGGTGGAACTGGGGGAGCTGAGGGTGCGTCAGGAGAAGCCTCAGGGGCAGCTAGTTCTATGAGTTGTATGTGGACCTGCCCATCCCCATCCCCAGGAACACGGTGCATGTCCAGATAGTCTGTATTGCTGTAAATTGCTGTTTTAACATAATTTATCCCAACTGCTTTGATGCTACATCTGCTGACACACCTCATTATCACCTGTGCACCGCAACACATTAACATGATGACACAACAAATAGGTAACATAATTTTCAAGATAGCAGATAGCCATGAAGGCATCCAGTCCAAGTTGAACCAGCCCATAATAGGGTCTGCATCGGCACCGCCCTCATCACGCATCTTCTTTCCCAAATTGCTCAAGTCCTCAATGGCCTTAGCAAGAGACCCGTTAGCGGCATCATTAGATGGTATGAAAGTACAGCAGCTCGATCCGATGGAACTGCATACCCCTCCCTGCATAGCTGTGAGCTGATTTAGAACATATCTATGCTCTAGAACCATAAGTCTTATTGGTCTTAATTCTTCCTGTATTGCGTTGAATCCATCTCGGGTGTTGTTGATCAGAGTCATTAGTTCATAACGTGTGACCTGCAGCCACCGGGCATTAGCAGATGTTTGCCAGATGGGCCACAGACCCCCAAAGAATTCCTGGGCGCCACTGAACAGGCGAAACTCGTCAGGAACTACCTTAAAGCCGTCGTTAGCAAAATATTGAGCACTCCTTCTGTGCCGGTGAAGCAGGGTGACATCACCTGTCATGGGGTGTTCAAGCACTTGAGAAATGTTGGATGCCGGGACAACGAGATGCAGTTCATGCATGGTGACCATGGTGCATAGGCCTTTCCATTGAGGAGGCAACTGGGCGTAGAGGCGTTCTCCACAGGCCCAAAAGATGTCCATGAGGCCGGCGGTGCCGTCTTGGAGGTCCAAATTAAAAACTGTCGTGTTACAGTTGGTGTTGCTGCCCACAGAGAGGATATTTTAGTTTATACACTTTTTTCCATTGATAGGTGGTGTCCTTACTAAAGGTGTACCTTCTACTTTCTTGTGTCCAGACCCTCCCACACTCATCTTCGACATCCCAATCGATGTCCCCATCATACTCTGTTGTTACAAAGGGTTCTCCTAAGGAAGCAGCTCTACAAGTGAGGTTGCGTGGACCTTGCCACTCGTTGTTGACATAGATGTTGGCCCATAAACGTAGCACAGCCCTGTATTCACAGGTGCTTTCATCTGTGAGTGGATTACATTGTGTTTGTGGTGTTGTAAAGGTAAAGTAGCGTAAATAGGCAAAACTACGCTCCCAACGTTGGGTATACTTTTCAGGTATTTCCATCCTATACAGCTCCTCCATGCTTTTGTCAAATTGTTCTTTGTCAGTCACAATTCTGAACGCGACATTATTATGATCCCATACCGTGGTGTTTACAAAAATGGTATGTATAGTTGCTGATAGAAGCTGAATCTGGCCGTAGATACGGCAAAGAAACAGATGGAGGAGACACTCGGCTTTTGGGGGTGGTATTTCTTTTGGGAAAATCATTTGGTCTGCGCCTACTGCATGAGGGATATGTGAGCACACGAAACATGCTTCTTTTGTTGCCTTTTTTCCTATTTTAGACATGTGCCGGTACCACATGGGCATCATGGGCTCCACGATCCGGATCAAATTCGTCCGGACGTGTGGAATGGAAATCGGGCGGGGAATGAAGGTGTGCAATGTGAACCATTGTGTCTTGAAGAGCAGTGGCCCATTCTTGTGTAACCTTTTGTGTAACCTTAGGTTTTGTTCTACGGGTCCAGAACCTGGCCCTTGCTCTACCTCTTTTAAATCCTCTTTTAAATCTACGGTTAGTGCGAGGAAGGGAACTGCAGGGCAACTGGGGACCTAATGTGAGATCTGGAACGCCAGCCCCTGGGGTAATAGCACTGCTTGGGATCAGATCGGTAACTGTGGGCGTGGGGTGTGTGCTAGTGTGTGCTGTATCAGCGATGCAAGGTGGGAGTGGTGGACTTGCGATCTTGTCTCTACCTGGTGGCACAACTGAGTGCCCTGGTGTGATAGTATCTGAAAGATAACACTGATCAGTGGTTGCAAGATAATACATGTACCAATTGAGAACTGCCAAAGTGACAGTGGAAAAAACACAAAAAAGTAAGGCAAGTGAAATACATAACTTTGCATCTCCATTAGCTTTCTTGACTGTAAGTATGCGATGCTCATTGTCTTCATCACAGGAAGATGGAAGGCCGCTGTCTTCATGGAGTGGCACAGATGGTATGTTCCGTTCCTCCTTTAGTCCATTGGCTGAGGTGGTGGTGCGGGGTCTAGACGGACGTGGCTGCGATGGATCCATGCTTTTCTCTCAGTTATTCGCACTGCAGTTGGTGATGAGTCTATCACCTGGAAAGGACCTTCGAACTTAGGATCCTTCCAACGCCTGACGTTTTTCCGGACGAAGACCAGTGTCCCGGGACGGAGTGGTGGGAGCTCAGGATCGGTGGGGCCCTTGTCTCTCCTCTTGGATACCTGGGTAGAAAGGAACTGCGCTGCGCTTGTTAGTTGGCACAGATAATTGTAAAGTTCTGCCTTAACTATCTCTGGTGATGACTCACTATCTGTTTTAGGGCGTGTGGATGGAACTGTTACATTTATGGATCGTCCAGTGACAAGCTGATGGGGCGTGAGTTGGTGATCCGAACTTGGGGAGTTTCTTAGTGCAAAAAGTGCTATGGGTAGGCAATAAAGCCATTTCTTTCCTATTGTTGCACTTATTTTGCTTATTTTATTTTTTAGCAAGCCGTTGAGGCGCTCACAAATGCCGTTGCTTTGTGGATGGTAAGCTGATGTCAGTTTGTGTTTAATGCCTAGCATTGTGGTCAGGGAGGAAAAGATGGCGTTTGAAAAATGACTTCCGTTATCGGACCGGATGGAGTCTGGAATACCCCAGCGAGTAATGACATCCCGGAGTAGGAATGTGGCAGCTGCCTTGGCATCACAGTGGACGCAAGGTCCAGCTTCGATCCAGCGTGAAAATGGACACACTACTACAATGAGATAGCGGTAATTTTGGCATCGGTCGATCATGTCGACATAGTCAATGTGTAGCTCTTTGAAGGGGCCAGATGGTCTAGGAATGGTGGAAGCAACTGTTTTGAGAGTCGGGTTTGGGGAATATTGTTGGCAAATGAGACATTTATTAACATACAATTGTATCTGTTCGTAGGCATTGGGGATGAACCAGTCTGTTTGCAAGGTGGTGGACATGTTATCTCGGGTGACATGTGTGGGAAGGTGGAGCTGGTCTAATGCCACTTGTAACAAGGCCTGTGGCATCACAGGTTTCCCTGTTACTGTCTGTCTGTACACGAAGTCGGCGGAGTCCTGTCGTACTCCCCTCTTCTTCCATAACTCTTTCTCTTGATCTGGTGCACTTTCTTGCATTTCTCTAAGGTGTAACTGTGCAGTGTGCTCATATTGCTGAGTTGTGTCAATGTCAAATGGTGTTGTGGATTGGGATGGTGTTTTTGGAATTCCTTCATTGCTATTGTCATGCTCTGTGGGAGGCAGTGTTTGGGAAAGTAAAATGGGGGCAAGTGGAACTTCTGTTGTTGTTTGGAGTGGGGGCCTGTTGCTGGGGGGCCTCTGGCTGCAGCCTTAGCTGCCCAATCTGCCAGGGCGTTACCTCTGGAGACAAAATCTTGGCCATTAGTGTGCGCTGCGCATTTGACTACGGCTACTTCAGCTGGTAGTGTAAGGGCCTCAATAAGTTCCTCTAGTAACGTTTTGTGAATGACAGGTGTACCATCTGATTTGAGGAAGCCGCGCCTTCTCCACCGGAGGATGCTGGAGTGTGTTGTTGTGGTGACATATGCAGAATCTGAATATATTGTAATACGGTCATCAGTTCCAATATTTAGGGCAGCTATGAGGGCTACCAGTTCAGCTGCCTGGGCAGAATAATGTGAAGGTAATGTGAGTTGCTGCACAATGTCTAGGGAATCAGAGGAATCATTCTGCTGTGCTTTAACTACTGCTGCTCCTGTGTACCTGACTCCTGTTTCTTGATCAATGGTAGAGGAGCCATCAACAAAATATACAGTACTGTTTGGCAAGGGATCCTCTTTAGCTGCTCCAGACTCATCTGGTGAATATGTGGCACAGTCATGGGTGTCATCATCTGAGGTTGCTATTGGATGAGCAAAAAATGTGGCAGGGTTTACTGTGTGGCATTTGACAATTTTCAGAGAAGGTAGTGACAGTATAACTTCGTAACCTGAGACTCTCTGTGTTGTTAAAGTTGTCTTGGCTTTTTGTATTATTGCAAAGACAGCATGTTCTGTGTACATAGTCAGAGGGGAATCCATTACAATGGGAGTGCTTTTCTCAACAGCAAATGCTGCGGCAGCAAGGGCCTGCTCGCAGGGGTAATGACCTTTCATGACAGCGTCCAGCATGCCGCTGAAGTAGGCAATGGGCTTATGGCCCATGGGGTATTTCTGAGTGAGTACTGCAGTCATTACTAGACCATCACAGTGAGTGAATAGGTAGAATTCTTTTGTGTAATCAGGTGATCCTAACACTGGTGCATTTGTTATCTCATTTTTGAGCTGGGTGTAGGCTGTTCTCATTTCAGGTGTCCACTCAATTTTATTGTGTCTGTCTTTGCCCATTTTGGCAGCTTTCAGCAATGGGGCAGTTATGGTTGCGAAATCAAAGACCCATTGACGGACATAGTTAACCAGGCCGAGGAATTTTTGCATGTCTTTAACTGTTTGGGGTTCAGGAGTGCCTTTTATTGCCTCAACTCGACCTGGAGTCACTCGTCTGCCTGATGCAGACAGTAGCTGTCCTAGATAGTGTACCCTCCAGGCTGATATTGCTGGATGGTGCCCTGGGTAAAGGGGTTACTGGAGGCAACAATTGTTCCTCCTAGAGGGACACTGTTTTGTGTTTGGGGGACCACCTGATAAGCAGGTGCTTGCTGTAGCTGTAGCTGTTGCATTGGAACCTGTATTTGTTGGACTGCTGGCTGAACTTGGGCCATTATGGGCGCTTGGAGCTGCACTTGTTGCTGCTGTGCTGGTTGTGCATAAGAATATAGTATTTGGGGCTGCTGAAGGTGTTGTTGCGTGCGCTGCTGTTGTTGGAATGGTGCTTGTGCTTGGTAGCCAGGACGCATATATTGCTGACCCATATCACGCTTTTTGCTGTTGCAATCTCTCTGTATGTGGCCTGGTTTCTGGCAATAGTAGCAGATAATTGGTGGTGTCCCTTGTCCTGGCTGTTGTGGAAACCTTTGTTGTCCCATCCCCCGCCCTCTTCCTTGTCCACCCGTGTTCCAGTTCATATTTGGTCTGTTATTGTAATAGGGCTGTGTGTTGGTGCTGTAAGCAGGTTGTGCTGGCATGTATTGTACCATTGGCTGTGGTTGCGGCTGGACGTACTGTATGGCAGGTTGGGGTTGAGCTTGTATGTACTGTACTGCAGGTGGTGCTTGAACCTGCTGTGGGGCAGTTTGGACGTTTCCTGCAAGAGCATTCATGGCAGCCTGGGGGAAGGATGTTACTGCTGTCATTTGAGTGACCGGTGCTGCAAGCATGACTGTGTCAACATTGTCTTTTTTCTTATTAAGTTTCTGCTGTACCAACTTGGCAGCGGCATTCTCTATTGCCAGCTGTCTAACCTTCTCTTGTTCCTGTCTCTTTTTGCAATAATGTATAATATGGTCTTGTATTTCAGCCCATGGCTTGCATTCCATTGCTACAATGCCATCTAATTTTTCCTGCACTTCAGTGGGTAAACCTTTCTTTATTGTGTGATAAAATAATCTCCCATATCCTCCAGCTGCGTCCCAGCGTTGCTCCTAACTCCTGGTGCCATTTTTCTTTCATTCTAGAAAGATAGTTGGCAGGGTCTTCATTTGGTTGCATGGTCTGTGACAATAGAGCCCCAATATCAGGAACATCAGGGAATTTTCTGCGCAACTCAGTCCAGGCTAGTGTTCTAATCTCATTAAAGGAAACACCATCATGTTTGGTATTTGTTTTTGTAAGATTGGCATGGACACGTGTGAAGAGATCTTCTGCGTCTTCTCCCATGAGGGAGATCAGCAGGCTTTTTACATCTCCTATAGCTATGTTGTTACCTGTGGTGCAATTTTCAAAAGCTGCAATCCATTTTCCCGCACCCTCAGTGAGGGGTGGGAGTGCCTTTTTGACATTTTCTTTGTCTAGTGTAGACCATGGGATATAGATGGGGGGATCAGTGACATTTTTTTAGAGCAGTGGCATTTGACGCATGACCCCAGGGCGTTGCGCTGTGGGTCCTGTATAGTCATGCTGGCGAGCATATTTTTGCCAGACTTTGAGGCTCTCCCTCATGTAGTCATAGTCCCAATCCTCATCTCCTAGTCCTTTGAGGATACATTCAACTGCTGTTGCCATGTACTGAGGCTCAAAGGAGCCTTCTCTTGGCCAAGGGAGCATTTGCGGTGCTAAGGGCTCTGACCAGCCTGCCAAAACGTCTGAAAAGGGGTTAACTGCATAATCTGAACCTTCTCCTAATGTCACTATCTCATTGGGAGTGAGATCATTGCTTGTTTGTGGTGGACATGGTCTGCTGAGACTTATGTTGTATCTATTTTTCATCCTAATGGTGCGCAAGGAGGCAGAGCCCGAGACGTCATATAGTATGTCGTCTGGGCGTCCATGTGTCCCCAAGACTTTAAGTCTTTGTGCTTCGGTGGTCCTGACCTTACTTCTTACCACTCTGTCTTGTTCCTGCGGGAGTCCACAATATATTAGGATGTCACCAAACATTGGATTGTGGCCTTCTAGCACCCGTGGGGGTGTCTTATCCCGTCCTAATGCTGTTGGGAATTGGTGGTCTTGGTGTGTGTTGGTGACTGTTTGTGTCATTCCAGAGGCGGCAGCGTCACGGTGGTAGGGGTGCTCATCAAGGCGATATTGTGTACTCCCGTCCCCATTCCTACTGATAATTGTCTTTCGGTGGTGTTGCACGAGGTTGTGCAGCGTGGGTGAAGGTGGTGTTGGTGTGTTGACCTTTGACATTATATCCGTAATGCTTTTGTTCATGTTCTCTAATTTAAATGACAAGCGTCTAATCGAGTTTACCTGTGCTGCGTGGCAAGGTGGTTGATGCATGGGTGTCTGTTCGTCCTCAAGGCGCTGCGGTGAAATACTTTCCAGGCTAGTGCTTTTGCTCAAATCTGCATTCTGTCTATAATTGCCATATGCGGAGGGAAGACCAGTGAGAGGAACACACTGTCCCTCCGTCATGCACAGCAATGGTGGGGCGGGGAACTCAATGAGCTGTCTGTTGTCTGTCATGAGGCCAGATCCTGGTACCTCACCAGAGGGTGCAGTAGCCATGTAAGGCATGCTAGTTTGTGATGGGAGGTGTGACCTTGGGAACAGGTGTGTGCCGGTGTCAAGGAAGGGGTTAAGGACAGGTGCTTGTTGAGTGTCAGTGTCACGGAAGGGGTTAGTGACAGTGTCTTGTTTAGGGCCAATGTCACGGACGACAATGACAGGTGAGCGCAAGTGACGAGATGATGCTTGAGAGGCAGAGTCAGAGTCCAAGTTACGAGATGATGCTTGAGAGGCAGAGTCAGAGCCTTCCTCATCGTCTTCACCTGGGCGGGGGTGTGCAGTATTGACTGTTGGTGTAAATTTTAGTGATAGCTGTGCATCTATGAAGCCTGGGATACCTGATACTGCCTTCTCCCTTACTGTACCGTTGGGGAGAGGCAGGTGTATGCTGCGCAGGTCTGTCAGGTCGGGGTATACATCACTGGGGGGCGTGGATGGAGCCGGTGGTCTGTCCACGGGGTGGTACGGGTGACTAGGCGATGTGTGGGAAGCCTGAAATTCCTCAATCTGTGTGATGTGTAATTCTGGGCCGAGGTGCGGTGAGGAAGATGCCTCATTTGGTAGTGATTGGAAGCCAGCAGCCGGAGAATCATTAGTGGTAACTGGCAGCTCAGGTTGTTCCTTGTTAGTGACCTCGGTATACATACCGCTGAAGTGATAAGGCGGTGGGGGCGGAGCATTGGGTATAGCTGGGTGTGTGGAGTCAGAGTGTGTTTGAACCTTGTCTTTAAAAATGCGCCAGAGATCTAAAGTAGCCTTTCTCTTCTGTAACTTAGTGCCAGAGTATTTGGTGTCTAGAAAGGTGGTGGCATGCTCTAGTATTATTGGGTCAAAGCTTCCCTCTGAGGGCCAAGGATGAGTCATTTTCGCCGTACGCTTATGAAGCTCACGGCAGTGTTTTAGTATATGGTGTTCCTGGCCTCCGAATGTTTTTAAAACATGTTGGAGTGGAGTGGCCATGTTGGTGTGTCTAACACTGGGCGCTCTAGAAAAGCCTGAATTACAGGAGCGCGTTTTCTCAGGTGCTAGGGACGATATCTCTAATGAGTTCTTGCTCTACTGCCTGAATAACAATATCATACACACCGTCCTGCAAGTCTCGCTCTTGTGCTTGGGTGTAAAGAGGAAAGTGGAGCCGACCGCCAAAGCAAGCTTCAGCAATATAACTTTGGAGAGGGTGCCTTGGCCAGGTGCTAGATAGTATGGCAGTGAGTAGCGCTCCAGGGGGATGTATGATGAAAAAGATGTGAAAGTGGGTAGACGTTTTATACACTGTAGAGCTTACTATGCCATTCATGAGTGTTATTTTAAAGCACAATGCTTTGAGGGTGTGTGTCGCTTGTTTGGAAAGAAATGTGGTTAGGTGGTAGAAGAGTGCTCAGTGGCAGAAGTGGATTCAGGGGCAGGAGTGGATTCAGAGGCAGGAGTGGATTCAGGGGCAGGAGTGTGTTCTGGGGCAGGAGTGGGCTCAGTGGCAGAGGTGGAGGGAATGGCGTCTATTATCAATTCCTCTCCTATTGCGCTACTGATAACGTGATATAATGCTTGTCTTAATTCCAGTTCCTGTGGTCCGGTGTATATTCCGTTAGGGGAGAAGTCAGGAAATTGGAGCCGGCTACGAGAGAGACCAGCAATTACTTTACTTTGTAGCGGGTTGCGTGGATAATTTGTAACAAGTGTGGAGGGTATGTCCAAACCTGGCGCTATTAGGCAAATGCGTATGTAAATGTAATCCGATGTCCTATGAACCGTGGTACCTGTAATCCTGTTCATGGGGACCAGTAATTGTGGAGTGTTCCCTAAACTGTCAGTGCTTGGAATGTTTTTGTTCTTTATGTTTAGTAACAGTGGGATGCGGAAGGTGCGGGAAGGATGGTGCTAGTGAAAGCGTTATCTGCTGTGCCTGGGTATAGTCAACCCCTAAAACGTGAAATATAGTGAGAAGGACCGTGCTTGCTAAGGGTGTAACGTGATAAAAGGAGGATGGGTGCTCAGTAGAAAGACCCACAACGATATTATTAACTAGATATACAAAAATAGGAGAAGCTGTACTGTCAGGCGACGGGGTACTCATTACCTACAGTGTCTGAAAATGCGGGGGTGGGCTTGCTGGGGGAGGCACAATGAGGATGTCTGGGACAGAGTCCTCTAGATCCACTGAATAGTCCTGCAGGAGTGCCAAGAGGAATGGGGACTCGGTAGTCGGAGGCAGTGGTTGGTGGAGAGCAATAGTAAGTGCTGATGCTGATACCGTAGGGGGGGCAGGGGCAGTAATGCTAGGGAGTGTTGCCTCTTCAGAGGATGCCGTGGACTGCGCAGAGTCAGTATTGTAGTCGTTGTCTATGGCAATGGTAGGGGGCAAATTAGCAAGAGAAACAGAGGACCCTAAAGAGGGTGGGGAGCGCGGAGGTGAATTAGATCGGGGCGGGTGGTGTCTGGTGGTGGTGGTGGTTGGGAAGAAGCGGTGCCTGAGAGAGGTAAGTCTACGAGAGACAAGAGTGAAAGGCGGAGTTCTGTAGTGGGTGTAAAGTCAACCTCTAAGATGTCCCAAGTAGCTGCAAGAACTTCGCTTTGATGGCGCGTGAGGGGGATAAAGTGATCAAGACCGGTGTGGTATACCGCCGTGGCAGTACCACGTACTGAATGAATAAGGGGGTTAATAATTTGCGGGGGGTCAGGGGACATAACGGGGGGGGTTGTTTAAGGGGACGGACAAGAGGAATGGAGATACACCTCCACCCACCTGTGGCTACCAATTGGCGTAGGCAAGTGGTAGGCAAAAGGTGTGAGAGACAGAAAAGAGGCGCAATGTACGTGCAATGTGTAGTGAAAATAAGTGCAACTACTTAGCGGGATTGCGGCTAGGTGGTAAAGGCAAGGTTATCCAGACAACAGCTACCTGGCGCAACTGCCCTTAATCGTGAGGAAAAGTGGGGGCAATTGAGGCAACAAAAATAACTAGCAGTCTGCCACTCGGCTAAATGAGTGTGGAGCTGGCAGTTCAGCAACAGATGTGTGGTGGGACAGCAGGGCTACGAAATGTTTAATAAAATGAAGCACAAGAAACAGACACAATGGACAACAAATAAACAATTATTAAATAAATGAAATGCATTTCAAAAAATAATAACGATCAAAATAACAATGTTTGCTGAGAGAGCAGCCTCGGAAGACAGAGGAAGGAGGGGCGAGGGGACTACAGTGATGTTGCGAGGCTTACTTCCTCGTTCTGTGAAGACAGAAAGCAGAAAAAGGCGGTGTCAAGGTCAGACTGGGCCACCGAGCTCGAAGTGGGTAGTTCCTCTTTCTGGAGTGGCGCAGCTAATAATAAAGACAGGCGCAGTTGAGAGAGCGAGATACATTTTAGAGATAAAAATAGAAAAGCACCCAAGCCATGTACAACGGAATCAGAGAGGGACGAACTATAGAGTGCGAAGAATGAATGTGTGAATACACAGGAAAGAACCCCAACGAAAGAGGGGCGCATTGACGCCGAAACGAAAGAGAATGGTGTTGGAAGGTGTAAAGGAAGAAAGAAAAATGATAATGTACGAGGAAAGTGTGAGGAAGAAAAGACGAAGAGCAGCTGAAAGAGAAGGAAGGGAAGGAGAAAAAGGATAAATAAATAAAAGATGCAATGAAAGAGTACAGAAGTTGAAACATAAAAGGTAAGAAATCAATAACGACAATGCTGGGTTCGGAGAACATGGCGGCCGGCTAGAGCTCAGGTCGCGAGCTCCGTCAAATGAAGTATATAACTAACTCATAAATGGCTCGGCACGAACGCAAAGTAAAGATTACGGCGTCGGAAGTCTTACCGGTTCGGATTTGAATGAAAAGTCTTCGAGGAAAACGGTGCTTGCTGTTTGCGCAGCAAGGAGGTAGCAGATCGGCTCGGAGCTGAACGCCGAAGTGGAGGCGGAGGCGGATCCTGGTGGAGGTCCGCGTACTCACCTGACAGACGTTGCGAGGAGACGGGGAGGCGTTTGGGCTGCTGCAGTGAGGGGACTACAACGAAGGAGGTGCGCTTCAACAAAAGTGAGTTACAGGGGCCCCCCAAGTAACTCCCATATAAATGCCGCCGGGTTAGCAAAGAGTTTAAGGCAAGACTGCAATTTAGTGTCAATTCCAAATTGTAGCAATAACGAAAACAACGAGGATTTTTATGATAATCAAGCTTTTAAGCTTGAATTGTGCATGAATTCGATAAAGAAGAAGGGAAGGGGCAAAAAAGGGGACCGGCTGGGCTCTGATTTCACCCTGAATACTCAACAGGGGAGTCGGGTGGTTCAAACCGACTTAATCCCAGGGAAACAAAATCTCCCTAGAGAAGATAAAGTAGGACTAAGGGGGGCTGACAGGAAAGAGACCACAGAGAATAGTGCTCAGGACATAAGGTACGTGCTAAGGAACAGGGGTTTAGCACCAACTACTGGGGTCGATAAAGAAATTGAACAACATCCATTTGAAGTAGAACAACAGCCAATAACATTTACGAAGGGGAAAGGTACCGTGGGAAAAAAGAAACAAAGGAAACAGAGGTTAAAGAGTGGTGTTTCTGCAGTGACTTCTACTAGAGCGGCCAAAGCGGCAGAAAAAGAGTCACTTAAAAAGGGCGCTAACCTAAAAATAACACCCTCACTCCGTACCTTCTTCAGAGTTCAAGAGAAACCTGCATTAAAAAATACAGTAGTAAAAGAAAAGTGTGACAACAAAGGAATAGTTTTGTTGGAAAAAGCGCCATCTCCCCTAAACATAAATACAATGGAAACTTCTAATCCATTTCAAGCCCTCACATTACCTGATCCCTTGGAACAAAATGATTTAGTAGTGGTTGAGGGGCCCCAGAGTGAAGATAATTCACTACAGAAAACATTAAATATGGAATTGGATTCTGGAACAACTACACAGCTGGAACTCGGGAACCTGATGGGATCTCTTTTTAAAGAAATGAAACTGAGTTTCGCAAAGTAGGAAAAAAATCAGGAGAAAATACAAACGACGTGTGAGGCACTGGAGTCAAAGGTTAATGCCTTGGTTGACAGGGTAAACACTATTGAAGGTGCATTGGAGTACACCAGAGAAGAGTTAAAATCCTGCCAAAGTGAAATCAGTAAAATAAGAGCAAGTGAAAAAGAGCTTAGTGATAAACTGGAGATTTTAGAGAACAACTCAAGACGGAACAATCTTCGACTACTAAATATTCCGGAAGGTGCAGAAGGGCAGAATGTTAAGACCTTTATAGTTAAATTGCTAAAAGAAATCTTCCCCGAGCTAGAGGAAAAAATTATAGAAGACGATATCCAAAGGGTACATAGAGACCCTTTTAGATTGAATAGTACAAGGAAGAATCCACGGAGAATACTTGTTAACTTTGGAACTTACACAATAAAAGAAAGCATTCAGAGTAAGGCCTTAAAGGCGGGTATCTTCTCGAAAGATGGCTATAGTTTTAAAATTTGCTCGGACATTTCAAAGACCACGGCAGACAGACAGTGGGCCCTAGGAAACCTAATGCCGGATTTAAGAGCATCAGGAGCAACGGTTCAATTGAAATTCCCAGCCCTTTTGAAGATTATGTGGAAAAATCAGACATTTAATATCAGAGAGCCAAAAGAAGCGGAATCTTTACTGGAACGAATTAAAACAAATAAGTAAGAGCCAGAATTAAGAAAATGTATTACTTCATGACAACGGGACTCGAAATAGGGCAACTTTGTTTGCTCAATGACAGTAGGGAGGGTTCTCCAGGGTGGGGTAGGAGGAGTATGTTTTTTCGTTTATAAGCACAATTTTTTTATTTGGGTGGGGAGCATTGGGGTAAAAAAACAAAAAAATAACTGTCCAATTTATAAGATTTATGGTACTCATGGTCACCTTATGGTAGAATTACAGAATAAATTACTCTAAGATAGGAGAGATAGTAGTTTCAACTTGGAATGTGAATGGGCTTAGAGTAAGGAGGAGAAGACAAAAAATCTTTGAGTATCTCAAACTGGTTAAAAGTGATGTAATCATACTACAAGAAACCCACTTGCAAAAACAAGAATGGCTTGAAATGATAAAAAAGGAAAAATGGGTGGAATATAGTGTTTGTACAAATCAAACTAGTTCTATAAAGGGGGTGGCAATAATAATTAAAAAATCATCAGGAATTATAATTCTGGAGGAAGGCGCGGACACAAAAGGCAGATGGGCATTTGTAAAATTGAAATTAGGAACCAGTTTAGTGACCGTTGTTGGATATTATGGCCCTAACGTAGACGATCCTACACCACTTCAATCTTTATACGCCCAACTAATTGATTTATCCACACCTATTATTCTTGGTGGAGATTATAATATAATACAAGATCCTAAAAATGATAGACATCCGCCTGGCAAGACATTAAACCTACCAAAAATGAGGGAATGGCTGATTAAATTCTAAGAAGACTTAGGATTAGTCGACATTTGGAAAACTAAAGGGGATCACAAAAACAAATTCACTTATAGGAATTACAAGTATGGGCATGCCTCCAGAATTGATTTCTTTCTGATAGATAAAATATTGAGTAAGAGTGTGAAAAAAGTGGCTCATGTACCCGCACATTTATCTGACCACTCCTTAGTACAAATGGCTATAGCCCTAAAATCCCTCTATGGTGCAACAAGGTGGACATTAGATCGAACACTTTTGTTTGATCAACAAATTATTGGAACACTGAGGGATGAAACAATAAGTTACTTCCAAACCAATACAAACAGAGAAACATCTAGCCGGGTGGTGTGGGACGCCTATAAGGCAGTCATTAGAGGGAACTTAATTGGCCTAGCGGCAAGAAAGAATAAGGAGATTAAACTTAAAATTAACCAACTAGAAGCAGATATATTAGACAGTTTACAGCGAAGTGAAGAGCTGATCTCGGAAAAAGAAAAAGAATCAGCGATAGAAGAAATTTCGAAAAAAAAGCACGATTTATCACTCTTTTTAGAAGACCGGGTAAGAAAAAGGTGGGAGGCCAGCAAACTATCAAATTATGAATATGGGGAGAATAGCGGGAAGTTGGTATCTTGGAAGTTAAAAACTGAGTCCAATAGAAATAGAATTATGGCCGTGTATAGAGAGTTGGATGGGGTAAAGGTAGATGAAAAAGCAGATATAGAAGAAGCTTTTCGTCTTTTTTTTCAGTCATTGTATAAGGAGGACTCAACCCCTCTTGCTTCCTCGATAGAATCATACTTAAAAGATTCCCAAGTCCATAAGTTGGAAATAACGCGTAGCGAATCATTGAACGCAGCAATCACTACTGAGGAGGTTTTAAAGGTGATAAAGGGACTCAAAAAAGGAAAAGAGTCCGGCCCAGATGCCATCCCAAATGAGTTTTATTTAGCACTCAAAGACTCTCTGATTCCGAGTTTAGTGGATCTTTTTAATACTATCTTCCTAGATGGATTACCGCTTCCAAAAACTTGGAATGAAGCAACTATCAGCTTGATTTTAAAACCGGGCAAAGATCCTCATAAGTGTGAGTCGTATAGGCCAATATCCCTCTTAAATAATGACTATAGAATTTTTGCACAGGTTTTAGCAGCAAGACTTAGTAATAGTATGCCTAAACTTATTCACATAGATCAGAAGGGATTTATTAAAGGGAGACAGTTACATGAGCTCACTCATCAACTAATTGGAGCCATAGATGTTGCCACTCAGGAACAAACTCCCCTCGCAGTTCTCACATTTGACGCAGCTAAGGCTTTCGACCGCGTAAATTGGTCTTTCTTGCAAACCGCTATCTCTTATTATGGCCTAGGGGCAAATTTCTTAAGAGTGGTAAAGAATATATACAAGGCTCCCACTGCAAAAATTCTTATAAATGGAAGCTTAACGAACGAAATCCAGATTACAAGAGGAATGAGACAAGGCTGCCCGCTCTCTCCTCTGCTTTTTAATTTATATTTAGAACCCCTAGCAAACATGATCAGAAAGTCACAGGAAATTATTCCATTCCAATTTGAAGGGTGGGCGATGAAAGTGGCACTATATGCTGACGACCTTATGATTTATACTAGCGACCTTGAAAAGTCTTTATATATTATAACAAAAATGTTAACAGACTATGGGAACATATCTGGCTATCAAGTAAATCATTTAAAGACCGAGATTATGTGCTGGAATATGAATATACCAATGGTTGGACTTAAGAACAAAATTAAATATTTAGGGATAGAAATCTTAAAAAATATTGACGAAATTGCCCAAGTGAATCTGGACTCAAAAGTGAAAGAAATGAGGAAACTATTAAAATCTTGGGGAAGTTTATCGCTCACTTTTATGGGGAGGGCAAATGTCATTAAAATGGCGATTTTACCCAAATTTACGTTTTTATTTAATTCTATCCCTCTGGAATTTAAAGCTCAGTGGTTGAAAAAAATCCAAAGCGAAATTAACACTTTTATATGGGCCTCTAAAGGAGTAAGGATAGCATGGAGGAAGTTATGCCAGAGGAAAAATCAAGGCGGCATAGCCAGTTCTGATCTTCTGGATTACTACAGAGCTTTTCAATTTAAGAATATTAGGATTCTTCTCAGACAACACGAGAACTACTCATCTTATTGGAGAGCTGTTACGGTTGATGATCACTGTCTCTATAAGTTTGGTCATCCGAAGTACTTCAAAAAAGTCAAACTAAAAATGCTAGGAGCAGCGTACAAGCTATGGTTTGACCTAAGAAGAATATGGAAAATCCCCTACTATAACCGTTTTGCACCAATATGGAGCTCGCCTGGAACCCCAGAGTGCCTAAAAGATTCTTTAGCAGACCCACTGAAGAAAGTGGGAATCTCAAAATGGGGAGAACTTTTTGAGTGTGGAAACTTACTTAGTTGGGAACTCTTGTTGGAAAGAACTAATGGAGAAATATCACGGTTTAAGTATTATCAGTTAGCGAGTTGGTCAAAAGAACAGGGGAAGATTTTGGACTCCACTAGGAAACTGGAGGATGAAATGCAAAAAGAACCAGCTCAAAAAGAGGTATCGAAATGGTACTGGTATCAGATGCAAAGAGAAGAAGATGAATTCACTATTCCAGGCGAGATCTGGAAGAAGATATTTCCAGCTCAAGATTTGCAACAGCAATGGCAAGTATCTTGTTCTTTTTTATGGCATACTATTGTTTCTGCACCTCTTAGGAAAAACCATCTTTTTACTTTACATAGGTCTTATTGGACGCCTGAGAAACTTTCCAAAATGAATAATCAGGTGACGAGAACGTGTCCAAAATGTGGTGAGCTTAAAGCAAATGACATTCACATGTTCCATCTATGTTCCCACCTTGATATATTCTGGGGGGAAGTTGGCAAGATTATTAATAAGACCTTAGAAACGAATATAAAGGTAAGCACTTTCACTGTTATTTTTGGCATTGTGGAAGCTAAAGAATCCATTGATATACTGAGCAAGAATCAGAAATATTTACTATTTGTACTAATATTACTAGCCAGACGTGAGGTCTGTATAAACTGGATTCTACCGGCTCCTCCTGGAGTAAGGGCTTGGCTTCGATCAGTAGAAAAGGTTAGAAATCTGGATAAATCCAGAGGGAAGAGTAAACAAACTAAATATTGGGAACTTTGGGATAAAAATTTTGTGGAAGGATAGGAAGGGAAGTCCAATGATTTTACGCAACGCGACCCAACAAATGGGGGTGCACTGTCATGGTGGATCCATGAGGGATAAACCCTAAATGAATTTGTAGGTTTTGTTGACATGGTCTCTCCTCGCTGTTCAAGGGCGGTTCAGATTATTCAGCGTATTACTCAGTAAAGGTTGACCTGTTCTACCATAACCATTTAAGTCGCATAAATGAGGACAACCAAAAAAAAAGAAAAAAAAAAAAAGAAAAAGAAATCAATAACACAAAATGTAAATATGAATACAAAATGGCGGCGAGAGCATACAAAATGGCGGCGGGACACACCCCAAATCGAAAAGTGCGACAACACTACAAAAACTTGTGCCACTTATGCACCAAGACAAAAGCGCAACAGCCCACAGCTGTGCAATATAAACAATTCGATAAGAAAAGGAAGACAGAAAAATATGCTTGTAAATACCAAATGTGCGTGAAAATTTAAAACATGAGAAAACAGCAAACGCATGTGCACACCAAGTGTGCGTGCAGCATGCCAGAATTCGGCCAGGTAAAACTGTCCAGGACTCAAACCTCAAGCATCACTGAGCAAGGCAAACCTTAAAAAGCACATGTGGGAAAATGTGTAAACATGAAAAACCTGCAAACGCATGTGCATGTGCACCATGCCAGAATTCGATCAACCACGTGATCCGGACTCAAACCGTAAGCATCAACTTAAAAAACTAAAATAAGCGTGGGCAAGAGAATGCAACTAGAAGGAAACCACAACAAAATTAAAAAGAGCAGATGGAAGAGCACCAAAAGAGCCTCGGGGAGATGTGACCAGCCACAAAGAGGACGTCGTGGCATGTCAGTCAACCACAGGTGGGCAAAGGAGCACAGACAAGGGAGACCCTGGATGGCAAATGCAGGCTGACCCACCACCCCACACACGCCACAACCTGGGGCAAATGCAAGGAAAAAAGAAAAGTATCCCTGACTTACCCCGGTGGACGTAGGGAGAGGAGAGCCTGAGAGACAGCCAGACAGGAGGAACCCCAGCATGCGTCCCAAAACCACACCTGTAGACGACCCGCTTAACGAGTCCAGGATATTCGTGGTCGCCAGCTGATCGAGAGGGTATTTCTGGTGGCCACACCCTTCTGCTTACCGACTCCAGAAAGCCTGACCCCTCTGCTGTTTATTCACTTGGAAAGAAGAAACCACGATGTAAAACACAGTGACTTTTATTTTAAACAGTTCAAAAGCATAAAAGCAATTCAATTTAAAAGTTGCCCATCAACACATGAGCAGGATGAAAAATAAATGCATTAACAATGTCACAAATCAATTGTTCAAAAGAAGCGAATGTATGACTAAAATATTGTGCTATGAGCAACTGTCTAAAGAGCAACCCTGACTTTAAAGAAGATGTTCAGGCTAGTGCCTGAACAGCTAATCTTTTATTAAGAAAGCAACACCATTCAAGATTACGCAATTTAACCTAAAATAAATGCAATGGCTTGGGTTAGAATGAGCTGAATTAGATAGACTGTCAAAGCCAAAAGGCTAAATTATTAGAGAGGCTGACAAAGTCAATAGGCTAATATTTAATTGAGCTGACAAAGCCAATAGGCTATGCAATCAGAGAGGCTGTCAAAGACAATAGGCAAAGATAATCAGATAGGCTGACAAAGCCAATAGGCTATGCCATTGGACAGCTTGTCAAAGTCAAAAGGCTGAATTATTAGAAAAGAGTATTACCACCTTGGAAGTTGGAGTTCTAGGCCCAGTCACACGGACGATCGATTGGGAACCTCCTATGCAACCAGATTGATGCGCAGAGAATTCAGAGCCGCACCCTGGGTGAGGCTCTTTTATATTGTTAAATGCAGAACTTAATGCAGAACTTACACCCACGCTTGACACGAGATCTGACGCAGGCCCCCTAACCGCCCGCTTACAGTAACTGGGAAGTTTGATATAAAACCGAGAAGTGGTATCATGATGGAACAGGGCGTTTAGCAGATGGTCAGTGCTCTTGACCGCAAAAAGTAAACAAAGGATAACTTTTACCGTAAAAAATGCTCAGAATTAATATTTAATATATTTAATTCTTGGTCACGTTGCCGCCTTGAGTTTCAATTAAGCAAGCGCGGAAAGTTTCATAGCTAAGAATATCGCAAATCTTGCATGTGACACAGCCAGATGTTCCAACAGATTGTCACGTGGGTGGGGGCGACCCTTATTCTCGTAACTGTGGAAAGTTACAAGAGGGGGCTGAAATTGTCTCTCAGTGGCTGGAACAGATCTCTGCTAGCAGATCAGTGAGGCCTTCGATCTGTATTATTATTATAAAATGAGAGCAGGAGTCACTGGCTTTTTGGGCCTACACATTTGTATCTAGGAAGGTATGCTTGGTCCTATGTAAGATATGGTTATCTAGGGAGCTGGGCTTGGGCCTATGTGAGATGCACTCCCAGGACGAAGGAAAGTGGACAACTTAAGACCTTCTATCTGAGCCTGCCTTGTGGGGCCTATCTAGAGTATCATGTTTAGTGGGTAGTGCAAAATCAGAAATGAGTTTCTTGTTAAATGGTAATACGGGACCTTCTGGACCCTCCTTCAAGGCCAAGGGACAAAATCACGGATTGAGAAGCAGCCTGTTTTTGAAATAAAAGGTTGTTACCTACCTTACCCCGGAGTGCGGCTTCATCTCTGGGCAACTTTTTGGAAACAAAGGTACACGGCGGTTCCAGGCCGTGGAAGCGACGCACCACCCCTGGAATGAACTGGGTCTGCGTGGGGGAGACTGTTTCCTCTTGCGATCGGCGTGGGAAGGAAAATGAAATAAACAGGCTGAGTCTCAATCGGAGGCTCAATGGAGGGCTGCAGTATTGGTCCCTGTTAATGAACACGTGCAACTAACCCACCGGAGGGGCAAAAAATGCATAAATGAAACTGCAGGTCCCAGCAGGCATTGCGTAAGTGAATAAATTAAATGGCACACCTGAGGCCAACTTTATTGTATTAGCGTGCAGAGGACAGTGCAGGTGCACATAATGAATGCTGCTCGTGTTGGCATCTGAAGAAAGGGAATGATTCCCTGAAAACCCAAGGGACAAAATCACGGATTGAGAAGCAGCCTGTTTTTGAAATAAAAGGTTGTTACCTACCTTACCCCGGAGTGCGGCTTCATCTCTGGGCAACTTTTTGGAAACAAAGGTACACAGTGGTTCCAGGCCGTGGAAGCGACACACCGCCCCTGGAATGAACTGTGTCTGCGTGGGGGAGACTGTTTCCCCTTGCGATCGGCGTGGGAAGGAAAATGAAATAAACAAGCTGAGTCTCAATCAGAGGCTCAATGGAGGGCTGCAGTATTGGTCCCTGTTAATGAACACGAGCAACTAACCCACTGGGGGGGCAAAAAATGCATAAATGAAACTGCAGGTCCCAGTAGGCATTGCGTAAGTGAATAAATTAAATGGCACACCTGAGGCCAACTTTATTGTATTAGCGTGCAGAGGACAGTGCAGGTGCACGTAATGAATGCTGCTCGTGTTGGCCTCTGAAGAAAGGGAATGATTCCCAGAAACGCGTCAGGCCAAGGGACAAAATCACGGATTGAGAAGCAGCCTGTTTTTTAAATAAAAGGTTGTTACCTACCTAACCCCGGAGTGCGGCTTCATCTCTGGGCAACATTTTTGGAAACAAAGGTACACGGCGGTTCCAGGCCGTGGAAGCGACGCACCGCCCCTGGAATGAACTGGGTCTGCGTGGGGGAGACTGTTTCCCCTTGCGATCGGCGTGGGAAGGAAAATGAAATAAACAGGCTGAGTCTCAATCAGAGGCTCAATGGAGGGCTGCAGTATTGGTCCCTGTTAATGAACACGAGCAACTAACCCACCGGACGGGCAAAAAATGCATAAATGAAACTGCAGGTCCCAGCAGGCATTGCGTAAGTGAATAAATTAAATGGCACACCTGAGGCCAACTTTATTGTATTAGCTTGCAGAGGACAGTGCAGGTGCACGTAATGAATGCTGCTCGTGTTGGCCTCTGAAGAAAGGGAATGATTCCCAGAAACGCGTCAGGCCAAGGGACAAAATCACGGATTGAGAAGCAGCCTGTTTTTTAAATAAAAGGTTGTTACCTACCTAACCCCGGAGTGCGGCTTCATCTCTGGGCAACATTTTTGGAAACAAAGGTACACGGCGGTTCCAGGCCGTGGAAGCGACGCACCGCCCCTGGAATGAACTGGGTCTGCGTGGGGAGACTGTTTCCCTTGCGATCGGCGTGGGAAGGAAAATGAAATAAACAGGCTGAGTCTCAATCGGAGGCTCAATGAAGGGCTGCAGTATTGGTCCCTGTTAATGAACACGAGCAACTAACCCACCGGAGGGGCAAAAAATGCATAAATGAAACTGCAGGTCCCAGCAGGCATTGCGTAAGTGAATAATTTAAATGGCACACCTGAGGCCAACTTTATTGTATTAGCGTGCAGAGGACAGTGCAGGTGCACGTAATGAATGCTGCTCATGTTGGCCTCTGAAGAAAGGGAATGATTCCCTGAAACGCGTCAGGCCAAGGGACAAAATCACGGATTGAGAAGCAGCCTGTTTTTTAAATAAAAGGTTGTTACCTACCTTACCCCGGAGTGCGGCTTCATCTCTGGGCAACCTTTTGGAAACATATATATATATATATATATATATATATATATATATATGTGATCAAGGACAAGTGGTGTCCGAAACGCGTCGTATCTGAGGAACAATAAAGAACAGTGCCATAAATTCCAGTGGTTCGTGTTTCTCTGCTCGCCTGACGGAAGTGCGGAGAATCCATGTGGTCTTTTGGATATATATATATATATATATATGAAGTACAGAAGTTCACCGTCGTCGCAGCCACACGCCCTGGGTTCCTCCTTTAGCGGTGGTGAGCCGCGTTTCCCAGCACAAACAGTCGAAGACCAAAATTGTCCGTGAGTAATTTTCTTTTTATTCGTGTAGAACCCCCCTCAGCGCTGACAGACGCGTTTCGCCACTCTGGCTTTGTCAATGTCAGTTTGTTTTACAAAGTACCACCATTTTAAAGTGAAAAAAATGGCAGTAAAATTGGTAAACATAAAAGACAGCTCAATACATGCATAATGCTTTATTTTTGTGTCGGCCATCTTAACGTTCTATGCTTCATTATTTTAAATAATGATAATCATTCTACTCAGCCTCTATGTTTATGGAACACGGTGTCTTGATTCCAAAATCTTAACGATATTCACATCTTTCATAAATAAGAAGATCGTAAAGCATGTAAGAAAAAAATTGTATGTAAACAATTTTTAAAGAAAAAGAAAATATTTTTTCTTTTTTCGAAAGAATCTTGATATCATATATGAAGCCCTATAGACTGCTTTTCGTGCTTCAAAGTTTCTGGAATTATAACTATTACATCACAATCCAGCCCTGAATGGGCATTAATTATCCAAAATAAGAGGATCTCCAGTTAAAAAGGAGAAAGCAAATGGAGGCTATATATCCCTCAGTTCATAATTGAACATCCAGTTCTACCTATTAGTCACATAACTCACCCAAACAAGGGGGAAGGCACACAAGAAACAGTATTTCCTCATCAAAACCAAAGCCTAGATTTTATAACAGTACTAAATATAAAGCTTTAAAAGGAAAAAACATCCAACTCACAATACATCCAAAATTTATGTGTAAATGAGGGATATAAAAAGTGGCAGCAGACATCTCTCTTTATCCCATTTCAAAAAACCAGTCTATCTAAGTTGTCGTAAATCCCTTAGCTCTGTTGATCATAACCCAAATATAGCCGTGTATATATGCAACTCACAGTGTGGCTCATCACCTAATAGCCCATGAAACATGGACTTCATTCTAAATGGGCCCATGGGGGGCCATGGTACCAAGTTCAATGATATACTTAGACTCTAGGGAACGCAATCTCTTGACACTGTCTCCCCCTCTTTCGTTTTTGGGGATCTGATCTAAACAATAAAAGGTTAAAAGATCACGATTGCTTTTGTGAATGTCTTCAAAGTGGCGAGCCACGGGATAACTACTATCTTTTTCAGCAATCGCCCGCATGTGTTTCAACACGCGATTCTTGGCAGGATGTATAGTGCTGCCAATATACCTTTTCTTACAGGGGCATTCCAGACAGTATATGGTGAAATCAGAGTTGCAATTGAGTAATTTATTGATGGTTCTAATGGATTTTGAGTCTTTTCCTAGTATCTCATAGGTGTTCTTTTTATGACTATATTTGAAAGCCTTGCATTTCATGCAGGGAAAGAACCCAGTTATGGGTTCTTTCGGTCTAGTAATGGATTGAAAATGGCTAGAAACTAGGAAATCCTTGATGGATTTAGATCTTCTGTACGTTATCAGAGGCTGGATGGGAATTTTGTTCTTGAGAATGTTGTCTGTTTTCAGGATGTGCCAATTTTTTCGGAACATCTGGACTATTTTGGAAGACTGCGTGTTAAAACGTGTAATCATACGTGTTGGTTCAGTTTGTTGAGGGGTATTACTTCCGCTGACAGTTTTAGGAGCTAAAAGTTCTTCTCTAGATATCCTTTCAACTTTTTTTGCTGCTGTACAGAGGGAATTATTTGAATAACCCCTAGCTTTAAAAGGACTACATGCTTCATTCTTCGCTATAGTAAAGTCCTCTTCAGTGGAACAGTTTCGCTTCATGCGCAGAAGCTCCCCATAAGGGATATTGTTGATCATACTTTTTGGATGGAAGCTTTTGGCGTGAAGCAAAGCTTTACCAGCCTTAGGTTTCCTGTACAGTCGGGTTAAAATCTCAGCGTTGTTGACATAGACTTCTATGTCCAGATAAAAGACCTGAGTGCTGCTTATATGACCGCTAAATACCAGATTCAGGTCGTTGGAATTCAAAAATGTTATAAACTCCTCAGCCGAGGAGTGTGAACCCTTCCATACGATGAAAAGATCATCGATGTAACCGGTCCAAAATGTGACCATGTCCATCCACCTTTCTAGTACTTCCATCCAGGCCACATGCTCCTCCCACCAGCCAACTAAAAGATTTGCATAGCTGGGGGCGAAGCACGTGCCCATCGCGGTACCGCGTTGTTGCCTGTATAGCTGCCCTGCGAAAATAAATATATTATTTTCTAAACAAAATGCTAGCATGTTAAAAAGCATCTCATTATGTCTTTTGAACTTAAGAGGGTGCTTATCTAAAAACCATTTAACCGAAGCAATCCCTTGGTCATGGTTTATGCAGGTGTATAAACTGGTGATATCCAGCATAATGAGCAGCATGTCAGGTTCCCACTTAACACCTTCAATTAACCTCAAAAAGTCTTGCATATCTCCAATGTAGGAGCTAAGATTTTTTACCCAAGGTGCCAAAAAGGAATCCAAATAGATGGAACAATTTTCAAGAAGGCTGTTTATAGAGGCAACTATTGGTCTTCCAGGGGGCCAATGTATGTCTTTATGGACCTTAGGAAGGTGGTAAAAAGTAGGCAATATGGGATATTCACATAACAAAATATTAAATTCATTAGTGTCCAACATTCCCTCATCCCTCCACTTTCATAGATTCTGATTGAAGGTCTCGATGCAAATGGAGTAATCTCTTCTGGTCGTGGGCAATTAGCATTCTCAATCTTCCAGTTGATTCAGGGCTTCTCTGATGTATTGTTCCTTTGGAAAAACCACAATATTGCCCCCTTTATCGGAAGGTTTTACTACTATTGAATCATCCTGTTTAAGACTTTGGATAGACTGCCATTGTTTCTGAGAGATGTTGAAGTGCTTTTCATAGTTCGTTTTATGTTGAAGATTCTTTAAGTCCTGAATCAAGGCATCATTGAAGAAGTCTATAGCGTCATATGGCATCTGGGGACAAGTTCTTGATTTCCTTTTAAATCCACTATTTACACTTGCCTGTTCAATTCCTGCATATGGAAGACTGGATTCTGCCCCTCCTGGATCATAGGGGTCATCCATGTATTTTGATGTTTCCAAATTCTGAAGCAACATTAGAGTGTCCAGATCACTGCCAGTAAGAATGTCTGTGTTGCAGATCGCTTTAGGTGTCTCAGTACTTCCGCCTTTTCTAGGATGCATAAGAAGTTTTAACTTACGGAAAAATTTGAACAAATCTACCCATGTTTCAACATAATTAAAGTCTGTGGTTGGACAAAACGTTAATCCCAATTGTAATACTTTCAGTTCATCTTCATTCAAAATCCGGTCCGATAGATTGATGACACTTTTTTCAATCACCGCTTGCCCCTGTTGCCCTTGCTGCGAGTCACCCGGGTGTTGATGTTTCTTCGCCCTCTCTTGCCACGTCTTGTTTTGCGTTTTTTCTTTTTTGGTTCGGAGGATGTGTCCTTTGTGCCGGTCTTTGGCGATTCTCGCGAATTAGCTTGAACTCTTGAAAAAATGTAGGTTCCGCATCAGTATCTCTTGCCTCTTCGCCTGTTGTTTGCTCGCTGCCAGAGGTTTCTACTTCAGATTCAGAAGTCTCCCTGCTAAAGGACACATCTCTTTTCTTTTTGTACATCTCCTTTCTTGGCAGATCATATTTTCGGGCAAAAGTTAAAATGCGCCCGACTGGTAATCTTGTTCGTCGTGCTGAAATTTGGTCTGTTTGCGACATCGTATTCCATTTTCATATTCCTTCAGCCTGTTCTTCATGGCCAATCTGAGTTCCTCGCCTTGTTTAGTGTCCTTGTCTTTATTTATCAATTCCTCCAAGTTCTTTATTTCCTCCAAAAGTTTTTTCTGGTCACTCCATGCGTATTTTGTAAGAATTCTCATCATCCCCCTTGCTGACTCCGTTGTAAAATCAGACCAGTCTTGCAATAGCTGGGGGTCAGGGTTCTCATAAGAGGGCACAGTAAAAATACGCAGGTCCCGTGGGATGCGTCCCACCTCCAAATATCTTTTCAGGGATGTTCTTTCCCACCATTTTCTTATTTCTTTTTCTATCGTTTTTTCCAGGGTCTGGTAGAGGATTTCCAAGTTGCTTGGAGGATTGGTAGGATTACTAGATTCCTTTAGAATGCCTTTCGTGCGTGCCGTTCCCTGTTTGAAAACATCTAGGGCAGCCTCCTCTCGCTCCGTAACTGTAGTCATAATCGTGCCGTAGTTGATATTTTAACAGAGGGCTGAAGGGGGATACATTGTATCCAGAACACGACACTTTACAGGGCTAATACTAGCAATGGTTTGGTCGAACGGAACACAAAGACGGAAACAGCACTCACCAGGAGCTCCGTACAGGAAACGCGGGTCCTCCGATCCGTGCACACCTGGACGTCACAACAAGCGCCGTGCCGTTCCGCCGTGTGTCCACTTCGAAATCTCTTCACGTTCAAATCCGCTAATCCTACACAAGTGGAGAACTCAGAAATCCTTCGCAGCGTTGGGGCAGACGATCAAAATAAATGAAGTAAAGAAGTTCACCGTCGTCGCAGCCACACGCCCTGGGTGCCTCCTTTCATGGTGGTGAGCCGGGTTTCCCAGCACAAACAGTCGAAGACCAAAATTGTGTCAGCCGACACAAAACAGGAGCACACTCGAGTCCGTGAGTAATTTCTTTTTATTCATGTAGAGCCCCCCTCAGCGCTGACAGATGCGTTTCGCCACTCTGGCTTTGTCAATGTCAGTTTGTTTTCCAAAGTACCACCATTTTAAAGTGAAAAAAAGTGCCGTAAAATTGGTAAACATAAAAGACAGCTCAATACATGCATAATGCTTTGTTTTTGTGTCGCAAAAGGGGATGATGGACAGAACGTTTGAGCCAATCAAACACTCACCCCCAGTCAACTGATCTGGGTTTAATCCATCATCATTCTTTAGCTCACTCCACCACCCCAGTTCAGACATGGCCATATGCAAATCAGTCTGACCCTGTGCCTCATGGGAACAGTCCAGCCCGAACTGCCAAGCCATGTCTTCCCTGGACCGGAAACAAGCATCCTAGGACCGGTTTCTGGCATTCCAGCCGTCATCAGCCAGGCTTGCTTGAATCCAGTGGCAAAGTGAGCAAGGGACCCACGTCTGGGCATACCCCCGCCAACTTAGGGCGAACAAAGCGATACAAAAGGGGATGATGGACGGAACGTTTGAGCCAATCAAACACTCACCCCCAGTCAACTGATCTGGGTTTAATCCATCATCATTCTTTAGCTCACTCCACCACCCCAGTTCAGACATGGCCATATGCAAATCAGTCTGACCCTGTGCCTCATGGGAACAGTCCAGCCCGAACTGCCAAGCCATGTCTTCCCTGGACCGGAAACAAGCATCCTAGGACCGGTTTCTGGCATTCCAGCCGTCATCAGCCAGGCTTGCTTGAATCCAGTGGCAAAGTGAGCAAGGGACCCACGTCTGTGCATACCCCCGCCAACTTAGGGCGAACAAAGCGATACAAAAGGGGATGATGGACGGAACGTTTGAGCCAATCAAACACTCACCCCCAGTCAACTGATCTGGGTTTAGTCCATCATCATTCTTTAGCTCACTCCACCACCCCAGTTCAGACATGGCCATATGCAAATCAGTCTGACCCTGTGCCTCATGGGAACAGTCCAGCCCGAACTGCCAAGCCATGTCTTCCCTGGACCGGAAACAAGCATCCTAGGACCGGTTTCTGGCATTCCAGCCGTCATCAGCCAGGCTTGCTTGAATCCAGTGGCAAAGTGAGCAAGGGACCCACGTCTGGGCATACCCCCACCAACTTAGGGCGAACAAAGCGATACAAAAGGGGATGATGGACGGAACGTTTGAGCCAATCAAACACTCACCCCCAGTCAACTGATCTGGGTTTAATCCATCATCATTCTTTAGCTCACTCCACCACCCCAGTTCAGACATGGCCATATGCAAATCAGTCTGACCCTGTGCCTCATGGGAACAGTCCAGCCCGAACTGCCAAGCCATGTCTTCCCTGGACCGGAAACAAGCATCCTAGGACCGGTTTCTGGCATTCCAGCCGTCATCAGCCAGGCTTGCTTGAATCCAGTGGCAAAGTGAGCAAGGGACCCACGTCTGGGCATACCCCCGCCAACTTAGGGCGAACAAAGCGATACAAAAGGGGATGATGGACGGAACGCTTGAGCCAATCAAACACTCACCCCCAGTCAACTGATCTGGGTTTAATCCATCATCATTCTTTAGCTCACTCCACCACCCCAGTTCAGACATGGCCATATGCAAATCAGTCTGACCCTGTGCCTCATGGGAACAGTCCAGCCCGAACTGCCAAGCCATGTCTTCCCTGGACCGGAAACAAGCATCCTAGGACCGGTTTCTGGCATTCCAGCCGTCATCAGCCAGGCTTGCTTGAATCCAGTGGCAAAGTGAGCAAGGGACCCACGTCTGGGCATACCCCCGCCAACTTAGGGCGAACAAAGCGATACAAAAGGGGATGATGGACGGAACGTTTGAGCCAATCAAACACTCACCCCCAGTCAACTGATCTGGGTTTAATCCATCATCATTCTTTAGCTCACTCCACCACCCCAGTTCAGACATGGCCATATGCAAATCAGTCTGACCCTGTGCCTCATGGGAACAGTCCAGCCCGAACTGCCAAGCAATGTCTTCCCTGGACCGGAAATAAGCATCCTAGGACCGGTTTCTGTCATTCCAGCCGTCATCAGCCAGGCTTGCTTGAATCCAGTGGCAAAGTGAGCAAGGGACCCACGTCTGGGCATACCCCCGCCAACTTAGGGCGAACAAAGTGATACAAAAGGGGATGATGGACGGAACGTTTGAGCCAATCAAACACTCACCCCCAGTCAACTGATCTGGGTTTAATCCATCATCATTCTTTAGCTCACTCCACCACCCCAGTTCAGACATGGCCATATGCAAATCAGTCTGACCCTGTGCCTCATGGGAACAGTCCAGCCCGAACTGCCAAGCCATGTCTTCCCTGGACCGGAAACAAGCATCCTAGGACCGGTTTCTGGCATTCCAGCCGTCATCAGCCAGGCTTGCTTGAATCCAGTGGCAAAGTGAGCAAGGGACCCACGTCTGGGCATACCCCCGCCAACTTAGGGCGAACAAAGCGATACAAAAGGGGATGATGGACGGAACGTTTGAGCCAATCAAACACTCACCCCCAGTCAACTGATCTGGGTTTAATCCATCATCATTCTTTAGCTCACTCCACCACCCCAGTTCAGACATGGCCATATGCAAATCAGTCTGACCCTGTGCCTCATGGGAACAGTCCAGCCCGAACTGCCAAGCCATGTCTTCCCTGGACCGGAAACAAGCATCCTAGGACCGGTTTCTGGCATTCCAGCCGTCATCAGCCAGGCTTGCTTGAATCCAGTGGCAAAGTGAGCAAGGGACCCACGTCTGTTTTTGTGTCGGCCATCTTAACGTTCTATGCGGCATTATTTTATATAATGATAATCATTCTACTGAGCCTCTATGTTTATGGAACACGGTGTCTTGATTCCAAAATCTTAACGATATTCACATCTTTCATAAATAAGAAGATCGTAAAGCATGAAAGAAAAAAATTGTATGTAAACAATTTTTAAATAAAAAGCAAATATTTTTTCTTTTTTCGAAAGAATCTTGATGTCATATATGAAGCCCTATAGACTGCTTTTCGTGCTTCAAAGTTTCTGGAATTATAACTATTACACCACAATCCAGCCCTGAATGGGCATTAATTATCCAAAACAAGAGGATCTCCAGTTAAAAAGGAGAAAGCAAATGGAGGCTATATATCCCTCAGTTCATAATTGAACATCCAGTTCTACCTATTGGTCACATAACTCACCCAAACAAGGGGGGAAGGCACACAAGAAACGGTATTTCCTCATCAAAACCAAAGCCTAGATTTTATAACAGTACTAAATACAAAGCTTTAAAAGGAAAAAACATCCAAGTCACAATACATGATATTGTATATATTTTTGAGTAATTAGTGTAAAACGATATATTTTTAAAACATCTTTTTGTACTTACCATTATCTGTATTAAAAAAAAGTAATTTTTGTGATTGATATTTTTGACACAATATTTCTCTGTTACAATATGTTTGATTTCGACATTGTGTCAATGATCCGGATTTAAGGTACTTTGTTCAGCTGGACTAACTGGGTCCCTGTAGCCAGCCCGCGCTCTATCAGAGTCGGCATGAACTTGTGACTTTGTCCCAGTCCAGCACAACCAGATATCCACAGTTGGCACTTAATGCCTTTTGACGCTATTTTCCCTAAATCTTTAGAATTAAATATCTTTGGTTCTACTAATTTGACTTTTGTCATTTTGGTCTTGTTTTATTTATTAAAGATCACTTTATTTTTCTAAGAATACTGTTGGCCCTTTTTTGTGGTGTCTTTTCACTGTGTTACTGTTTGAAGTGTTGCACAAATAATTTTCACATTGTCTCTAAGTGAAGCCTGACTGCTCTGTGCCAAGCTACCGAGAGGGTGAGCATAGGTTAATTTTGGGTTTGGTTGTGCCTTACCCTGACGAGTATTGTGGTTGCTGCTTGACCAGGGCTCACACCCTACTCAACCAACAACCCAAATTCTTACAGTAGATATCCCTGCAGTGACAAAAAAGGATTGTCTTGTCAAAAATGATTCTGCTGAAGTGGGCACTTCGGTCAAAGTAGTAATGCCAGCCTCTATTTATGCCATGGCAGCCAGTTGGCATTTTTTAGTTTTGCAAGAGCAGACACTCAAAGCAGGGGATTATTTTCACTAAACAAAATATCAATTGCCATGACACACAGGGAGCTTTCTCCCTGTGCATGAAGGCCAATGATTACTTTTCCTACCTGAAACTGCCATGCCTTGCATGGTGGTCCCTGCAATGAAAAATATGAGTCTCAACATCTTACCTAAATAGAGCAGGCAGCATGATACATTGACTTAGAGGCCCAGTGGCGAATCGATTGCTGGTTCATATGTTTCCGATTACAGAGCTAGCTAAGACTTCAAGGTCAGAAAGAGATTAGTTCATTTACCTGTAGTTTAGGCAGAGCAATTGAAGTTATGGTCGGGCAGGAGTCTTGAAATTTAGAGCAGGATTCTCACCATAAATTACAATAAATTCCAAGCAAGGCTCATATCTGAAGGAAATCAGTCTTTTTGTCGTTTTTTTCCGAAGAATTATTTAGATTTTTGGACTCTGATAAATGACATTTTAAAGTCTTCACAGTTTTGACCTACTAGTCATGTTTCAGACTGCATGTGACCTTCCATAAACATTGAGACGATTATACCAATTAGGTATTTTCCTTAATGGAATTCAACTTTATATGAGACAAAACAATTGAATGTCAATGTATCATGTTTTTAAATATTGTGCTACCATAGCATAAGAGCAAAAATATTTGCAACAAAAATATTGAGAATGTAATTAAATATAGGTAAGTATAGATTTAAAATCCTCAAGTCTACCTTGCAGATATATATATATATATATATATATATATCATCAAGGTGCATTTACGCAGAGTTAAGTGAAGTAAACCTATTCCTGCATATAAATATATATGTATATACTTACCTTGTTAATATTTCAATCAATATTTTTGCTGTGATATCGTATCGTATCGCACAAATGGCAATGTCTGATTAAAAGTCAGATTTCACACGTGAACATTCAAAGAAACATTACTGCACTCACGTTTGGGGTAGATCATGCAAACAAGAGTTTATTGGCGCTGTAGATGAGTTTCAACCAATTAAAAATAATGCCTGATTTAGACATGGCTCCGTTAGTATAACTAGGACTACGTTAACTTGCATTGACAGTTCTTTTCATATTAGCAGAATAATAATAGTGCACATTTTTTTTTTAATGAACAAGGCTTTCTTTTTATGTATGCTTTTGTGTTGTTCAATTTTAGGAAAATCTTAGAAAAAGAAGGCTCACCTGGTGTGAGTGAGAGGTAATATTTGTGTTCCCTCAACAAATCAATGTTTAAGATGTTTCTTTAGTCTTTAGCTTTTTACAGTTTCCTGGTGATGTTCTGTGTGTGTCATTCATTAGTCGAAAAAGTCATTGCATTGGTGTGTTACATAAAACGTCAATTTGTTTCCTTAATTCGTTATGCATAGCCTAGCAAATGGAATTCATTAGGAAGTAGGTGTCTCTAGAAATATCTTGTTTGTTAGAACATTGATTGGTTTATGTGTTTGCTACATTGCTAGTCCAAACATGAAACACATGTGGCTTCTGTACCTTGAAACATTATGAAAGCTGTGTTATTTTGGAAAAGATCCAGGGCCTCATTTATTAGACTCTTTGCGCCTCCGGAACGTCACTTTTTTTGACGTTCCGTGGCGCAGAAGCCTGCGTGATATCTATCAGGTAGCACTAAGCCACTTTTTTTGGCTTAATGCTGCCTGATAAATATCAGTCCCTTTAACGCAGTGTTCTGCGTTAAAGGGGCGTGCAATGGGTGTTGCTGGGGTCGTTCCCAGCAACATCCATGGCCTTTTGACACTGCCCCAGATTTACGAGAAATCGTAAATCTGAGGCAGCGCCAAAAGCTTACGCCTCCCGTCCATCATCCCCTTTGGTATCGCTTTGTTCGCCCTAAGTTGGCAGGGTATGCCCAGACGTGGGTCCCTTGCTCACTTTGCCACTGGATTCAAGCTAGCCTGGCTGATGACGGCTGAATAGCCAGAAACCGGTCCCAGGATGCTTTGTTTCCGGTCCAGGGAAGACATGGCTTGGCAGTTCGGGCTGGACTGTTCCCATGAGGCACAGGGTCAGACTGATTTGCATATGGCCATGTCAGAACTGGGGTGGTGGAGTGAGCTAAAGAATGATGATGGATTAAACCCAGATCAGTTGACTGGGGGTGAGTGTTTGATTAGCTCAAGCGCTCCGTCCATCATCCCCTTTGGTATCGCTTTCTCGCCCTAAGTTGGCAGGGTATGCCCAGACGTGGGTCCCTTGCTCACTTTGCCACTGGATTCAAGCTAGCCTGGCTGATGACGGCTGAATAGCCAGAAACCGGTCCCAGGGTGCTTTGTTTCCGGTCCAGGGAAGACATGGCTTGGCAGTTCGGGCTGGACTGTTCCCATGAGGCACAGGGTCAGACTGATTTGCATATGGCCATGTCAGAACTGGGGTGGTGGAGTGAGCTAAAGAATGATGATGGATTAAACCCAGATCAGTTGACTGGGGGTGAGTGTTTGATTAGCTCAAGCGCTCCGTCCATCATCCCCTTTGGTATCGCTTTGTTCGCCCTAAGTTGGCGGGGTATGCCCAGACGTGGGTCCCTTGCTCACTTTGCCACTGGATTCAAGCTAGCCTGGCTGATGACGGCTGAATAGCCAGAAACCGGTCCCAGGATGCTTTGTTTCCGGTCCAGGGAAGACATGGCTTGGCAGTTCGGGCTGGACTGTTCCCATGAGGCACAGGGTCAGACTGATTTGCATATGGCCATGTCAGAACTGGGGTGGTGAAGTGAGCTAAAGAATGATGATGGATTAAACCCAGATCAGTTGACTGGGGGTGAATGTTTGATTAGCTCAAGCGCTCCGTCCATCATCCCCTTTGGTATCGCTTTGTTCGCCCTAAGTTGGCAGGGTATGCCCAGACGTGGGTCCCTTGCTCACTTTGCCACTGGATTCAAGCTAGCCTGGCTGATGACGGCTGAATAGCCAGAAACCGGTCCCAGGATGCATTGTTTCCGGTCCAGGGAAGACATGGCTTGGCAGTTCGGGCTGGACTGTTCCCATGAGGCACAGGGTCAGACTGATTTGCATATGGGCATGTCAGAACTGGGGTGGTGGAGTGAGCTAAAGAATGATGATGGATTAAACCCAGATCAGTTGACTGGGGGTGAGTGTTTGATTAGCTCAAGCGCTCCGTCCATCATCCCCTTTGGTATCGCTTTGTTCGCCCTAAGTTGGCAGGGTATGCCCAGACGTGGGTCCCTTGCTCACTTTGCCACTGGATTCAAGCTAGCCTGGCTGATGACGGCTGAATAGCCAGAAACCGGTCCCAGGATGCTTTGTTTCCGGTCCAGGGAAGACATGGCTTGGCAGTTCGGGCTGGACAGTTCCCATGAGGCACAGGGTCAGACTGATTTGCATATGGCCATGTCAGAACTGGGGTGGTGGAGTGAGCTAAAGAATGATGATGGATTAAACCCAGATCAGTTGACTGGGGGTGAGTTTTTGATTAGCTCAAGCGCTCCGTCCATCATCCCCTTTGGTATCGCTTTGTTCGCCCTAAGTTGGCACGGTATGCCCAGACGTGGGTCCCTTGCTCACTTTGCCACTGGATTCAAGCTAGCCTGGCTGATGACGGCTGAATAGCCAGAAACCGGTCCCAGGATGCTTTGTTTCCGGTCCAGGGAAGACATGGCTTGGCAGTTCGGGCTGGACTGTTCCCATGAGGCACAGGGTCAGACTGATTTGCATATGGCCATGTCAGAACTGGGGTGGTGGAGTGAGCTAAAGAATGATGATGGATTAAACCCAGATCAGTTGACTGGGGGTGAGTGTTTGATTAGCTCAAGCGCTCCGTCCATCATCCCCTTTGGTATCGCTTTGTTCGCCCTAAGTTGGCAGGGTATGCCCAGACGTGGGTCTCTTGCTCACTTTGGCACTGGATTCAAGCTAGCCTGGCTGATGATGGCTGAATAGCCAGAAACCGGTCCTAGGATGCTTTGTTTCCGGTCCAGGGAAGACATGGCTTGGCAGTTCCGGCTGGACTGTTCCAATGAGGCACAGGGTCAGACTGATTTGCATATGGCCATGTCAGAACTGGGGTGGTGGAGTGAGCTAAAGAATGATGATGGATTAAACCCAGATCAGTTGACTGGGGGTGAGTGTTTGATTAGCTCAAGCGCTCCGTCCATCATCCCCTTTGGTATCGCTTTCTTCGCCCTAAGTTGGCAGGGTATGCCCAGACGTGGGTCCCTTGCTCACTTTACCACTGGATTCAAGCTAGCCTGGCTGATGACGGCTGAATAGCCAGAAACCGGTCCCAGGATGCTTTGTTTCCGGTCCAGGGAAGACATGGCTTGGCAGTTCGGGCTGGACTGTTCCCATGAGGCACAGGGTCAGACTGATTTGCATATGGCCATGTCAGAACTGGGGTGGTGGAGTGAGCTAAAAATGATGATGGATTAAACCCAGATCAGTTGACTGGGGGTGAGTGTTTGATTAGCTCAAGCGCTCCGTCCATCATCCCCTTTGGTATCGCTTTGTTCGCCCTAAGTTGGCAGGGTATGCCCAGACGTGGGTCCCTTGCTCACTTTGCCACTGGATTCAAGCTAGCCTGGCTGATGACGGCTGAATAGCCAGAAACCGGTCCCAGGATGCTTTGTTTCCGGTCCAGGGAAGACATGGCTTGGCAGTTCGGGCTGGACTGTTCCCATGAGGCACAGGGTCAGACTGATTTGCATATGGCCATGTCAGAACTGGGGTGGTGGAGTGAGCTAAAGAATGATGATGGATTAAACCCAGATCAGTTGACTGGGGGTGAGTGTTTGATTAGCTCAAGCGCTCCATCCATCATCCCCTTTGGTATCGCTTTGTTCGTCCCCAGGGGAGGCAGGAAGGCCTGCTGCGCTGCCCTATGGCAAAACCTTATAAATGAGGCCCCCAATCTTTTGATTTTTTTCTTTGGAGGCAGGCTCTACGCTAGTTATTGAGTAGACAGACTAGTGCAGAGTCAGTCTGTGCAACAGTCTGTTTTTTTATTATTCTTACTTGAGATCTCTTCAGGGAAGACCTTATGTTCGTCCTCTTGCTAAATATTACTTTAACTAACAGAACTGATTCCTAAATAACTATCTAATTACCTTTTGCTAACTGTAATTCATTCTAATATTGAATAAACTCATGAAGTTTTAACCTAAAATCCAGCATCTCACATGTTCGTATTTATTAGCCTTGGACTAAGTCTTACGAAAACTCACAAGGTCTTATGAAGACTCAGAGTGTTCTGATCTTGTTAATTGACCCTAGTTAATTAGTGCATCACCACCAGGCAGGTAGTAGCCAAGGAGAAGCCACATTTTAAAAGAATAAACAGACCATTTTTTGCATGTGAAATGCCACTGAGTGAGTCATTTCAAAGTTTACCTTGAAAAGTTAGTACCAGCTGTTTAGTGTTTAAATCTGTATTGTACGAAGGGTCGACATCTATATTTATAAAGGTAACTCAAGCTTAAGCACAACAATATAAATGATTGATTTTTTACAGTTAGAAATTAGATTTCTAATTGGCAGAGGTATGCACCCTGTTCAAGCAGGAACCACCATCATAGTCAGGATAAGGCACAAACACACCTTAAATTAAACTATGCTCACCCTCTGGTAGCTTGGCACAGAGCAGTCATGCTTAACTTAAGAGGCAATGCATAAAGTATTTGGGCAACACTTCAAACAGTAAAACAGTGAAAACACTACACAAAAAGATTCCACACCAGTTTAGATAAATAGAAGGTAATTTGATAAATATAACAAGACCAAAATGACACAAATCCAATAAGTAGAATTTGAAATATAAATTTGTATAAAGTGAACTGTAAAATAGCGCTTAGAAGCAATAGGCATATCTGGTCGTGCTGGGCCGTGAAAAGCCAAAAGTTCATGTCGACCTCGATGGAGCACGGGCTGGATACAGGGACCCACTTAGGTCAACTGAATAAAAGTACCTTGATCCTGCTTGTGTTCACAAAGATGTGTGGTGCAGCCGAAGCGATGCGTCGAGTCCGATCCCATAGCAGAGGGAGCTGCACCGAATTTCCCCATCTATAGGTAGTGATACATTGATTCTGAGGGCGATGCACTGGTTCCAGAAGGTGATGTGCTGTGTCTTCTCCATGCAAAGGCTACGATGCATCAATTCTGATCCACTGAACGGCAAAAATGTGCTGGTTCCAATGCAAATGCCTGGGTTGGCTAAAGAAGAACCTTAAGCCTCACCTCCAAGGGTCCATGACCTGGGTGGCATCACTCTGGCAGGGTGGACCAACAGATGGCAGAGTCCAGGTCCAGATGTAGGTAAGTTGTAGGTCTTTTATGTCCCTGAGACTTCAAACAGGAGGCAAGCAAGCAAGTCCTTGGAGATGCTCTGGGTCCAATTGATGCAGGTCCAGTCCTTCTCACCCAGGCAGGGAAACACCAGGCAGGCAGGCAGTACATCAAGGCAGGAGTCCAGTAAAGCAGCAGTCCAGCAGAGTGGAAGTCCTTCAGCAGCACAGTAGTTCTTCTTTCTGGTAGAGCTTTCACAGGTTCAGAAGTGTACTTAAGTGGTGTTGTCATAGGCCCCAGTACTTATACACAGTTGTGCCTTTTAAGTGGAGGAGACTTCAAAGAAAGGTCTTTGAAGTGCACAGAGTTCCACCGTTCCTGCCCTGGCTCCAAACTCACTACAGGGGGGGGGGCAGGACACAGCCTATTCAGGTGTTAGTGTGAGGTTATGCCCAGCTCCTCCCTCCCACTCCTGCCCAGGATGGCCCATCAGGATGTAGATGCTTTATCAGTCACACCTAAGCTCTGTTTGTTTGTGGCTCTCTAGAGGGGATGCACAAAGCCCATCTGTCACCCACCCCAGATGTGTATTCAGAGACAGGCAGCAGGCACAGAAGGGCAAAGTAAGAAAATGCATCTTTTTAAAAGTGGCATTTTCTGACCTGCAACTTAAAATCTGACTTCACCATAAGTTATGATTTTAAATTGTGAGTCCAGAGAAACCGAACTTGAAAAGTCTATCTCTTCACAATTGATAATTACACTTAAAACATCCAATAAGTTAATCCCAATGTTATCCTATGGGAGAGATAGGTCTTGCAGTAATGAAAAATGAATTTGGGAGTTTTTCACTACCAGGGCATGTAAAACTTAAAAGTACACAGCCCTCTGGGTTACCCAGGGGCTAAATTAGGGGCGACTTATATGTATCAAGAAAAAAGGTTTAGGCCTGGCAAGAGGTTTATGTTGCAAGGTCGAAATGGAAGTGGAACTGCACATACACGCTCTACAATGGCAGGCCAGAGCCATGGTTAGAGGACTACTTAAGTGGGTGGCATAATGAGTGCTGCAGGCCCACTAGTAGCATTTAATTTACAGGCCCTGGGCACATGCACTGCACTTTATTAGGGACTTATAAGTAAATTGAATATGCAAATTGGGGATGAGCTTATAGTGCCATGTCTAGGGGAGGGAGCACAAGCATGTTAGCACTGGGTAGCAGTGGAAACATGCACAGAGTCTAAAAGCCAGCAAAAATGAGGTCAGAAAATTGGAGGAGGTAGGCAAAACGTTGGGGGGGAAGACCACCCTAAGGCTGCCATGTGTAACATGTACCATTCTGGCTTTTAAAAGTGTAAAGTTTGCTACATCCTCTGTCTCCTGATTCTAATAAGAAATACATGGAAAAATCAGTTTTGATGTTTATATTAAATAAAGTACATTAAAACTCATTAGCCACAATATATATTCTTATGTTGTCAAGGTTACTTGTGTGGAATTTCCATCTATACTCTGATCATTCTGTGCTGGAAATGTAATTTCTTTTATTAGAGCGCAATGATAGTTTGGGCTATTCTTACCTCCTTCACCTGGACGGGAGTTGGCCATCTGATGCTGCTGAAAGGCCTCTGCCAACTTGTCACAGCTGTCCACCATTTAGAATTAATAACATTTTAATCCTTTAAAGAATGTATGTCTCACAAACGAAGAGGAGTCCCTCAATGCATGGAATCAGAGCAAATGTCTTGAAGGGGTGTGAGATTTTTCTTTCACAATCTGGGGGAAGGGGTAGGTTGGATTCTGAAGTAATTTGGACAAACAAGGAGAAACAATTTAGTGTATCCTATTAATTCGGATTTCTGCAGCAGGAACTACTTGAAAGTGTTGTAAAACCTAAGCAGAAAAGGAGGGAAAATTGTATTAGTTAGCAGGTCTTGCCAAACACTGACGAGGGACACCTTTAATATGCTGTTCATTCACCTGCCTGTAGAAATCTGCTTGGGACAGAAGAAGATATACAAAGACTATCTTTTGGAACAACAGATTGTACAAATTTCCTCTGCCTTTTGAAGAACTGTGGAAATTGCCCACAGCTTCTTCTGAGTATCTGGATCTGAAAGTCAGAGATGCAAGCCACTTACTGACCAATACTGAAAAGAAGTCTAGGTCTGCTATGAAGGATGCTGACTTCTGCTGAGAAACTGGTTGAGTGTGCAAGATCCTAAGGACAGAGCAAACTGTGTCCACCAGGGGCCGTATTACGGAAGTGCCCCGGGAGCACAACAGGCGTTTGCACCCACTTTGCGTGCCCCCGGGTCACTTTGAAATTACAGAAAGGGTCGCAGATGCTTGTGCGGCCCCTTCTGTAATAGCGATAGCACTGGTGCACATAAAGCGCCAGCGCTAACTTCAGAAGGGAATTCCCTCATTTGCATGGGGGCATGCCCCCATGCAAATGAGGGAATCCCTTTGGCTCTGTGCCCACGCCGTATTACAGATGCGGGCGCATAGGCAAAGAAGTTCTCATGAGGCGCACTGACATTGCACTACCTAGAAGGTGGCGCACTGTCAGTGTGCTCCCTGATTGCAGCCCTCTTACAGGGGAAAAGGGGGTCCCTTGGACCCCACACACATCCCTTTGCAGGGACTGCACCCGCCTGCAAAGGGATCTCTAAACCCCTTTAAAAGTGCAGGCGGGTTGCTGCCTCCACTGTGAAAACACAGAGCAGCATTAAAGCCGCAGCTCTATTTTTCACATGAAATTCGTGGCTGCCCTGGGGGCAGCGCATTCACCCTAAAATGGCGCATTTTCCTTGATTACACCAGGCACAGTTTTTAAAAGGTGCACCCGGCGCAATCAAGGAAACTGTTCTGTATGTTTAATATTGCCCTTGGTAAAGAGTAAACCAATGCCAACTAAGCATTTTCTTTTGCTAGCCCATTTAAAATGTCTCCTGTGTGTCTGGTGTGTTTAGAAAGTGCCACAAACTGAAGGAAAATCCCCCTCTGGAGAGGAAACCTAGTTATCAGTTGCATCTGGGCATTCTATTGTGGACCTGAAGTTGTGGAAAGCCATTGCAACTGAAAACAGCAGACTGCTGTTTAAAGAAATATTCTGAAGATTTAGGGGCCGATTCCGATCTCGGTCGGAGGCGCACCTAACACCATTCGGCCGGGAAAAAAGCCTGGCGAATGCCTGTTTCCCGACCGACTCGCACATTCATCCGAACGAGCAAGTACGATGCGCACAACTGCATAGATTCCGACCCAGTCGTACTCACCCAATCCAGGTCCTGTTCTCCGACCGAGCCGGATCCGTAAACGCACAATCGAGTCGCTCGGAAGCCAAAATGGAGCCCCGTCCGGCCGGACAAGTACGATGCGCTTTCCGTACGCGCCGAACCCGTCGCTACGCACGGCACGTCTAAGCATCCGGGAGAGGCGCACATAAGCTCCGATTCGCGCCACAAGACGATCCACGGCTACGAGACGAACACGCCAGCCACGAGGACGAGGCGAAGCAACGACAAAGACGAGCGAGACGAACCAACCATGAATCCCATCGTGCCGATCCTACCAATATTTTACATCTATTACCGGAACAGGCACGGACGCGTACGGCGCAGAAGGTAAGTCAGACACCCACCACACAAACAAACCACACGTACCCGACACATCACACACACACAGAGGGACGCAGAAATTACTTACACCAGCAACAGCAGCACCATAGGGGCGGGATGGCCATCACCAATGCCACATATACACATAGGGGTCTGGATGCCAACAACTAACACCACCCCTACCCAGGGGTGCCAGATGCCTACCACTACTACCACCTCTACCCAGGGTGTGCCAGATGCCTACCACTACTACCACCCCTACCCAGGGGTGCCAGATGCCTACCACTACTACCACCTCTACTCATGGGGGGCTGGATGCCTGTCACTACTACCACCCCTACCCAGGGGTGCCAGATGCCTACCACTACTACCACCTCTACCCATGGGGGCTGGATGCCTGTCACTTCTACCACCCCTACCCAGGGGGTGCCAGATGCCTACCACTACTACCACCTCTACCCATGGGGGGCTGGATGCCTGTCACTACTACCACCCCTACCCAGGGTGTGCCAGATGCCTACCACTACTACCACCCCTACCCATGGGGGGCTGGATGCCTGTCACTACTACCACCCCTACCCAGGGGTGCCAGATGCCTACCACTACTACCACCTCTACCCAGGGTGTGCCAGATGCCTACCACTACTACCACCCCTACCCAGGGGGTGCCAGATGCCTACCACTACTACCACCTCTACCCATGGGGGCTGGATGCCTGTCACTACTACCACCCCACCCAGGGGGAGCCAGATGCCTACCACTACTACCACCTCTACCCAGGGTGTGCCAGATGCCTACCACTACTACCACCCCTACCCAGGGGTGCCAGATGCCTACCACTACTACCACCTCTACCCATGGGGGCTGGATGCCTGTCACCACTACCACCTCTACCCAGGGGTGCCAGATGCCTACCACTACTACCACCTCTACCCATGGGGGGCTGGATGCCTGTCACTACTACCACCCCTACCCAGGGGTGCCAGATGCCTACCACTACTACCACCTCTACCCAGGGTGTGCCAGATGCCTACCACTACTACCACCCCTACCCAGGGGTGCCAGATGCCTACCACTACTACCACCTCTACCCATGGGGGCTGGATGCCTGTCACCACTACCACCTCTACCCAGGGGGTGCCAGATGCCTACCACTACTACCACCTCTACCCATGGGGGCTGGATGCCTGTCACTACTACCACCCCTACCCAGGGGTGCCAGATGCCTACCACTACTACCACCTCTACCCATGGGGGCTGGATGCCTGTCACTACTACCACCCCTACCCAGGGGTGCCAGATGCCTACCACTACTACCACCTCTACCCATGGGGGCTGGATGCCTGTCACTACTACCACCCCTACCCAGGGGTGCCAGATGCCTACCACTACTACCACCTCTACCCATGGGGGCTGGATGCCTGTCACTACTACCACCTCTACCCAGGGGTGCCAGATGCCTACCACTACTACCACCCCTACCCAGGGGTGCCAGATGCCTACCACTACTACCACCTCTACCCATGGGGGGCTGGATGCCTGTCACTACTACCACCTCTACCCAGGGGGTGCCAGATGCCTACCACTACTACCACCCCTACCCAGGTGGTGCCAGATGCCTACCACTACTACCATGCCTACCCAGGGGGTGCCAGATGCCTACCACTACTACCACCTCTACCCATGGGGGGCTGGATGCCTGTCACTACTACCACCTCTACCCAGGGGGTGCCAGATGCCTACCACTACTACCACCCCTACCCAGGGGGTGCCAGATGCCTACCACTACTACCACCTCTACCCAGGTGTGCCAGATGCCTACCACTACTACCACCCCTACCCAGGGGGTGCCAGATGCCTACCACTACTACCACCCCTACCCAGGGGGTGCCAGATGCCTACCACTACTACCACCTCTACCCAGGGTGTGCCAGATGCCTACCACTACTACCACCCCTACCCAGGGGGTGCCAGATGCCTACCACTACTACCACCTCTACCCATGGGGGGCTGGATGCCTGTCACCACTACCACCTCTACCCAGGGGGTGCCAGATGCCTACCACTACTACCACCTCTACCCATGGGGGGCTGGATGCCTGTCACTACTACCACCCCTACCCAGGGGTGCCAGATGCCTACCACTACTACCACCTCTACCCATGGGGGGCTGGATGCCTGTCACTACTACCACCCCTACCCAGGGGGTGCCAGATGCCTACCACTACTACCACCTCTACCCATGGGGGGCTGGATGCCTGTCACTACTACCACCTCTACCCAGGGGGTGCCAGATGCCTACCACTACTACCACCCCTACCCAGTGGGTGCCAGATGCCTACCACTACTACCACCTCTACCCATGGGGGGCTGGATGTGTCAGGATTACAAACACTCTTACCTGTTTGGTGCTTGTAAAACGATTTCGCATGGGCAGGACAATCATGACAGGATGCCTGTCAAGACTACCACCTCTACCCAGGGGGTGCCAGATGCCTACCACTACTACCACCCCTACCCAGGGGGTGCCAGATGCCTACCACTACTACCACCTCTACTCATGGGGGCTGGATGCCTGTCACTACTACCACCCCTACCCAGGGGTGCCAGATGCCTACCACTACTACCACCTCTACCCATGGGGGCTGGATGCCTACCACCAACAACACCCCCACTCATAGGATGGCTAATACATGACACAACAAGCACACACCAACATAAAGAATGCAACATAAAGACATCCCCCCAACACCATGACAAGCGTGTGTAGACTGTGTCAAATGCCTACAACACTGAACATGACTTTGAACATACAATGTGACCCCCTATCACATGTGTCACACATAAATGTGTGTGCTGCCCCCACAATGCAAGCAGACCATGACCACTGTGGCAATGGGGTCCAACCCCCATCATCACAGTGACCAAAAGGTAAGTGTGGGGTCCATAGCTGAAGCACATCTTGAACATTGTGGCAATGGGGTCCAAACCCCCATCATCACAGTGACCAAAAGGTAAGTGTGGGGTCCATAGCTGAAGCACATCTTGAACATTGTGGCAATGGGGTCTAAACCCCCATCATCACAGTGACCAAAATGTAAGTGTGGGGTCCATAGCTGAAGCACATCTTGAACATTGTGGCAATGGGGTCTAAACCCCCATCATCACAGTGACCAAAATGTAAGTGTGGGGTCCATAGCTGAAGCACATCTTGAACATTGTGGCAATGGGGTCCAAACCCCATCATCACAGTGACCAAAAGGTAAGTGTGGGGTCCATAGCTGAAGCACATCTTGAACATTGTGGCAATGGGGTCTAAACCCCCATCATCACAGTGACCAAAATGTAAGTGTTGACATTGAAAAAGCTGCAACTGCCAAACTGCATGGATGATTCCTGGTCACAGAACAACAAACACATCAGTGGCAAAGTAGTGCTTGTGTCCCATAGCAACATAGATTGGGGGAGGCAAACACTGCAGTGCAAATAAGACATACCATTGGCCATGTGCAGACAAACATCACACATGGGGGCTGACACTGTCAACATTCATCAATGACACAATGACAGAAGTGACCATCAGAATGCAGACCCACATATTTGCACCAAAGGGCACACAAATGCAGATACCCTGTGGAGACTGTAGATGTGAGGTGAACAGATACCATACCATGGCAGCAATGGGACACACAAACAATGATCATTGTGCTGACTGATGACCTAGGAGTCCCAGGGACAACAGGGGAAACCCACCAAACAACATACAGCCAATGGCACACTAAAGATATGCAAATGCAGTGGTGCAGATGCACAAACAGAAACAGGCAGACCCACACTGCACATCAAACACAACAGGTGAGGGGGGGGTGCCAGTGTCCCCAGGCAACCACACAACACATGATGAGGCCTGAATACCAATTACACAGATGCGCATACAGTGCCACACAAAGGTAACTCATGGATCCAAATCCCCTATGTGGGCAATCAGGCATTGTTAGATGAAAGGGAGCACAAATCACACATGTCACACAAGCATGTAGGAACAGCAACTGACACAGCAAGACACAGACACACCACAGCACTACCCCCAGGGTCCCCACAATGTGGTGACCCTGGGCTGCATGACAATCCCACTGTGATGACAAAGCTAGATGTCGTTTACACTGTGAACCACAGTCATGTGTCCTGAGCAACAAACTACCATCACACCTACACAAGCACAATTCAATCAGCACGGCCAGTAAGCCAAGGCCAACATGGAGGCAGGGGTCTAGCCGGGCAACAACTCTCATCTGCACACACTCAACACCACACACCTCGACCTCCAACAATGTGCAGCAGCGAAGCTCACATGCACTGGTAACATTGCACATGCACCCATGACAATCCCATGGGTGGTGGTGGGAACCAAGGTGCAGAAACAAATCACACATGGCCACTCAACAAGACTCCTGAATGTCTGACACACTGCACACTATGCCGTACATGGACATGACGGCAATACCACACCAACCAATGGGATCCCAGCCACAGTCCCACACCAATGAAGAAGCCAAGGTCACCCACAAAGAACACACATAGACAACTACCAACATTGCAGCCCTGACCCTGAGGAGTGCCAGCAGTCACACACACAACGTGTCATAATCACTGTAAGCTAACACAAACTGGAAATTACATGACAGGTGTAAACAACAAGTGCCAAGGGGAATCCTGACTGTGTCCCATCTGCGTCTGCCCACAAACTCAGCCCTGACAGCAAACACACCTATGGGTGACACCCTGATGACCAGTAATGTGCCATGCACCCACATCACAGAGAACCCAGGGAGAAGACTTTGGGGGAACATAGGTCAACTCAGCAAGCATCACAAACAGGAACATCACTAGGGATCCCAGCATGCACAGCAAAATGGAAGTGAACACACAGACATGCTCATACAACACACACCTTGGGCGCAGGCGATGTCACAGGAGTACTCACTGCCATGAGGGGACTCCACTCCTGTGTGAGGAAAGCTGTGCCATATGTTGCCTCAGTAGGGCTCCATCATGTCAGCAGAACACTTGGTCACACAGTCAACAATTAGCACCAAATGAAGGCTCCCGTCACATCAGCCTGGTCATGGGAGTGTCAACGAAATCATCAGCACAGATCCAACACACATGTATAGCAAGTTGCACAGACAACACAGATGAGTCCTTTCCCATTGATGCCCAAACCTGCATGTCCAGTGGAGATGGCCACACGGTCAGGGAAGTAGACTAATTGAACAATGGCAAGCACAACAGATGTGCAGGGGTGGAAGCCACAGATGTGACATTGCTAATGTAAGTAGGAAATGCCATTGCCAAATATTGAAAACATGACACCCTCAGATGCTACTAAGGATGACATGGATACACTACAGGATAGGACACATTCCCCCTGGACCACATGGGTTCCTGCACAGTAACACTTCATTTTCATGAGACCAAATATCACCATCATTGCAGCAAGGGCATGGTTAGCATCATCAACATCATGTACATCTGAAGCAAAACCACTAGAGAACAGAAAGTTGCTTTATTCAGCATATGTGGGTTCAAAAGTTGAAGTCCAGTGAAAAAGAAACAAAGGCTAATGGCCAGTCCATCCAGAAAGTCAAAACAGGGTGACAGTGGCAGATGTCACCCTACGCATGCCTGCACTGATAAAAACCAGGGACAATCCCCTCGGAGGGGCATACGGGGGGCAGGCCAGGCACTGCAGGGACAGGATCAGGGCTCACCAGAAGGAGGCAGGGAAGTGGTGGTGGGTGCTGGAGAGCCACTGACAACTGCAGTGGAGGTGTCTGACATGGTGTTTGCCGGCACAACTGGGGGGGCATGAGTCAGACGGTGTGGGTGCCGGCACGACTGCAGTGGGCCGTGCAGATGGAGTGGACAGGTTCCCCACTGAAGTGCCCAAGTCAGACCGGGTGGTAATGGACTCCACTGCAGTGCCTACCTCCAGGGGAGGAGAATGGGGATCAGGTAAGGTGGGCAGGACAGAGGGGGAGGACACCGTCTCCACACCAGTGGCACAGACAAGCGCAGCGGGGGTGTGGGGCCGGAAGAGCAAGTGGCAGGGGGAGAAGGCCTGATCATTTTGGGGATGGTGTATCTGTGGGTGGGGGAACCTGGGGCAGGGTGTGGTGGGGGCACCTGTGGAGTGGGGGCCTGAGGGATGGAGGAAGGAGACTTGGTGCCTGAGCTGCAGGGCGGCGGCGGGGTCTTGCTCTTCCGGGTCCGGGGGACTTGCGGATGGGGGCCTCAGTCGGTCTGCGCCTGGGGGAGGGTGTCCGGGGGCGAGGGGCACTCCCCTCCGTGTGGGTGGGCTTCCTCTTCCCCCTGAATGCTGTATCAGCTGGATCAGAGGGGAAGAGGCCGAGGTCACTGAGGAAGACCCGCTTTGTCTTTGGGGTTGCAGGTGAGGCAAGGGAAGGGGCTTTGGAGGGAGAGGTAACTGAGGACTGCGCAGTGCTCGTGGATGCGTGTGTGTGTGCCTGGGCCCCATCCCCTGTGAGTGTGGTTTCAGTCCCCTGACTGTGCGTGCGTGTGCGTCTTGATTTTGGCGTGTGTGTCTGTGTACTGCTTGTGTCTGTGCTGGTGTGTGCCTGTGCCGGTGTGTGTGTGCTTGGGACAGGTAAGGTGCTGGGGAGTGTGGATGGGGCAGAGGCAGGAGGGGTGAGGGACTGTTGGAGGAGGGACACTGCTGCCGTCAGGGAGGAGTCCATGGACCTATTGCCCCTCTGTAGGGCAGACATGCCCGATGAGATGCCCTCCATGAACGACACCAGTTGAGTCAATAGAGTGGTGTGTGCATGGAGGACACTCAGCATCGCTGTCTGCCCTACATGGAGCTGGCGAAGGAGGTACACAGACTCCTCACTCAGGGCAGCAGGGGACACAGGGGCAGGGGGTGCGGTGCCTGGCCCGAAGGAGACACGCTCCTGAACATGGGAGCCTCCACGGACCTCGGGAATGGGAGCCGATGGGAGGGCGGTGGTGGTGGTGGTGGTGGCGGGGACAGCAACACTAGCTGGGGTGTGGTGGCTACTGACACCCGCCTCCACAAGGGAGTCATCCTCCGAGCTGCTGTGGTCTTCAGCTGAGGTGGATGGTGCTGAGGACTCCTCGGTGTGGCTCTCCTCGCCCTCCGTGCCACTGGGTCCCTCCGACCACTCCTCGGCTGCTGACCCAGTCTGGCTCTGCGGCTCCTCCTGGTCCGTGGAGCTGTCCCCTCCTGTGGCCGTGGATGTATCTGCAAACAATAGGGAAACAGACAGACATCAGTCACCTGCACCGAACGCACACACCACAGTAAGTACAGCACATTACAGAGCAAGCCCTGGCATCCTCAGTTGAACATTGCCAAAAGTGCCCAAACAGAGTAGGAGAAGCCAATTGTCAGTCTGATGGTCAACCATGGCACTCACATCCCTCCTGGCCTTGCACCCATCTGTCTGGTGTCTGTTGGATGGCAATACCCCAGTGTGGACACATGCACCACCTACACAGTAGTTGGACAGTGCAGAGAACACGGTGAAGCATGTGAACATGCACACATCACAACTCTTGCCACTGAGTCAGTACAGGTGTCCGGATGAAAGGGATGCCCAGAGTCAAATATGAAATGCATGTGATGCATACCAGCGACAGACACCATGATGCACCCATGTCCTGATAGCCATTGCCACAATGGTGTGCATGTAGCACATGTCACTCCCCTGCAGGATCACTCATAGGAAGTTACATGCCATGGCACAGGCATGTCTGCTAAGTCATACATCACTGTCTCCAGTCACATGGGCAGGGCAGCCAGACAACAACAGTCTGCACTGTGTCACAATAGTAGGTCATGGGGAATGCAAGTCCTGGAGCTGAACAAGTGCACATGTACATCCCCCACACACCACATCATCTGAACCCTTATCTGTCCAGGTCATACCGATTGGACATATGGGAGACCTGTAACACAACCCTCTGAACCTGAGCACCTCACAATCTGCTGTGAATGGGAAACAGCTGCCTGAACTTCACATTTGCATACCCCAGTCTGCACGGTCAGGTGATCTAACACCTATGTGTCACACAAGTATCGTCTCCTATGGTCACATCTCGGGTGGCATGCTGAGCCCCAACCGAGAAACACCCCAGCAGTCCTGACAACGAAGCCACAGCACACTGACACAGAGGCAGACACCTGAGGGGACATATCACTGAGCACAACGTGTCAGCTGATACACGGGAGTGGGAGTACAGAGTGTATTGTATGGCCTGGAGTAGGCATGACTGTCCTGCCCCACATGAATGAGGGATGAGCCCTGGACAGTAGGCAGGTGGCTAAGTATGTGTGACACACGTAATATAGACACTCCTGGGGCCCAAACATTGTTCCCACCCGCAGCATGGGTGTGTGCCAGATACCCCAGGCACATGTGGTGGTATCAGCTCAGCAATTGGACCACATATCAAAGTAACACGCAGATTACATGTCAGAACACAGGCATTGTGTAAGCAATGGACCCACCCATGATGCCCACCACAGAGTTAGGGGAACAAATGCTGTCCCCCACCTTGAGTTAAGCAAAATGCAAGGACACAGTACCCAAGTGACACAATTCCCTGACTGTAAGGGCCACACCTGGGTATCAGATGAGGAGTGGGCAGTGCACAATTGAGGGACATGGGTCCTGGACCACATGACTGATGTACTGTGGAAGTTTAACCAGGCCAGAGGAAGGCACATAGCATGGCAGACAAAGTTCACAATGCAGTCATGGACTCACCCCCTCCTTGCTGCTCTCTGGCCTTCAGCTGCCCATCCAGATCAGGGAAGACCACCGTCAGGATCCTGAGCATGTGGGGGGTCAGGGTCCGGTGTCCGCCCCTCCTGCGAGGAGGTGACAGCTTCAGCTGGACCCGTGCGATCCTCCGGGTCCAGCCCCGAAGGTCCTGCCACCTCTTCTGGCAGTTGCGGATCCGGCGCTTGTAGACCCCCACGGATCTTACTGCCCGGACGATGGTCAGCCATATCTGCTGCTTCTGGTGGGCATCAACCTGTGAGGATGACAAAGTGAGAATGCCATTACTACACATGCAACATATCCGTACATTACACAGTTGGATATACATGTCTCAATCACAGGGGCACATGATGTACACAGGCAGTGCAACGATGGCTATGGACAGTTTGCCAGCAGTTACTACATGGTATCATTGCCTGGGAAGTAAAACCTTGTTTAAATGCACTGTCACTGCACTATACCTGTTCAGTGCATGTAACTACACACTATGGGGGTGACAACTACTCAGTGAGCCTGCTAGCCAGTGGCGTGCAGACTGGAAGCCTTGCTAGTCAGACAACATGCACATTTAGTGATGCAGTGGACAGCACACTCACCTGCTCCACTGCTTTCCCATACAGCTTGCTGTACTGTGGAAGGAGGCTGTCCAGCAGGGCCTGGTTCTCCTCAGTGCTGAAGGCTGGGGCTCTCTCCACAGTACGTGCCATTGCAGGGTCCAGAGGGTGCAGATACAGCAGCAGTGGTGTGGCAGATGTCGTCCTGGAGCATGTAGTGCAGGCAAGTGAGCTCTCAGGGGAACAGCCAGCATTATATGTGTGCTGCAGAGGCAGATACTGTCCCATGTGTCCAAAGTGATAGGTCCAAGTCGTTTGCATCTTCTGAATCTGGCCAATCCATGGAATTGCACCACTTACACACGCCCACAGCATCCTTCAAAAGTTCAACTTCATGACACCCATGAATTTGCAACATTGTTGTGGGTGACCAACTGAATTTACAGCATCAGACTCGTTCAAGATTTGAAAACGCGTCCGTTGCCAGGCCAGGCCATAGCCAATGGGTGCGCACCGATCGGTCCATTGCTGTTCAATGCGTACCCGGGATACAATGCGTACCCGCACACATTGAATGCAATGGGCCGGCCGGGCACACCGATCGGTCCATTGCTGTTCAACGCGTACCCGGGATACAACGCGTACCCGCACACATTGAATGCAATGGGCCGGCCGGGCACACCGATCGGTCCATTGCTCTACAACGCGTACCCGGGATACAACGCGTACCCGCACACATTGAATGCAATGGGCCGGCCGGGCACACCGATCGGTCCATTGCTGTTCAACGCGTACCCATGATACAATGCGTACCCGCACACATTGAATGCAATGGCCAATGTGTGCGCACCGATCGGTCCATTGCTGTCCAACGCGTATTGCGAATACAACGCGTACCCGCTCACATTGAATGCAATGGCCAATGTGTGCGCACCGATCGGTCCATGGCTGTCCAATGCGTATTGCGAATACAACGCGTACCCGCTCACATTGAATGCAATGGCCAATGTGTGCGCACCGATCGGTCCATTGCTGTTCAACGCGTACCGGGATACAACGCGTACCCGCACACATTGAATGCAATGGGCCGGCCGGGCACACCGATCGGTCCATTGCTCTACAACGCTGCACCGGGATACAACGCGTACCCGCACACATTGAATGCAATGGGCCGGCCGGGCACACCGATCGGTCCATTGCTGTTCAACGCGTACCCGTGATACAACGCGTACCCGCACACATTGAATGCAATGGGCCGGCCGGGCACACCGATCGGTCCATTGCTGTTCAACGCATACCCGTGATACAACGCGTACCCGCACACATTGAATGCAATGGGCCGGCCGGGCACACCGATCGGTCCATTGCTGTCCAACGCGTATTGCGAATACAACGTGTACCCGCTCACATTGAATGCAATGGCCAATGTGTGCGCACCGATCGGTCCATGGCTGGCCAACGCGTATTGCGAATACAACGCATACCCGCTCACATTGAATGCAATGGCTAATGTGTGCGCACCGATCGGTCCATTGCTGTCCAACGCGTATTGCAAATACAACGCTTACCCGCTCACATAGAATGCAATGGCCAATGTGTGCGCACCGATCGGTCCATTGCTGTCCAACGCGTATTGCAAATACAACGTGTACCCGCTCACATTGAATGCAATGGCCAATGTGTGCGCACCGATCGGTCCATGGCTGTCCAACGCGTTTTGCGAATACAACGCGTACCCGCTCACATTGAATGCAATGGCCAATGTGTGCGCACCGATCGGTCCATTGCTGTCCAACGCGTATTGCGAATACAACGCGTACCCGCTCACATAGAATGCAATGGCCAATGTGTACGCACCGATCGGTCCATTGCTGTCCAACGCGTATTGCAAATACAACGCGTACCCGCTCACATTGAATGCAATGGCCAATGTGTGCGCACCGATCGGTCCATTGCTGTCCAACGCGTCCCTGTACAAGTCACTGGCATATCTCACCATGCCTGTCACAGGTGAACATATGCCAGCCACATATACTTCCCAGGGAGTGAGGGGCACACCTACAACACCACAGCCTGTCCACACTGTATCCTAAGGCATGTAAGGCTGCATTACCTATTCCGTGTATGGGGGTGAACATGTTGTTCTGTGGGTGTCACTTGGGGGCAGCCACTCCCAGGCTGTGCACGTGTTCATGGGGACAGAATCCTTGGTGTGTCGTGCACATGACCACTGTGATGTGCAACTGTTCATTTCTGAGCATGTGGCATGGTCACATTTCACGGTGGTGTATGTGTATCTCATGTCACATACCCCCTGAGTCCCATGTGGGACGGTATGTACATCCCAGGGTGACCCATTGCCACAATAGTGATGGTCCTCCACAGTCTGTGTGCACGTTGTGTTTACAATGTCTCTGATTCCATGTGCACAATGGGAGACAGTCTCCACATCCACGTTGTTTGTGCATGGACTTTGATGTTGTGCGTGTGTGTGTCACAGACATCCATTTCTGTCCTGCCGAGGCAACAGGGACCACTACCTGTGGGGGTCATGGTTGTTTTGCTGTGGTGTATTCATCATACACCATGTCATGCCAGTGTCCATGTGGCAATGCAGGATCCCTGGGAATCTACCTGTCGATGAGCTGTGATGCCTGGGGCACATCTGTCCTCATATGTCACTGTGGGGTGTGTTTGGAACGTGGCAGCAGGAGATGGGAACTGTGACACGGCCTCATGATATCCCATGGCACAACCTGGTACTTGTTGATGCCACTTGTTGAACTTTGATGTTAGATGTTGGCCATGTAGGTGCCATACATGTCCTTACGGAACTGCACACATCATGTACTTGTGCCTCATAATGATGTATCATGTGATATTGAGTATGGTCAATGCCACATATGTGGGGTGACTGACAATCTTTCTTTCTTCACCTATGCACTGCAGGGCACCAGCTGTCCATAGACCATTCCCTGACCTTGCAACCATGGTGGAACGGGACTGCATCCGACGGTACCGCTTCACCAGGCCGCTGATTGAGGTATTGACGGTGCGGTTGGCCCCACATTGGCAAGCTGGCCGGACATACCCTACAGCGCTAACCCCCAAGGTGAAGGTGATGGCAGCCCTACACTTCTTTGCCACCGGTACCTTTCAACACACTGTGGCGACTGCTGGTGGGATGTCACAGACCATGTTCAGCCATGTGCTCCGCGATGTTTTGGAGGCTATGTTGATATACCTGAACCAGTACATCTATTTCCCTAGACTCCAACAACTCACTGACGTGAAGAGTGACTTCTATGCCCTGGGGAGGATTCCGCATGTCATTGGCTCAATTGATGGGACACATGTGGCTTTGGTACCACCACAGGCCCAAGAGCAGGCATACAGGAACCGCAAACACTACCACTCGGTCAATGCACTGGTGGTATGTCTTGCAGATATGAGCATCTCACACGTCTGTGCCCGTTTCCCCGGTTCTGCACACGATGCCTACGTGATGAGGAGTAGTCGCATCCCGAGGATGATGTCACAGATGCGGAACCAGCGTGCCTGGCTTGTTGGTGTGTACTGACTTTGTACCATTGTGTGTGTTCTGCAATGTAGTGTTCCACCCTCTTTTCCAACTCAGCTAATGTGCAATTGTCTGTATGTAGGTGACTCCGGATACCCCAACATGCCGTGGTTGCTGATGCCCCTCAGGAACCCTGTGACACCAGCCCAGATGCGCTACAATGAGGCACATGGTCGGACCAGGAGATTGATCGAGCGGACATTTGGTCTCCTGAAGAGCCGCTTCCGCTGCCTGGACAAGACAGGAGGAGCCCTCCCATATGCCCCAGCAAAGGTGTGCAAGATTGTCATTGTCTGCTGCATGCTACACAACCTGGCAGTGCAGAAGGAGTTGCCTCTCATCCTGGATGACGATGACCAACATCCGCCACCTGTGGAGGATCCTGGCCTGGACCACGATGCAAGTGATGATGATGATGATGATGGTGATGGTGATGTCCGCACACAGCTCATCACCAACTTCTTCAGCTGAATGTGAGTATCCGGAGATGTCATGTCAATGATGTGAGTATGCATGATATGTGTTGGTGGTGCTCTGGTGCTGTTTGAGTGTGTCCATGTGCTACATGATGTATGCGTGTAGCGATGTGTCCTTACAGGTAGTCTGTACTCCCCAACAGTGTTGACATGCTAACTTGGTTCTGGGTGTGTATCTTGTGACATGTATTGGGCATGAGTATTGCAGTTCTGTCCTGTTCTTCAGTGCTTTTGACTTTGTTTCATTTCTGTCCTTCACAGGTTACTTTCAGAGTGGTTTGGTCAACTGTGATCCCTGACACCGTGATTCGACTTCCAGGGTGGTAGCTGTCGTGTCCCTACAGGTGATGTGCGCCACACCCATGGACTTCCTTCCTTCTACACTTGTTGACTGTGTGCCCGCTGCCAGGTGGGATTACCTTGTATCTGTAGTGGTTACAACATGTTGCAAATGTGTAATAAACCTGTGCTTCACTTTGTGATGTGCGTTGTCTGTGGTCACACATCTGACCGACATTTGCTTACTGCACCAGTGGGCTAGTTGGCAAAGACTGTGAATAGGTGTTGTGTCTGTGCATTGCACCGTATTTCCTGGCAACATCAGTGTAGGCGATGAGTCAGATGGCCTAGGTGTGTATATATTGTGTAGCCCTGGTGGTGTGTCTCCCTCATATGTGTCACGTTGCCATGACTCACATGCCTGTGTTGTACTTGCTGTAGCAGTTAGCATGCACAGTGTAATTTCGCAGGTCATCATCTCCATGACAGAAACCACGTTGGAATCACAACAGAGGCAGGTATGGTGTATTAGTGTGTTTATTGTCATACATGTGTGTGTATAGTGCACAGGATGGTGGGTGCTGTACATTGTGATTGTAATCCAAAGTTCCTAGATGAATTGGAAGTCCTGGTAGCAGAAATGTCCTGAGTAAAGTCCACAGTCATCTGATACATTGGTCCAACTTGTACTCCCCATGTCATGTGGGGGAGTTGTGTTGCAGTCAACAGGGTGAACAGTTTGCGCACAAAGGTGATTATCCAGAACAGGTTTTGGCTTCCTGGGGTTGCACATGGCCATCGGCCTCTCATTTGCCCCTTCTCGGACGACCCCTCTTCTTTGGGGGGGGACCCTCAAGTGCAGGCTGCTGCGGTGCAGGGGACTCTCCGCCAGAGTCATCCTCCCTCCCTGTGGCAGTTGCAGTTGTTTCAGCACCAGATATTGTAGGCACACAGGGAGGTGTTGACTGGTTGCTGCTCATCTGGCGGAGGCATTGTAATATGTCCCTATGCACCGCCGTCATCTCTTGCAGTGTGTCCCACTTGGACTCCACGCGGGACATGTGTAAGTCCAAGCGGGCATGATGGGCAGCCTGTTGCTGTTTAATGTCCCTGAGGAGCCCCACTACCTGGCTGAGCTCTCCGGTGCTGGACTGGTACGCATCGGCTATGCGTACCAGTTGTGGGTCATCATGCAGTCCAGACAACTCTGCGATCAGTGACCTATGTCTCCCACCCCTCCCACCACCCTTGAGGTGGCACGCACAGGTGACCCTGGGCCCCCTTGGGGGTTGTTAGTGGTGTTGGTGTCCATAGCCCCACGTTGGTCCAGGGTCCCTGTGCTGGTGGTGGTGGTGCTCCTTGGTCTGTCCGTGTCGGCAGGGGTGGTATGTGTGTTGACAGTCGTTGGAGGGGTGGGTGCAGGGGGTGCAGCTGGTGGTTTTGCTGGTGCTGCATGATGACTTGCTCCGGAGGTGCCAGGTAGGTCTTCGTCATCCGAGGAGGGCAGAGGCTGTTCCACACCAGTGAGCTCCGTTTCTCCTTGAGCCTGGGACGGGGACTCCTCAGCGTCTGCTGCTGTGTACCCATCATCACCTGTTTTTGGGAGACACACACAATGTATGTTATGTTTCTGCAGGCATCAATGGTTGACACACATGACAGTTGTGACTACCTCTGGATGCGGGCCTGTACATTGCATTGTCCTAAGTCATCACAGTCAGAGGTTGATATTGGTGTAGCACATTGTCCTGCATACTTTGGGCATTTCTATATGAATGTTGGGGTGTGTACATGGTCTGCATTGGTTGTATTTGGTTGACATCCGGCCCTCCTTCCCACCCAGCCAGATATTCCACCATGGAACGTGCTTCCATTGCAGGGAGTGCAAGTTGTCTTTCAGGATGTCAGTCAGTGGTGTCCTGCTGTTGGTTGGTGCACAGTTGCCAGCAGGGCATTGTGCTCCCCACAGCAGTAGCCAGTGTCAGCCATCTTGTCAGTTCTTTTCCACTCCCTGTGATGTGCGCATGGTTCAGGGTGGTGTTGATGGGACAATTGTGAGGCTGACCAATATCTGTGACTACCACTCCCATCATGCTATTGCCTCCACCCCACTTCCCAACATGCCCATACTTACTTGCTTTTGAGTGGACTTCACTGTGTGTGAGTGTGAGAGCAATGGCAAGATGGCTGACAGTGGTGTCCTGCTGTAGGTTGGTGCCCAGTTCCCAGCAGGGCCTTGTGCTCCCCACAACATAGCACCAGTGTCAGACATCTTTGAAGTGGCTTTTCACTCCCTGTGATGTGCGCATGGTTCAGGGTGGTGTTGATGGGACAATTGTGAGGCTGACCAATATCTGTGACTACCACTCCCATCATGCTATTGCCTCCACCCCACTTCCCAGCATGCCCATACTTACTTGCTTTTGAGTGGACTTCATTGTGTGTGAGTGTGAGAGCAATGGCAAGATGGCTGACAGTGGTGTCCTGCTGTAGGTTGGTGCCCAGTTCCCAGCAGGGCCTTGTGCTCCACACTACATAGCACCAGTGTCAGACATCTTTGAAGTGGCTTTTCACTCCATTGTGATGTGCGCATAGTTCAGGGTGGTGTTGATGGGACAATTGTGAGGCTGACCAATATCTGTGACTACCACTCCCATCATGCTATTGCCTCCACCCCACTTCCCAGCATGCCCATACTTACTTGCTTTTGAGTGGACTTCACTGTGTGTGAGTGTGAGAGCAATGGCAAGATGGCTGACAGTGGTGTCCTGCTGTAGGTTGGTGCCCAGTTCCCAGCAGGGCCTTGTGCACCCCACAACATAGCACCAGTGTCAGACATCTTTGAAGTGGCTTTTCACTCCCTGTGATGTGCGCATGGTTCAGGGTGGTGTTGATGGGACGATTGTGAGGCTGACCAATATCTGTGACTACCACTCCCATCATGCAATTGCCTCCACCCCCTTCCCAGCATGCCCATGCTTCCTTCCTTTGACTCTGCTTCCCTGTGGAGTTGTGTGCCTGTGCTGACAAGATGGCTGACAGTGTTATCCTGGGGTTAGTTTGGCTACAAGTCCCATGTGTGCCCCTGTGCTTCACACAGCATAACCCAGGGTGGTGGTTCTTTGTGGGATATTTAATTGGAGTGTGTGGCAATGCATTCTCCCAGGTGAGTTGTGTGGAGTTTGTGTTAAGGGTGTGTGTGAGAATAGCAGCTGGTAACTATGGTCAGTGCTGTCAGTCCTCCTTCCCACCCAGCCAGATATCCCACCATGGCACGTGCTTCCATTGCAGGGAGTGCGAGTTGTCTTTCAGGATGTCAGTCAGTGGTGTCCTGCTGTTGGTTGGTGCACAGTTGCCAGCAGGGCCTTGTGCTCTCCACAGCAGTAGCCAGTGTCAGCCATCTTGTCAGTTGTTTTCCACTCCCTGTGATGTGAGCATGGTTCATTGTGTTGTTGATGGGCATATTGTGAGGGTGGGCAATATCTGTGACTACAACTCCCATGATGCTATTGGCTACACTGACTTGATCAGCATACACAGAATTCCTTCCTTCCTTTCAGTGAGCTTCCCTGTGAGGTGGTGTTGTAGTGGTGGCTACATATCTGACTGTGTTTGTTGGTTATATTTGTGCCACTGCCTAGCTGTATTTGTTATTGTGTTTGTACATGTGATGACACAGTTACATATCACTATGAGATGGCATGTGTTGTGTTTATCTGACTGACATACACATCTTGGGATGATTATCTTGTGGTTGGTGTGTATTTGCTGAGGGTGCATGGTTTGACTCTCCCCTAGACAGTGATGTGTGTGTATTGTCGTACAATATTGTGTTCATTTGTTGTGTACTCACCAGGCTCTGGGATGTTTTCTAGTCCATATACGCTCACTGGTGGTAGGATGGCCCGCACCTTCTCCTCCCAGGGCCTGAGGTATACAGGTTTGGCAGGAGGGCCACTGCCGGTGTGTTGGCTCAAGGCGTAGTCCTTCTTTAGTAGCTCCTTGACCCTCCTGTGCACGTCATACCACCTGTTCTGGATGTCTTCCTTTGTGCGCAAACATGGTGATTGTGCGTTCACCCTGTCGACGATCCTCTCCCACATCTTGGTTTTCTGCGACATGGGGGTCTGTTGGACCAGTGTACCAAACAGCTGTGGCTCTAACCGGAGGATCTCATCTACCAGGACTTCCAATTCACTATCTAGGAACTTTGGATTCTTCTTTGGGGGCATGGTGAGTGATGTGTGTGGGGGTGTGCAAGTGAGGGTGTGTGAGTGTGTGTTTTGCTGGGTGTATGTGAGGGTGCTATTTGTTGAGGTGCTGATGGTGTGTGGCTTGTGTGATGGATGAGCTGTGGGTGGGTGTGTGGTTGCTGTCTGTTGTGTGCTGGCAGGTCATTGGAATTTGCAAAGGATCATGGTAGGGATTTGTGTCCTTTTATGGGTGGAGTTGTGGGTGTGTCTTTGTTCCCTGTTCCCCCCCCCAGTATTTATTGGCTTTGTAATTGCTTGTTTGGCCTTTTTTTGTGTTTTTTTCCCTTTGTACTTTTTGTGCATGTAGGAGACGTTCTTCTGACCGAGTCGGACCCTGCTGTTGTCTCGTGCGAGCTTCTCCGATTCGTTCACGCTGTGTTTGTGCTGTTTTCTGTGCTGCGTACGCGTCGGTTGCGGTGTATTGGCTTGCTTCGGCTCGCAGTTTTGTATGCGTGTCGGTCGTACGGCTTGAGCTCCGTGCGACTCGGTCATGTTTTCCACGCGTTGCATCGTACTTGGCGGGTCGGATTTCGCGGGTACCTTTCGTTCGGGATTCTTCCGGGTGCGTGTCGGTCGGTTCGATTCACGTGGTTTTCCGGCCGGATAGCTATTTTCCGCGCGGTTCGGTCGGTCGTATTGTGTTCCGTACGAGTCGGTCGGATTTTGCACGCATTTCATCGTACTTTGCGGCTTGTGCTGCACCGGTACGTGTCGGTCGGAATAAATTCCGGGTCCGAGTCGGTCGGTACGTTTTCCGACCCAGATCGGAATCGGCCCCTAAGTCATTTATTCATCGCCTGCCTTTCAACAAGACCAGTCCTTGTCACATCATTTAGGCCTCTTTTGCCACTTAATTTGAGTGGCCCTGCCTGTACCCCCCCCCCGCAAGATTGTTGTTTAGTTCACTTTACAAAATCCTCGGACTTTCCAGTCAGAGAAAGAAAAGTAAACAACATCTCCACCTTAAAACAATAGTTGCAATTTGTCTGAAGGCATTGCCTGACATTTAACCTCTATCTTTGAACATGCAGTGGATATAACAGGACAAAAAAGACATTTTATTGCTCATTCTCTTTCTGAGCTCAAATGTGAATACAGTTTATTTAGGTAAACGCAGTTTAAAATGAGTTTTCAATAAATACTGTGCCACCTGCCTTGTCATTTGTGGGTGGGTTGGGAGGGGTTAATATGGGCTGGCCGGGCCCTCAAATGCCCCCTGCCAGTGGCTATTATAGGAGATCGAAACCTTTCTTTTAAAGTTTTGTATTTTCCAACAAATATCAGCTATTAAACAGTGGAGTTTCACTTTTTTATCATCATTTTGAATTATATAAACTACTTTGGCCTAAATGTCATCCTATTCCTTGTTGTAATCATCACTGATTTCTCATTTCATTTTCTTCAGATTTGTTTACATTTGATCATGTTTTTTTCTAAAATGATTTGGTAATTGTTACAGACAGAAATAAAGAAAATCGGTAGCATTTGTACAAAAGCCCAAAATGCGAGGTGCGGAGTCTCCTAGAGACCATCACTTTCCACCAGAACATATGAGCCCAATGGCAGATATTACCTAGGAATCTATCTTGTTTTAGCAAATGCCTAGTGATGTTACAGATATATTGGCCATCCCAGATCAAGAACAAGAAAACCGGATACATTTGACTGCAAAGACTATGAGTCTCTGGGGAGAGGATGTAGCCTTATGGCTAGAGCTGCTCAACCTTGTAGCTGGGGAACCGGGTTTGAGCCTCGGCGTCGGCTCAGCATCCTGTGATTCTGGGCAAATCACTTAATCTCCCCGCGCCTACCAAATAATAAATGTGTCCTTGTCTAACGTAACTGGTGCTCATGTAAAGTGCTCCAATACCTTCAGGTCAAGTTCGCGCTATATTAATCTGGGGTGTTGGACTTGGCCCTTTTTGGCTAAAGTTCCCTAAACTTTTTGCCTTCCCCCTAGACCTTTTTTCTGACATGGTGTTGCCAACTTAGATGCTTTGGGCACTTTGCCACTGCTGATCAGTGTCAAAGTGCAAGTGCCCCCTGTATAAAGAGTAATGGTAATTGGTTGTCCATAATTGGTATATTTGTCTTACTAGTAAAGTCCCTAGTAAAGTGCACTATGTGTGCCAGGACTGGTAATACAAATGCTACTAGTGGGCCTGCAGCACTAATTGTGCCACCCACACCAGTAGCCTTAAAGAGAGATCTCAGGCCTGCCACTGCAGTGCCTGCGGCAGTTTGTTAAACTGCCTTGTTGTCCTGACAAGTGCACCCACTTGCCAGGCCTTACCCTTCCCTTTTTATGCACATCAGACACCCCTATGGTAGGCCCAAGGTACCCCCCTGGGCAGGGTGCAGTGTATGTGAAAGGTAGGACATGTACTAAGCTGTGTACCATGTCCTGACAGTGAAATACTCTCCATTTCGTTTTTCTCTGTTGCAAGGCCATCTTGCCCATAGGACAGAATGGGGGAGGCTGTGTAATATGTTTCCAGCCTATCTTCCCATAGGCTTAAGATGGAGAGGTGACGTTTAGTGTGCCTGAATTCACAATTTAATAACACATCTTTTTCTGAAGGTGGTTTTTGCATTGTGTGTTTAGAAACCACACTTTTAGAAGTGGCTGTTTTTTTGTTCTAACAATTCTGTGTGTCTCTGCCTGGTTGTGGATTGACTGTCTGGATTTGAATGTGATAGGATCTGGGAAATGTCCTGACACAGGGGAGGAGGTGAGACAGCAACAGGCTGACCTGCATCTGGAGTGTAGGGGGGAGGAGTAGCCGCTGGAGGTGAAGAGGCCTGGGCTGCCGCCATAAAACAATGGCTCCATCTCCTGCTGAGTGATTGAAGACCCAGACCCCCACTTTCAAAGGAAAAAGGTGTCACTGGCAGGGAGACACCCAGAACTGGTTTAGACAGGGGTCAGTGCCCCCCTGAACACAAAGACTTCATTGACATTTAGGGGTATAACTATGAGAGCTGAAACCCCTGAACGTTGGACTGATCAAGTCTGAAAAGGATTGAAACTACTTCGTGGTCAGGAGGAACCTCTGCCAGAGGCTAAGGGACTTTGCTGTGTGCTGTGTCCCCCTGCTTGAGAGGACTTTGCTGTGTGCTGTGTACTGAAGTAACTTGTCCCCAAGGGCCCGAGGAGAGCTGGCTCCCTGTTGTGGAAACTCAGGAACATAAATGTTTCCAGGTGGGTCTCAGCGACGCTGTGTGTGTGTGCTTTTTGCAGCCTGAGACCTGGTAAGAACTGCCCCGTGATCGTGTGCACCCTGAGTCCAAGGGAGTCTCCGCGACGCTGTGTGCGTGTGGTTCGTGCAGCCTGAGACCTTCGTGAGGATTGCCCTGTGATCGTGTACACCCGGAGTCCAAGTGAGTCTCAGCGACGCTGTGTGCGTGTGCTTCGTGCAGCCTGAGACCTTCGTGAGGATTGCCCTGTGATCATGTGCACCTGGAGTCCAAGTGAGTCTCAGCGACGCTATGTGCGTGTGCTTCGTGCAGCCTGAGACCTTCGTGAGGATTGCCCTGTGATCGTGTACACCCGGAGCTCAAGTGAGTCTCAGCGACGCTGTGTGCGTGTGCCCTGTTGCAGCCTGATACCTTCGTGAGAATTGCCCTGTGACTGTGTGTCCCGGAGCAGTCTTGTTCTCTGCGTTGATCGAGCAGCGTGACCAGAGCTGCTGCGATCGTCATTGCCATCGGCCCGGACCGGCATCCCCAGAGGAGCTGTGCCACCAGCCCGAGCCTGCCTTTGACAAGGAGGGACCTCGAACCATCCCCGTCGGGGGGGGCCCGAGTTCCACTGCCCAAAGATCAACGAAGTCGCACCGGAGGCCCAAGTCGCGAGGAGAGGAGAGTGAGATCGCACCCCCCCCAGGTAACACTCAGCGAGCGTGCGTGTGTCGCCGCCTGGGGCGGGGTGCGGGCTCTGAGAGAAACGCTCTCGGCCTTTCCCATCTTTGCAGCGCGAGCCTCCGCTCAAGTCCGTATCACAGCCCGTACTTGCCGAGGAGTGGCTGTACCGGGGCCGGAGTGTGGAGATGCACTTTGTTTTCCATCATAACAGTGTTAGGGGCATGTTTTGGCAGTAGCTGACCACGAGTCAGTAAGAGTGGCATAGAGACCGACCAGAGCACCGCGATCGGTGCTGAAGTATCTTATTTTTGCATTACGAACTGCCTGATTGTTGCATTACGAAGTGCCCTATTTTTGCATTACGAACTGCCTGATTGTTGCGTTACGAAGTGCCCTATTTTTGCATTACGAAGTGCCTGATTGTTGCATTACGAAGTGCCTTATTTTTGCATTACGAACTGCCTGATTGTTGCATTATGAATTGCCTGATTCTTGCATTACGAACTGCATAGCATTGCATTAGGACTGCTTTAGATCATTGAGAATTGCTCATTAATACTGCAAGAACCTACCAGTGCTTGCTGGCCTAATAACCGGCAAGGTGAAATATTACAAATACGCATATGTTGGATTTTTATCGTGTGGTCTCATCGTATATCTTTTTTCTTATAAACATATAATTGTTTTTTATGAAACTCGTGTGAAGTCCATTTGTGGTGTTACCACTGTGTCACTGAGAGCGTGGTTGCAAATACTTTACACATTTTCCTTGGAGATAAGCCTGGCTGCTCATGCCAAGCTACCGAGGGGGTGAGCAAGGGCTATCTGAGAAGGTGTCCTTCCTTTCCCTGACTTAGAAGCAAGGGTCCCTATTTGGCCTAAGGTACCTACTTCAGCCAACTAGAGTTCCCCAGTTCTAACATTGGTGGTCAGCGGTTGGGGATTTGAACGTGTATTTGCAAATTCACTCACAGTGATTGGTGTACATCACTAGTTTAGCGCAGACCACGACGCAACCACATATTGTGTTTTGATTTTTGGTTCTATTTTTGAGCGACCTTTAAGCCACACATCATATCTCAGATGAGTCAAGTAGCAAATGAGGTTGCAGAATTGGAGTTCGACATTAAGGCATTGCTTACCTACAAAGTTGATCAATTGAGGCAATTCTGCAGAGCTTTGGGATGTCCCATGAAAAGTAGTGCCAAGAAGGAGGAGCTGCAAACGGCCTTAAGGGCCTGGTGGGAAGTCAAAGAGGCTCAGGAGACAGGTGATGTTGAGGTGGATGAGGATGACCCAGGGAATGGATTTGGTCCACAGGATTTACCGGTGGAAGGACCAGCCTCACGGGCTGGTAGTAACCAATCAGGGAGGAGTTTTTCCCCAGAGGAGCTGGAGGAAAACCAAAGGGTCAGAGAGCATGAGTTGGAGGTTTTAAAACTTAAGGCTCAAGCAGAAGAGAAAAAGCTGCTCATTGAAAGTGAAAAGCGAGCAGAGGAGAGCAGGAACGCTCTCGCCTTGGAAGAGAAGAAGATTCTATTAGCTCATGAGTTAAGCATGAGGGAACTGGACATTAAGACTAAACAGGCTGAGTCCAGTTTGAATGGTGGCAGCGCACAGTCAGTGCCGAGTGTGGATGAGTACACACGTGCGCTGGATGATTGGGTGATGGTTAGCATGGCGAATGATTACAAAGGATTGCTCAATTTGGGCTCCAGAGAGCCTAGGCGCAGTAATTATTTTCCAGGGTTGCGCCAACACTTGTTAGACTGCGAGCTCTTTGATTCACGGGAGCTTGCACAAGAGCCCGACCCCTGGTCATGGGTCCAAGGGTCTGAGGAGGCATTAGGGAGGGAAGAGAAGCAAAGTAGAGCAGTTAGGTCCCAGAGTAGTGGGGGGGCATGCGGGCTAGCACCCTGTCTCAAAGGAGAGGGAGGTAGTGTGAGCCGCGTCCCCGGGGGTCCACAATCCCACCCCAGAGACTGGAGGGTTCCTTAGAGGAGCACCAGGTTGGAGGCCTAGTGCCTACTTGCCAGCTGTGTGAGGCAGAACACGTAGCATCAGGAGAACATGGGGCGTCTGTCACCAGAGCTCCCACGGTTCAGAAGTTTGTGGGTACCATGCCTGAATGGCAGGCCCAGAAACCTAAATGGACGGTTAAGGGGGGGAGGTGTTCCCCTGTGGGAAAACCCGTGGGTCAGGGCCCAGCCAGGAGGGTTAGGTCCCCTAGAAGTGACCAGGGTAACCCCACCTCTAACCTGGAGGGCCGGATAACTGGAGACAGCATCCTGGCCGATGGGTCTTCCAGGGGTACCGCTCTAGGTGGGAGTTGGCAAGGGACCAGCACCCCTAGAGGGCCCCCGACTGCCAGGAAGTACCCATGGAGCAGCATAGTTGGCCCAGGGAGTAGTGACCAAGAGAACCCCCTGGGGTCAGGAAGGCATAGAACAGGAGGGTGTCCCTGCAGTAGCGGGCCTGCGTTCGTGTTCTATCGCCCCAAGCAGGGAAGTCCATCAAGGTAGTTGATTGGTCTACCCTGGCTTTAGGCTGGGAGGGGGTTGTGTTGGACTTGGCCCTTTTTTTTCTAATGTTCCCTAAACTTTTTGCCTTCCCCCTAGACCTTTGTCTGACATGGTGTTACCAACTTAGATGCTTTGGGCACTTTGCCACTGCTGATCAGTGTCAAAGTACAAGTGCTCCCTGTATAAAGAGTAATGGTAATTGGCTGTCCATAATTGGTATATTTGTCTTACTAGTAAAGTCCCTAGTAAAGTGCACTATGTGTGCCAGGACTGGTAATACAAATGCTACTAGTGGGCCTGCAGCACTAATTGTGCCACCCACACCAGTAGCCTTAAAGAGAGATCTCAGGCCTATCACTGCAGTGCCTGTGCGCAGTTTGTTAAACTGCCTTGTTGTCCTGACAAGTGCACCCACTTGCCAGGCCTTACCCTTCCCTTTTTATGCACATCAGACACCCCTATGGTAGGCCCAAGGTACCCCCCTGGGCAGGGTGCAGTATATGTGAAAGGTAGGACATGTACTGAGGTGTGTACCATGTCCTGACAGTGAAATACTCTCCATTTCGTTTTTCACTGTTTCAAGGCCATCTTGCCCATAGGACAGAATGGGGGAGGCTGTGTAATATGTTTCCAGCCTATCTTCCCATAGGCTTAAGATGGAGAGGTGACGTTTGGTATGCCTGAATTCACAATTTAATAACACATCTTTTTCTGAAGGTGGTTTTTGCATTGTGTGTTTAGAAACCACACTTTTAGAAGTGGCTGGTTTTTTCTTCTAACAATTCTGTGTGTCTCTGCCTGGTTGTGGATTGACTGTCTGGATTTGAATGTGATAGGATCTGGGAAATGTCCTGACCCAGGGGAGGAGGTGAGACAGCAACAGGCTGACCTGCATCTGGAGTGTAGGGGGGAGGAGTAGCCCCTGGAGGTGAAGAGGCCTGGGCTGCCACCATAAAACAATGGCTCCATCTCCTGCTGAGTGATTGAAGACCCAGACCCCCACTATCAAAGGAAAAAGGTGTCACTGGCAGGAGACACCCAGAACTGGTTTAGACAGGGATCAGTGCCCCCCTGAACACAAAGACTTTAAAGACATTTAGGGGTATAACTATGAGAGCAGAAACCCCTGAACGTTGGACTGATCAAGACTGAAAAGGATTGAAACTACTCCGTGGTCAAGAGGAACCTCTGCCAAGTAAGAAACAGCTGAAGAGACTGAAGGAAAGGACTGACCCTTGCTGTGTGTTCTGGGGCTGGCCTGCAGTTTGCTGATTTAACCAAGGAGAGGCTAAGGGACTTTGCTGTGTGCTGTGTCCCCCTGCTTGAGAGGACTTTGCTGTGTGCTGTGTACTGAAGTAACTTGTCCCCAAGGGCCCGAGGAGAGCTGGCTCCCTGTTGTGGAAACTCAGGAACATAAAAGTTTCCAGGTGGGTCTCAGCGACGCTGTGTGCGTGTGCTTTTTGCAGCCTGAGATCTGGGTAAGAGCTGCCCCGTGATCGTGTGCACCCGGAGTCCAAGGGAGTCTCAGCGACGCTGTGTACGTGTGCTTCGTGCAGCCTGAGACCTTCATGAGGATTGCCCTGTGATCGTGTGCACCCGGAGTCGAAGTGAGTCTCAGCGGCGCTGTGTGCGTGTGCTTCGTGCAGCCTGAGACCTTCGTGAGGATTGCCCTGTGATCGTGTGCACCCGGAATCCAAGGGAGTCTCAGCGACGCTGTGTGCGTGTGCTTCATGCAGCCTGAGACCTTCGTGAGGATTACCCTGTGATCGTGTGCACCCGGAGCTCAAGTGAGTCTCAGCGACGCTGTGTGCGTGTGCGATGTTGCAGCCTGAGACCTTTGTGAGAATTGCCTCGTGACTGTGTGTCCCGGAGCAGTCTTGTTCTCTGCGTCGATCGAGCAACGTGACCAGAGCTGCTGCGATCGTCATTGCCATCGGCCCGGACCGGCATCCCCAGAGGAGCTGTGCCGCCGGCCCGAGCCTGCCTTTGCCAAGGAGGGACCTCGAACCATCCCCGTCGGGGGGGCCCGAGTTCCACTGCCCAAAGAACAACAAAGTCGCACCGGAGGCCCAAGTCGCGAGGAGAGGAGAGTGAGATCGCACCCCCCAGGTAACGCTCAGCGAGCGTGCATGTGTCGCCGCCTGGGGCGGGGTTCGGGCTCCGAGAGAAACGCTCTCGGCCTTTCCCATCTTTGCAGCGCGAGCCTCCGCTCAAGTCCGTATTGCGGCCCGTACTTGCCGAGGAGTGGCAGTACCTGGGCCGGAGTGTGGAGATGCACTTTGTTTTCCATCATAACAGTGTTGGGGGCATGTTTTGGCAGTAGCTGACCGCAAGTCAGTAAGAGTGGCATAGAGACCGACCAGAGCACCGCGATCGGTGCTGAAGTATCTTATTTTTGCATTACGAACTGCCTGATTGTTGCATTACGAAGTGCCCTATTTTTGCATTACGAACTGCCTGATTGTTTCATTACGAAGTGCCCTATTTTTGCATTACGAACTGCCTGATTGTTGCATTACGAAGTGCCTTATTTTTTGCACTACGAACTGCCTGATTGTTGCATTACGAATTGCATTATTTTCGCATTACGAACTGCCTGATTGCTGCATTACGAATTGCCTGATTCTTGCATTACGAACTGCATAGCATTGCATCAGGACTGCATTAGATCATTGGGAATTGGTCATTAATACTGCAAGAACCTACCAGTGCTTGCTGGCCTAATAACCGGCAAGGTGAAATATTACAAATACGCATATGTTGGATTTTTATCGTGTGGTCTCATCGTATATCTTTTTTTCTTATAAACATATAATTGTTTTTTATGAAACTCATCTGGAGTCCATTTGTGGTGTTATCACTGTGTCACTGAGAGCATGGTTGCAAATAGCGTGGTTGCAAATACTTTACACATTTGCCTTGGAGATAAGCCTGGCTGCTCGTGCCAAGCTACCGAGGGGGTGAGCAGGGGCCATCTGAGAAGGTGTCCTTCCTTTCCCTGACTTAGAAGCAAGGGTCCCTATTTGGCCTAAGGTACCTACCTCAGCCAACTAGAGACCCTCAGTTCTAACATGGGGAAAAAAAATTAAAATGAGAAACAGGCGTGCTATTGATAATTACCTTCCCAAAGTAAATTCATATCTACTGGCCCACAGCACAAGAACAAAACTGAGGGCAACGTGGGTTGTATGGACTTCCCATTATCCCTCGTCTTACAGTTGAATGCAGGTATTGAAATTGTACTTGTTCAAATAAATAGAAGCTACGCTTACATATGAACACAAATTGCACTTATCAGAGGCAATGATGCAAAGACCACATCATATTCAGCCCTCTAGGCCCATATTTATGGGAAAGTAATGCAAGGCAAGAAGTCACCTTGCTGTGCTGCACTGCTTTACAGGGAAAGGGCAGGAATGCACAGTATTTAAAAGAATATACTGCATTCCTGTCTTTGTCACTGCACTGGCGCAGTTTTGGCTGCCTAGCGCCAATGCAGGCACACTTGAACGATGGTGCAAGTGTGCCTGTGTTTCATGAAGGATTGTTTTTGTGCCGAAAGGGGCACCTTCCTGCACAAAACCAATCCTGAGAAGTATATTCCTCTTTCCATGTTTACTGCAGAATGCAGCACACATAGAAAGAGGAAGTAACGAGGAGAAATAAAGATATTTCTCCTCATTACGACTCCCCTGGGAAAGCATATCTTTTAGCGCATTACCAGGTCTACCATTGTTGGTAAATCCGGGAATACATAAAAAACAATGGGAGTTGGATAGAAGCACCCATGCAACGCCTATGGGCAGAGAAACGCAACGCAGCGATTTGCTCTGCGCTATGTTACTCCAGTTTTATGCAGCATCGCCGGGCCATGCAAAGTGGGCTTATGGGGCTTCGTAAATCTCATTTTTGAATTGCGTCGTGCATGCACCCCTTGGCATGGTGCAAGTGCAATGCAACTGGCCTCATAAATATGTTCCCTAGTACCTCCACTGACACACAAGGAGGAGTGAATTCAAATTGCTGCATGTCATCCACAGAACAAAATCATAATTGATTTGAAACACTGAGGGGCATATGTGCACGCCTCTATCACCACGGGAACGTCACTTTATGTGACGTTCTCGTGGCGATAGGGGCCTTGCCTTATGTACAAGGCAGCGTTAAGCCACTTAACGGGGCTTAATGCTGCCTTGTACATAAGGCACCCTTTCACGCTATGTTTAGCGTGAAAGGGGCGTGCAGTGGGTGATGTGGTGGGTGTTCAACCGCAACAACCATTGCATTTGACGCTGCCCCCTATGTACAAGGGTGGCGTACATAGGAGGCAGTGCCAAAATTAAGACCAGGAAAACGCTGGTCTTAGGGTGGCGAAACGAGGAGAAATGCATTATTTCTCAACGTTTTTGCTTTTTCCATGTGTGCTGCCTTGAGCAGCACACATGGAAAAAGCAAAATACCATGGTTTGTTTATGTACAGGAAGGTCTCCCTTCCTGTACATATACAAATCTTTTTAAAAAAATGCCATTTTGTATTTCATGTGTGCTGCATGAAGCAGCACACATGAAAGTTACAAAATGGCATTTTAGGATTGTTTATGTGCAGGAAGGGACACCTTCCTACACATAACCAATCCTCCCCTGCACACAGACACCCTTGCACTATGGTGCAAGGGTGCCTGCGTTGGCGCTAAGTTTCTAAACTTAGCGCCATCGCAGAGGAAACGCAAGGCTGCACCACATTCTTGTAAATATGGTGCAGCCTTGCGTTTCCGAAGTGGTGGAGCGTGTCGTTAAGCCCAAGAGGCTAACGACACGCTCCGCCACTTCGTCGTACATATGGCCCTAAGTTCCAGAGATTAGGCAGATCCTAAAATAGTCCAATGCAAAAAAATAATAGAATAACATTATGGTTGTAGGTCCCAGAGGTATGCTGCACACTGAACCCAACCATATGAGTACTAAAATACCCTTTACAATTCAGGAACGTCCATATGAACTATTCATTCTGCAGTAATTAATAGTTTCAAAGGGCCAAATGCTAATAGGCAGTTTTGTGTTTTGTATGGACTATCCTAGTGAACTATTATTGTATCTACTATCTTGTACACCTTTGGGTCAGTTTCTCGGATGCATCTAAAATTAAGTACCACTATACATATTAGTGTGACGTTTAGCCCTTAGAAATCACAAGCAAATACGAAGTTAATATATATATTCTGTAATGAGATAGATGGACTTAAGAGACAAAGGAATGACTGCAAGAACGGACAATGAGCTGGTTTGTGAAAAAAGGAACTCCTGGAATTATTAGTGAAGTGTATGCATTAGATATTCAGTGAGGGATTTGGAAATAAATCCCCAACCCAAGCCCTTGTTTCCTAGGCAGCACAATAGGTGACATATACACAAGAGCATGCCTGGTGACAGCCATGATACTTATGCACGCTAAGGACAGGGAAAAATAACCCTTGCATAACAGCCTTGCTTAGAAAAATGTTAAGACGAACTCTGAGAAGAAATAAGCATCTTTTGTACAAGAGGTACATTTCAACCCAATTAGCAACTTAACAGAGAATAACTGCAACAGGCACCGGTAATTATTTATTTAAGGAACGCGGGGGCATATTATCAACAAACTGCGATAAATATCGCAGAGCGCGCTTAGCGCGTTTTATTCTATCGCTGGCTATCGCTGGATTTCCTCGCTGAGTTAGCGCGTTATTATCAACACTTATCTCAAAGGCGATAGGAAATCCAGCGATAGCAGCAAAAAGGGGGAATAGCGCGGGAAATGCTACGATATATTTTGGGCGATAATGGAAACCTTGCTAATACGCCCCTGTGGTCTCAGCCTTGCAATCCACCTCCCATTACTAAGATGGCTAAGTCAACTTTAAAGCAGGAGTTAAATTCCTGCGATAAAGGGGGCTTAGCGCGATTATTATCATCGCTTTGCGGGTCTACTGCCGGCGTGATAATATCGCGAAGCCGTGTTAGCGGGTTCTCCCATGCTGTTTTACCCAGGAACGCCTACTTTGCATCTCATTAGTGATGCGAAGCGAGGCGATACCAAAATGGCTGCTAACATGCGCTAATGCATGTTAGCGCCGCCTTGTTCATAGGGCGATGAAATTATCGCCGCTTTAGTGGCAAAAAGTGCCACTAAAGCGGCGATAATGCCCTTGGTAATATGCCCCATGGTGTTCTAAATCATCACAAGAATTCAGAATTATACGAATATTCATTCGATGTATAATCAGACAAGATGTAGGAATCGACAATAAGAATGTAGTATAACACAATCTGACAGAAAAATACTTTTCATAGGTTGACCAACACATATTACATTCTAAAATTCGAAGGTCAATGCACAACGCTTTTCAGTACCTATATGTAATTTAGGTATGTTACAAAGTCATAAGCTTCGCATGCAAAACATCCTGGTAATTTACAAGAGATTTTGAACGCAGAAGTGCCATTTAACTGGCTGCACTTTCACCACCCACAGGCCTGCAATTACCAAAATCTTAAAGGGAGAAAAAAAAGAAACCAAGCCTTCTCTTTTCCCATGCCTTCCCCCTGGAATGTAAAAACACAAACAGAATTCCCTTTTCCTTTTATTCTAAAAAAAAGAAGAACATCTAGATCCTATTCATTTCATTAGTCAAGGCCATACACAGAAATCACATAAACCAAAGCAATTTTTTCCAGGTTGCTAAATATTACAGTCATGTGCAAAAAAACATCTATAATGAAAATTCAAACATAAAAATGAATATTCGAAGGAATGTATTTTCAATTATCTTTTATTCAAATAGTTGTATAGTTTATGTTATCAAATGTTTATGCAAAATAAATAAAACCATTTATATTTAAAAACATACATTCATCATTTTTAAAAAATACAATGTGTACAATGAAAAGAACAACTGTCGACGCGGCGTTTCGGTGTAAAGGTGGATCATCACCTTCTTCAGGACAATAATTCAATGTTTAAAATCTGTCAGGTTAGATGTCAACTCATATTTATCTTCAAGGAGGTGTTGAGTCAATTTTTCATCAGGTTCTCGCTCAGGTAATGAGGCGAAATTATACACTATATGAGTGTTTTGAACAGGGCTTTCTCATTACTTAGTCTCTCGCTTGTTTCTGTCCATATACTCAGGGATTCATCAATTACCCTTCCATAGGACTATTCACCAATGATTTTTATATCATAAGATCCCTCTTGGTTTCGGGTATTTACCTTTAAGGCAAAACCTTGTAGATTGAATCCAACACCTCTTTTTCTTTAGGGTTACTGGTTCCAGTTAATACAATTGTGGTCCAGAAGTATTTCGGTTTTGTAGCTGGAAAACAAGCATCCGTCTTGCTGGTCTGCCAATTCGAGTCGAATTGGCAGACCAGCAAGACGGATGCTTGTTTTCCAGCTACAAATCCGAAATACTTCTGGACCACAATTGTATTAACTGGAACCAGTAACCCTAAAGAAAAAGAGGTGTTGGATTCAATCAATCAATCAAATAACTTTATTCGCATTTGGAAAATGCATAAAAGTACAAATAATTATCATAATACAAATTGATCTGGAGATATTTTAAAACATTTAAAAACTTTCATTTTGTATATTTGCCTATTAGAAATAGCATAGTTTAAGTGCATCCGCATTTCTAAGACTAGCTGCTATATATCATAAGAGGAATATTTACACTAATCAAAGTGTGATTATATCACCATCACGTAAACAATTCATTTTTCTTTTACAGATTCAATTTAACATGTTAGCTAACTAGCAGCAATTTAATTAAAAACAGTACTAACAATTGATGATGATTGGTAAAAATAATCACATAAAACAACACCCCTATTTGAGGATCTTCTCCTAGTCCGAAAAGCGGAATATAAAACGTTTGCTAATGTAAAACAAATATAGGGTGTTTCCAAAGAGTAAATAACTAAAAGAGCTAGGGAATAAGAGTGTATGCTCAATTTACTTTACAGGGGGTGGGGGATCCTATAAGCATTTACATATAGATACAACCCAAATTTTTTTAAAACAACCCAATATTTCATGATATCTAAAAACATACTAACAAATCATGTCTCAATATCATTAGCCACTCTTGTAGATCTAGATTTAAGGGCCATTCTTAAAAAGTTTACCACACAGGACAAGGTTAAAACATCTGCGGAAAGTTTTAAAAAGAGCAATGCCACGCGTGCCTGTCTAATACCAGTAATCTGTAATAAAGACTTCAAGAACCTTTTTCTAGGGAGGTCATAAAATGAACAATTAAAAAGGAAGTGGAGGGTATCCTGCGGAGACACATTGTCGCAGCCGCAGGGCCCTCTCTCCCCAGGCTTTACTATAAAGCCTGCTGGAACCGCTAAAATATGGTGAATAAAATTAAATCTAAAACGTGTGATTAAAAATCTATCGTGGGCATTTGTCATAATAGTTAAATATGGTTCTATTTTCAAGGAGGTTTTAATTAAAACGTGTTCTCTTACTGTGGGTTTAACCAACTCGTTACTCTCACGTTGCGCCATACTAAACTTGAAAAACAACTCTTTGACAGCTGCCTTGTCCTTCTGTCTTATTATATCTGGGTCATCGAACAGTGCCTGCCGTCCCATTTTCTGTAGGCAATCCCGCACATATTTTAACCATGGGATCTTCATTACGTTAGCCAGGGACAGGCAATCCTGGACAACAAGCCTTGTCAGGCCTATCTCTTCATTTAACCAGACCTTTAACCAGTGAATTATGGGTCTAACAGCCACTAAATCTGAGATGTAACTAGCTCCCAGTTCTTCATGTGCAATAAATGCTGGGGTGCTATGGGGAACCCTTAATAGGCGCCTCATATATTTGTTTTCTTCCGTTTGTAGGCTATTGATTTTCACAAAGCCCCAAACCTCACTACCATACAACACCTTGGCACAGCAGATTGAGTTGTACAATTTCAAAATCATGTCCGGGGTCCACAGCCCAAGCCTGCTTGCAAAGTTCGCAATTGAACCTGTGGATCTAATTAAAGACAGAGATTTCTCTTCTAGTAACTGTTTAAAGTTAAGCTTCCCATCAAATAATATGCCTAAATAAGCAAAAACTGGGACTTTACCTAAGACATGCGAGCCAATGGTGTATTTAAATGATTTGGCTGGCTTTTTCCCCATCTCCATTACATATGATTTGGTGAGATTGGGGGCCATCTCGAGTTTTTCCATAAACTCTACAAAACCATTAATTAAAAGTTGTAGACCATGAGGGGTGCGTGCCAATAACACAGCGTCGTCTGCATATAATAAAACCGGCACAGTTCTTTCTCCTATTCGTGGTACATCTGCCCTAATATCCCGCAGTGCCGCATCCAGGCCATTAATGTATAAAGTAAATAAGAAGGGAGCCAGAATGCAACCCTGTCTGACACCGCTTGAACATCCAAACCGATCCGTTACTTTTCCCTCCTGGGTATACCTTACTGCAGCCGTGGTGTGATTATGCAGTGATTGGAGTATATTTATTAGTTCTAAATCCACCCCTGGTTAGCCATTACTAGCCACAACTTGTTCCGGTTCACGCGGTCAAAAGCCGCCGATAAATCCATAAAAGCCAAATAAAAAACCTCCCCTTTTAACAGCGTATATTTAGCAGAAATAAGATAAAGATTAAGACACTGGTCCACAGTTGATTTCCCTGGGCGGAATCCGTATTGAACATCAGTGATTATATTAGCAGACTCCGCCCACTCCATTAGTCTATTTAAAATTACCCGCCCCAAGACCTTGGCTGATACATCTATCAAAGATATTGGTCGGTAACAGTGCGGGCTATCCCGATTACCCTTCTTAAAGATCGGTACTATAATTGCCGAAGACCAAGATGTGGGCATTGAAACACTTATTGCCGCATTTAAGACCCTTGTTAATAAAGGTGCCCAGACCTGTACATTCGATCTGAAAAGGTCGGGTGGAATCCCATCTGGGCCTGGGGCCTTATTTCGCATCAGCCCTTCGATACCAACAGTGACTTCCTCCAACGAAAAAATGACAGAGGTAGCCCTTGTGGGTATAGTTGACAACCATGCTTCTGCCTGGCCAGACGAGTGGTTATATAGGCCCTGAAAATATTCCTGCCATTGTTCCGGGAGTATATTACCACTTAGCCCTGGTTTATTTGGGTCCGCAAAACAGGGACTATTTATAACCCTCCAAAACCGTTCTGAGTCTTTCTGCTCTGCGGCTTCAAGGAGTTCCTCCCACGCTATCCGCTGCAATTGACCTCTACGTTGTTTTAACGCTGACTTATAACTTGCGCGACACGCCAACACCCTCTCTCTATCCCTAGGGGACTGCTTGAGAGCATCCTTCAAGTTCCTAAGGGTAAGAGAACAATGGTGGCTAAACCATCTTGGGGAATCCCCCTATGCCTACGTGGGTGTGTCTTCAGCAATTTAGTGACAAGGACAGCGATATTTGTGAAAGCCTTGATCAAGTCGGCCCCTTCCACCTCTGGGTCCAAGCAATTCATGATGTCTTTAGCTCCTTGACCAAATAGAGCCGCATTGAACCCTGCCTCATTTATCTGGACCCATCTTAATCGCCTGCCTTGATCGATCGTGGATAATAATTGATCCTCTGTCTGTCTGACCACACTCTGACTGTATACATCAACTATTAAAATTACTGGGTTATGATCGCTAAATACACTGTGTAAAATATTAAATTTCCTAACAGATCTTTTCATTGCCTGTGAAATCAAAATATAATCAATAACTGAATGACACCCTCTTCCCTTAAAAGTGGGGTCCAACAGGGAGCCTTCCACAATATCGGCCATATCCAACGTGTGTGATAACCCGTGTGTGTGTAAAAGGCACGTCAGCTCCCTCCCCAACCGGGTGTGTTCCATGTGCATACCCTTACTTAATGCACATGACGACCACACACCATGAGCCACCCTTAAATCCGGGCATGGATGACAATTAAAATCGCCTGCTACTATCATGTGCGTTGCGCCATGCCCACTCCTGGTGAGACGGTCCAGCCAACCATCTAATTCATGTATACTATTTAGGCCCTGTGGTGTGCATTGTATGGCATTATAAAAATTCAAAATAGTTACCCTACATCCCTTAGCTATGAGTCTAACCCCTTGTACATTATGTGAATCACAAGCCAAATCCTTCCACCTTCCCTGAATGTTCAAATCCACAAACACAGTCAATCCCCCTTTGCTCTTCCGACTCGGGGTTTAATTGCTGGACAAAAGAAGGTTTTGTATCCCTCTATAAAACACGTATTCTCCGTCGCCCAGGTTTCTTGGAGACAAATTATGTTAAAGTCCCTTACCAAGGCAAGCCAATGCATATCCTCAAGTTTATTTGCTATACCAGCTATATTCCAGGATATGATTTTTAAAGAGCCATCAATCTTACTCCCATCAGAGTAATGCACCCCACTATCTACCCCAGGGTGAGCTATGCTGCCCTCTCCAATCTCCCTACTCTCCTCACTGGAGGTTGATTCCCTACACTCCAATGACGGGACTGCCTCCACCTCACCAGCCCACACAGACTTCCCTTTCTGGACGACCACTAACCCCGACGAGACAAAGGTCCCCCCACCCCTACATTCAGGTAGTCAATCAATTTCATTCAGATCACCCAGGGGGCAAAAACATTATTTAGATGAACCGGTCTGTCCCTAATCCTCCTGATGTTAAATTGATCCTGGTTCTCCCCAACCTGATTGACCATACCTCTTGTACCTGGTCTGCCTGGTCTATAAAAAAGCCCAGAGTCAAGGGTTTTATACTAGTCTCCATATTAAAAAAATTAACTGCCTGAGAAAAGATTGACTGAACCAACCACGGATATCTAAAGGTGACAATCACACAGTCTCCAGAAAAACATTTCCTCATACTACCTATCCAGTTCACCCTTCTTGCCATTAAAATATACTGAAGATCACGTGTGTTAAATTTCACAAATTTGGATAACCAATGGGCTACCTTATTAATTAATTGTGGGGTAGACTCCTCATTCGTGTTTATTTGGGCGGGTACACCTGCAAGAACAACTACGTATGGACAACAGTCTGGTGGGAGATTTATTGTTGGCAGGTCATCACTCTGATTCTGGGCACCTCTATTCGAGGTATGTTGACTTGACAACAATCTGTTATCACTAGTATCCCTCGAACAGGCCGCTTCCCTATCCACACCACCCTCGAGTGCCCTACTACCCTTTCCAGTCATGTCCCTGCTGCTTCCATCCCACGTATTAGAAACTACTATGTTACCATGACTATTGGGTATCTGACTCCCCCGCCTTGAGCATAGTGATCACTTACAGGTTCTCCTAGGAGCACAACACGTGCCTCTGCCTCTGCCTCTATCGGCGTGATGATCCCTGGTACCGGATTACCCCTTCCCCCTTCTGCCTGCATACCTCGTTGATGTTCCGCTTGTAATGGCCGGGATATCTGTGTTGGGATTTCTCGGCCACACATGCACCCTTTTTCCTGTGTTAGTTTAATGTGACTGCTACACACTTTCTCCAGCCCTAACAGTTTCTCCTCTAGGCTAATTAACTTGCTAAGTATGGGCTCAAGTAGAACAGAGAACAGGGACTCAATTCTTTTCCAGGGATCATTATCACAGTCCCCCAAGGATGATATCAGGCAGTTCAATTGGGTTGGAGCTACTCCCTGACATACAGAGGGGCCCTGTGAAGCATTATTAATATCATGTGAGCTTGACTTGGATTGTGTCTTCTTGGGCCTAGGCTTCTGTTTAGATTTTTGTTTTGATAGGGCACCACCCCTGTGATGTTTCATCGCGGGTTCTGGGCTAGTTATTGAAATATCTATTGGCCCTGCCCTTTGACCCCCTTAGATCTGGTAATTCTGGTGCCGCCCTCATCATCACTTCCATCTACTACACTTTGGATATCGGCCACAATCAACGGTACCGGGACCGGGACCTGGGCAAAATACAGATCCCCATCACCCAAAGTCCCTAGGTCGGGAACTCCAATCCGAGCACCCAAACCTTTGCTCCCCTATCTAACACACCCCCGTCAACACACAATAAGCTCCTCTCTCCGCCTCCCCCTCTGAAGTATTACACACATTTGCAGGTGATTGCGGGGCAGGTGCCGGGGAAATCGCAACACTAATCCCCCTAGCGAGGATCGTTTGCAGGCAGTCACCGAGCCCAAAGAACGTCTCCTCTCGGTGAGCTGTATTTCATGAGTCAGTAATGATTCTGCCCGTGTTAAAAGGCGTCCAGAGTCCCCGTTAAGCCCCCCCCCTTTTTCGGCATACGCTTAGCCATACCCCCTGGATATCAACAGTACCTCCAAAAACAGTATCCCAGGGGTGTAGTGTCTAGGGGGGTGGCCCAGCCCGGCCTCCTCCGGTCTCTGACGGGCGCGGACGGGCCCGCCCTTGGCCCGGGCTTCGCCCGGGCGCAGCCCGCGCGCGTCCCGCGCTGCGGGCGGCCCGCTGGGCCTTTAACGCCTCCCGGCGCCTCCTGGCGCGAAAGCGGCGTCACGGCTGGCGCCGCCGCTTATGCTGCTGGGGGTTGTGGTCTCGCGGTGGCCGTTCCCCTCACGGCGGTGAAAACAAGAGAAGCTGTCGTTGGCCGTTCCCTCACGGCTGGAGCAATAAGCAAATGCGCGTCCCGCGCTGCGGGCGGCCCGCTGGGCCTTTAACGCCTCCCGGCGCCTCCTGGCGCGAAAGCGGCGTCACGGCTGGCGCCGCCGCTTATGCTGCTGGGGGTTGTGGTCTCGCGGTGGCCGTTCCCCTCACGGCGGTGAAAACAAGAGAAGCTGTCGTTGGCCGTTCCCCTCACGGCTGGAGCAATAAGCAAATGCGCGGTGTTGGATTCAATCTACAAGGTTTTGCCTTAAAGGTAAATACCCGAAACCAAGAGGGATCTTATGATATAAAAATCATTGGTGAATAGTCCTATGGAAGGGTGATTGATGAATCCCTGAGTATATGGACAGAAACAAGCGAGAGACTAAGTAATGAGAAAGCCCTGTTCAAAACACTCATATAGTGTATAATTTCGCCTCATTACCTGAGCGAGAACCTGATGAAAAATTGACTCAACACCTCCTTGAAGATAAATAGGAGTTGACATCTAACCTGACAGATTTTAAACATTGAATTATTGTCCTGAAGAAGGTGATGATCCACCTTTACACCGAAACGCCTCGTCGACAGTTGTTCTTTTCATTGTACACATTGTATTTTTTTAAATGATGAATGTATGTTTTTAAATATAAATGGTTTTATTTATTTTGCATAAACATTTGATAACATAAACTATACAACTATTTGAATAAAAGATCATTGAAAATACATTCCTTCGAATATTCATTTTTATGTTTGAATTTTCATTATAGATGTTTGTTTGCACATGACTGTAATATTTAGCAACCTGGAAAAAATTGCTTTGGTTTATGTGATTTCTGTGATTTCTGTGTATGGCCTTGAGTAATGAAATGAATAGGATCTAGATGTTCTTCTTTTTTTTAGAATAAAAGGAAAAGGGAATTCTATTTGTGTTTTTACATATATACCCATCGCTTTTCTAAGTACTAGGGTATCTCCCAAAAACCTTTGTGATTCCCCCTGGAATGACCTTCCCTTCAGCTGAGAATTGCCACATCTCCAACATTTCTCAGGAAACAAAAAATCAGGATTCTATTATTCTCAACTGTCTCGCCCCATCTGTCGTTGCACTCACTTCCCCATCACTTCTAAGCTTCCACTACCGACCCCCTGTGAATGATATGTCGCCTGCACTACACAACATGTTTAAGTGTATTTAAACCTATGAATATTTCACATGCGAATCGATGTAAGGTCTGCTCTACTCTGCAAAATCTTTACCGCCCCAGAAGTAAAAAACATGCGGGTAGTTAATCTCTTTCCATTAATTTACCTTTTATTTTCGACTGAACCGATTTACTCTTATTTTTTGGCTCTGGACACCAGAAAGCATATTTATCAATGTTTTGCATCGCTCTTGCACCATGCACCCTGCGTGGTTTGGAAAACCCGGAGTAGCACAAGGCAGTGCATGTTGCTGCTTTGCGTAACTCTGCCCTGGGGAGGCCTTCTATGGGTGGAGCATGGGTGTTCCCACACAACCACCCATGGATTCTGAAGCATTCCCAGATTTAACAATACTGGTAGACCTGGGAATGCATCAAAATGGTACACCTCCCCAGGGGAGGCATAACGAGGAGAAATACCTTTATTTCTCCTCGTTTTTTCCTCTTTCTAGATGTGCTACATTCTGAGGATTGTTGTTGGGCAGGAAGGCGTCCCTTCCAACAACAATGCAATACTTCCTTTTGCGCGCCAGTGCAAGCAGAGAGCAGGAATGCTCTGTATAATGCTAAATTTGGCACATTCCTGCCAGCTCCCTTTAACGCAGCGCAGCAAGGTGGCTTGCTGCATTGCATGCGTTGCGTAAAATGTTGATAAATATGGCTCCAGGAATCTGCTAATCACATCCCGGAGCATGCACTCAGGTCCGTAAACATGGTGAGTCATTGGCTGATCAGAAAAAGCATGTCTGACACTTAGATAAGGCCAAAGTACAGTGGGGCATACCTTGCACCAGAGGAATAAAAGTCAGATGTCACATTTGGACTGTATTTATACCACGCGCATGTGTGATTTTAAAAATCAGTCTTTAGGACTGACATTGCATCCCTGAAAAGACTGCAGGTCTAAATCTGCAGCACTCACATGTCAGAATACACCTTGCTGAAATAATTAAACACCTACTCATAAAATTAGTTAAGTTAGCTATAAGAAGTGCTTTGAACCTCTGTATATCTTATGTTGAAACAGGACATGCCAAGCATGAAGTTAGCATGTCTATAGGGTAACAATATTCACTGCAAATTCACTGCGAAGGCTGAAGTATCGTTTCCCTGTTGTACAACCCTGTTTTAAATACAAAAGTCATACTTCTAGAAGTTGGCCTAGGAGAGGACTAAGAATCTATCTTCACATCATACTCATGATTGTAAAAAATCTACTTCTTTGGTTAATATTTGGTTATTAACAAAATCTCCAAAGATTATTTTGATAATAGATGTTTTTGTTTGCCTATATCTTCTCAGGCGCCAAACACGTTCTGTCATGATTCCAGATCTTCCTGTGACTGTAATTATATTTCTCCTTCTTGGGGAAAGGTGTGAATGGTTCCCATCAAAGAATAAAGTGCATTTGGGAGCAGTTGGCGTATTGGCAGAATTCAAGTAGGAAGGCGGAGGGAGTTCATTCACAGCAGCATTCCCCAAATCGTATCTAGGAAAGTTCATAGTTAAAAAATAAGTGTATTTGAGACAAAGGACCTGATTACGATCTTGGCGGATGGGATACTCCGTCACAACCGTAACGTATATCCCATCCGCTATATTACAAGTTCCACTATATCCTACGGAGCTTGTAATTTGGCGAACGGGATATCCGTCATATTTGTGATGGGGTATCCCATCCGCCAAAATCGTAATTAGGCCCATAGTCCCTTAAACCATAAATATCAAATCAATAAAACAGAGTATTGCAATACACATTAAAAGTGGAGTATAAAGTCCACAATGTTTATAAATCACATATCATGGGCATAAAATCTTTTAAAACCATTAAAAATCTAGTCAATACACAGGCTACATCCATGTATTGCATATGAAACAAACAATCTCTTGCTGCTGATATTGCTGTTATAATATATTTTTAAAAAACAGGTTTGAAATTTTTCCAAAGAACATTTAAAAAATAAAGGCAATCCAACAGAACATGCAAGGTCATTGGGTGCATATTTAACCCGCAGCTACATAAATCTTCTTGATACTTAAAAACTGCTATCCCTGCTGGGTGCAATTAGAGCGGATGCAGACCAATTGTAAACCTTAAGATGGCATTAATGCAGCAGGTCTTCAGGCTACTCGCGGCAACGGCGGCGCTGGAGGGGCGCGCTGAGGATGCTGAGAACAGGTCACGCAGGAATGATCTTCAGTTTATTGGATTCCTGGAGCACTCGGAGGCCTCGGACATGGAGCAGTTCTAGGAGCACTGCATGAGGTCCTAGATCTCTGAGGACAAGCTGTCACCATGGTTTGCTGGGGAGTGTGCACACAGGTCCTTGGCCCCTTAGCTTGTACCCTTCCTTACCGCCGGTGACTGACCATGAATGTAAACTGCTTTCTGCGCCAGTTCCATTTGCTTTTAGGAACCTTCGCCTGAATCAAATTTCGAATCTTAGGGATTTTCTCTGGAGAACGACAAAGAAATAAATAGCCAAGTTTCTAGCCTGCAATCATCATCATTTCTGACAGGCAGAACAAGATGTGCAGAGTAGATATTGAGCGCTTGCGGCTTTGTGCGTTATTAACAGAGCACCAGTAAAAGTTAGCTGATGTGCGCGTCCCTTGCCCTCAGAATAAAACATAAAGGTCTGTACTGTAGTCGGCTACTCCCATGAAATCAGTCACTTAACTTGGCCTCGCAGCTAGTCCAGGAAAGCTTAATAAAGTCACCAAGCAAAAAGCATTAATGAGTTTAGTTCGAAGAGAACACACAACAGCTTACTTTGTGACTGAACAAACCTCAGGTACGGCAGACCGAGCCATGTGGGAGGCCCTTTCCAGGAACTCCTTCCATTTGCCCCAGGTGCGGATATGCAGATGCCTCATTTCGACATATGGTGTGGGAGTGCCCGCCTCTGGGTATCACCTGGACCCAGGTAATAGAGCATATCTCTGCAGTGATTGATGTACAGCTGTCTCAGGATCCATTATTTTGTTGATTGGGGATCACTAAACGTGCGAAACGCTCTAATCATTACTTGAAAATGGCGGACTTAGCCTTAGCATTATTTAAACGGCTAATAGCTATGTCTTATAATGCAGCTCAGCCGCCTGAAGTCTCGGCATGGCTTGGGGTGACATATAAATGGGAGGTTGCAGAAGCAAACGCTATATCGTCTGCCTTCATTAGGCGCGGGGCTGCGGGTGACATCACACTCTGACAGATTGCATCCCCCTTCTCCCTCATACATTCCCATCTCTGACCAATTAGGGGGCTGTTGATCTGCGGTGCCTCTCCCTGAGCCATCCTCTCCCCTATGGACTATTGAGCACAACAAGGTGTTGCTCACCATACACGATACACAATACACTTTCTCGCCCGCCTTAAGGCACCTCCTGAACGCTGTTAAAATGTACTATGTTTCCTGTAGCCTCCTCACTAAGCTCTCTCTGTCAACAGGGAGGTTCCGTCTCCCTACTAGCCAGTATTCTGTTTGTTCATGTTGATGATAATGTTGATCTCTAATGGTATTAGCCTTTTATGTGAGGCTGTGAGGTATCAGCTTCTATATGGAACCCCAATTATTGCATCTCTGACAACCTTGCTTCTTGTAAGGTTGCTTGACTGCATTTATCCTTCGATTGCGGCCTATTATGTCTGTGTTTGTACCTTGAAAATGCCAATAAAGAGATTTAATAAAGAAATGTGGGAGACCCAGATAAAACTAATGTGATAATACCTTTACTCTATAGAAAGTCAATGCCTGTTTGCACAAGGGATGACAGGCATAATTTCTCCTTTTTCCCAATGTGGCCAGCAACAAGACTAGCTGGCCAAATTGTATTACAAATTGTGTCAGAAACATACTCTCCCATTATTACTTCCCTGCAAACTCCCTCTCACCCAAAAAATAAAAACAGCTGGTGAAATCCGTACAAGAAAATTAGACCACAATTAAGGAAAAACATGAGAGAACTGAAGCATTAACACAGATTCTCACGTTTTTTACTCATTCTGGCCGGAGAATCTTTCAATGATGTGGTAATACCACACCTGAAAATGAGAGTAGCACGTAGTGTCAGGATCTCTGGGTAGGATAACACTGCAATGGAAGTCCTATGAGGACCTCCAGGCTCTCGTTCATGATCAGCTCGTCAGGCTTTAATTATGTCATTATCTGGAGAATCGATTCCGTTGCTAGGTCAATTGGTAAAATTCTTAAGTGCAGTTGAAAAATGTCTTATATAATAAGTTTGAGTTTCATTATTTTTATGGCTCTGGAACCTAATAGTGTACATATTATTTATATCCTTTATATCTTAGTGATTATGCTGCTAAGGTGATAATTAGAAATGTAACACTAGAAGTTTCACCGTTACAGTAACTTTTGATGCACTTTATTATTGTTTTAATATAATGGAAGTTGCAATTACTGCACATTAGCACTTTAAAATGCAACATGTGTAATATTCTGCTGCAGAAACTACTGAAGTACTTTTTTAATGCATTTTATTCTTGTCGTTAGATACAGGGAGTTAGTATGCTTTGCACGCTGTCACTTTAAACTGTAAAATGTGCAATATTATGTTGTAGTAATTAATGATGTATGGTGATTTGATCTGTTTTTTTGGACATTATGATTGTATTGGCAAATTTTTAAATAGTATATGTGGTACAGTTTTTAAATATTATGTGATGTGAAGATGTTTTGATTGCAATGATTTTTATTAATCAAGCAATAAAGATTATATTACTATTACACTCATGAATCAGAGTTAATGATTTGGGCAGAAGCGCGAGTTTCCATCGGAAACCGCATCCCTGAGGTATGCTACGTTCTCTCATTTGGTGTTACCGTACTCAGAGTTTTCTGTGGGTACACTTCAGCAGGGGAGACCTGGTGGGATGCATCTGTCGAAAATGGCCTGGCATGAGGGAATTACAGTGCGCAAAAACTGATTTCTATGGTAATTCTTCTTTTCAGACAGGACATCTCATCACAGGACATTGTGCGGTAATATTACACCCGGAATTTCTTGGCTCAGTATTACCACATCGGGAACCCCGCAAACTTGACAAATAGCATCTTAATTTGCAGCAAGAGTTCAGTGGCTGGTTACAGCAATGCAAATACTGAATTGAGGTACTAACTGAATCTAGAAATCTCTAGATTGCAGGCATTATTGTGTAGTGGCACACAAACACGACCATTTTGCTAAGTTAAGAAATTGGCATTCCTACTTAGAATTTGGGTATATTTAACTTTTGTCGCATTGAGAATTATTTAGCAAAAATGCATTTTATACTTCAAATCATAATAAGAAATAATGCAACATCATCCTCAAGCTACAGAACCTTGAGCAAAAATGATCAAATCCTTTACACTAAATTCAAAAGGCCAGTCAAATCCCCACTTTAATTTTTCTCAATATTCAAAGTGCAGCCCCCAGTTTAGTACATCCCAAAAATAAAACGAAAGCACATACTTGTTCTCATTAACTCTGGCTCCCAGCAGACTGACTATGGCCCAGTTACCACTTCACAGAGACTTTTTAAGCTGGGCAGGGGGAATCCACCTCGTACGTAATGGTACCAATCTGTAGTAAACAACTAAAAGAAGTCCTGAAGATTCTCCACAGACTGGTGGCCGCATTAACATTAGAATGTTGTCAACGCATTCCATCCCGGTTCCATCATCTGCTACCATCAGTGATTGACTGATGTTGGCCGTTCAGAGCCACCAACATGTTGTGATATCTCCGTCTTTCCCTGTAGGTCAGTATGGCCAGTCTAATACCTGAACAGTAAGAGGTGGGGCAGAATGACCCACACCCAGAATCACCAACACCCACTGTCCGATGCAAACAGCTGCCACCAGACACCCAATGGACTAAGGGGTATATTCACATGAACGTGCGATAACATCGCCAAAATAGCATACCGCAACTTCTCACATCGCAGTCCATCGCGGGAAAATAACGCTGTGTCAACGTGGCATTCACAACACGGCGATACCGTGCGATATCCGCACGCGAATGCGGCAAATGTCCGCGAAACAACTAGCGCGACGGCGATAAAAATCCAAACCCTAACGCGAAAAGAGTCGCGATGGGCCCAATTGCGAAGAGACAATCCGCGATAAGGCGCGCAAGGCCTGCAATACACACACGTCATGCGTGAAAAATCACTACAAAAACAGAAAAAAAACACCAAACAAAAAAACACCAACAGCGAAGCATGATGGAGTCAGGCGGAGCAGGCACAGGGGACGATCGGAACCCCACAAGCCCCGCAGAGCCCCAGCCAGGGCCCTCTGGGACAGGGAAGGACAAGAAGAAGAGGAAGCCGCGGTTCAGTCCGCAGGAGAATCAGATCCTGGTCACGGAGGTGATAGGACACCATCAACAACTGTTCATCACCTCCACCGTGTCATTGGGCCCAAGAAATGGAATATGGCAGTCCATCTTGGACAAGGTGAATGCTGTCGGAGTGCAGAGGAGGTCAATGGACGAGGTCAAGAGGCGATGGACTGATATCAAGCGCAAAACCAAGCGCAAACTCGCCAACAACCTCAAAGCAGCAATGCAGACTGGAGGTGGTAGTCCTGCGCCGCAGGAGGAGCTGGATGAGATGGAGGAGATGGTATTGACAGTCATCAGTGTGGATACGGTGGCAGGAGTTGGGGGCCCGGACACTGCTCTACAGGACCGGACACAACAGCAACAGGGTGAGTAGAGACCATGGCCTGGGGGATGGGGGAGATGGGCACAATGGCACACATGCACAAATAAGCAGGCCACACTGCACACCCACATTGACTTCGGATCATGTCCCTGATCCCCTTGCCATACTGCAGCACACATAGGAACACCAAGTACGTCACCCTCGACTATCTGCCCAGAGTGGGCCCACCCCACACATCACACAGCTCACATTCAACCCATGCACATGTGCAGAACCCAGCCAAGCTGCTGCTCCGTGAGCCACACTGACAACGTAAGTGACACTGCATGACGAATCCCATGCCTGCAGTCTGATTACCATGGCATGGTGCACGCAACGCCACTGAGGTGGCTGAGTGTGGACCACATCCGTAAAGGAGCAGGTCACACTCTGACACATCCACGTGCACAATCAACCCCTGACGTCAACAACACATCTGCGGACAAACCATGCCCCAGAGTCCCCACTCCCACCAAGACACACATCCACCCAAGTCTGGTAACGTCTCAACACTGCATGGACACAGAAGTCAAAGGCACACCGCCTGCAAGGGACAAGAGGCAGCAGAATCAGAGCTGCAGGTGCGACTCTCACAAAACTGCAGCACACACATATGACAGTCAGAGCACAGCAGCATAGACAACAATGTGCTACAAACTGCAACACGTGAACAACAGGACAGAGGGCAAAACTGCTGCCGCTTGTGTGAAGATACTGGCCAATAACATTTGGCATAGCAGGGGGATGTGAGATGAAACTGCACAAGTACAACCTCACATCCCTGATGGTGTAGAAATGTCAACTGTCCCGCATCTAACAGGCATCACCCCCTACACAGTCACAATGTACCTCGCCATGCAGTCTGTATGTGAAGTTGTACAATGCCTGGACAACCATGTCAACACGATGTAATGCAGCATCTCCCCTTAACATTCCAGAGGGACCATCAACACCACCTGCAGAGCAGACCCAACAACTCTACACTGATGACGAGGATGACAACCCCAGCATCGACACTGATGCCCTCAGAGACCTCATCCCCCGCATCGGCTCCCCACCTCCAGGATCAGGGCATCCCAGCTGCATTGAGGAGACCCCACCCCCTGCACAGACCACACAGCAGGCAGCACCTGCCACACCGGCTGTCTCCCAGGACCCCCACGGAACACACCTGGCCTTCCAAACCCATGTGTTAGAGGCCCAGGAGAAGCTGGCTGATCAGGTGCAGGTGGGGTTTGACCTCCTGGCAGCCAAACTTGATGCCATCCATATGTGTCTACGTCCCTTCGGGGACCACTTACAGTGCCTGACGGACACCCACAGTCCGCTCCATGGTCTCCAACGAGCCCTGGCCGACATCGCTGGAGTCCTGACTCGGAGACAAGAACACCTGTCAAGTCAGAGTGGCTCCAGCGATCTCAGCAGTGATTTGGCACAAATGCGGAGGCTCATGGAGGACATGGTGCGGATGTAGGCGGAAAGGTTGGCTGTCACTGCTGCACATCAGCAAAATGTAGCTGGGATATACCATGCCCTGCAGATCCTCGTCATGGCATTGCTGCCACAAGGCCTGGCGCAGATGGATGCTGCTGCTCCTACACCATCCACATCTGCGCCCCCTGGTGTGTCAGTGCCTCACAGTGCGGCAGACATATCTACTCCTGCACCTGATGTGTCACTGCCACACGGTGCGGCCAGAAATCCACCTCCAGCCCCTGATGTGTCAGTGGCACACAGTGCTGCAGCCGGAACTGCAGCACCCACAGGTGAGGCAGAGCACACATCAGAGGACGAGGATGTGGATGAACCAGACTTCTTGATCATGAGGCGGCAGTAGCATTCCTCCCACCCATTTGGCCTGTTTCATCTTGGTTCTGCCCTTGGCATCATGACCTTCCACTGCCCCCCGATGCACTCATTGACTCCCACCTTGGACCACAACGTGGACTGCCATATTCTGTTAGATGAGCGATGACACAGCAATCAGACTGCGGTCTGGACTCTTCCTCTTCCGATGTACTTGTCATGCCATGGAGGACTCTGGCTGGCCCGCCACGTGCCTATGATGTGAAGTGGGGTCTGCATGGCCCTGTACTGCTCCAGCTGTAACACTCCACTGGATGACAATAAATCATTCACAATTGCACAGTTGTGTCATGTCTTCGTTCATTCAAGTATGTAAGTGTGGATGTGTGTTGGGTCAGGGATTCCCCCTGACGTCCATGTTGCATACGCCATGGGACATGAGTCACAGGGTGCTACATTGCCAATTGCGTTCCGGGCGGCGCAGCCACTACAGCAGGGACAAACGTATTCGTCACTTCCTTGTCCGGACAGGACTGAACCAGCGCCCAGAGCCCCGGGATCATTCTTGCATGCCCGACGCTGGTCCGGCGTACGTCAGGCCAGACCACTACGCTCACACTCCGAGGGGGGACGACATAGCTACATGTCCCAGGATTCCACGCTTGGGATCTGCTGGTCACTGGTCTAGTTGCCAGCATGCCACGGCCACTCCCTGAGGGCAGGTTTGCACACACACCACACCCATCCAGCAGATGCATCACGGGCCATGTGACACCGCCAATAAAAGGGGTCTGCAACATCACATTCCCCACTGCCGGAGGTGACCCGTCAACGTACACGCAACAGGACTCAATCATGGAGGGTCCATGACTTGTGGCGCACAGGGTTAGTTGCCCACGACGTCCGGCGGCCGTCACGGGCCTACCACCACGTGGCGCTGGCTTGAGTTGCACAGGGTTAGTCGCACCTATGAAGCTGACCGGGTGTGCAGCCTGCGATGATGACGTGTGCACTGATATGGTGTCTGCCATTGCTGACTCAAGACCCAGTATCAAGTGTGGGACCTGCTGGACCGCGGGGGTGTGCCGCATGATGTGGGGACTGCCAAGGCTGCGGGCCCCAGCCTTGGAGTTAGCACAGGCACGTGGTGTGCCCTCTTGGGGACACACCGGTGGCAGCAGGTGAGCAGTGGGGCCTGGGTGCGCAGGGGCGGACATTCACCGCTGGGCGCCGGGAGGGGCTGGGGTGCAGCAGCATGTGTGCACAGGGGCGGACAGGCGATGATGCCGTGTGCAATGAATTGGACTCTGCAATTATTTGTTGTGTACTCGATTTCAGAGAGGGGACCTGGTGGAGTGCAGTGTAGGCCGGAGCCTGCGTGCGACGCGGGCCTACCGCCACGTGGCGTTGCCTCAAGGTTCACAGAGTTAGTGGCACCTATGGAGCTGAGCGGGTGTGCAGCCTGTGATGGTGACGTGTGCACTGTAATGAACTCTCCCATTCCGAACTCAAGGCCCAGATTCAGGTGTGTGACCTAGTGGGCCGCGGGGCGGGTCTGCGTGATGTGGAGGCTGCCAAGGTCACGTGTCCCAGGCTCAGAGCATGCACCGGCACATGGTTGGAGACACACCGGTGGCGGAAGGTGAGCAGTGGGGCCGGGGTGCGCATGGGCAGCAGTCTCTCTCCCTCTCCCTCTCTTCCTTTCACTGTCTCTCTCTCCCTCTCTCTCTCTCTCCCTTTCTTTCTCGCTCTCTCTCTCTCTCTCCCTTTCTTTCTCGATCTCTCTCTCCCTCTCTCTCCATTTCTTTCTCGCTCTCTCTCTCTCTCTCTCTCTCTCCCTTTCTTTCTCGCTCTCTCTCTCCCTCTCTTTCTCGCTCTCCCTTTCTTTCTTTCTCTCTCTCACTGTCCTTTGATGAGCGCATGACACACGTTCTTATCTCGGTTTTTTCTTGCAGGCTGTGACTTCCAGATTTTCCGGAGTGGATCCGCATGGATTCTTCAGTATTGTTGCTTTGTGTTGTGTATTAATAAAGTTATGTTGTGGGAATTTCAAAGTTGAATGTTTGTTTCTCCTTATTCTGACCACACATGTATGTTTGTTGTTGTATTTGTGCGACATCAGCCTCTTTTTTTCTGGTGATTTCATAAAGTTGCTGTGGCACATCTTTGTCCAGGGTGGGTGCTCCGGGGGAGGGCACAGGGGTGTGGGGGGGCCTGGGGGTGGTGGCAGTTGGTGTTGTGGGCCTCTAGGGTCTCCGAGCTGCATGAGCAGTGGCTCCATGGCATCTGCTGTTCTTCGGGTGTGGCTGTGGGCTGGGCTCCCTTTCATACTGCAGGTGGTCATCCTGCTTAGCACCAGCAAAAGGCAGGTGTTAAATACCTGCTGCTACCGCGGCTTATCGCCAGTTTTTGACTCGCATCGCAGAGTTGGCTGTCCGTTGAGAATCGCGCGGTGTCTTTTCGTGTGTTTTTGCACGGACACGCCTATTCTGCATCTCATTAGCGTTAGTTGGCGGTGTCAACCGTGGCGATGTTTTTTGCGGCAGCTATCGCGGGTTATGTGGCGATGTAGGCAGTTAGCACCAGCTTGCGAATGGGGCGGTAATTCTATCGCCACTTTTGCTGCGCTAAAGTGGCGATAACTCGGCAATAAGTTCTTGTTAATATGCCCCTAAATGTGTTCTGAAGTAGCCGGAAGGGGGTAATGTAGGGGCTATTCAGTGCCAGCGATGTGCAGGGAGCAGGAGTTTCACTTTCTTAATACAATCTTTGCCGTATGTTTCATTTTCAGTGCAGTAAGCGGTGAAGCACGCCCATTTTAAAAAGGGGTGGGGGCACCAGTAACTTTGTCACGCAGTGGTAGCAGCGTTTTTGCCGAACTCCGGAGTGCGGAGTAGCAAAACTCTGTGTACTCCAAAGGCTGCCCATACGTTGTGATGCTTTTGTTTTGCTTTACAGTCCTTATGTCACAGCTGCCTTGGCCTCCTACCCCCCTGTCCCTACTGGGAAGTGAGGCCCCAGACTGTTCTCTGACACTGCGGTTCTGTACTCATTCAGTGATTCCTGTCATGGAGCTTTAAAATTCTGTCCTGGAATGTGAATGGCCTGTTGGACCGCATGAAGTGCATGGCAATTCTTCAGTACGCTTGGCACTTCCTGCCCGGCCGCCCTTCTCCTGCAGGAGACCCACTTATTTTAGGAGCACCACCCATTCATCTGATGTTATGGCTATGACAAGGTCTATCACTCTGGGTTTACCAGAGGGTCACATGCGGTGGTGATTCTCCTCCACACGGGGTTCCCCCTTGTGGTTACCAATACATACTCAGGCCCCCATTGGAGATATATATGGTTGGAGGGAGTTCCTTGAAGGAAAATAATACAATTTTCTGTCGGTCTATGAGCTGAACTAGTTGCTCGCCCTGACGTTGGCCTCCCTGTCTCTGATACTGTTGAGCTTCCCACAGTGCACCACCATTGTTGGGGTCGATTTCAAAGCAGTTCCCGATTCAGAGCTGGACTTCATTGGCTCCCCGGGGGTAGGGTGTCAGTCTCGGTCCTGCCAACTCAAGGAGTGAATTGACTCCCTCAGTCTCTTTGATGCATTGAGAACGTGGTGTCCCCACATTACTGCATATACCCACACCTCAGCACCCCATAAGACATTGTCGTGGACTGATTTACTGCTCATCCCAGCAATGGATGTTCTGCAGATAACCCTGGGTTGGCATCCTTCCACGGGGGATTTCCGACCACTCGTCACTTCTTTTACATCTGGAAGCCGCGGAGCTTACATTGAGCGGGACATTGCGGCTTATTTTACATCTGGAAGCCTTGGAGTCTGCGGGGCAGCCCAGTGAGGTGCCTCAATGCATGGCACTAATTCAATACGTATTGTTCTGACTATGTGGAGGCCGGGTTGTGGATTTACTTTAAGACCAAACATGGGTCCGTTCCCTTGGCTGGCACTCTCTGGGTGGCCAGTAAGCCTGCAATACGGGGTCTGGTGAAAGGCTACATCACGGGTAAGGAGAGTGAGAAACTTGGACACGCCATGACCCTTGATTTCCAAATCCTCACTTTGGAGTTCCAGGCGCTCACTGAGACATCGGAGGCACTTGCTGGCCATCTGGCGGAGTTGCAACAGATCTCCCTGGAGGAGGGCAGTCACGGTTGAAGGGTTACAACCCGGAGGGTCTACAAGCATGGTAACAAGTCTGGAAAACTCCTTTACTCGCTGGCCACCAGAGAGGTAGCTTCTAGAGTGGTCCTGTGCATTAGGCACACGAGGACTCCCTCAAAGTCTGCACCCCTGACATTCTGCAAGTTTACTGATTTCTACCAGGAGTTGCATGCCCACAGGCCTAGACCTGTCTGGGAGGTGTTGCACCAGGTGCTGGCTGAGATCCTTCTCCTACTGATCAGTCTCTCACTGGCCCGTGATCTGGGCCAGCCTATCACAGCCAACAAGATTGGGGCAGCACTCTCACCTATGCCCTAAGGTAAGACACCGGGAACTGACGGGCTTCCTATTGAGCATTACCATAGATTTCATTCCATTTTTATCACACCCCTGCTGGACATTTACTCTGAGGTTGTGACCACAGGTGCCTTTCCCCAGTAGCTGGATATGGCCTTGATTGTGTTTTTTCCAAAACAGGTCAATTCTTGGATAGTTGTGCCTCGTCCAGGCCCATATCACTAATTAATTCAGTGATCAAGGTGTTTGCAAAGGCCTTGGCCAATCAGTTGAAATTGACCTTGCCTTATCTGCTCCATGCCTCCCCACAGCATGCGACACTGCATCCGTACAGACCAGCTGGCTTTGTTTCGGGCACACCGTCCTGCCACCTGGGGGCCCTCCTCCTGATGGATTTTGAGAAGATCTTCGACGCGCTTGATTGGTCTTTATTGAGAATGGTCCTGGACCATGCGGGGCTTGGCACCTATCTACAAAGGCTTATTAAGCTTCTGTACACAAAGTCATTGGCACAGCTCAGCATCAATGGGTCAGTCTCCTCTCCCTTTCCTCTTGGTTGAGGATTCCATTAGGGTTGCCCTCTCTCTTCCCTACACTTCACCGTCACCATTGAGCCTCTGGCTTGGCTCCTCTGCTGCAACGCTAGGGTGCAGAGATGGTCCAGGGTAGCAAATTGCACTCTATGCAGATGACGTTCGGCTCTCCTTGACAAACCCACAGTCCTCATGCCCCGTTGTCTGGAACTTCTGAGTTTATATGAAGAGGCCTCGAGCCTCCGTCTTAAAAACACAAAATCACTGATAGTTCTGGTGCGGGGTGACTCGAGTGTCTGCAGCTGGCAATCTGCAATTCCTGTATGTCACCTAACCTTCCAGTTGCTGAGTATCCATATCTCTTTGCTTCCCGACCTGGCATGGGCTCTCAACCTGGCTTCCCTAGTAGCTAGGATGAAGAAGGGCCTTCAGAGATGGGGTAGTTTGCCCCTCCATGTCCGTGTGTGGCCCTCTTCCAAATGCTGGTGCTGCCTAGTTTCCTTTATGTCTTCCAAAACTTCCCACTCCCTATCTCCACCCAATGGTTTACGGTCCTTAACTCCATTATTCGCCCCTTCCTTTGAGAGGCCCTGTACCACCTACAACAGTTGCCGACAGTCACCTTATGATGGAGGTATGGGAATGGCAGACCTGCACCATTACTACATTGCCTCTGAGGTGATTGTGGTAAACGATTGGCTTATTGGTGGATGGAGTGACCCGACCTACAGGGCTGCTGGGGCTTGACCGAATCAAAGGCCTCCTGTACATTTCTCTGATTCAACAACCCCTCCCAGAGGTTACACTTTTGGCCTTCTTGAGCTGGAGAACAGCACTTCGCCTTATGGTTGGGGTCGTAGGTTGGCACGTATGACTCCTCTCTGACTGGGCACAGGGCTGGATCACACTGCAGGCTTGGATGGGTTTGCAAAATGGGACAGGGTAGGAATTTCCCTGTTCGAAGATGTCTGGTCTGGGGGCTGCATTCAGACATTCCCAGCTCTACAATAGCAACATCAACTTTCTAGTACTCAATTTCATAAGTACCTACAATTACAACACGCCTCCCCTTGGACACTGTGGTCCCAGATTTTAGTCCTCCAGAGGCTAAACTGTTGACTGGCAGGCCTGCCACAGGTTTCAAGACTCTTCTTCATTGGCTGCTAGGTGGGTGGTGTGCCCAGCAAGAGAGACCAATTTACATGGCCGGGGATGTCCACAGAAACATGGGAAGATTTGGGGCAAATGGTGGGACTTTCATGGTCTGGGGTTATATGAGTGATGGAGCTATTTATGTGCGTTGGGTGGCTGTGACAGGGTTGGCTTGACTGTACTGTTATTTGTTTTTTCTGAACAAAAACTCAATAAAATTGGTTATAAAAAAATTGCATTATGCAGTGCAGGGTGGGCAACTTCTGCATGTAGGCGAAGGAAGTATTGGTTTGCCGAACTTTGCAAAATCTGCAACGGCCTTTTTCTGACTTAAAAATTCAAGATCCTTTTCTCCCCCAACCCAACCCAATCCCCCTACTTCTTTAATTCATTTTTTAAAAGGGATGTAGAGAGTAATACTATAGCTGTTTATTTGCAATATATTTGCTATATCAAGCAACTGCTTTTTGAGTTTAGAAAGCTTTATTGAACAAGAAAGAGAGAACAAGGTACAAAACAATAGACCTTAGGATAAAATAAAATTCCATCTAATGACCCAAACAGAAATTCTGATAACAACTGAATTAGTAAAGAGATAACCACTGTAAAAGGAAAACGTAGTTGCAGAGTACCATAATAAAACTAGCATTTTAACCTCTCCTGCCCAACTTAACTCACTTTTCATTATTTAATCTCTACATAAGGATGCCATTTTTGGCTGCTCAATTAGTAATAATTTATCCCAAAATCTCAAGGAGTGAATAAGAGCAATTTTGACATTGATTCCATCTTATTGTATGGGCCATAGCAAATTTTGATAAGGAGAGCAGATTCTCAACACACAAACTCTTCGTCTTAACCCATCTTCAATACCTGCTCAGACCTTGAATCTACAAATTGTGGGATGACTAGAGCACTAAACGCGACCACATCTGGGTGAAGTGACGGACCTACTACTGACATAAGGGTATCCCTCTGGGGTTAAGGCATCTAGAAAAGGGGATATGGTGGGCTCACCCATGTTTCAGGCAGCTCTTATGAAGAATGTTAAATTAGGGGCGCAACTTTAAAGATAAAAATTCCTCATTCACTCCTGAGGTATCCCTTTATTAATGGGGTGGACGGGAAAGATTAAAAGTATATAATATGATCGGGTTTTAGGAGGCAATGGTCCAATGACCCTAAATTGACATTTAATCATAAGAGCTCCCTGGAACATGGTTGAGCTTACTCTGATCTTTAGGAGTCAGGGTGAACCTGATGATGAAGCATGCCATGATTAGAGTGGGTGAGGGTTATATAAAAAAAAAAGGATTTTTTTCCCTACCCCACCACCTTAGGAGAGGTGCATAGGTGTGGCACATAACTTCCTGTCCCCTTTTGCCAGTGCCTTTGCCCAAGAGGGATACCCTTGTGTTAGTAGTATGTTTGTGTAGGGAGGACGTATCCCTTCATCCTTGTCCAAAGGATCTCTCCACCCTTCAGGCACTGGTAGGTTTCTTCTAAAACTTCAAACCTTTTGTTTTGAGTGAAGTGGAGGACCACTTTAGTCACTTTAAAAAAGTTTCAGTCCACTTATGGTTTAGATGGCTTTCTGCCTCACCGTATCAGTGTGCCAACTTCCTTGACTGGAGTACTCTCAGTAGCCCATACCTTCCACACTTTCTTTTTGCCTAATGTCGTAATTTTTGTCTTATCAAAATGTATTGCTAGACCATTAATTCCGCAGTACTTCATAAATTCCTCTAATTTCTTTTTAAGGCCAATGGGAGTGCTATCTAGAATTATCAAATCATTGGCATGAAGGATATCAGGAATATGAGAGCCTCCCATTTTTTGTGAAAATGACTGTATACACTGTAGAATTTTGGGTAGATTGTCTAAATATAGCACAAAGACAGTTAGAGCCATCACACCTCCTTGGCGCAAACAATTTTCCATATTTATTTTTCCTAACAGACTTCCCCCTTAGTCCACTATTATCGTGCTCCAGTTATTAACATGGAGGTCGCACAGGATTCTCTTTAGAACTTCTAGGATTTTCAGATTTTTTTAAATTTGCCACAAGGTTTCACGGTTAACTAGGTCGAGCGCTGATCTAAAATCAACAAAACAAGCATACAGGGCTCCCCCCCACTTCAACTGTCTTATGCACAATTGCCCAGAGACTAAAACAATGCTCAATTGTTGAATGACCTTCTTTCAAGCCCTTTATATAATTGGGATTAAGTTCTACGTGTCAATCCATACTTTGAGACAGTTCAATAATATCTTCCCATATATCTGGGCCCCCACATCCAGGAAGCTATTAAGCCTATAGGTTTTCAGGATCATGGGGTCACCCTTTTTTGTATAGGTCTAATAATGCCCCCTTTACAAATCAAAGGGTATACACCTGTTACAGTAAAGGCTTTACATGCCTTGGAGAGAAATTCTGCACACCAATACTGATTTTATTTTATTACTATTACTGGCAGATCATTAGGCCTGCAGCTTGAGTGAGCCTTATTCGAGATATTACATCTTTCCTGCTGATTCAGAGAAGATGGCTAGGGTCTAAATAGCCATGGGACTGGGGATTTGAAAGGTGGCATCACCCTTCTCCTTACATAGAGAAGTTATAAACTCTACCCTTGACTCCTCAGGTACCACCCTAGCCTTACTTCTCTCCTTCTCCTGAGTACCATATCTTACCAGCCACCAAACACTTTGGATGTCTTTTACTGAAATAGCTGACATCATTTCCTCCCAATTTTCCATATGAAATATTGCCTTATTATGCCTTATTCGGTTATATGCTGTTTTAACAGTTCCCAATAGACAAACCTATCTTTAATTGGCTTCTGGACATGCCACAGCTTTCTTAACTTTTGCTTCATCATTGGCATTCAGTGTCAAACCATCTGTTCCCTTTACTCCTTTTACCAGTACAAGGCTTTAGTATCTCAAATTCCTTCCTCCAGTCTTTAACTAGGCAAGTAACCAAAGGTTTTTTTGTGCCTATGTATTTGTTTATTGGGTCTGCTTCCTGAAGTCAATGTGAGTATGGGTCAATGGTATTTTGAAATTCTGCTAGAGCCTGAATAGGTTGAGCACATTTATGCATCCTAAGGCACTTGAGAAATTAAATAACCTATCTTCTTGACATTTCTAGCTGAAATTTAACTGTCAATGGGTCATTTGGTATACTAAAACCTAAAAGTCCTCAATCAAGGAGAAATGCCTTGCTTGGGTAAATATATAATATATGGGCCTTTCATATTGCCATATATATATAAGTCTGCTGCGCCGGTGTATCAGAAGCATAGCTGGTGGTGAGGCACACAAAGCTTTGGCTCTGTAAGAAACTCTGCAATTTGACGAATGTTTTAAACTTTTGGCACTGTGGAAAGGAGGCTAATGGAATTCTATATGCTTCCAAAATATCCTCAGGTTTGCCTCTTCTTGATCTGGTTGTAGCTTCAAGTTAAAATCTCCCACGATTAGTTTAAAACTCGATGGATATAACCCAAGGATTTGTCCTAAGTCTTCTTCTAATAGCTCATATTGGATTAGATTATACTTGTATTCCTTCTTATTAAGCCTCTATACTTCCGTTATTAAAGAAATCTAATCTGGATGCCAAGGAGACTATCAATTATAGACCTAATTGAGACACCCTTTTCCTGCAAAAGTGATCGAGAAAGCTATTAACATCGAACTGTCTTCCTTCATCAACGATTATGCTATTCTGGATTCCTCCCAATTTGGATTTCGTGCTTACCATAGCACAGACCTGGCCCTTATTACAGCTACTGAGGAGCTCAGGCAGACTTTAGACGGTGGGGGGAGCGCTGCCCTGATCCTTTTGGACCAATCAGCAGCTTTTGATACGGTCAATCATGAGCTGCTGCGGGTCTGGCGAGCTTCCATCGGGATCAGGGATAAGGCGCTCTCCCTGCTGGGCTCCTTCCTGTCAAAACGGTCTGAGGAAGTTTCGTTGGGGAACTATGTTTCACCTTCCCTTTCGCTGCCTTGTGGAGTTCCTCAGGGATCTTCCCTGAGCCAAAAACCTTTTAATCTTTATGTCACACCTCTTGCCAGACTAGTAAAAAGTTATGGTTTTGCCCTTCTGTCCTACACAGACAAAACACAGATTATTGTCTCTGTGAGCAGTCCATCCAGCCTTACAGCCATCAGTTTTCATGACTATATGAGCCATATAGCCAATTGGATGACAGACAATTGTTTTGAAGCTGAATTCATCCATGTTTTGGTGTTGGGGAACAATCCCTTATTTTGGACAGATAGCTGGTGGCCAGTCCAACTTGGTACTTTACCTAAACCAGTGCCCAAAGTAAAAAACTTAAGGAGTAATTTTTGATACTAAGTTGTCCTTGATGCGCAAACCAATTCGGTCACCTCGGCTTCCTTTTTTATCCTAAAAATGTTAAGGAAGATTCTTCCCGCTATACCTATGAACTTAAGGAAAATGTTGGTATCTGTGCTGATATCCTGAAGATTAGATTATTGCAATGCCCTCTTCACTAGTGCCCCCAAGCGCAGCAATCAAAAGCTATAGACTGCCCAGAATGCAGCAGCAAGAGTACTTCTAGGTATCTCTAAATTTGACTCTGTCTCTACAGCTCTGCTCCATCTTCACTGGTTGCCGGTAGCCAAGCGGATCCAGTTTAAATCACTCTGCATTGCCTTTAAATCACTTAACAACGTGGGGCCTACGCAGATGGCAAATTTTATTAAGCCATATATTCCAGCAAGATCCCTTAGATTTGCCGAACTTGGAAACCTAATTGTTCCTAGAGTTCGCAGGGCTAGGTGGGGTGGCAAGAGTTTCACAGCTACAACAACTTAACTGTGGAACTCTTTGTCAACCTCACTTAAAAAAGAGACTAGCCTGCTAAAATTTAGAAAGGGCTTAAAAACCTGTTTTTTAAGGCATAATTTTCATGCTTAGTCCGGTCTGATCTGTATGTGTTAAGGGCAGCGCCTAGACACCCCAGGGTATTTGTCGCGCTTTATAAATTCATCATCATCATCATTGATGTATACATTTATTATCTCCATGCTCCCTACAATTCCATTGTGATTAAACAGATCTATTTTAGCTCCATACACCACTCATTTTTTGTTTACACCTGAGTTACTTCCTTAGTAAGATGCATTGAAACCAAAGTGACCAATTCTCCCGAATTGTGCACAGAACCATTTGGCAAAACTTCAGAACAGATCTGAGTGAAACCAGGGAAGGGAAATTTTTCTCCTGACAGCCAGGTCTCCTGAAAACATAAACTCTTGAGTTGATAGAGCATCACACACTAGTCCTTGTTTTTTTCCACCCGCTTTATTTAATTATTTTTTCACACCCACTTTACTTTTTTAAACCCTGATGCACCCTTTTAGCTTTGGTGCACAGAAAGAGATAGCTGTGTTGCTGGCCCAATTTAATTAAATATATATATATATATATATTTCACAAACAGAGGTTGCCCCACTGAAGACGCCACACACGAGGAGTGAAGCACACATTTGTTACCGGCAGCAGCAGTGTCCGTATCTCACATCGGTTCTCATTAAAATGCCAAACGCGTTTCGGACATTCTTCTGTCCTTGATCACTGGCTTTCAAAACGGAAGTGATGGGCTTTCTGGAACACCTTATTTAAATAGTCCAAGTCCCGCCCCAATGGGCGTAGCACAATAGCTTCCTGGTACTCGTAGTTCCAATAATCCTACCCAAGTGGGTGCCGCTGCTTCCATGATAATATTCCCAAGTGGGTTGAAGCGATGTAAGAAAAACCAGGACTGCTGCCCATATATACCGGCAACACCGGTCTCCTCGTTTCTTACAATGCTCATGTTTCCAAGCGCTGCTGAAGCCGCTTACTCAGCAGCGGGGCGTCTTCGTGGCTGGACTGGCCGCTAAATTTTTCACAAACAGGTTGCCCCACTGAAGACACCACACATGAGGAGTGAAGCACACATTAGTTACCGGCAGCAGCAGTGTCCGTATCTCACATCGGTTCTCATTAAAATGCCAAACGCGTTTCGGACAATCTTCTGGCCTTGATCACTGGCTTTCAAAACGGAAGTAGTGGGCTTTCTGGAAAACCTGATTTAAATAGTCCAAGTCCCGCCCCAATGGGCGTAGAACACAATACCTTCTTGGTACTCGTAGTTCCAATAATCCTACCCAAGTGGGTGCCGCTGCTTCCATGATAATATTTCCCAAGTGGGTTGAAGCGATGTAAGAGAAACCAGGACTGCTGCCCATATATACCGTAACACAGGTCTCCTCGTTTCTTACAACGCTCATGTTTCCAAGCACTTCCGAAGCCGCTTACTCAGCAGCGGGGCGTCTTCGCGGCTCGACTGGCCGCTAAATGTTTCACAAACAGGTTGCCCCACTGAAGACACCACACACGAGGAGTGAAGCACACATTAGTTACCGGCAGCAGCAGTGTCCGTATCTCACATGGGTTCTCATTAAAATGCCAAACGCGTTTCGGACAATCTTCTGTCCTTGATCGCTGGCTTTCAAAACGGAAGTAGTGGGCTTTCTGGAACACCTGATTTAAATAGTCCAAGTCCCGCCCCAGTGGGCGTAGCACAATAGCTTCCTGGTACTCGTAGTTCCAATAATCTTACCCAAGTGGGTGCCGCTGCTTCCATGATAATATTTCCCAAGTGGGTTGAAGCGATGTAAGAAAAACCAGTACTGCTGCCCATATATACCGGCAACACCGGTCTCCTCGTTTCTTACAACGCTCAGTGGTCAGTTAATTTCTGATCGTATGTGCACATCCACCTAAAAAGAAGTGCACAGGGTTCGTGTCCGAGTACTTTGATTTACTAATACATTTTAGTTTCAGTTCTTTATTCTTTTTTTTGTTACTCATCCTTCTGTGTTTACACAAGGTTTTCAAATTACAGTAACCTACGCCAATTATGCCTATAGTTCTCACCCATATTGTGAACTGAACTTTGTGAACTTTTCTTAGTAGATGTACCTGGTAGAAAACAGCTTTAATGTTTTATTACCATTGTATGCAATGCTACGTTTTATTTTTTTATACAATGCTTCTTTTTTATATTGAAACCATATGACCACCATGTATGAGTGGCAGCATTTGTATTTCTTTTTGTGTCATACGTTTACTGTGTTTGCCACTGCCTGTTTCTTTGTGCCTCGTTTTATTTGTAATTTTATTTTTCACTTTGTTTTCCACGCATCTATTTGTTTTTTTCTGTCTATTTTCCTTCCTCCCTTTTTAATTTTTCTTCTGAGAGAAAGTCATCCTTTATGCCCTGATCACCCCCATTGTTTTGCTTGGTACTGGTGGTAACTGACTCTGACTTCACCCTGGGCTGGGCTTACCAGGCCAGTGCTCTGATTAAAAGGATAGGCAAATTAGTTATAATTATAATTAGTTCTGACAGCCTAGAATATAATAGGGCATGAAGGTTTAGAGGCCCAGTAGACCTAATGCTCTTAAGTGTGCACTACTGCTGTGCCTGCTGTCATTTGAAAGCCTTTCAGGCTGCCTTCACCTTACATTTATATGCAAAATCGACATTGGATGTAAAGGTACTTCCAAAGTCTCAAACTACCTTATTGTTACATATAACTCACCCCTAAGCTCTCCCCTAGGTGTCCCAGTGTTAGGGTGCCGTGTAACTATAAGCAGGGACATTATAAAAGATGTTTTATACACCCTGGTGAGGGAAAAACTACCAATTCTCTTTTTCCCCATTGTAGTGAATGACTCCATAGGCTAACATTGAGATATTTTATTTAATTATAAATATTGACAGGAGCCACCTAGAAATATACTTTAATGTATCTAATTAACAGTTAAGATATATCCAACAACCTGCCACTGTTAGATTTATAATTACTATGGCAGAAAAGAAGTTCTTAAACTTTCTTTTCTGTGAGTCAAAATCCAGCCTTTCAGCTGCTCTCTCCTGATTGGCCAGCCTCTGCCCAGGCTGGCCAGGCTGCTCTAATGAGGTGTGGAAAGCCCTACAAGAGAGACAATGGGTTTACTGTGTAGCACATCCTGCCACCCCAGCCACACCGGAGCCCCTGTAATTAGATTAGGGAGAAGGTTGGAATGGGAGTGTTTAGGAAAATTAGGAATACCAGTAGGTTGGGTTAGCCTGATCAAGGTCTTCTGGAGAGACTTTCTCCATTTTGGATTTTGAGAGAATAGTGCTTTCTGGTAGAAGATTATGCCACACTTTGGAGGAAGTGGTCATACACCTGGGTGGGACCCTGAAACCCATTGGTCAGGGGAGCCCCTCTGCTTGACGCCCAGGAACACTGGATAAATATTGAAGAGCTGCATAGCTCCTCAGATCTGCTGCCTGAAACTACCAGGTGAATAAGGACTGCCCTGTTGGAACCTGCATCTGCAACCAAAGGACTGCACTCTGAAGTACTGCACCTGCTACACAATCTGGTACTACAGCCCTAAGGACATTGCTTTACTTCAAGAAGGATTAAGGAGTAGACTCCTTGCAGGCTACTGTTTAACAGATCTCACCTACATCATATCCACCAAGAGTCCCCAACCTGGAGTGCATCCAGTGGACTTTTAAGGATGTGGCCAGTTGCATTGTGGGAATTGTAGTCCAGACATCCAAATGACCATCTAGGCAATTCCGGACCCTTGGATTTGTATTTTGGACAATTTGAAACTTCAAGAGGAACTTCAAGAAGAAGTTCCAGGAGTTTGGAGAAGTTTGGAGCAACTTTTGGAAAATGCTCCATAAGGTGACCAACTTGACGTCGAGAGTCAAGCTGGCTGCCTTAAACCGTGACCTGTCCTGGATTTCAGGTCTGTCTCGCTGAAAGCTCAGAAGCTCCAGACTTCCAGGATTTGACCGGGGCCTCACGGAGAAGCAATCCGGTAATATTGAATCAAAATTGGGCTGTCGGAGGGGATCGTCGCGAAAAAATCCTCCAGAAACATTTCTAAGTCTGAAGGTAAACTTTTGATCGAGGCCTCCCACTTAGTGAATCCTACCAGGGCTCCTTAGCGATCGGCCTCAAACTTTGACTTTGTCCCAGTTCCAACATCTTCCATGGGGAATCTCCATAGCACATGTTTTCTTATAACTTAGAGGTAGAGAAAGAAGAATACATGTTTATGAAAGAACCATCTGTCCAACTGGGACTCACCTTTGTCTGAGCCCTAGCTGCAGTGAACGTTTTTGCTTATTTAATGTTGCTATATGTACTCTGGGGTCCTGGAAACTAACCATATCAGTTTGATAGTGGTAGGTGTAGCCAGGTGAAAAATATTCTGCACTCTAAAAGATTGCACTTCAAAGATTGCTTTTGTGACTTTCAGAGGAATAGGACAAGGTGGCAAGCCTAACAAAGATGGGTACAACCTTGCTGAGATAAATTTCTTGTTTTGTCCCATTTTGAGTGTGTTGCCCCAACAAACAGTTTCAGCACAGAAGGCCTCAAGGATCATCGAGACCTGTTGGTCCATTGCTCTCATTCGAGCTCCACTGGAGAATTTTGAGCTCCAGATAAGAAATTATGTCAGAACATAGAAGAAGAGATGGCAAAGGCAACAAGGAGACCCCAACGACAAAAGGATGCTAACAGCTAAGTTGTTAAGTTTGCTCTACTCATAACTTTTGAAGCAAAGACAAAGGCTTTCTAAGAGCCCATGAATCTAATGTTTCCAGCCTTAAGCAGCCCTCCTTTCCTTCGTAGAATCATTTTGCGCTCTAGAAAAAAGACTCAGCGGGATATTAATGATGGTTTTGCATCGCCCTTGCACCATGCACGGGGGTGCAAGGGTGACGCAAAACCGAAGTCAAATATATCAAGCCATGCAAGGCCACCTTGCGGGACCCTGCATGGCTTGAAAAACCCACGGTAACACAACACAGCACAAATCACTGCGTTACATTTCCCAGCCCCAGAGAGGCATTTCATGTGTGAATTGTGGGTGTTCCCACGCATCCACCCATGGGTTTTGGTGCATTCCCAGATTCACCAACACTGGTAAACATGGGAATGTATCAAAATGCTACGCCTCTTCAGGGGGGGTGTAACAAGCAGAAATATCTTTATTTCTCCTCATTTTTTCCTTTTTCTATGTGCGCTGCATTCTGCAGCACACATAGAAAGAGGAAAAAGCCTCAGAGGATTGTTTTTGTGCAGGAGGGTCACCCCTCCTGCACAAAAACAATCCTGTCTGCAATGCAGTCACCCTTGCACCAAGACATAAGAATGCCTGCATTGGTGCTAGGCAGCAAAAAGGGCGCCATTGCAAGTAAAGGACAGGAACGCATCATATTAAATTAAATACTGCACAAGGTGGCTTGACGCGCTGCATGAAATTTTCATAAATATGCACCTTAGTGTAGAGGTACTATGTATCGGCAGGAGTAGATTGACAAAGTGATACAGAAGGCAAAGAAAATTTGTCAGCTACATATTTCAGTCTGGTCTCACTCAGAACCTTTTGAGACAAATCTGGGGGTGTCAGCAAAATCCCATCTTCAGCACACCTACCCTTGGGGAGTCCTTGACTGTGACAGCATTCAGGGGTTTGTTAAGGCGCGACTACTCACCCGTAAGGGTCTCAAGGTGCTAGGGATGGGAGGGGGGTGCAGGTTCCATCCATCAAGGAGGGGGTCTGTTGAAGAGCCAGGTTTTGAGGTTTCTTGCAAAGATGGGGAGCGATGTTGTCTGTCTGAGGTGGAGCGGAAGGGCGTTCCATGCTTTGGCCGCGAGGAAGGAGAAGGAGCGGCCTCCCGATCTGGTCTTTCTGGTGCGGGGGATGACGGCGTAGGAGAGCTGGGCTGATCGTAGGGTCCTTTGGGGTGCGTGGAATTTGAGTCGGCTGTTCAGGTATGCTGGTCCGGTGCCGTGGAGGGCCTTGTGTGCATGGGTGAGCATCTTGAAGGTGATTCTCGCCTCGACAGGGAGCCAGTGGAGTGTGCGCAGGTGCTGGGAGATGTGGCAGTGTTTTGGCAGGTTGAGGACCAGTCTTGCGGCGGCGTTCTGGATGTTCTGTAGCTTGCGGGTGAGGTTTTTGTTTATTCCGGCATAGAGTGCATTGCCGTAGTCGAGTCTTCTGGTGACCAGGGCGTGAGTGACGGTCTTTCGGTGTTCGAGGGGGATCCATTTGAAGGTCTTACGAAGGAGGCGGAGGGTGTGGAAGCAGGAAGACGAGACAGAGTTGATCTGGCGGTCCATTTTGAGCTCGGAGTCCAGGATGATTCCCAGGTTGCGTGCGTGGTCCGTGGGGGTTGGCGGGTTTCCGAGGGCGGGGGGCCACCAGGGTGTCGCTCCAGGCATTGGGGTTTGGGCCCATGATGAGTACTTCTGTTTTGTTGGTGTTTAGTTGTAGGCAGCTGTTTTTCATCCATTTGGCGACGGCTTCCATGCCTTCTCGAAAGTTGCGTCTGGCGGTGTTGGGCTCGTTGGATAGGGAGAGGATGAGCTGGTTGTCGTCTGCGTATGACACTATGTTGAGTCCGTAGGTTCTGACGATGGGGGCGAGTGGAGCCATGTAGACGTTGAAGAGCGTCGGGCTGAGGGAGGAGCCCTGGGGGACTCCGCAGGTGGTAGGTAGCATTCTGCCTCCCCCTTCTGGAGGACTGAGCCCAAAGTTAATATTGTTAACTCAATTGAACTGATAGCCTTTTCCCACCCTACTGTGCACAGTGGTTGGCCTGAAAAAGCACATAGAATCTATTCACACATTCCTCATAGACTATCATTGAGTTTTAATGTCCTGTTGTTTTGTATGGGTGCTATTTGACAGCAGTTAGGTAACTGGAGAGCTTTTGGTTTGGCAAATCTAATAACTGAATTACATGTTTTGAGGGAAACATCAAACCATTTTCGGGTTTTTAACCTACCTTTTTGCCTACTTATCACAGTGTTGGGCGGCCCCAGCTAGGTGTGAAGGGGTTGATAAGGCGACTTTCTTTCTTTTTTTAAACTACTTATAGTGTAAAATATCTGCACTCGTTATCTGGGGCACTTTGTATTCAATACCGGGAGTGGAGCGGCCATTTTTCCCAGTTCGGTATATTCTCCACTAGAGGCACCATCTTGGCAAGACATGCTTAAGTGGTGAATGTGACTTAATCGATCAATTAAAACTTTACTATATTAAGGTGGCTATGATGAGGACGCACAGTGGACTTGAACAGCAGGTGCACCAGTGACATGCCAAAGGCAAAACCATCTGCGCTACTCCTCATCCGGATCAGGAGGGCCCGACATTCCTGACCGTGAATACTTAAGGGAAGAATTACTAGTGCTACAGCATAAGATTTGTAATCCCAAAAATAAACATAATCTAGCCAATTTGAACATAAATAGCACCAGATTTTTCTGCCAAGCTTGTAAGTTTGCTTTTGAGGGCCCCCTGCAATCCCGATATGGGCATGGAGGGAATAATAACAAAGATGACTCAACCTCAAAGTGTTATCCCTTGTTGGTTTCTCTAGCTGTGTGCATTATTAACTGCAGATCTCTTCCGAAGCATGCTTTTCACATTTATGAGTTACTCTCATAAGATAAAAGGGAACATACTGAAACATAGTTAAAGGAATCTTCTTCACCCGACACTGCGTTAGCCATTCCCCGGAGCTTTTCTATCCAATATATAAATTGGGAAGGTAAAACAGGGGGTGGAGTTGTGGTAATTTTCTGCTCCAACTATACTTGCTCCTCAATTAAAATAGATGAAGTAGGCCATATTGAGGGGCTGGTCTTCACTATTAAAATTATGACAACTTTCTCATTTTCAGGCACCCTCATTTATCTTCCACCTGACTGTTTCAGTGAATTTCTGCAAAAACTTATCAACGTGGTAGCTCATTTATCCATTATACCAGCTTCACACTCTTAGGTGATTTCAGTTTACACATGGATAATTCTTACGGTGTGACAGCTAACAATTTTAAGGAGGTGCTGGAAAGTGTTAATTTACCTCTATTCATATTTGAACCCAGTCGTAAAGGCTAGTCAATCTCTTGAAATTATTTTTTTCAATCTTTCTTACCTTTAAGCCTTCAAAATAATTTGGCCTGATCACATTTTAGTTAAGGTCAAGGTCAGGTGATGATATCCTAAATAGATCTTTAGGATCTGTGCATAAAGTTGCTAAGTCTCTTCTGTCAGATTGCTTGCGCTCCACTCTTCCAACTTTGATCAGTTTTCTAGACATCGATACAGTGAATTTTAAAAATCGGCTAACCAATGCCTTGGACATGATTGCCTCCCCTTAACTGTAATTTTCAAAAAAAGGATCAAACCGATTGCTCCTTGGTTCCCAACATCGTTAAACGAAGAAATAAGTATTTGCAAAACTCTGTATAAGTAAAGAAACAAGCTCTGAACTTAGCTCAGAAGTAGAAACGGATCCAGACAAAAGCAGTGTAACAAGTGGAGCAGGATCTAGCAGAGACATTCCTACAGTTGTTGAGGATCTACGTTTTTTACGTTTAGAGCGGACTCTGAATCTCAGACCTTGACTACAACGCAAGGACAAGGAGGGAAAAGGAAGAGGAAAGGCAAAAGAAAAAACCGATGTGGAGGTTGAAAGTCAAAAGAACAAGACAAAACAGACACGGAACAAATAATAATGGAACTAGACAATCCTAACACAGTAATAAATATTACCAATATGGAGCTGAGTGTGGAAGAAGAAAGAATTTTATCATTAGGACTGTTGTACTGTTCATCGACCAATTTTGATTATGGACAAACCAGAATAGACTTCTTCAAGTTTGTGAGAAAACTTAAGCTATAGAAATACTTTAAAGGCAGACCCAGTCAGCCATTGGATGTGAATCAAGATCTTCAACAAATGGGGAACTTAGTAGTAGGAGACATGCAACTACTACATGAACTCGATCAATTGCAGAGTGGGGCACAGCAAGGGAATATCGTTAGATCGAACAGTGAGTTAGCTGCAGCTATGGGGGTAGACATCTTTGGCAGTGTACGAACTCCCTGTAACCCAAATCTGACTTCCTACCTGTGATGCCTAGAGATTCATTAGATATCTTTGCTGAAACAGTAATCTAAGATCTGAAGCAATTAGCCATCGTATCTAGTCAGCAGTTCTTAGGCTCAGATTATAATGCAAAATTCAGAAATGCACAAGTTAGGAGAAAGACAGAAGTGATGTAGTATTAAGATGGTCAGATAAAGGGGGCAATATTGTCCTATGGCCCATTGAAATGTATAGTAATGAGGCAAATAGACAATTACAAGACAAAGATTGCTACTGCAAAGTCAACCCTTCATGTTTAAAAGAAACTAAAGAGACATTTTATATTGATTTAGAAAAATGGAGAGGTCTTGGTTTGATTTCTCCGGAAGAATTTCGCTTATCTCAAAGTAGAACATCTGATTACTCCCAGTCTATACCTGATTCCAAAAGTCCACAAAAATGCCTTAAATCCCCCTGGCAGATCCATTATCTCGGCAATTAGAGGACTTTTTGAGAATACTTCTAGGCATATTAATCATTTCCTCCAAGAACATGTCCGTACACTACCTTAGGATATATGATAAAGCGTGGGATGATTCATATGTCCTTATGAGGATGGATGTTATGGCTCTCTATACTAGTATTAGTCATTCAGATGGTATTAGGGCCTTAAAACATTATCTTGATACTAGGCCTATACATCGTCACCAACATACACACATGCTTATAGATATGGCTGAGTGGTGTCTTAGGAACAACTTCTTTCTTTTTGAACAGCAGACATATAGAAAGATCCAGGGGATTGCCATGGGTACCTCCTTCACCCCCAGCTATGGGAATTTGCATATGGGCTGGTGGGAAGAGCAGCTCCACGTGGTGGATTATGCAAGAGAGTGGTCAGAGAACATTGTCCTATGGATTAGGTACTCAGGTTAAATTTCAGGTGCCCAAGATTAGACTATCCCTTATGGGTGGTCGCTCTTTCTCCTACCTAGGTCCTGTTTTGTGGAATGCTCTCTCGATGTCCCTCCGCACACAGACTAATTCTGTACTTTTCCGCAAGTCACTTAAAACTTGGCTTTTTAATCAGTAAGTTCCATTTCCTTATTTTTTGCTGTTTCTGACGGGCGCCGGGAAACCCTTTTTGGGTAGCTGTTGCGCCTATATATAAATTTAAATAACATAACATAACATAACATCAGAATCTGCTAGATGTTTTGCAGAGAAACTTAACATCAATGATCTAAACCTCTCATTTACATATGCTATCAGCAAGGAGGAAGTACACTTTCTAGATTTTGTGTATATGTGAAATATAATAGAATACACACCAAGAAATATAGAAAACCGACATCAGGCAATTCTATACTTCACGCTAGTAGCTTTCATCCGACTAAACTAAAGAACAGCATTCTCTCTGCAGAAAATCTGTGCATGAAACGTAACTGAAGTAGTGCAGAAACACTACAGGAGATACAGAATGATCTAAATAAGAGACTCCGTGGGCGTGGATACAGTGAGGCAGTTTTAGATTCAACCAAAGAGAAGGTGAAAGTCAAAAGAGAGAAGAGCTTCTATTTAGCACATGTAAAAAGAAATCAGAAGCAGAAGATACCAGCCACATTCGCTTAATCACAGGCTACTCAGCCTACCATGTGAGACTGCGTAGCATTTTACACAGACACTGGAAGCTTATCAAAAGTGATCCAGTTATAGGACAGGACATACCTCGTACTCCTTTAATATCATTCAGAAGGGCCAAATCTATGCGCAATGAACTAGTGCAGGATTGCCCACAGAGTAAGACGGGAGGTGATTTGTTAAGAAGGAATTGGGTTTTTCAAAAATGCTTTAAATGCAAAGCCTGTCACTATGGACGCAACACTAAGACCATCCAAACACCCCAGCGCAAAACACCTATTATCATTCGAGGGGTGTTTAATTGTAGGAGTAAATTAGTGGTCTACGTGTTACAGTGTACATACCTGAAACTGTATGTTGGGAGCACCATTCATATGGTCCAGGTGAGGACAACATCTCAGGGCCATAGACAAGAATGACAATGCCTATCCTGTGGCAAGACATATCCATGAGTATCATCAGGGCAATGCCAATGAATTAGTCTACTACGTGATAGATGCAGTCCCCAAAAACCCCAGGGGTGGCAATAGGGAGTTACAACTCAGGAGACTGGAATCGGGTTACGTACTTAAATAGCAAAATTTCCCATGTATTGTACTCAGATGAAGAATTATTTGTACATTTATAAATATATTCAAACCACTTTTTAGCAACCATATAGGGTGCACTCATGGGTAATTTCATGTATTTTGTCATGGCAAACTTCAGTTTAATTTTATTTTATTTTATCTGAGGAAGAACATGAATCAGGTTGAATGCGAATCTTAATTAGGAACGCTGTCTGGATAATGTAGTCGCACTAACAACCTGTATTGAATTGAATATCCCATAATATCATATGTGTGCTGTGGTATAAATACGTATATGATATTTACACCTTTTACCCTAGAAATTGAGACTTCCCAAGTGCATAAGCCCACTGGGGCTGAATTTTCCTTGCCAGTGTTCTATTGTTTTGTTCTCCCTCTATTCTTTGCACCTGCATTTTAAAGGTCATAGGATTAAGATAGGTCATTGCTTTGATCCAACGACACAGCATCACGGCTGAGTGCACACAGAGTACATTCTGAGATGGTCTTTCTCTAGGGCAATATGTTGTTAAGATATTCACAGCATGGGCTAAAATGAAACGTAATGATGTTACTCACTTGAATGTTATTTACTTCACTTGACTTCATTATTATCTTTTATGTGAATTTTATTCTATTTTGTGCAATTAACATGTTCACGTTGTTAGAATTTCTTTCCTTTCCATGTCTGTGACATGGTTGCTATGACAATATAAACAATTTCTATAATGGCACCGAGCTATGTGAGCAAGGTGGTTTGACCACCGAAATGTGTCAGGAGCCTTCTGAATACTTTCACCTAGTGTGTCTGTGCATCGAAAGGGAAGTGGGATTGGAGTGGATTATATATATATATATATATATATATATATATATGTCACAGCTTGTCCAGAAAGACGAAGTTGCACTCATGTCGAATTTCAGGGAAATGGCAAAAGTAATATCACTGGAAATAGCTTTGCCTTACGCGTTTCGGAAACCATATCCTTGATCACGGGCTGCCATTCTGATCACGTGCCACTTCAAATCCAAACCACCATTTGATAAATATATATGCAGCGGAAAGGACACAGAGGTGAAATAAGGCACACTCAGGACCTGGTCACAGGAACAGTGTGAGGTTTTAACCATAGTTCCCATATATATATTTACACCACCTCGCAAATGTCAGCACTGTGTCGCCTGGAGGATGGTAGGTGACTTGTGCTGCCGCGGATTCTACTGCGTAGAGGGCCCGTGTTTACCTTTGGAGTAGGGCTATACATGGACAGCAATCAAAGTGATTGTTTTATGGACATGACCAAAGTGAACTGATTGAAAGTAATTACAAGAACTGTGACATTTATACCTAAAGATGTTTTCCAGTCGGATTGCTGTTTATAAAAACATGACTGTTTTAATTTTATATTTAGACCATAATGCATCATTCGCAACTCCGATTGGCTGGCATATCAGAAGTGCTGTTGGTATAAAGGACAGCAATCACATGACAAGTTGATTTGCCTGCTACACCCATGAGTAAGGTCAGGAGATCGAAACGCGTCGGGGAGGCACTCTTTGTGTTATGTCCTAGCGAAAATAAATAGATTGGATGCTAGCAGTCGAGTGCCTCCCTCTTTCTCTGTGGGTATTGGAGAAGTGCCCTATATATATATATGAACATACATGTGAACAAGACCGCAGGCGTGCAGTCGAAACGCGTCTTCTTGCCATGCTTGCTAAATAAATCAACATCGTCAGCACCACAGCTGGAGTCTGTGCCCTTTTGTTCGACCCAGCGTGGTCTTACTGTGGGATTTTGCTTTGCATATATATATATATATATATATATATATATATATATATATATATCACTTCGCAACCTTGTTTTTGATGTTCCGTCACCATGTGGAAGTAACAGGAACGGACTCCACTTCTTTTGGTGCAATTTTGTTTATTTGTTTGTTTATTTGAAAATCAGCTCGTATATATATATATATACATATATATATATATCAACAATGGGGAATTTCTGCAAATCAAAAGCAAGGCACAATGTGAATCCTTCACCACCTCATGTGAACTTTTCAAAATGAGTCTAATCTTTTATATTACATAATGCTCTAGAAATTAAAGTTATCCTTTTCCAAGAATTATGTAACGATCTGTCTAACTACTTTTATCAAAATGTTCAGTCCATTTACTCCAACGTTACCGAGAAAGCCTCTCCTTCTAATTGAATAGACTTTAGGAGGGATTCTCGCCCTGTATTCATGTCTTTTAATGTCCTATCCATCAAAGATTCAGTTTAGGAATTAACCATATTAAATGTGGATCCCCACTAGATCCTTGCCCTCCTCACATATTAAGTTTAATATCTGCCTCAATCAACACAATTGTAACTGATATTTTGAAAAATACTGCGACAGTGTCTGTGAGGTAGAAACAGGCACTATTACTTCCTCTATTGAAGAAGCCTAAAACACATCCAACCGTACCGAGCAAATTTAGACCAATTTCTCTTCTGCCTGCAATTTCCAAGATTTTGGAAAAGTTTGAATCAAATAATCTTCTGCATTATTCACAATCAGGATTCTGTCCTTGTTTCAGTACTGAGTCAGCCCTATTTGAAGCAACTGAATTCATTAAAGGTAATTTAGATCAGGGTACTTCAGCTATGGTGGTCTTATTGGACATGCCATCAGTGTTCAAACAGTGTCACATCTAATCCTGCCTGACAGATTAATGCAGCTGGGGATCCAAGGACAGGCTTTTACCTGAATTAAATGTTACCAGGAGGACGGAGCCCCGGCAGTCTATCTTCTTCCTTTGAACTCTGCTGCCAAGCCATTCTGTTAATGAAATGAAAATAGGTATCTATAAAGCGCACGGCTACTCACAAGGAGTGTCCCGGCGCTTAACCACCAGAAACCACAAACACGATAAACTCGACCTTACCTACCAGAATGCTCTTGCTGAAACAACCATGTTTTTAGTTGTCGCCTAAAAAGCAGTAAATTCTGGACCTGTCTGAGATATAAAGGCAGATCATTCCACAGACGGGCTGCTAAGACCTGGAAGGAGCGTCCCCCAGCCTGAGAGTGGGCAAACTTAGGGATGAGCATGAGGGACAGCCATGAGGACCTCAAGGTCCGTTGGGGCTTATAGTGTTGGATCCTCCTTCTCAGATAAACGGCACCCGTACTATGGAATGCTCGATAGGCCAGCACAAGTGCCTTAAACTGAATCCTCTTTCTGACCGGGAGCCAGTGCAATGCCTTCAGGTGAGGTGACATATGCATTCTGGGATTCACCATAAGGATAGCTCTGGCTGCGGCGTTCTGAACAACCTGCAGTCGATTAAGCAGATATTCCGGTAAGCCCAGATACAGGACATTGACGTAGTCCAACCTGGATGAAATTAAGGCTTGCACTACGGTTTTACGATATTCAACCGGTAGCAGAGGGAGAAAGTTTTTTACCATTTTAAGCAGACCAAAACATGTGCCAGCAACAGTTTGAATTTGAGTCTTCATCGCTAAATTGGCATCCAGTTTAACACCCAAGTTCTTTACCAAACTAACTGGAGCAGAGGGGGAGACATGTCCGGGGCCACCATTGGCTCCAATCCTCACATGGAGGACAGCCGAAAAAGATGATTTCAGATTTTTCTGGATTTCACTTGAGTTGGATGAATCGCATCCAAGAAAAAACTTCCGACAAACATCTATTAATCTCACTCCCTCTGAAATTAATCCCTTTATCGCACGTGAACAGCAGTTGCGTATCATCTGCGTAAGAGATAATCTTCGCACCGTGCGACTCTGCTAGACGAGCAAGGGGGGCCATATAAATGTTAAAGAGCGTAGGGCTCAAAATTGCACCCTGTGGAACACCCACCTTCATGGGTGGGATTGCGGCTGATAGAGGAGGGGACCAGATGTCCTGCTGCCGCTCGCTCAGGAAGGAGGCGAACCATTTGTATACCGTGCCCCCAATACCACACTCCGTCAACCTTCGCAGGAGCCGGTCATGTTGCACGGTATCAAAGGCTGCGGACAGGTCCAATAATATAGGGTTTCCACAGGCCTCTGCTTTGAATCCTACATCATTCAATAACTATCTCGAACTACTGGTCAAATTGATAGAGTCCTGGGGTATAAAATAGTTTTCCATGCAGACAATGTCCAATTGCTTTTGTCATTTCATGAAGAAAATTGTGAAGCTTTCACAACTTTTAAACAGTGCCTGACAGGTGTTTCTGAATGGATGGACACTAAACTTAATTAATTCACTTAAACTAAACTCAGATAAACTAAACTCAGATAAAACTGAAATTCTTTTTTGGGATCTGTTAGAAATGGGAGTTTTTAGTTGGCAGAGGTGTGTAGTTTGTCCAAGTAGGGACCCTTCCTTCTAGTCAGGATGAGGGAATTACACTTCTAAAATAACCCCTGCTCACCCACGTGGTAGCTTAGCACAAGCCTTGAGGCTTATCTCAGAGGCAATGTGTAAAGCATTTGCACATAACACACAGTAATTCAGTGAAAACACTACCAACGGACACTAGACCAGTTTTAGAAAAATTGCCAATATATATCTGTGAAAACAAGACCAAAATGATACAAATCCACATACAGTAATCAAAACATGAAGATTGCAAAAATAGACCTAAAATACATTTCCTTGAAGTCGATATCTCCATCTGGGGCTAACATGGCATTGTGAACAGACAAATCCAACAGCTCAGGCCAACCGAGGCATCACGAGCCAATGGTGTCGGATAGGCCCCCAAACAGTACCTTGGAAGTTCAGGACATTGTGGAGTTTGCGATGAGCTCTGAAGAGGCGTAGTTGTCAGCATTGGTCCTGGAGTTCGGTGCAGGAGTCATCGGGCCTTTAACATCACACGCGTTGCAGATTGAACTCCGTGAGGTTGAAGTCAGGAGCACTGGCAGGCATCAGGGCTGCGGTGCGAAGTAGAGCGGTGCAGTGTGCCGTGTCCTCACGTCGCAGTGATGTGAAGCAAGGTGGTGCGGAGTACGCTGCCCTCAGGTCACAGTGCAACCAGCAGCTCAGTGGCCACGTCAGGCGCCGTCGTCAGTGAGACCAGGGTTGCGGTGCGAAGTGGGGTGGTGCTCTCTGTGATGCCAACAGGTCACGGAGCCAGCAGCGGCATCGTTGACGGTGTTGGGTTGCTTTTAATTCTGTTGCAGCACAAAACACACAGTACCCAGTGCTGGTAGCAGATGATCTTTGCTGTTCCTGGGAGTTCTTGAACAGGGGGTAAGCTCTATCTCAAGCCCTTGGAGAAACTGAGGAAAATAAGTTGCAGAAAGTCCAGTCCAGTCATTTCACTGCAAAAGACAGAAGCAGCCACTACATACCAGCACAGGAAAGCACATAGCAAAGTGGTAGTTCCTCCTCACAGCTTGTCCAGCTCTTCATCTTGGCAGGTTCCTCAGTCCAAACGGGTTCTAAAGTTCTGCGGGCAGGGCTCCAATATTTATACTACTTTTCTCTTTGAAGTTTTAGGCAGAAAGTCTCTAAGTTCACTAAAAACCAGTTCTGTCCTCCGTAGTCCACCTTCACTACAGGAGGTGGAGACAGCATTGTGCAGAGCAGACACAACCTATTCAGGTGCTAGTGAAAACTCCTCCCACCACTCCAAATGCAGGAAAGGTCCATTCAGCCAGGCTATGAGTCACCCAGGAAAGGCAGGACACACCTCAACCCCCCTTGTGACTGTCTACAGTGAATGAACATCCCAGCACCTTTCTAAAAGTGGCATTTTCAAACACACAATTTAAAAACCACCTTTACTAAAAGATGTGTAATTAAATCCTGTGCTCAGGGAGCCTAAACTCCATTTCTCTATTTTTTTCCCAATTGAAAGTTAAACTTGTAAATTGGTACAAGGAAGCTTTAATGATCATCTATGGGAAAGAAACCTTTTCAATAGTGAAAAACGAAATTGGTTGTATTTCACTATCAGGACATGTAAACCATACCAGCACATGTCCTACCTTTCACTTACACTGCACCCTGGACACAGGGGTACCTTGGCCCTACCTTAGAGGTGCCTTACATGTAGTGAGAGGGAATGTTAGGGCCTGGCAAGTGGGTGCACCTGCCAGGTCGACATGATGGTTAAAACTACATGCAGACACTGCATTGGCAGGTCTGAGACACCTTTGAGAGGATTCTTGTGTGGATGGCACAACCAGTGCTGCAGGCCCACTAGTAGCACTTGATTTACAGGCCCTGGATACACCCAGTGCACTGTACTAGGGAGTAACTAGTAAATCAAATATACCAGTCATGGAAAACCAATCATAGCACAATTTACAGTAGGAGCACTTACACTTTACCACTGGATAGCAGTGAAAAAGTGCGCAGAGACACTAAACAAGCAAAAAGCAAAAACAAAGTGCAGCATATCATCAAACCAAGTCTGAAAGCAAAACGTTAGGGGATAAACCTGCCAAAAATGCCAAGTTCAACAGGAACTAAGGCCTGCCCAAAAGCAATCAAATGGTGGTGGTTACTCCTCTAGTAAGAAATCTGGGCATCACATTTGATACCAATTTATCACTTGTGACCAAAATTCAAAATATATCTCATCTGTTTGTTTTATGTAACAAAGCTTTAAAAAGAAATGCTGTATCTGGACCCTGAAAATACGTAGTAAACCATTGTCCATGCTACAGTTACATCGAGACTGGACTATGCCAACATTCTGAACCTGGGATTTCGTGCACATTTTATTCTCAGGATTCAGATTGTCCAGAATGCAGCAATCAGACTGATTCTGAAAATTCCTTTTTAGACAGTCAGTCACCCCACATTTGAAACATTTACACTGGTTACCAGTCTCTAAATGTATTGCATTTAAAGCATTAGTCTTTGTTACATAGTTTTTTTGAGATGTCATCAGTGATGTCACTGACCATGTCATGAGTGATGTAATATGTGAGGTCATAAGCAGTGCATTGCGGGGGCACAAGTTATAGTTAGCTAACATTAACTGCTGAATTTCTCTGGTTTTGTGAATGTGAAATCTGAGCCTAACTATAATGTCCCTGTAACCTTTGTTTTTTAGTGAATATCTAAGGTTTTTTAAAATTATATTTCCTAACTATAACAACCCTGTAACCTCTGAGTCTTTCAGTGAATTTCTAAGGTTTTTTAAATGCTAATTACTAACTATAACTTACCTGTAACCTTTGGTTTTTTTCAGGGAATTCCCATGTTTTTTTAAGGAGCAATGGTGTTTTGCAGAATGGTGTGGAAAGGGGGCGGGCCTCTGACCAGCTCTCAGGAATCCCGCTGAGTAGGACTTACAGAAAGTGCCAGGAGGGCTTCTTGGTCCCCTACAGGGAAAGGGCAGGAATGGGTTGTAGTTATAACAATATGGCACATTATAGCCTTCTCCCAGCACTGGCGCACAATGGGTTGCCTAGTGCCAATGCAGGCACCCTTGCACCATGGTGCAAGGGTGCCTGCGCTACATGCATTATTTTGTTTTGTGCAGGAAGGGTTTCCTGCACAAAAATATTCCCCTGGGGCATTTTCCTCTATCTGTGTATGCTACAGAATGCAGCACACATAGAAAGAGGAAGTAACAAGGAGAAGCAGCTAACAAAACTCCAGGTAGTCATGAACGACGCTGCCAGACTGATTTTCAGGCTCCCTAGGAGGGCCCATGCTACCGCGTTACTACAGCAGCTACAGTGGCTCCCAGTGAAGCAGAGAACCAGATTCAAGGGGCTATGTATAGCCCATAAAGCAATCCATGGACAGGCCCCAGCATATATTAAAGAACGCTTGGTAACCTACGTACCAGGGCGCTCCCTCCGGTCTTCAGATGCTGGGTTACTGTCCTGCGCTCGCTTTCTGAGCTCCTCCAAGGGGGGCAGAACTTTCACCACATTGATCCCCCAGTTCTGGAATAAGTTGCCGGAAGGCCTCCGTAAAGAACCAGCCCTTCTCCCTTTCAGGAAGAAATTAAAAACTATCCTTTTCACAGAAGCCTGGGGCACAACCTTGGCCTAGTTAGGGCGCACTACCCAGTAGAGTTGCTAAGGTGCCTTCTCTCACAGCGCTTAGAGACCAGTTGGTGATATGCGCTTTAGAAGCTCCAATTAACATTAACATATTTCTCATTGTTACGCCTCCCCTAGGAAGACATAGCATTTTGGGGCATTCCAAGGTCTACCAGTAATGGTAAATCTGGGAATGCATCAAAATTCATGGGTGTTGTGTGGGAACACCCACGCAAAGCCCACAGAATGCCTACCTGGGGCAGAGTTAAGCACTGCTTCGATTTGTGATGCATTGCTTTACTCTGGATTTATCATGCCACTCAGGGCAACGCAAAGTGGCCTTGCCTGGCTTGATAAACCGTATTTTAGGATGATGTCATGCATGCTTCATGCTAAGTGATGCAAAAGCTATGCAGCCTCTATCTAAATATGGCCCTTAGATCTTTGTTTTATGAGATTACAGTGCCTGAATTTATGTTTTATTTACACTTAATTTTCATACATACTAACCAAGATCCATTTGTAGAATCTGCCCATTATTTAATTCTGTGGATGTTACAGGATACCAAACTGGGTCCGGAGTTATCAATTCCAGTCAATATCTCCTCCTCAGCACTTGTATCTGGGCCCAAAATGGTAAAAAACGAGAATGACCCGCATGCTGTACCCCCATCCTGAACTTTACTGGGTGCATTCTCGTATAGGGTAAAACTCGAAATTGCACTTAGTGCCACACTGCATGGCTCAGAATGGGCCCTTAGGTGAGCCAGGAGCAAAAAATAGACATTTTGGACTTTGGAGCTGAAGGTCTGCTTCTATTACAGGTTTTCATCCATGCATCCTCAGCCCTTTCACAGATATAAAAACTGTGCCACATTAGTATTAATTAATTGGCAGAATTTTGCAAATCCTACCGAAAGAATTTTTTGCACGAAAAAGAAATAAGCCATGAGTCTATGAGCAAACACAGCAAATGCTTTGTGACTTGGGGCTTTCCACATCCAGCCATAGTTTCTACATATTTGCAATTCACTTTGAGCATGTTTAGATTAAGCACACACAGTGTAAGTTAATCATGTTATGCACAAACATTTTTATTGCATTTGGAGTCAATGGCATTTCGCATATGAAAAGTTGTTCACTTTTGAAATGTTAAGCAACACAGGGGTTTTTTTGAGTAACAAGGAAATAGCTCCTCCAGCTCACCACCTCAGCAACAGAATACAAAATATGTAGCGGACCTGATTTACTAATTTTCCTTACACCACAGTTCAGTATCCAAATTCGCTGCACTGTGTTGTGCACGGGGTGAAACAGCACAGAGCCATATCTACTGTGATTGGCCTGCTACTGGTGTATTCTTCTGCGCTCAAAGATGGCCGGCCTGAGCGATGAACAGCCTTGCACCATGGGGCATAGGTGACCATGTACAGAGTAGCACAGGATTTGTACCTTTCAGTACATATTTCTATGCAAGTTAGAAAGGCGCTGAAAGAATGCTGTGCACTGCAGAGCACATCGAATGCATTGTAATTATTTGAGAAATTAATACATTTCACTATGTTTCCACCCGTGTTTCATAGACTATCGCCAGATTTACGAGAGCAAGAATGCGTCCAGCGGTCGAAGTGCATTAAAAAAAAGTAAGGGAACTGCGATCCTGTCCACAATGGGGGCAAGGTGAGGAAGTGTGGGGGCATGACAAAGGCTAAAAAGACCAAAATATCCTGTCACTTTTTTTCGGTCTTTCATCTTCAGGTATGTACATAAAAAATAACTCACAGCTTAATTGTAAAATAAGTGCAAGTTACGGTAATCTGTGGGAAATGCCGTGTGAAGAAGTACAGGAGGCAGGGTGATTCTTGAGATGAACTTCTTTATTCAAGCTTCAGGTACAGCAACGTCCTATCCACTGGACACCCAACCACAACTGACTCTTAGCACTTAGCAACAGGGACAAAGCACTCTACATTCCAGAGTCACAGTGAGGGGCTGTTCCACATGGGAGCAGCCAGCTAGTGCACAGCAGCATATAAGGCAAATACCACACACCTTCCCCCCAAACCTAAAATAAAACATGTCAACCCAGAGAAGAAAGGAAAAACAAAAGAGCTACCAAAGAACATAAAACTAGCGAGTTGCAAGAACAAGGAAGCATAATCAGTTCAAAACATAGTTGCGTAGATTCTCTGGAGCTTTACGTGTGCGAGAGCTCCTGCGTAAAGGAGAGACAACCTTGGAGGAAGAAGGTAGGACATTTTTATCAGAGGAGAGAAAAGGACGCATGGGAGCAATCCTACCCAAATTCCAAATGCGCCCATCGTCGAGATTCACAGCATTGTGAAATAGCTTGGTCACCCTAAAGAGAGGGGAGAATCTTCCACCAGCAGTCTTCTGGGGAAAACGTACCTTTACATGGTCACCCACACGTACTAATGTGCGGGAGACAGCATGCCTGGCATCGAAGTTGGCCTTTCTCTTGGCAGACTTGAGATCCTGTAATGCCCGCCATTGAGGATCCTCACGAACCTCAATGTCAGCACCTTTCCCTCTCATCCAAGTCTGGAACATATAAGTTTTGGGGGTGTGGCCCATAAACAACTCAAAGGGGACTTTCTCAGTGGTGGAGTGGGGAGTCAAATGGTAAACCATAACTATCTCAAGTATTACAGATCTCCAATCTCTGCCTTGTTCTTTGGCCAGTTGGATTGACTCCTTCAGTACACGGTTGAACCTCTCCACCATTCCGTTGCACTCGGGGTGGTAGAGGGAACAACTCTTGTGCTCAATCCCTTTCCTGGCCAAAAACTCTTCCATTTCTCTCGACACAAGCTGAACACCGTTGTCAGTCAGAAGAGATTCTGGAAGGCCCTTCCTCCAGAAAATGTCCTCCAAGAATTTGGTAATGTCCCTGGTCTCTACACCCTGTGTCACCTTGACTTCTGGCCATCTTGAGTACATGTCAATTAGGACAAGGACATAGTATTTTCCCGCCTTACTAGAAACAGGCCCCAAGAGGTCCAAGGCTACATGTTGCCAACACCGTGTGGGGGCATCTCGTATGACCATAGGTTGTACCCTAGTCTTGCAAACCTTATCGCAGGCATTGCACTCCGTGCAGTCTCTCACCATTCGCTCCACCAGGATATCGATGCCCGGCCACCAGAAGTGCAAACAAACCCTTTCCTTTGTTTTGGAGATGCCTTGGTGCCCCTGGTGAGCCAAGTGAACAATTTTTGCTCTAAGGGATAATGGAGGAACAAGACGCGTGCCCCTCCAAAGTAAACCTCTACCCATGGAAAGCTCATTACGAACATTCCAGAACTTCCGGACATTTTCACTGAAGGACTTGATGCCTGTCCAACCTTCAGACACCAATCTGCACACTTCATGCATGTCAATATCACTCCTCATGGTGTCTTTCCACTCTGCCTCAGAAACTACGCCTTTGACAATCTCGCATACTTTGAAGTCATCAATTTTCCAAGAATCTTCGTGATCAAGCGGGTCTTCCCGACAGTGTTTTAGCACTAATCAAGAGAGGCAGTCGCCCCAGGGATGTATTTTACAACAAAGTCAAAATCTTGCAGAGCATTCACCCACTTTAATATTCTAGAGGAGACAGCGTCTAGAGCCTTCTTACAGAACACATCCTTTAAGGGTTTGTGGTCTGAATGGACAACAATTGAGCTACCCCAGAGAAATATTTTTAGTTTCTTGATGGCCCAGAATATACACAGTGCTTCCTTCTCGATTACGGAATATTGAAGTTCTGAACCAACAAGAGCTCTGGAGAGGAACATGATGGTGACTTCCTGCCGTCTCTTTCTTGCTTAAGGACAGCGCCTAATCCCTTAGAACTGGCGTCAGTGACCAGAATAGAGCTTGAAGCGGTGTCGAAGCTCTGAAGAGATGGAGCCGAACTCAGAGCCTTCTTGACATCCTCAAATTCCAATTGGCACTGAGGGGACCAAGAAAACTTCACAACCTTCTTTAAGAGGGATCTCAACGTGAAGGTGCGGCAAGCGAACCGGGGAACAAATTTATTGTAGTACTCCACCATCCTAAAGAAGGTGACTAGTTCGTCTCTGGTTTGTGGGACGGGAAGCTCCTCAATGGTCCTCACCAGACGATCCCTAGGCCTAACTCCACCCCCAGTCAGGCAGTGACCCAGGTAATCGATTTCAGAGAGGTTGAACCTGCATTTGTTATCACGCAAAGTCAAACCTCTCGCACGTAATCGTTCGAGTACGGCCCTCAGCCTTACATCATGCTCTTGTTGAGATGAGCCATGAACCAGGACGTCGTCTTGGTATATCTTGACTCCTTCCACACCGTTCAACACATCTTCCATGACTCTTTGGAATACGGAGGCTGCGGAGTTCAAGCCAAAGGGGAGACGAGTGAACTTGTAAGTCCCAAAAGGGGTTATGAAGGCAGTCAAGTCCATGGACTCATCATCAATTTTAACTTGATGGTAGGCCGCCCTGAGATCTAGAGTAGAGAAAATGTGTGTGTCTCCTAATTGGGCTAACATCTCGTTGATGTTAGGGAGAGGATACCTGTCAGCGACAACTGCACAGTTGAGGGCACGGAGATCCACACACAGACGTACTTCGTCGGAGGCCTTGCGAGCAAGAACGACCGGAGCCAACCACTCACTAGCCTCTGTCTCAACAATGATCCCCTCTTTCTTCAATTTTTCAAGCTCAGAGAGCATAGACTCCCTCATAGTCAATGGTACGCTGCGCACCTTACATATCACGGGAACAGCATCAGGCTTTAGTGTGATTTTGTGAGTGTAACTCGAGAGGCAACCCAACCTCTCGCTGAAGACTTCTTTAAGCTCAGTACGTAAAGAACAGCTTGGCACAACCTCACTTGGACCAACATTTGAACTCATCTCATTCGAAACAACATTCAAAGGGACTGGATGAGGAGAGATGTCTCTGAGGACAATGCAGGGGTCGCCACCAGGAATCAACGAGACACCCAGATCAGCCTGGTGGAACCAGCTAATTATGCTGTTGCCTCTACAGGAGATATATATTTTCCCAGCAGTTAGCCTCCCTTTGTATTCGATATCGCCAATGAAATAGCCAAACAATTTTATGGGTTGGCCACCATAAGCCAGGGGCTTAATGTTAGGTTGGTAAACCTTCACCCTCCCCTGCAGTTTCATGTCAAAGAACTCCTTGGGGATGAGAGAGATCTTTGCCCCTTAGTCAAAAAGCATTTAATGTTGCAATCATTCACCTGCACCTCATCGACAGGCCCTTTACTCTTGTTGTGACCATTGAGTATTTAAACCTCCCCACAGTGTAGCTCATCATAGTCGGAGTCACTTACACCCTCAAGGGAAACCTCCTTGACCCTTCTGCCCAAATATTTTTTTGAGCTCTACAAGCCTTGGCTAAGTGACCAATTTTCCCACAATTGTGACACTTAGAGGAGAGAACAGGGCACGACTTGTCGTTGGCAAGATGACCGCTCATGTCACATCGGTAACCCTTCATTTTGGTGTTTCCCTTGAGTTTAGAGCCATAAGAGGAATGAGTAGATTCACGTTGTTTCCAAACAGGCTTTATGGGATTTTTAGTAACAGAGTGAACCTTCTCTTCTGTGAAGCCATTTTCTTTTTTGATGACCTCGACACAAGCGAGAGAGTGCTCTATCCTCTTGGCTATTGTAACAACCTCATCGAGCTTTGGGTCATCCTTTTGCCAAAGTTCGTCTTTAATCTTCTCAACACTGCATCCTAGCATAAACTGATCACGGATGCGTTCTTCCAGAGACCCATCAAATTTACAGGTGGCACCCAACTTACGCAAAACGGTAATATATGTCTCAACGGATTCTTCGGGTTTTTGCACTCGCTTTCCAAAATGGTACCGCTCCAGGATAGTACTAACTTTTGGAAGGTAGTGCTTATTGAGTTTCTTAAGGCAAAGCTCGAACTCATTGAGGCTATCTGATTCACTATCATTCAGATCAGGAAGATGTTCGAACACTTCCTGTCCTTCGGAACCCAGACAGTGTAACAGTAATGCAGATTTTCTCTCTGCGCTCAGAGATACTCCACAAACTCTTGCATAATTAAGGAAAACTTTTTTCCATTTTGACCAACGTAACACGGGGTCACCAGGGTTGGAAAGAAAGAACGGAGGAGGAGTAACATTTTGCATTGTGCAACAAAGAGCTCAATGTTATAGACACAGTAGTAGAAGTGAACGTTGCGTGAGTAAAACTGGCATTTAACAGTCACACCTCTTCAACTAAGAAGTAGTGTAAATAACAAAGAAGTAGTGAATGCGTTTATCAAGAAGAAATAATGTACATATTAGGGCCTGATTCTGATTCGGTTAGGAAAGCATTCCCACCTAGGGCCTGATTCTGATGCGGTTAGGAAGGCCTCCTAATGGCATTTGCTCCTTCCAAATCGGATCGGGAACGTGTCTTCCCGACCCAGGGCCCAATTATGATGCGGTTAGGAACATATGCTCCCATTGAAGTCAATGGGAGTCCAACCAAATCGTATCTGGAAGCATCCGGATGCATCGTACTCCGTCGGTCGGACTCTCCCGATCCGAGTGGGTCGGAAACCATTTCCAAACCGATTCTGTCGGGAAGCTTTCCAACCCGCATCAGAATCAGGCCCTTAGATGTGAGTTTCAACTTGTTGTGCGCTTGGGCGCGTAGACAAGTGTATAAAGTTCAAGCTGTGCGTGCCAGCGCGGAGGAAGATAGACACGCTAAGTCCGCACACTGTACAAAGTGCGAAGCAAGGTTTGGAGGCGTTGGCAAGTAATAGACGAGTACACAAGCTGTGCGTGTCAGCGTGGTTAAACAATGAACCATGAATGCATAACTTGAAGAACTGATCCGTAAAGGTAACTTTACAGGTTAATTGGTATGCTGTGCGTATCAGCGTAGACGGAGACAAGCAGAAAAATGAACACTAGAAGAGCTGACACGCAAAATGCTGTGCGTATCAGCGTAGTGACGGGAACTGAAATTGAGTCGTTGTGCGCATCGGCACGAAATGACATGCAGCAGAAATGCGGAGAAAGATAGAATATGCTGTGCGTGTCAGCGTGTTGTCAAGGATACGGAGAAGTTCCATGGACAGAGCAGGTTGCCCATCAACGGGGTTCAGTGTTGCGTCAGAATGCATTGGACGTCATGCGTCAGGGAATTGCAGAGCAAGGAGTGATGACGTCGGCCTTCGCTGTGGAGAAGAATGGAGGTGTTGGCAGGAGTCAAGAGGGCGTTCTGCGCGAGCAGGTAACAGAGTAGTTTTGACAAATGCTCTGAGATGGGCTCTCGCACTTGTTTGTCAAAGCGGGAGGCCTTACAGGTCCATGAAATCTGAAATGAACGCTTCCCAAGAGCTGAAGGAAGCGTATGAATAGGGCAGTTCAGACACAGCGGGAGGCAGCTCTGCCACAGCAGGGGAACAGAGAAAATAAGTTAAAGCCGGTCCAGAAAGTGGGTTGTAATCCTGCAGTAATTGTAAGCACGCTGTATGGTAAATTGGATTCACGCTGTATGAAGGGTGCTTGGGGCACGTGCCGCGCTGTAAAGTTTTTAGTGGAGAAGCCAGCGAGACGTGAAGAGACCTGCTGAGCATAAATTCAGCATGCAGGCCGCAGGCTAAAGCGTAAAGCAGAGCTGATGGGCAGAGAAGCAGCCCGGGTATATAGTCTTGACTAAATACAGTGCACACAGTACCTTGTAGTTTCAAGAGAAACTTAGCTGTGTTAGGACGTTTGCTGTTGACCACGTAGGAGACTTCTTTCTTGTCTTCTTTTAAGAAAGTTCTGCTTGGGTTCAATCTTCTTCGCTCGTCGCCAGTGTGAAGAAATACAGGAGGCAGGGTGGTTCTTGAGATGAACTTCTTTATTCAAGCTTCAGGTACAGCAACGTCCTATCCACAGGACACCCAACAGCAACTGACTCTGAGCACTTAGCAACAGGGACAAAGCACTCTACATTCCAGAGTCACAGTGAGGAATCACTGACAGAATATCGACGTCAAAAATATTGACGTCAAAAATATCGGAGCCAAAATATCGATGTCAAGAATATCGAAGTCCCATCTACATTATGGTAAGTACAAAAATATAGAAAAAAAGATATTGTTGTCAAAAATATCGTTGTTAAAATTATCGGTTTTTTTAATGTTAAAAAATAATGTAAAATAAAGTAAATGATACATATATTTAAAATAAACATAGTTAAAAATCTGTTTAAAATTATAATACATATAATGTAAAAAAAAAATTAAACATATACATATAAAATATAATATATATATACGTACTTAATAATATTTACAATTAATTATTGTAATAACTTATAAATTGTTAAAAAACATTTTATAAATTATAAATACGTACATACACATACAACAATAATATAAATAAAAATATAAAAAAAATATATAACACATTTTTAAAAAATTGTTAAATAAATTATACACTACATTAACTAAAACAGTAAATATTGGATAGCGTAGGGGTAAAAATTACTATTCCCACTCCAGAGAGTGCAAAAATAGGGAAAGTGTTGGATAGCGTAGGGGTAAAAATTGTTATTCCAACTCCAGAGAGTGCAACAGTAGTGTTGTAGGGATTCTGCACATACACAGAGCTATGCACAGGATAATAGGACCTCGGAATATAGTGGTGAGCCAACCATAAATCTTAGTACCCACAATCCCAATCCGACTAGCTGTAGCGTCTCATGAGCAGCGATGCTACCAATGATTAGACAACCCAGAACACGGTATCTCTCTCTCTCTCTCTCTCTCAGGACTCGCGGGAACAAGAACACCCTTTCATAACTCACTCATACCTGTCCACAACGTACGTAATAAGAGACACTGTATAGTTCAAAATATTTATTTCAACTACCGTGCTCTAAGATACAGTACACGTGCCAGTACTATCAGCATAATGCATAAGGATAATATCATCAGCATAGTTACAATTCCATAGAATACAAACAGGGAAAGCATTTCATAAAGCAGTGGATATAGGGCTAAATGACCATACCACCCTCCCCGTGCTAGTAGCTAGTTTATTATAAAAACAGAAGACCTCTGGGCATTGTCTGGCGAACCCCCATACCTCAATATCTAGATGCAACATTTCCATCATCAGACACGCACAGCTCTTCTCTCTGGAAAGGTTTTTCTCCAAGTGCCTCTAACCGTGAAATCACAATATTAAAAGCACACAAATTTCTCCAGTGCAGCTGTACTTAGTGTTATGTCTAAGTGCGAGGGACTGGCCAGATCAGCAAGAACAAGGGACGTTGTTTTTCGACCTTGTACATGTTGTGCAGACGTAACCCAAAGGGAACAGGAGAAAAGGTGAAAGACAGAAATGCAGACAGTTCTATAATAGCCGGGCAGAAGCAGAGGCTGGAAAAACAAAGGCACAAAGTAACGTGCGCAAAAAAGCAGCATGGCAGCCAGGCCTACGCCAACGTAGCAAGGCAGACCAGGAGGCCACAAACCACATGACACCCTCCCCTGGGCAGTCCATTGGCCAAGACATAGGACGAAGACAGAGTTCAAGTAGATGGAGCAGAACAGAAACGTCTGTTTTGGAATAGTCCCCATGAAGGACAATGAATGGGAAAGAAAAAAATTGTGGAAAAAAAAAAAAAATCCAGCGAGGCAGGTCGCGGAAAGCGAAGGCCCCCTTAATCCAACAGAGTGTAAGTGCAGAAAAACGCCACACCTTCCAAGAGGACATCATTGGAATCGTCGGAAAAAAGCGACGCCATCCAGTCCAATAAATCTGCAGTCATGTTCCTCGCAAGAGGGAGCAGCGAACAGCATTGCGGGACAACTTGCGTGGTACTCAATATAACGTTGTTGTAGGAGATTCTGAGCAGCCGCCCAGATATCCCATTGTGCCAAAATCCCCAGTGCAGCCGCACGTGCCATGTAGCCTGTACCGGAACAGTCCCGTTCATGGGCCTCTAAGGGACCCACCAGCAGGACAAAATCCGGTTGAGACAGAGACGTATTGGAGAGGCAATAATCCAAGGACCACGAGAAAGGACATCTGATGCAAGACATCACAGGTTGCACGCAAGTGAAATACGCAAAGCGAAAAGAAAGTCTATAGGACACACTGAGCATTGCCAATGGCAGGATGCCGAAGCCAGCGAGGATGCGCTCACGGAGCATCTGGAGTCGACCTGGGTCGAGAAGGGCCCAAGGAGGTGCAGCCATTGCATAGTAAACAGACCAAAAGCAGTATACCAGCCGCTAAGGCAAGGATCAACGGAAAGCCGCCAAAGACGCTGGAAAAAATGGAATGAATAAAAGCCGGTATTACACCGAAGATAGTCTGAAAGGAGGTTACAAGGCCAGAGCCCACAACTTTAAAAAGTGCACCAGACCTTCGGTGCGTGATGCATTAAAAACACGGTGAATCAGTTCACCGAAATGTTGTGGGAGGTTAGTGTTCAAAAGGGCCTGTATTTCACTATGGGTACTCGCCACCTGGAGAATGAATGTCTCCCGGGCGGATGTGAGCATAACCTCCTGGCAGGGCTTTAAGTGGGAAAAAAAAACACGGGGGTGCTCTAAAAGGGGCGGGGCAAACCTCTTAAAGGGGTGTGGCCTATCCAAGTAGGGGCGTGGTCTAAAACAAGATAACTTGTAACTTCCTGGTGCTGTTAGGGCTGGGGCGTGTCTTTAAAAGTGCTTCACTGGTTTCACATTCTCAAGTTGAAGCCTCTTTCAAGTAAGCTGCTGATACTTCCAGCTACAACTCCCATCTCAGGGGCAGACACTCTGATCATAGCGCAGAGACTGCAGACACTGACACCCTCACACTACAGGGGCTCTTACTAGGAATCAGAGCTGATAGGAGACCCCATGCCAAGAATGACACTTTCAGCCTGTTCTGACCTTTAAGCGCACATTGCTTTGCATTCTGGGACTTGTAGTTTTGCTTTACCATTCAATCCCAGCGTGCAAGTACAGCACCGTAAAAGGCCAAGACTGTAAAAAGGTGTCACTAATCAGAGCTGATGCAGACCTCATGATGGTGGCGCTCACAGCAAACTATCAGACACTCCCGGCGCACAGGCAGACACTCCTTGCTGTGCTGCGCTCGCTCCCACCTCCCGATGCCTGTTTTCCCTGTTAAGTTAGTTTTATTCCTAGCGCCAAGGTGTCCTCTTGGGTGAACGTTACATTTTCACAAATGTGTTCCATTCCCTTCCACTCACAGCACACACTCCGGCACCCCAAGATGCAGACGCCCCCGCCCCCCAGTACAGACCCGGACATTCGTGTGTCTCCTGAAGACACCCCAAGTACAGGCTCAAACATTGTAGGGTCATCTGCCTACATCCAGTGGCATAACACATAATCATGATTCATGCCCCTCCCCCACCAGCAGAATGTAAAGAGGGCCAATGGACGTTTGGGAGGCTCCTAAAAGATGCCTCAGGTGCTTGACTTACACACCTGCAGGCACCCCCAGTACAGCTTCGTATGTTCCCAGGTAAACTGTTGACACTCCCAGCTGAGATACAAACAGTCCGAGGTCGTAACCTGATAATCTCAGCTCCGCTGAAGACACTCCATGCTCTCCTAGGTTGAAGGCAGACAGTCCCTTCTCTGCTGCAGACACTCTCAGTGCAGGTACAGCAGCCAGTGAAGGTGGGAGGGCGTGTAAGGAAGGAGGGACAGACACTCCCACTTCACAAACAGGGAGAAACGAAACTTAACTTCACCACTCCCCCTCGGGCAGGAACATGGCTGCAGCAAACCAGCTCCGGAGCCTAAAGGATGAGACCACGTGCTACATATGTCTGGAATATTTCACGGACCCCGTGTTTGTGGAGTGTGGGCACACTTTCTCTCTGTCCTGTATCACTCGGTGCCGGGAGGGGCTGCAGACAGACATCCCCTGTCCTCAGTGCAGGGAAATATCTCAAAGTAAAGCATGCTCTCACTGTAGTCCAAGAAAAAAAAGAAAACGGACTACCTTTGTAAGGCCCGAAAATAGAGCCCGATAGAGACCCGTTTCGAGGCCCCCTGAAAACAACTGCCGGTGCTCAGACCCGGACAGACCCGGCCCACTTAAAGCCCTGCCTCCTGGTTCAATAATAGCGCCTTTATTCTGCTCAATTTATTGAAATCCGCCTTCAGAGTAGGAATGGAAGGCCAAACGGAACTATCTATGATGTCGTGCGGGGGAGGAAAAAGCACATTTTTGCAGCAGACAACCCTGTGTGAAACTGTAACAATATAGGGTATGCTGGCCAGCATGCCACAGCAGTTTTTATTATTCAGAAGCAGATAGCCTCCATTTGCAAGCATAGTGAAAGTAGGAGAAATAGCAGGAGCAGGAATGCCCTTTAAAACACAAGCAAGATTCGGAGCTGAAACGTTACAAGCTCCGTGCAATTTAATGTTCTTGCAAATAAGTGAATGACCCACAGTAGAATCGCATGACTCCCCCGTGAGAAAAACCTCCTTCCCGTCCCTCAGGCATTTATACATGAAAGGCAGGGACCAAAGTTCATGCAGGAAGGCACTGCCCAAGAGCCTTGCTATGTTGGCGTAGGCCTGGCTGCCATGCTGCTTTTTTGCGCACGTTACTTTGTGCCTTTGTTTTTCCAGCCTCTGCTTCTGCCCGGCTATTATAGAACTGTCTGCATTTCTGTCTTTCACCTTTTCTCCTGTTCCCTTTGGGTTACGTCTGCACAACATGTACAAGGTCGAAAAACAACGTCCCTTGTTCTTGCTGATCTGGCCAGTCCCTCGCACTTAGACATAACACTAAGTACAGCTGCACTGGAGAAATTTGTGTGCTTTTAATATTGTGATTTCACGGTTAGAGGCACTTGGAGAAAACCTTTCCAGAGAGAAGAGCTGTGCGTGTCTGATGATGTAAATCTTGCATCTAGATATTGAGGTATGGGGTTCGCCAGACAATGCCCAGAGGTCTTCTGTTTTTATAATAAACTAGCTACTAGCACGGGGAGGGTGGTATGGTCATTTTGCCCTATATCCACTGCTTTATGAAATGCTTTCCCCGTTTGTATTCTATGGAATTGTAACTATGCTGATGATATTATCCTTATGCATTATGCTGATAGTACTGGCACGTGTACTGTATCTTAGAGCACGGTAATTGAAATAAATATTTTGAACTATACAGTGTCTCTTATTACGTACGTTGTGGACAGGTATGAGTGAGTTATGAAAGGGTGTTCTTGTTCCCGCGAGTCCTGAGAGAGAGAGAGAGAGATACCGTGTTCTGGGTTGTCTAATCATTGGTAGCATCGCTGCTCATGAGACGCTACAGCTAGTCGGATTGGGATTGTGGGTACTAAGGTTTATGGTTGGCTCACCACTATATTCCGAGGTCCTATTATCCTGTGCATAGCTCTGTGTATGTGCAGAATCCCTACAACATGGCGCAACCAACGAGTGGGCTGCTTATCTGCGAGACGCTTGAGTAGTACTTGTGCTTGTCCACAATCCCCTTCGCAAACGCTTCCGGAAGCGTGTGTGAGGGCGATACCTCCTATATTGACGTTTTTATAGGTTCTTTCAAGCTTGAAGTTGTTAAAAGTTTTTTAAATACAACCCTATATTGTGCTGCTTCATATTAGGTTGTCAAATATTGTTAGCCTTAAATGGCTGTCCAAATTGCGGCACATAGCCGCGCAGCGCTCCGGGCTCACTTAACAGTGTAGGGAGTGCCTGACGCGGGTGTCGATCTGATCTTTGTGGTACAAGCGGATCCTGCTTACCACTTTGAGGTGTTTTACTCTTGGGTCACCTTTCCGGCGGTGGATGGGACTGATAATTTGTTCCATGAATATACAGCCACCGCTGTTCCTAATCACTATAGACCGTATAGGAATCTTGAAGTACCGCTCACGGCATGGCAACACCGTGTTTGGTTTGATGGCGCCCTCCCCCAACCGGTTACCGCGGTTCGTTTAGGCCCCTTATCGATTGAAGGGGCCACGTGGCCTGTTTTGGCCGGGTACACCCCACATCCGCGTTAAATGACGCTTGCAGTCGGTGAACTGCGTAATTTGCATTCGTCTTTGATACGTGTGTATAGCGCTTTAGTACAGTTTGTTACAGGCAACCTCCAGGGAGCCCTGCCTGGAGTTGCAGCCCATCCAGCTGGAGCAAGCGGTGTAACCATAAGTCCCGTCATGGTTAATTCGGTGATGGGCAAGCGCCCACAAAATAAGGATGATTTTCCTTATTGGCTTGCAGAAAAATTTGACCAGCTGGAGGCAGTTTTTCCAAATACCTCTCCCGTGGAAAAACACAGGATTCTGACGATTAGTTTGCCAAAAGACTTGATCCCCGAGTTGGCAGAATGCAACAACTGGGGTAAGGTATTCGCAGCAGTATATGCGAAGTGTTTTGGCACTCCTTCCATGACGGTTCTCCCCTCTGTAATTAAACGAGTGCAGGATGAGCATGGCCCTGAAGCGGCTGTGGAATTAGGGATGAGGCTGGTGGGAGTGTTCGACTTAGTAGCTGATTTGATCCTTGCAAATGTCAAGGGCGATGCAGTTAACTTTCAAGTAGCTAATGCTTTGGCTTTGATCCCAGAACCGGACAAGCCTCGCGAATTACCGAAAATTATTGCACAGGTTTACAAAACAATTGGCCGCAATAGCCTGGGAGTCAAGCCTTTTGCTAAACTACAAACACAATCGCAACAACAACCAAAAACTCAATATGAGAAAGATGAGAAACCGTTCTTTACTAAAAAGAGCTGGAGGTTGAAAAAACAGGGTAAGCAACAGAAGAAGCCGGGGTCGCGAGGCGCATCCCCAGTTTCCGTCTCTTCTGAACGCACTTATGATTTGCGCGATAGGGCGAGAATTAAATCTCCAGAGAGATTTCAAGTTCCTGATTCACGTTCTCCTCGTTCTTCACAGGCACCAACTACGTCCCAGGCTGGTGGAGGAGAACGCCAGGATAGAGGCAGGGGTCGAGAGGCTCCACAGGGACGAGACCAACCTCGACAACAAGTCAGAGGGAAATCAGAAGAATTTCAACGTTCTCGCCCACAGTTTCAGAAGAAGAAAGTTGCAGCTGTAACAGCGAGGTATGCCACAGACGGTGAGAATGAGACTCCTGAATTGGACGTGGGCAGTGACGCTCCTAGACAGCGCCGCGGAAGTTACCATAGTGCGGGAGGCGCTACGTCCTCATGTGGAGGTGACAGCAACTGAAACATTCATTACTGTCGAGACAGCAGACACCAGAGTGGCACCCCCTGACAGACTATATAATATTGTCATTCAAATTGAAGGTGACATTCAGCGTGTTATTAAAGGGATTTTTTGGGAGAATCTGACCTCTTCGTACGACATTCTGTTGGCAGAGGCGGATTGGCCGCCCCCATTCGTACTTGCTGCGCGTAAAGGGGAGGAGGTAATCCTTCCGAGCTTTTCTCGTCATGTCCCCAAGGACAAAGCGGAGGCTCTCGCAGCTGAGTGGGCTGTGTCCCTGGCTCCAGCATTATACCGCAACCACGTGGGCTGGGATGAAGATTCTCCCCCCCATGATATTCTTTTGCGGTCGCTGCCACAGCCACAACCCCAATATCCCAACAAACGGGAAGCTAAAGGTCCCGTTTCTGAAATTCTGACACAGTTAGAATATCAAGGAGTGATTGAAACATGCATGTCACCGATGAATAATCCCCTTTTCGCGGTTTCTAAACCCGATGGATCGTACCGCTTAGTTTTGGATTACCGACATTTGAACTCTCATTGTCGGACCTTTGCGGTGCAAAACACACACAGTTCTGCGCTTGTAGACAGTCTTGTTCGTAAAAAATATAAAACTACACTTGACCTATCCAATGGATTCTACACGCACAACTTGGCCCCGGAGAGTAGCCAATGGAGCGGTGGAAAACAGATCAAATTCCGGCTTTTACCTATGGGCTACAAAAACAGTCCAGGCGTATTTGCTGCCCGTGTTGTCTCTTTGTTAGACGGCATAGACCCAGATGCATGTTCGTACGTCGATGATATCTATCTGACAGACGACGAATTATACCCGCATCTTTCCCGAGTGGACCGCAACATTCTAGAATTTGCGGTTTTAGGTTACAAGTTTAACTTTGCCAAATCTCACATTGCTGAATTTACCGTTTTGTTTTTGGGATATGAGCTCAACAATGGAGGTAAGGGCATAGCCCCCCATTTCCTAGAGAAATGTGCACTTTTGTGCCCTCCAACCACTCTGAAGAAACTTCAGTCTTTACTGGGTTTTCTAAGCTTCGGGCGTACTTACATTCCCGAATATGCCCAGCGTATCAAGCCACTGTATGCCTTGATACAACCTAACTTTTCGAAGTCATGCTGGCTTCCGGAGCATTCCTCCATACTGCAGTCTTTGCAGACAGACCTACTTGAATCTAAATTCTTGTTGACGCGTGACAACCACACAAACCTGGTGATTAGAATCCTTCCAGGGGCAGTGGGTTTCACGTACTTAACCTTTAACGAAAGTGACACAGTACCGATCGCATACAAGTCACATCTTTACACTTCCGCAGAAATGCGCTTTTCATCTGTGGAGAAAGTTTTGACTGCAGTGCAAATGGCGATTCTAATGGAATGCGCACTGGCACAGGGAAAACGCATTCTGGTGGTAACACCATATCCTGCCCTAGAGGCAGTGACAAAAGCAAGTGTTCCGAACTCTAACGCTTTGCACCCCCGTTGGATACAATGGGCAACATCTTTGACGTCTCCGGATGTCACTTTTATCTTTGATTCTTCTCTTCAGACTCAGGAGTTTTTGCAGTATGAATTCGTTCATCCTCCTCCTCTGTCTTTGCTACCGCTTGAGGAATACGAATGTATTATCTATACCGATGTTTCGGCACAACCGGCCACGGGTTCCAAGCATGCTTATTCAGCAGCATGTGCTATTGTTGCAGGTACCATGGTGAACGGTAAGTTCAAATCAACTGTAGTGCACACTCAGGCACTAGGAGACAGTACTGCACAATTGGCCGAGCTGCGCGCATTGGTGCTCGCACTTGAGTTCGCTAATCCGGATGTGACCACTCTAATTGTGTGCGATTCCTACTACTGTGTTCAGTCTTACAATGACAATCTGTTCTTTTGGTCGCAAAACGACTACAGAGACGCCAAAGGTAGCACAATTAAGCATAAAATGCTTTGGGTTCGAGTGGCAGATTTGAAACAACGTCTGCCACTCACACAGGTGATTCACACTCTTGGCCACCAGCGTGTGGGCACACACGCTGTTGGTAACGGTTTGGCGGACGAAGCTGCCAAATCAGCAGTAGCCACGTGCTCAGTCGCAGCAGTTACAAGATCCATGTCTAAAATAGATACTGATATTTTAGCAGCTATTGCTGCGAAGAAGGAAGGTGCTATTTACCCTAGGGGTTTCCCTTCCCAATACTCTTATCAATTAGGTCCCGAACAGGCTCCTTACGTAAGAATTCCAGACGTTGGTGATCGGCTGATTCCCAACGCGGACCGCAGACTTTCCTTGATAACGGCCGCACACGAAGGCATGGCTTCGGCTCATGCTGGCGGGTCTGCGACGGTTTCCATCTTGCAGCAGCGTTACTGGTGGCGTGGTTTATACAAACAAACCCGTACTTATGTGCTTTCTTGTGACGTTTGTCAGCAGATTAAGCCTTCCACGGTTACACGGCCACCACAGACCCCGCTCTGCATTTTAAACAGACCTTTTGGGTGTGTTTATCTGGATCACTGCGGTCCATTTTCTTCTGACACTGCATATAAATACATTTTAGTTGCAGTGGATTCGTGCACACGTTTCATCTGGCTTTGGCCACAACGGAGTGCTGACGCTCGAAATGTCATAAGGGATTTGCGTGTCTTTTTGGGAATTTTCGCCTGTGGCACCTTCCATTCTGACCAAGGTCCGGCGTTCGCCTTTAAGGCTTACAAGGACGCAATGGGTTCATTGGGGGTGCGGGTGAAATTTTCGTCTCCATATCGGCCTGAGGGCAATTCGATTGTTGAACGAATGAACCGTGACTTAAAGCAATCCTTGACAGCTAGAGTCTTAGGTACTGGCAGGAACTGGCTGGCCCACTTGTATACCGTACAACGTGCACTTAATAATCTCCCTAGAAGACCTCTGGGTGGGCGGACCCCATACGAAATGCTCTTTGGCATACAAATGTTTGTGCCCGACCTTGATGGTCTAGACATGGCGGCGCAATCCGCCATCTTTGATGTAGATAACCATTCTACTATGTTACAGGACTTACAAGAAGCCCGAGACAAACTTGCAATCGAACATTTACCTTCAGCCACATACGCTGCGCTGCAGATTCCGGTTGCCGGCTGGCTTCCGAAGATTGGAGATCTGGTTCGAGAGAAGGTGGAGAACAAAAAAGAATTCGGCCCCTCTTATCGTGCACCAGTTCCAGTCCTTGGCTTGAAGGGAACTCGTACAGTCATCTTACCACCGCTTCCTGGTCGCAAAGAGAACAGATACATCTCAGTGGAAAATGTCAAGCTACAACATCTGGCTGATCCTGAATAGTGTTACACCAGCGGTCTCTTGTCCTGTCATTTCCCGGACGAATGTTTGTGGCCCTCCGGCCTGAACGGTCACTGATGTTGCTATCGAGATGGTAGATTTGCCTGATTGCTTACTCAACGACCCGGACTCCCCCTGCAATGAGGAGACTGAGTATACCTACCCCGCCAATGAGTCGGTGGCTCACCTACCAACAACGCCACTGAGCCCAACACGTTATTCCTTTGACTCGGATTCCACCTCATCACTTGTCCCGTCCAAATTCAGTATTTTTGTATCCTGGCTCAGAGACAATTTTTTGATTCCCTCTTGGACATACATCTGGTTGGTACTATTCCTGATTTTTCTGTTCATGTCCATTGGCTTTGTCATGGTGTTTTTTCTTCTCATCAATGGTCACTATTTACCAGAACGCTCTGCAGTGAACTGTGTCGCTGGAACTTTGGCTCTGCATTCTTCATCTCACATCATGAAGCGTGACCACACATTTGTGAACATTTCAGCTTTTCCAGTCGCTGATGGCATCGTATGGGATGCGGTAAATTTCCAAATTCATGGACCAACCGAGATTATTAATGTACCAAATGTCCTCCGTGTTTCAATGGGTGATGTCGTTAAAAGTAATATTCATTCTGACGATTGGGATGTGCATGCAGTTGAATCATTATTTACTGATTTGAAATATTATGCTGCTTTTAATGCTGAAGATTTGTACATGAATTCTGCAAGTTATGCCGATTTGTATTGTTACCAGCATTGGGGCAACCACTTTGTCCATAAACCAAGTGCACTGCGTGGTCCTTTTAACTACACCCAATGGGAGCATTGTCCAACCCCTTCGCCAGGTAGCTCCCAGACTCTTAGAAATAAGTTTACTTACTTTACAGACTTTGATAGATCGAACCCTGGGTCCTATTATTTTAAATTGAACACTTCATCCACGCAAAACATCATGCTGACCCACACCAAATTGATATATTCGGGTTCCTTTTTGGGCGCCTTAGCTGTGGGTGGTTATGAATACTGGAAGGACACCATTGACTTGAAATTTATTTGGGGCTCTAAACCATGGCAGGTGCAAGGCACAGAAGCTTTGCACCGTGCTTGCCTTATCCCGGCCCAAATTTTATTTTTAAATAATACCATATATCAAACTACGTGTTGGGGTTTGGCTACTTCCAAGCAATTGAATGCCCCTTCCATTCCTGTATTGTCATCCGCTTCCAACTCCAGCTTGCATTTCAATATGTCCCTTACATCGGTGCAAGCTTTGTTTCAGAACAATTCGTTTAATGTCTCCACGTTTGTTCAGTCACCCTGGTTGGCTTGGCCGACGGCAACAGACGCATGCCAGCTGCGTTTTCATGACTCAGCTCCTGGGTACAAACAGGATAGGCCAGACCCGAGGTTTTCTGACTCTCGTACTGTTACAACATATTCTGTTGGTAAATTATGTAAACAGTGGTTGCAGCACTCTTCTTTAGATTCTGTAAAACAGCATTTGTCCCTGCTATCAGGCAACATTGATCTGTCCGATTTTATTCTGGGGCCTCGTGGCCCTCGACCTAAGAGATTCATTTATGAGACCTATAATGAACTCTGGAAGCTTTCGCAAATTGAAGCTGCTTCCCGTCTAAGGGAAATAGATCAAGCAAATTTGGAAAAGGTGCTTGCTGTTGTTGACAATAGTATTAAAACCCTGTCTTCCCGCATTTACACGTTAGAGAATATTGTGTGCTCTGTTGTTGATATTGTACAAGATGATGTTTCTGTGTTATATCATGGTCAGAATCAATTGCGTTCAGTTATGCAGTTTGCGTGGACTTTGCAGACACTTAAGATGGGTAAGGTTCCTTGGCACTTTTTGAACAACTCTGCCTTATTCCTGCCTTTTAATTTAACTGACAGACAGCAGTTCATGTCCATGAAGGATGCAGCATACACTCTGTTACATATCGAGAAAATAGAGCCCTTACCATTCTCTGTGGCGGAATTGGATTCTGCCGTGTGGCTAGTGCATGGGGTTATCGCCTTTCCTTTTTCTTTATTTGAATTTAGTTCATGCATGAAACATTATCCTGTGGGCCGTTTCCAGCCCTTGGGAAAGTGTTGGATAGCGTAGAGGTTAAAATTACTATTCCAACTCCAGAGAGTGCAACAGTAGGGAAAGTGTTGGATAGCGTAGGGGTTAAAATTACTATTCCAACTGCAGAGAGTGCAACAGTAGGGAAAGTGTTGGATAGCGTAGGGGCAAAAATTACTATTCCAACTCCAGAGAGTGCAACAGTAGAGAAAGTGTTTGATAGCGTAGAGGTAAAAATTACTATTCCAACTCCAGAGAGTGCAACAGGAGGGAAAGTGTTGGATAGCGTAGAGGTTAAAATTACTATTCCAACTCCACAGAGTGCAACAGTAGGGAAAGTGTTGGATAGCGTAGGGATTAAAATTACTATTCCAACTCCAGAGAGTGCAACAGTAGGGAAAGTGTTGGATAGCGTAGAGTTTAAAATTACTATTCCAACTCTAGAGAGTGCAACAGTAGGGAAAGTGTTGGATAGTGTAGAGGTTAAAATTACTATTCCAACTCCAGAGAGTGCAACAGTAGGGAAAGTGTTGGATAGCGTAGGGGTAAAAATAACTTACTAATTAAAATAATTTTTTTTAAATAAATAATAATTTAATTCTTAAATAACAATAAATGAATTAACAATACCAATAAATAAGTACTTAAAAATAATTACCAATTAATAATTAATTAACAATTAAATAGATGATAAATACAATTAAATAATAATTATTAACAATTAATTACCAAATAATAATAAAATAAAAAATAATTAATTTTCAATACCAAAAAACAATAATAATTAAAAATAAATTAGCAATTAATAATTAATTAACAATACATTATTGATAAATACCAATAAATAATAATTAATGACAATTACCAATTATTAATTAATGAACAAATTAATTTCCAAAACATAAAAATATCTATTAAAAAGTTATTACCAATTAATAATTAATTAACAATAAATTAATTATCAATACTCAACAATAAAATAAAAAATCACGTAATTACAATAAATTACTTCCCACCCTATTGCCCTATAAACTCACACACTTCAAAAATAAATTAATACACTTAATATAATTTCCAAATAATCAATTAATAAAAATTAATTAACAATTAATAAAAATTAATTACCAATTAATAATTATTTAACATAAAATTAATTATCAATACCAATAAATAAAAATAAATAATTACTTAATTTCAATTAAATGACTTCCCACCCTATTGCCCTATAAACTCACAACACACTTCAATAATAAATTAATACACTTAATATAATTACCAATTAATCAATTAATACAAATTAATTACCAATTAATACAAATTAATTACCAAATAATAATTATTTAACATAAAATTAATTATCAATACCAATAAATAAAAATAAATAATTACTTAATTACAATTAAATTACTTCCCACCCTATCCCCCTATAAACCCACAACCCGCTACAGAACTAAAACGCAAAATTTACTTAAAAATAATTACTAATTCCTAAAAATTTTAAATTAATTTAATATAATTAAATTACTTCCCACCCTATTCCCCTATAAACCCACAACCCAGTACGGTACTAAAACGCATAATTTACTTTAAAAAAAATTACTAACTTCTAAAAATTTTATACATATATTCTAAAACTAGTACAATAATTAACAAAAAATATAAACACAAACATAAAATACATAATAAAATACATAACACTAATATAAATATCGATATTAGTAACATCGATATTTTTGCTATCGATATTACTAACTTCGATATTAACAAAAACAATATTTCTTACCTTCAGGTCGATATTCTGGTCGTCGATATTCTTGACTTCGATATTGTGTCCCTACGATATTTCAAACTCGATATTATTGTAGGTCGAAATTAAAAACTCGATATTTAGACTGTTTACCACAGTGAGGGTATGTTCCACATGGAAGCAGCCAGCTAGTGCACAGCAGCATATAAGGCAAATACCACACCTACTTTATGAAACCTGAAGTTAATGCACTGCAGAGATCTGTCTGTAACCAGACAGCCATGGAATTGAAAGTACCTGATTTAAGCAGTGGAGAATAGTTAGGAGTTTACACAGGCCCCTGCGGCACAGGGACGTGTGTTACACCCCTTTAAAAAGCACACACTTCACTGCTCAGCTGGTAAATCCTTTCCAATACCACTCAAAAAGAATAAATCTGTGTCATCAGGAAATGTCAAGTGATTCTATTAATCAAAGCCAATACCGGCTACCGAGTTCCCTGTACATTTGCAGATTGACCCATTGTGCTCATGTAGATTTCTTTCAGGTAAACAGGCACCTTGGCAAGAAGACATGTTTAGCTGTCTGCCCTTCCCTGCCTTACACTGCAGCTGAAGCTTTTCAGCTCACAGAATTAACTGTCCCAGGACGGTTATCTTTTCACAGAAAGCAGGGGAACTGTTGTCCTTAAATTAAAAGTATGGGCACATCGTGCCCCTCCGATCGCGCCCACTTCGACCACTGAATGCATCATATATCAGTAGATATGGTGCATCCCTGCTCTCTCCCTGTCACGCAGCACAGCCAATTGTCTAGCTGCATCGCGTTGCATGACATTCTAGCCCCTTTTTTATGCAATGCCTGGTCTTTTGGGTGTTTTTGCTGATCCCCCAACATAAATATCCTTGATACAATGTCACCGAAAGTGATTTTTGCGTGGTGTAACTGCAGCTGTTCAGCGCAAAACATCTTTTGCTCTTCATAGAAAATGCTTTGTGCTGCTTTAATGTCAGTGCAATGGCTTATTACATCTGGGTTATACTGTTTTTATGGCTAGAGGAGAATTTTCCATTCGTGCTTCAGGCCCTATTATAACTGACAGATATAGCAAGAGCATTAAAGGCTAAATTACTGCTATAATTTCAGCACTGATATTTGTAATACCTACCACTGTATTTCTATTAGTAAAGTATAAGCAATTCCAGGAGCAAATAGATACCATAATACAGATCAGCAGGTCTGCATTTAGTTTTTTTAATTTCATGTTTCAAACTATACTCTCTCCATAACCAAGCCATGATCAATCATTTTCAGAACCAGGCAAACTATTGTAGTTACCCTGCAGCTGTTTGCGCAGATGTATTAGTTTATGGATAATTTTAATGAATGAAAGCATCTGTGGTTGACACAAGATGTTGCAAATAGAAGGATCAAATAATATAATCAGTTTGTGTATTAATCTTGTGCACAAAGCAAATAAGAAATTGAGACAAATTCTTATTTGCTAAGTACACTCCCAAGACAAATCACACAAACCGCTCATATTCTAAAAATAAACTGTGCGCAGGCCTCGACCCGCTCATTTCCTCTACACAAGGGGGTCGATTCCGATTCGGGCCGGAAAAAGCACCGACCGACTCGGATCCGGAAATAATACCGACCGACAAGTACCTGTGGCGCCCGACACGCCAAGTACGATGCAAGGCGTGAAAAATCCGACCGACACGTACCGAACCCAAGTCGACCGACCGAGCCGCACGGAAAACAGCAATCCGGTCGGAAAAACACGCGAATCCAACCGACCGACACGCACCCGGAACAAATCCGACCGAAACGTACACGCGAACTCCAAACCGCAAAGTACGATGCAAGGCGCGAAAACCACGAGCGAGTCGGACGGAGGCCAAGCCGTACGACCGACACGCATACAAAACCGAGCCGAAGCAACACAAAACACCGCGACCGACGCGTACGCAGCATAGAAAACTGCACAAACACAGCGTGAACGAAATGGAGAAGACCGTACGAGACAAATGCAGGGTCCGACTCGGTCACAAGAACGTTTCCAACATACACAGACAGTACAAAGGAAAATTCACCCAAAAAAAGGCCAAACAAGCAATTACCAAGCCAATAAATACTGGGGGGTGGGGACAGAGAACAAAGACACACCCACAACTCCACCCATATAAAGGACACAAATCACAACCATGAGCCTTTGCAAATGCCATTCCACTGCCAGCACCCAAGAGAAAGCAACCACACACCCACAGCTCATCCCTCACACAAGCCACACACCATCAGCACACCAACAAATACCTACCTCACATACACCCAGCAAAACACACACTCACACACCCTCACCTGCACACCAACACACACATCACTCACCATCACCACATGCCCCCCAAGAAGAATCCCAAGTTCCTAGATTGTGAATTGGAAGTCATGGTAGACGAGATCCTCAGGGTAGAGCCACAGCTGTTTGGCACACTGGTCCAACAGACCCCCATCTCCCAGAAAACCAAGATGTGGGAGAGGATCATCAACAGGGTGAACGCACAATCACCATGTCGGCGCACAAAGAGCGACATCCAGAACAGGTGGTATGACGTGCGCAGGAGGGTACGGGACCTGCTCAAGAAAGACTACATCAACAGCCAATACACCAGCAGTGGCCCTCCTTCCAAGCCAATATACCTCAGGCCCTGGGAGGAGAAGGTTCGGGCCATCCTTCCGCCAGTGAGCGTATATGGACTAGAGGACATCCCAGAGCCTGGTGAGTACACAACAAATGTACACAATATACTGCCACAAAACACACACATCACTGTCAAGGGGAGAGTCAAACCATGCACTCATAGCAATTACACAGCAACCAGAACAGAATCATCCCAAAATGTGTATGTCAGTCAGATAAACACAACACATGCCATCAAAAAAGTCACATCCAACTGTGCCATCACATGTACAAACACAACTACAACTACAGCTAGGCAGTGGCACAAATAGAACTAACAAACACATCCAGACATGTAGCCACCACAACAACACCAACACACAGTGAAGACCACTCAAAGGAAGGAATTCTGTGTATGCTGGCCAAGTCAGTGTAGCCAATAGCATCATGGGAGTCGCAGTCACACATATTGCCCCCCACAACTGTCCCATCAACACCACCATGAACCATGCGCACATCACAGGGAGTGGAGAAGGACTCACAAGATGGCTGACACTGGCAACTGCTGTGGGGAGCACAAGGCCCTGCTGGCAACTGTGCACCAACAAACAGCAGGACACCACTGACTGACATCCTGAGAGACAACTTCCACTCCCTGCAATGCAAGCACGTTCCATGGTGGGATATCTGGCTAGCTGGGTGGGAAGGAGGACTTGCAGCACTGACCATAGTCACAAGCACCTCCCCTCACACACACCCCAACACAAACTCCACAGAACCCACCTGGTAGAATGCAATGCCCCCCATCCTAACACAAGATCCCACAAAGAACCACCACCCTGGGTTATGTTGTGTGAAGCACAGGGCCACTCTTGGGACTTTTAGCCAAACAACTGCCAGGACAACACTCCCAGCCATCCTGTCAGCACAGCCAGCCCACCCCACAGGGAAGCAGAGTCAAAAGGAAGGAAGCATGGGCATGCTGGGAAGGGGGTGGAGGCAATAGCATGATGGGAGTCGTAGTCACAGACATAGCTCACCCCCACAACTGTCCCATCAACACCACCCTGAACCATGCTCACATCACAGGGAGTGGAGAAGGACTCACAAGATGGCTGACACTGGCTACTGCTGTGGGGAGCACAAGGCCCTGCTACCAACTGTGCACCAACAAACAGCAGGACACCACTGACTGACATCCTGAGAGACAACTTCCACTCCCTGCAATGCAAGCACGTTCCATGGTGGGATATCTGGCTAGCTGGGTGGGAAGGAGGACTTGCAGCACTGACCATAGTCACAAGCACCTCCCCTCACACACCCCCCAACACAAACTCCACAGAACCCACCTGGTAGAATGCAATGCCCCCATCCTAACACAAGATCCCACAAAGAACCACCACCCTGGGTTATGTTGTGTGAAGCACAGGGCCACTCTTGGGACTTTTAGCCAAACAACTGCCAGGACAACACTCCCAGCCATCATGTCAGCACAGCCAGCCCACCCCACAGGGAAGCAGAGTCAAAAGGAAGGAAGCATGGGCATGCTGGGAAGGGGGTGGAGGCAATAGCATGATGGGAGACGTAGTCACAGACATAGCTCACCCCCACAACTGTCCCATCAACACCACCCTGAACCATGCTCACATCACAGGGAGTGGAGAAGGACTCACAAGATGGCTGACACTGGCTACTGCTGTGGGGAGCACAAGGCCCTGCTGGCAACTGTGCACCAACAAACAGCAGGACACCACTGACTGACATCCTGAGAGACAACTTCCACTCCCTGCAATGCAAGCACGTTCCATGGTGGGATATCTGGCTAGCTGGGTGGGGAAGGAGGACTTGCAGCACTGACCATAGTCACAAGCACCTCCCCTCACACACACCCCAACACAAACTCCACAGAACCCACCTGGTAGAATGCAATGCCCCCATCCTAACACAAGATCCCACAAAGAACCACCACCCTGGGTTATGTTGTGTGAAGCACAGGGCCACTCTTGGGACTCTTAGCCAAACAACTGCCAGGACAACACTCCCAGCCATCCTGTCAGCACAGCCAGCCCACCCCACAGGGAAGCAGAATCAAAAGGAAGGAAGCATGGGCATGCTGGGAAGGGGGGTGGAGGCAATAGCATGATGGGAGTCGTAGTCACAGACATAGCTCACCCCCACAACTGTCCCATCAACACCACCCTGAACCATGCTCACATCACAGGGAGTGGAGAAGGACTCACAAGATGGCTGACACTGGCTCCTGCTGTGGGGAGCACAAGGCCCTGCTGCCAACTGTGCACCAACAAACAGCAGGACACCACTGACTGACATCCTGAGAGACAACTTCCACTACCTGCAACGCAAGCACGTTCCAGGGTGGGATAACTGACTGGCTGGGTGGGTGGGAAGGAGGGCCGGCTGTCAACCAAACACAACCAATGCAGACCATGTTCACACCCCAAAAAATACATAGAAATGCCCAAATAATGCAGGACAATGTGCCACACCAATATCAACCCCTGACTGTGACGACTTAGGACAATGCAATGTACAGGCCCGCACCCAGAGGCACAGTCACAACTGTCATGTGTGTCAACCATTGATGCCTGCAGAAACATAACATACATTGTTTGTGTCTCCCAAAAACAGGTGATGATGGGGACACAGCAGCAGACGCTGAGGAGTCCCAGTCCCAGGCTCAAGAGGATGCGGAGCTCACTGGCGTCGTACAGCCTCTGTCCTCCTCGGACGATGAAGACCAACCTGGCACATCCGGTGCAAGTCTACATGCAGCACCAGCAGGACCACCAGCTGCAGCACCAGCAGGACCACCAGCTTCACCCCCTGCACCCACCCCTCCAACGACTGTCACCACAAATACCATCCCTGCCGACATGGACAGAACAAGGAGCAACACCAGCACAGGGACCCTGGACCAACCTGGGGCCATGGACACCACCACCACCACCAACCCCCAAGGTGGACCAGGGTTATCTGTGCGTGCCACTGCACACACTGCACATGTCAGCAGGGGTAGTGGGAGGGGTGGGAGACAGAGGTCGCTGCTTGCAGACGTTGCTGGTGTGCATGATGACCCACAACTGGTACGCATAGCTGATGCGTACCAGTCCAGCACCGGAGACCTCAGCCAGGTAGTGGGGCTCCTCAGAGACATGAAACAGCAGCAGGCTGCCCATCATGCCCGCTTGGACTCCCACATGTCCCACGTGGAGTCACACATGTCCCGCGTGGACTCACACATGTCCCGCGTGGAGTCCAAGTGGGATGCACTGCATGAGATGACGGCGGTGCACAGGGACATTTTACAATGCCTCCGCCAGATGAACAGCAACCAGTCCACACCTCCCTGTGTGCCAACAACATCTGGTGCCGAACAAACTGCAACTGCCACAGGGAGGGAGGATGACTCTGGCAGAGAGTCCCCTGCACCGCAGCAGCCTGTACTTGAGGGGCCCCCCCAAGAAGAGGGGTCGTCCGAGGAGGGGCAAGTGAGAGGCCGATGGCCAAGCACAACTCCCAGGAAGCCTGAACCTGTTCTGGATGTTCGCCTTTGTGCACAGACTGTTCACCCTGTTGACGGCAACACTACTCCCACACATTGCATGGGGAATACAAGTTGGAACAATGTGTCAGACAACTGTGGCCCCGATACTGGGGATTCTGTCTACCAGGACTTTCAATTCACCTAGGAACTTCGGATTGCAAGATTTATGTACAGCACTACCCATCCTATGCACTATTCACACAAATGTATCACAATAAACACACTAATACACCATACTTGCCTCTGTCGTGATTCCAACGTGGGTGCTGTTATGGGGATGATGAACTGCAAAATTACACTGTGTATGCGAACTGCAACAGCAAGGACAACACAGGCATGTGAGTAAAGGCAACGTGACACATATGAGGGAGACACACCATCAGGGCTACACAACACATACACACCTAGGCCATCTGACTCATTGCCTACACTGATGTTGCCAGGGAAGACGGTGCAATGCACAGACACCACACCCATTCCCAGTTGTAGTCAAGTAGCCCACAGGTGCAGTAAGCAAATGGCACTCAAATGTGTGACCACAGACAACGCACATCACAAAGTGAAGCACAGGTTTATTACACAGTTGCAACATGTCGTAACCACTACAGATGCAAGGTAATCCCACCTGGCAGCGGGCACACAGTCAACAACTGTAGACGGAAGGAAGTCCATGGGTGTGGCGCACATCACCTGTAGGGACACAACAGCTACCAGCCTGGAAGTGCAATCACGTCGTCGGTGGACACAGTTGACCAAACGAATCTGAAAGTACCCTGTGAAGGACAGAAATGACACACAGTCAAAAGCAATGGAGTACAGGACAGAACAGCAAAACTCATGCACAATACATGTTACAAGATACCCACCCAGAACCAAGTTAGCATGTCAACACTGTTGGGGAGTACAGCCCACCTGTAAGCACACATCGCAACACACATCCAGTCAAGTAGCCCATGGACACACTCCAACAGCACCAGAGCACCACCTACACATCATGCCAACTCACATCATTGACATGACACCTCAGGATACTCACATTCAGCTAAAGAAGTTGGTGATGAGCTGTGTGCGGACATCACCATCATGATCATCATCATCATCATCATCGTCACTGGCATCGTGGTCCAGGCCAGGATCCTCCACAGGTGGCGGATGTTGGTCATTGTCATCCTGGATGAGAGGCAACTCCTTCCGCACTGCCAGGTTGTGGAGCATGCAGCAGACGATGATAATCTTGCACACTTTCGCAGGGGCATATGGGAGGGACCCTCCGGTCTTGTCCAGGCAGCGGAAGCGGCTCTTCAGGAGACCAAATGTCCGCTCAATCACTCTCCTGGTCCGACCATGTGCCTCATTGTAGCGCATCTGGGCTGGTGTCACAGGGTTCCTGAGGGGTGTCAGCAACCACGGCATGTTGGGGTATCCCGAGTCACCTACGGACAGACAAGTGCACATTAGCTGACTTGGAAAAGTGGGCGGAATACTACAGATCAGATCACACACAATGGCACAAAGTAAGTACACACCGACAAGCCAGGCACGCTGGTTCTGCATCTGTGCCATCATCCTGGGGATGCGACTACTCCTCATCACAAAGGCATCGTGTGCTGAACCAGGGAAACGGGCACATACGTGTGTGATGGTCATGTCTGCAAGACACACCACCAGTGCATTGACCGAGTGGTAGTGCTTGCGGTTCCTGTAGGCCTGCTCCTGGGCCTGTGGTGGTACCAAAGCCACATGTGTCCCATCAATGGAGCCAATGACATGCGGCATCCTCCCCAGGGCATAAAAGTCACTCTTCACGTCAGTGAGTCGTCGCAGTCTAGGGAATAGATGTACCGGTTCAGGAATAGCAACATTGCCGCCAAAACATCGCGGAGCACACGGCTCAACATGGTCTGTGACATCCCACCAGCAGTCGCCACAGTATGTTGGAAGGTACCGGTGGCAAAGAAGTGTAGGGCTGCCATCACCTTCACCTTGGGGGTCAGCGCTGTAGGATACGGCCGGCCAGGCTGCAAATGTGGGGACAACTGCACTGCCAAATCCTCAATCAGCTGCCTGGTGAAGCGGTACCGTCGGATGCTGTCCCGTTCCACCATCGTTGCCAGGTCTGGGAATGGTCGATGGACAGCAGGAGCCCTGCAGTGCAGAGGAGAAGTAAGCAAGGTTGTCAGTCACCCCACATATGCGGCATTGAACACACTCAATATCCCAACATACATCATTATGAGGCACAACTACATGAAGTGTGCAGTTCCGGAAGGACATGTATGGTACATACATGGCCAACATCTGTCAACACGGTCCAACAGGTGGCATCAATTAGTCCCAGGTTGGCCCATTGGATATCATGAGGCCGTGTCACAGTTCCCATCTCCTGCTGCTGTGTCACAATAACCCCCCACAGTGACATGTGAGGACAGATGTGCCCCAGGCACCACAGCTCAACGACAGGTACATTCCCAGGGACCCTGTATTGCCACATGGACACTGGCATTACATGGAGTATCATGTATACACCACAGCAAAACAACCATGACCCCCACAGGTAGTGGCCCCACTTGCCACGGCAGGACAGACATGGACGTCTGTGACACACACACGCACAACATCAAAGTCCATGCACACACAACCTGGATGTGGAGACTGTCTCCCATTGTGCACATGAAATCAGAGACATTGTAAACACTACATGCACAAAGACTGTGGAGGACCATCACTATTGTGCCACTGGGACACCCTGGCTCAAACATACCGTCCCACATGGGACTCACGGGGTATGTGACATGACATACACATACACCACCGTGAAATGTGACCATGGCACATGCACAGATATGAACAGTTGCACATCACAGTGGTCATGTACACGTAACACCCAGGATCCTGTCCCCATGAACACGTGCACAGCCTGGGGGTGGCTGCCCACAGGTGACACCCACAGGACAACATGTACACCAACATACACACAATAGGAAATGCAGCCTTACATGCCTTATGATAAAGTTTGGACAGGCTGTCGTGATGTAGGTGTGCCCCTCACTCCCTGGGAGCTATCTGTGGCTGGCATATGTCCATCTGAGACAGGCATGCTGACATATGCCAGTCACATGTACAGTGATGAGTTGTACTGCAATGGACCGATCGGTGCCCCCGGCCGGCCCATTGCATTCACTGTGTGCGGGTACGCGTTGTACCCCTGTACGCGTTGTACTGCAATGGACCGATCAGTGCCCCCGGCCGGCCCATTGCATTCACTGTGTGCGGGTACGCGTTGTACCCCTGTACGCGTTGTACTGCAATGGACCGATCGGTGCCCCGGCCGGCCCATAGCATTCAATGTGTCGTGGTACGCGTTGTACCCCTGTACGCGTTGTACTGCAATGGACCGATCGGTGCCCCCGGCCGGCCCATTGCATTCACTGTGTGCGGGTACGTGTTGTACCCCTGTACGCGTTGTACTGCAATGGACCGATCGGTGCCCCGGCCGGCCCATTGCATTCAATGTGTGCGGGTATGCGTTGTACCCCTGTACGCGTTGTACTGCAATGGACCGATCGGTGCCCCGGCCGGCCCATTGCATTCAATGTGTGCGGGTGCGCGTTGTACCCCTGTACGCGTTGTACTGCAATGGACCGATCGGTGCCCCGGCCGGCCCATTGCATTCACTGTGTGCGGGTACAGCGTTGTACCCCTGTGCACGCGTTGTACTGCAATGGACCGATCGGTGCCCCGGCCGGCCCATTGCATTCAATGTGTGCGGGTACGCGTTGTACCCCTGTACGCGTTGTACTGCAATGGACCGATCGGTGCCCCCGGCCGGCCCATTGCATTAAATGTGTGCGGGTACGCGTTGTACCCCTGTACATGTTGTACTGCAATGGACCGATCGGTGCCCCCGGCCGGCCCATTGCATTCAATGTGTGCTGGTACGCGTTGTACCCCTGTACGTGTTGTACCGCAATGGACCGATCGGTGCGCACCCATTGACAATGGGCTTGCCTGGCAACGGACGCGTTTTCGAATTTCGAACGAGTCGGTTGCTGGAAAATCAGTTGGTCACCCACAACAATGTTGCAAAATCATGTATGTCATGAAGTTGAAGATTTGAAGGATGCTGTGGGCGTGTTTTGGTGCTGCTATTCCATGGATTGGCCAGATTCAGAAGATGCAAACGACTTGGACCTATCACTTTGGACACAAGGGACAGTATCTGCCTCTCCAGCACATATATATTGCTGGCTGTTCCCCTGAGAGCTCACTTGCCTGCACTACATGCTCCAGGACGACATCTGCCACTGCACTGCTGCTGTCTCTGCCCCTCTGGACCCTGCAATGGCACGTACTGTGGAGAGAGCCCCAGCCTTCAGCCTTGAAGAGAACCAGGCCCTGCTGGACAGCCTACTTCCACAGTACAGCAAGCTGTATGGGACACCAGGGGAGCAGGTGAGTGTTCTGTGCACTGCCTTTCTGAATGTGCATATTGTCTGACTAGCAAGGCTGAAAGTCTGCACGCCACTGGCTAGCAGGCTCACTGAGTAGTTGTCACCCCCATAGTGTGTAGTGACATGCACTGGACAGGTATGGTGCAGTGACAGTGCATTTGAACAAGGTTTTACTTCCCATGCAATGATACCATGTAGTGACGTCTGGCAAACTGTCCATGGGCAGCTTTGCACTGCCTGTGTACATCATGTGCCCCTGTGATTGAGACATGTATATACAACTGTGTCATGCACGGATATGTTGCATGTGTAGTAATGGCCTTTTCACTTTGTCATCCTGACAGGTTAATGCCCATCGGAAGCAGGAGATCTGGAAGGACATCGTCCGGGCCGTCCGGTCCGTGGGGGTCTACAAGCGCCGGATCCGCAACTGCCAGAAGAGGTGGCAGGATCTTCGGGGCTGGACCCGGAGGATTGCACGGGTCCAGCTGAAGCTGTCGCCTCCTCGCAGGAGGGGCGGAACACGGACCCTGACCCCCCACATGCTCCAGATCCTGGCGGTGGTCTTTCCAGACCTGGATGGGCAGCTGAAGGCCAGACAGCAGCAAGGAGGGGGTGAGTCAAAGACTGCACTGTGAACTCTGTATTACATGCTTTGTGCCCTCCTCTGGCCTGGTTCAACTGCCACAGTGCAGCAGTCATGTTGTCCAGGAGCCATGTCCCTCTATTGTGCACTGCCCACTGCTCATCTGATACCCAGGTGTGGCCCTTGCATTCAGGGAATTGTGTCACTTGGGACTGTGTCCTTGCAGTTTGCTTCACTAAAGGTGGGGGACAGCATCTGTTTCCCTAACTCTGTTGTGGGCATCATGGGTGGGTCCATTGTTCACACAACGCCTGTGTTCGGACATGTGATCTGCGTGTTGCTTTGATATGCGGTCCACTTGCTGAGCTGAGCCACCACATGTGCCTGGGGTATGTGGCACACGCCCATGCAGCGGGTGGGAACAATGTTTGGGCCCCAGGAGTGTGCAGATTACGTGTGTCACACATACATAGCCAGCTATCCACTGTCCAGGGCACATCCCTCATTCATGTGGAGCAGGACAGTCATGCCTACTCCAGGCCATGCAATGCACTCTGTACTCCCACTCCCGTGTATCAGCTGACACATTGTGCACAGTGATTTGACCCCTCAGGTGTCTGCCTCTGTGTCAGTGTGCTGTGGATTAGTTGCCAGGACTGCTGGGGTGTTTCTTGGTAGGGGCTCAGCATGCCCCTGGAGATGTGACCATAGGAGACGATACTTGTGTGTCACATAGGTGTTTGATCAGCTGCCCGTGCAGACTGGGGTATGCGAATGTGAAGTTCAGGCAGCTGTTCCCCATTCACAGCAGATTGTGAGGGGCTCAGGTTCAGAGGGTAGTGTCACAGGTCTCCCATATGTCCAATAGGTATGACCTGGACAGATGAGGGTTAAGATGATGTGTTGTGTGGGGGATGTACATGTGCACTTGTGCAGCTCCAGGACTTGCATTCCCCATGACCTACTATTGTGACACAGTGCATAGTGTTGTTGTCTGGCTGCCAAGTCATACATCACTGAGACAGTGATGTATGACTTAGCAGTCATGCCTCTGCCATGGCATGTGTCAACTTATTGGTGGTCCTGCAGGGGAGTGACATGTGCTACATGCACACCATTGTGGCGATGGCTATCAGGACATGGGTGCATCATGGTGTCTGTCGCTGGTATGCATCACATGCATTTCCTATTTGACTCTGGGCATCCCTTTCATCCGGAAACCTGTACTGACTCAGTGGCAAGAGCTGTGATGTGTGCATGTCCACATGCCACACTGTGTCCTCTGCACTGTCCAACTACTGTGTACTTGGTGCATGTGTCCACACTGGGGTGTTGCAATCCAACAGACACCAGACAGATGGGTGCAAGGCCATGTGGGATGTGAGTGCCATGCTTGGCATCAGACTGACAATTGGCTTCTCCTGTTCAGTTAGGGCACTTTTAGCAATGTACAACTAATGATGCCAGGGCTTGCTCTGTAATGTGCTGTGCTCACAGTGGTGTGTGCGTTTGGTGCAGGTGACTGATGTCTGTCTGTTTCCCCATTGTTTGCAGATACATCCACGGCCACGGAAGGGGACAGCTCCATGGACCAGGAGGAGCCAGAGAGCCAGACTGGGTCAGCAGCCGAGGAGTGGTCGGAGGGACCCAGTGGCACGGAGGGCGAGGGGAGCCACACCGAGGAGTCCTCAACACCATCCACCTCAGCTGAGGACCAGAGCAACTCGGAGGATGACTCCCTTGTGGAGGCGGGTGTCAGCAGCCACCACACCACAGCTAGTGTTGCTGTCCCCGCCACCACCAGCACCACCACCGCCCTCCCATCGGCTCCCATTTCCCAGGTCCGTGGAGGCTCCCATGTTCGGGAGCGTGTCTCCTTTGGGCCAGGCACCGCACCCCCTGCCCCTGTGTCCCCTGCTGCCCTGAGTGAGGAGTCTGTGTACCTCCTTCGCCAGCTCCATGTAGGGCAGACAGCCATGCTGAGTGTCCTCCATGCGCACACCGCACTGTTGACTCAGCTGGTGTCGTTCATGGAGGGCATCTCATCGGGCATGTCTGACCTACAGAGGGGCAATAGGTCCATGGACTCCTCCCTGATGGCAGCAGTGTCCCTCCTCAGACAGTCCCTCACCCCTCCTGCCTCTGCTCCATCCACACTCCCCAGCACCTTACCCGTCCCAAGCACACACACACCGGCACAGGCACACACCAGCACACACACGTCCAGCACACAGACACACACGCCACAAACAAAACGCACACGCGCGCACAGTCAGGGGACTGAAACCAGACTCACAGGGGATGGGGCCCTGGTACACACACACGCATCCACGGGCACTGCGCAGTCCTCAGTTGCCTCTCCCTCCAAAGCACCCTCCCTTGCCTCACCTGCAACCCCAAAGACCCAGCGCCTCTTCCTCAGTGACCTCGGACTCTTCCCCTCCGATCCAGCTGCTCCAGCATCCAGGGTGAAGAGAAAGCCCCCCCATACGGAGCAGAGTGCCCCTCGCCCCCGGACACCCTCCCCCAGGCGCAGACAGACTGAGGCCCCCACCCGCAAGTCCCCCCGGAGTGGTAAGAGCAAGGCCCTGCAGCTCAAGCACCAGGTCTCCTTCCTCCATCCCTCAGGCCCCCACTCCACAGGTGCCCCCACCACACCCTGCCCCAGGTTCCCCCACCCACAGATATACCATCCCCAAGAGGCTCCGGCCTTCTCCCCCTGCCACTTGCTCTCCCGGCACCACACCCCCCGCTGCGCTTGTCTGTGCCACTGATGTGGTGAGGGTGTCCTCCCCCTCTGTCCAGCCCACCTTGTCTGTTCCCCATTCTCCTCCCCTGGTGGTAGGCACTGCAGTGGAGTCCACTACCACCCTGTCTGACTTGGGCACTGCAGTGGCGGACCTGTCCACTCCATCTGCAGGGTCCACTGCAGTCGTGCCGGCACCCACAACATCTGAGCCATGCCCCCCAGTTGTGCCGGCACACACCATGTCAGACACCTCCACTGCAGTTGTCAGTGGCTCTCCAGCACCCACCACCCCTTCCCTGCTTCCTTCTGGTGAGCCCTGATCCTGTCCCTGCGGTGCCTGGCCTACCCCCGGTTGCCCCTCCTAGTGGATTGTCCCTGGTTTTGTGCAGGCATGTGTAGGGTGGCATCTGCCACTGTCACCCACTTGTGACTTTGTTGATGGACTGGCCATTGGCCTTTGTTTATGTTCTACCGGACTTCTACTTTTAATGCCACATATGCTGAATAAAGCAACTTTCTGTTCTCTAGTGCTTTTGCTTCTGATGTACATGATGTTGATGATGCTAACCATGCCCTTGCTGCAGTGATGGTGATATTTGGTCTCATGATAATGAAGTGTTACTGTGCAGGAACCCATGTGGTCCAGGGGAATGTGTCCTATCCTGTGGTGTATCCATGTCATCCATAGCAGCATCTGAGGGTGTCATGTGTTCAGTATTTGGCAATGGGATTTCCTACTTAGATTGGCAATTTCACATCTGTGGCTTCCACCCCTGCACATCTGTTGTGCCTGCCATTGTTCAATTCGTCTACTTCCCTGACCGTGTGGCCATCTCCAGTGGACATGCAGGTTTGGGCATCAATGGGGAAGGACTCATCTGTGTTGTCAGTGCAACATTGCTATACAAGTGTGTTGGATCTGTGCTGATGATTCCGTTGGCACTTCCATGACCAGGCTGATGTTACGGGAGCCCTCATTTGGTGCTAATTGTTGATTGTGTGACCAAGTGCTCAGCTGACATGATGGGGCCCTACTGAGGCAACATATGGCACAGCTTTCCTCACACAGCAGTGGAGTCCCGTCATGGCACTGTGTACTCCTGTGACATTCCCTGCGCCCACGGTGTGTGTTGTATGTGCATGTCTGTGTGTTGACTTCCGTTTAGCTGTGCATGCTGTGATCCCTAGGGTTGTACCTGTTTGTGATGCTAGCTGAGTTGAGCTATGTTCCCCCAAAGTCTTCTCCCTGGGTTCTCTGTGATGTGGGTGCATGGCACATTACTGGTCATCAGGGTGTCACCCATAGGTGTGTTTGCTGTCAGGGCTGAGTTTGGGTGCAGACGCAGATGGGTCACAGTCAGGTTTCCCCTTGGCACTTGTTGTTTGCCCCTGTCATGTGATTTCCAGTTTGTGTTATCTTTCAGTGATTGTGACACGTTGTGTGTGTGACTGCTGGCACTCCTCAGGGTCCGGGCTGCAATGTTGGTTGTTGTCTATGTGTGTTCTTTGTGGGTGACCTTGGCTTCTTCATTGGTGTGTGACTGTGGCTGGGATCCCATTGGTTGGTGTGGTATTGCCGTCATGTCCATGTACAGCGTAGTGTGCAGTGTGTCAGACATTCAGGAGTCTTGTTGAGTGTCCATGTGTGATGTGTTTCTGCACCTTGGTTCCCACCCACCACCCTGGAATAGTCATGGGTGCATGTGCAATGTCACCAGTGCATGTGTGCTTCACTGCTGCACATTGTTGGAGGTCGAGGGGTGTGGTGTTGAGTGTGTGCAGATGAGAGCTGTTGCCCGGCTAGGCCCCTGCCTCCATGTTGGCCTTGGCTTACTGGCCATGCTGTTTGATTTGTGCTTGTGTAGGTGTGATGGTAGTTAGTTGCTCAGGACACATGACTGTGGTTCACAGTGTGAACCACATTTAGCTTTGTCATCACAGTGGGATTGTAATGCAGCCCAGGGTCACCACATTGTGGGGGCCCTGGGGGTGGTGCTGTGGTGTGTCTGTGTCTTGCTGTGTCAGTTGCTGTCCCTACGTGCCGGTGTGACATGTGTGATTTGTGCTCCCTGTCATCTGACAATGCCTGCTTGCCCACATAGGGGATTTGGATCCATGAGTTACCTTTGTGTGGCACTGTATGCACATCTGTATGATTGGTATTCAGGTCTCCTCATGTGTTGTGTGGTTGCCTGGGGACACTGGCACCCCCCCCCTCACCTGTTGTTTATGATGTGCAGTGTGGGTCTGCCTGTTTGTGTTTGGGCATCTGCACCACTGCATTGGCATATCTTGGGTGTGCCATTGGCTGTATGTAGTTTGGTGGGTTTCCCCTGCTGTCCCTGGGACTCCTAGGTCATCGGTCAGCACAATGATCATGGTTTGTGTGTCCCATTGCTGCCATGGTATGGTATCTGTTCACCTCACATCTGCAGTCTCCACAGGGTATCTGCATGTGTGTGCCCATTGGTGCAAATATGTGGGTCTGCATTCTGATGGTCACTTCTGTCATTGTGTCATTGATGATTGTTGACGGTGTCAGCCCCCATGGGTGTTGTTTGTCTGCACATGGCCAAAGGTATGTCTTATTTGCACTGCAGTATTTGGCTCCCCCAATTTATGTTGCAATGGGACACATACACTACTTTGCCACTGATGTGTTTGTTGTTCTGTGACCAGGAATCATCCATGCAGTTTGGCAGTTGCACCTCTTTCTTTGGCAACACTTACCTTTTGGTCACTGTGATGATGGGGGTTTGGACCCCATTGCCACAATGTTCGAAATGTGCTTCAGCTATGGACCCCACACTTACATTTTGGTCACTGTGATGATGGGGGTTTGGACCCCATTGCCACAATGTTCAAAATGTGCTTCAGCTATGGACCCCACACTTACCTTTTGGTCACTGTGATGATGGGGGTTTGGACCCCATTGCCACAATGTTCAAAGTGTGCTTCAGCTATGGACCCCACACTTACATTTTGGTCACTGTGATGATGGGGGTTTGGAACCCATTGCCACAATGCTCAAAGTGTGCTTCAGCTATGGACCCCACACTTACCTTTTGGTCATTGTGATGATGGGGGTTTGGACCCCATTGCCACAATGTTCAAAGTGTGCTTCAGCTATGGACCCCACACTTACATTTTGGTCACTGTGATGATGGGGGTTTGGAACCCATTGCCACAATGCTCAAAGTGTGCTTCAGCTATGGACCCCACACTTACCTTTTGGTCACTGTGATGATGGGGGTTTGGACCCCATTGCCACAATGTTCAAAGTGTGCTTCAGCTATGGACCCCACACTTACATTTTGGTCACTGTGATGATGGGGGTTTGGACCCCATTGCCACAATGGTCATGGCCTGCTTGCATTGTGGGTGCCACACACATATATGTGTGGCACATGTGCTAGGGGGTCACATTGTATGTTCAAAGTCATGTTCGGTGTTGTAGGCATTTGACACAGTCTACACACGCTTGTCATGGTGTTGGGGGGATGTCTTCTTCTTGCATTCCATAGGTTGTGGTGTGCTGGTTGTGTCATGCATTGTCCATCCTATGAGTGGGGGTGGTAGTAGTGGTAGGCATCCAGCCCCCCCTGGGTGAGGGTGGTAGTAGTGGTAGGCATCCAGCCCCCCCTGGCTAAGGGTGGTAGTAGTGGTAGGCATCCTGCCCCCCCTGGGTAAGGGTGGTGGTAGGCATCCAGCCCCCCCTGGCTAAGGGTGGTAGTAGTGGTAGGCATCCTGCCCCCTGGGTAAGGGTGGTAGTAGTGGTAGGCATTCAGCCCCCCTGGCTAAGGGTGGTAGTAGTGGTAGGCATCCTGCCCCCCTGGGTAAGGGTGGTAGTAGTGGTAGGCATCCAGCCCCCTGGCTAAGGGTGGTAGTAGTGGTAGGCATCCAGCCCCCCTGGGTGAGGGTGGTAGTAGTGGTAGGCATCCAGCCCCCCTGGCTGAGGGTGGTAGTAGTGGTAGGCATCCAGCCCCCCTGGGTGAGGGTGGTAGTAGTGGTAGGCATCCAGCCCCCCTGGGTGAGGGTGGTAGTAGTGGTAGGCATCCAGCCCCCCTGGGTGAGGGTGGTAGTAGTGGTAGGCATCCTGCCCCCCTGGGTAAGGGTGGTAGTAGTGGTAGGCATCCAGCCCCCCTGGCTAAGGGTGGTAGTAGTGGTAGGCATCCTGCCCCCCTGGGTAAGGGTGGTAGTAGTGGTAGGCATCCAGCCCCCTGGCTAAGGGTGGTAGTAGTGGTAGGCATCCTGCCCCCCTGGGTAAGGGTGGTAGTAGTGGTAGGCATCCAGCCCCCTGGCTAAGGGTGGTAGTAGTGGTAGGCATCCTGCCCCCCCTGGGTAAGGGTGGTAGTAGTGGTGGACATCTGGCACCCCCTGGGTAAGGGTGGTAGTAGTGGTAGGCATCCAGCCCCCCCTGGGTGAGGGTGGTAGTAGTGGTAGGCATCTGGCACCCCCTGGCTAAGGGTGGTGGTAGGCATCCAGCCCCCCCTGGCTAAGGGTGGTAGTAGTGGTAGGCATCCTGCCCCCCCTGGGTAAGGGTGGTAGTAGTGGTAGGCATCCAGCCCCCCCTGGCTAAGGGTGGTAGTAGTGGTAGGCATCCTGCCCCCCTGGGTAAGGGTGGTAGTAGTGGTAGGCATCCAGCCCCCTGGCTAAGGGTGGTAGTAGTGGTAGGCATCCTGCCCCCCTGGGTAAGGGTGGTAGTAGTGGTAGGCATCCAGCCCCCCTGGCTAAGGGTGGTAGTAGTGGTAGGCATCCTGCCCACCCTGGGTAAGGGTGGTAGTAGTGGTGGGCATCTGGCACCCCCTGGGTAAGGGTGGTAGTAGTGGTAGGCATCCAGCCCCCCCTGGGTGAGGGTGGTAGTAGTGGTAGACATCTGGCACCCCCTGGCTAAGGGTGGTGGTAGGCATCCAGCCCCCCCTGGCTAAGGGTGGTAGTAGTGGTAGGCATCCAGCCCCCCTGGGTGAGGGTGGTAGTAGTGGTAGGCATCCAGCCCCCCTGGCTAAGGGTGGTAGTAGTGGTAGGCATCCTGCCCCCTGGGTAAGGGTGGTGGTAGGCATCCAGCCCCCTGGCTAAGGGTGGTAGTAGTGGTAGGCATCCTGCCCCCTGGGTAAGGGTGGTAGTAGTGGTAGGCATCCAGCCCCCCTGGCTAAGGGTGGTAGTAGTGGTAGGCATCCTGCCCCCCCTGGGTAAGGGTGGTAGTAGTGGTAGGCATCCAGCCCCCCCTGGCTAAGGGTGGTAGTAGTGGTAGGCATCCAGCCCCCCCTGAGTGAGGGTGGTAGTAGTGGTAGGCATCCAGCCCCTCCTGGCTAAGGGTGGTAGTAGTGGTAGGCATCCAGCCCCCTGGGTGAGGGTGGTAGTAGTGGTAGGCATCCAGCCCCCTGGGTGAGGGTGGTAGTAGTGGTAGGCATCCAGCCCCCCTGGCTAAGGGTGGTAGTAGTGGTAGGCATCCTGCCCCCCTGGCTAAGGGTGGTAGTAGTGGTAGGCATCCAGCCCCCCTGGGTGAGGGTGGTAGTAGTGGTAGGCATCCTGCCCCCCTGGGTAAGGGTGGTAGTAGTGGTAGGCATCCAGCCCCCCCTGGCTAAGGGTGGTAGTAGTGGTAGGCATCCTGCCCCCCCCTGGGTAAGGGTGGTAGTAGTGGTAGGCATCCAGCCCCCCCTGGCTAAGGGTGTTAGTAGTGGTAGGCATCCTGCCCCCCTGGGTAAGGGTGGTAGTAGTGGTGGGCATCTGGCACCCCTGGGTAAGGGTGGTAGTAGTGGTAGGCATCCAGCCCCCCTGGGTGAGGGTGGTAGTAGTGGTAGGCATCTGGCACCCCTGGCTAAGGGTGGTGGTAGGCATCCAGCCCCCCTTGCTAAGGGTGGTAGTAGTGGTAGGCATCCTGCCCCCCTGGGTAAGGGTGGTAGTAGTGGTAGGCATCCAGCCCCCCTGGCTAAGGGTGGTAGTAGTGGTAGGCATCCTGCCCCCTGGGTAAGGGTGGTAGTAGTGGTAGGCATCCAGCCCCCTGGCTAAGGGTGGTAGTAGAGTTAGGCATCCAGCCCCCCCTGGGTGAGGGTGGTAGTAGTGGTAGGCATCCAGCCCCCCCTGGCTAAGGGTGGTAGTAGTGGTAGGCATCCAGCCCCCCCTGGGTGAGGGTGGTAGTAGTGGTAGGCATCCAGCCCCCCCTGGGTGAGGGTGGTGGTGCGCATTCAGGCCCCTGTGTGCATATGTGGCATTGGTGATGGGCATCCCGCCCCTATGGTGCTGCTGTTGCTGGTGTAAGTATATTCTGCATCCCTCTGTGTGTGTGTGATGTGTCGTGTACGTGTTGTATGTGTTTTGTGGTTGGTGTCTGGCTTACCTTCTGCGCCGTACGCGTCCGTGCCTGTTCCGGTAGTAAATGTAGAATATTGGTATGATCGGGACGAAGGGATTCATGGTTGGTTCGTGTCGTTCGTCCTTCTCGTTGCTTCGCGTCGTCCTCGTCGCTTCGCGTCGTCCTCGTCGCTTCGCCTCGTCCTCGTCGCTGGCGTGTTCGTCTCGGAGCCGTGGATCGTGTTGTGGCGCGAATCGGAGCTTATGTGCGCCTCTCCCGGATGCTTTGACGTGCCGTGCGTAGCGACGGGTTCGGCGCGTACGGAAAGCGCATCGTACTCGTTTGGCCGGACGGAGCTGCATTTTTCCTTCCGTGCGACTCGATTCTGCGTTTCCGGATTCGCCTCGGTCGGGGAACAGGACCTGGTTTGGGTGAGTACGGCTCGGCCGGATTCTTTGCTGTTGTGCGCATCGTACTTACTCGTTCGGTGTGCTGTACGGATCGGTCGGGAAACAGGCTTTCGCATGGCTTTTTTCCCGACCGAATGGTGTTGGGTGCGCCTCTGACCGAGATCGGAATCGGCCCCAAGGTATCTACATAAACGTTAAACACACTAAATGTCATTCAGATTTCACCATTTTAGGGCCTATATTATGAAAATGCGTCAGGAACAGTCGTCTGCCCCCTGAGTGACCTCCATATTGCAGAAGAAAATATGGTGCCAGATGTACATGGCACTAGTTGCAAAATACTGGTCTGAATTTGTGACAGTGTTTTTATAACCAGTTTGGTATTTTTCAAATTGACCTATGTTCGCAAAATTCCAAATCCTAGTGGGTCTTAATTTGACCTACCTCATGAATATTAATAAGGTAGGTCAAAAATTAGGACCAACTAGGAATCACAGCCATCACAGGGATGGTGGACTGCTCAGGTCAGTAGGCGACCATGCTTGTGATTGTTTTTAAATAAAACTATTTGTTTTAAAAGCAGCCCTTTTTCCTTAAAGGAAAACAGGATGTATTAAAAAACTGAATTGTAGGCAGTGGTGCCTTGGACCACTGCCTACTCTTAAAAGATATTTTTTTCAACATTCAAAAAGGGAGGGGGGCCTATGGGGACGCCTTCCTATTTGTGAATGCCTTACCACTACATTTTAGTAGTCGGTAAAGTATTAACAATAATGCCTATCGATTCAATTCTGTATATGGAGTGAACTCCCTAAACCAGAGATTGGCAGTCAACAAAAGGATCTATGATTTGATTGCAGTCTCCCCCTATAATAAAGAAATACTCATCATACTGCAGACATTTCTTGGAGGTAGTAGGCCAAAATGAATAATCTGATTGATTAGGGGCATAAACTTTAAAAACAGTTAAGGGAATATCATTAATAAGTAATTTGACAATAAGTCACCTACCCTCAGTATCTGTTTCTTGGGATACAGTTATACAATTTAATTTGGGGGCGCTAGGTGGCGCACATCCAAGATGGCCGCACACCTGTGAGGCTCTGAACGCTTGGCGACAATATCCGTTAATTATCCTAATTTCTACTGCAGATACCTGGGATTTGCCGCTGTCTCCCTGCTCCCTGAACCACCCGCTCACTCCAGGGAAAAATCTGTGGCTCTCGGGGCTCTACGAATCCGGCTGCGGGACAGTGTGTGCTGCGGGCGCTGGGACGGGTGCTTCTGCTGGAGACTTGGTCGGCCGCTGCGGCTACTCGAGCCCCGTGGCTTCCCACGTGGCGATAGGCCCCGCTGCGGGCTGACCCGGGCCGGAGCCCCGTCGCTGCACATAAGCTCCCCCTTGTTGTGCTGCTGACTTCTCCTCCCGCGGACGCCATATTGACCTTTGGCGGAGAGGCGGTGTGAGACGCGGTGGCTGCGGAGCGTTTCTCCTGGTTGCAAGACGCGCCCTTTCTGGGAACCCTCACATCTGCAACGGACGCGTGAGTACCAGTGTGCGGTGCGCCCTCCTGCTACCTGGATCCCGTGTATGCTACTTGCGAGTATATTGCATGGCACACCGCCCCTGGGAACACTCTGGCAACTACCCGCATGGGATAATTTCTATTCTTCGCTTCCCGCTCTACCAGGGCCTCTGAGATTGGCCAGCGCTGCTTCTGCCCCACTTCAAAGTTACCGCATCAGCGGCCCTCCAGACATCGAGAGCCTCGCTTGCCTCTCAGCGGGAGTCTAACAGTGCCCCTATCCACGCTTCCACGTCACTGACTGCCTACCCCCGGGCATTTCGATCTGTGTCTGCTCCTAAATTCCGGAAGGGTACTTACTCGCCCGCTGCCACTTGCCACCAGACCTTCGCCCACCTTTCCTCGCGGCACGTCAGGGCCTGCACTGCATACTCGGCTGGGGGATCATCAGGTAATAACCCGCTCTAGACGGCGACAACTCAGCGGGAGGCGACATGCTGTGATCTGTCTTCAGACGGTGGATTCCTCCTTCTTGGCTCTGGGCCTCTTGCTACTACCCCCGTTCTTGACGACATCCCGTCCCCTCTGCTGGACCGCGCAGGTACATCTACGCTAGCTCGGTGGCACCAGCTCGCCCGCGCTGCGGGGCTGCCTGGGCATTTGGCGGGGTGCGATGGGGAAGTCTGATGGCCGTCAGCCTTGATTGACATTCGACACAAAAAAAGCTGCGACGAGGTCAGCCTCTGTTGACACTGCACCTGTGAATATGGACCAAACGCAACCACCCTCGCAATCTTCTGAGGATGATGTCAAGAATTTACTTCTGGCTGTACAGCACAGTTTGTCAGCTCTATCTGGCAAAATGGACACTATGAATAACCGTCTGGACTTTCTTGTACAAAAAGTAGACAAACATGATGGGCAGCTGAAGGAGGCGGAACGGCGTATATCCGAGAACGAGGATACCACTACTCAGATGCAAACGCAGGTAGCGCAAATGAATAAGTTGCTTAGAGTTATTGCGGCCAAAAACGAAGATATCGAAGCAAGGAGCCATCGCAATAACATCCGCATCTTAGGCATACCAGAGAGCACGAACACAGGGCATATGGAGGATTATATTGAAGACTTCTAAAAAGCTCTTTTGGTGCAGACTCTTTTTTGCCGCATTTGGTGGTTGAACGTGCGCATCGCTCGCTGGGCCCGTGGCCCCCACCGGGAGAGGCCCCGAGACCCATCATTGCGCGACTTCTCAATTATTGAGATCGTGATGTCGCACTCCAGAAAGCCCGAGAACTTAAACTGTTGCAGTTTGAGGGGAACACATTCACCATTTATCCGGATTTTACATTGGCGGTACAGGAGGCTCGCCGGAAATTTCTCGCCGTCAAACAGAAACTTCGCAAGGCTCAGAATATGCTCTCTTATATTCTGCGAAGCTTCGGATTACGCACAATGGCAAACATGTCTTCTGCACAAACCCGCAACAGGTAGATGACTTTCTGAAAACCATCTCGAGGCGCTCCCCACGTCGAGACCGCACCTCCAGATCAACTTCACCATCCAGTGGCTAGACTGGGGCAGGGGGACGCAGGCTCTGTCTACCCGTCATAAGCCGCGCATGCCCTTACTGGTCCATGTTCCCAATATACTGAGACGCTGTCAACATACACATCACCCCCTCTAGTACAGATGAGACTCTTGTCAACATTCTTCGCCTGGACCGGCATTCCTGTACAGAATCACGGACAGATAAGTGCCCTAAGGGCTCCGTTCATTGACTGTGTTCTAACTGTATATTTGCACTGCCTGTTGAACTGTGAGTAGATAAATCTGACATATCGCCAAGCACCCTTCCCCCTCATGCCACTCTCTCCCCTTTATGGGTTGACACCCGGGGACTGCGCTGCAGTCAGAATTAGGCTACGGGAAGGGACTACGGCCCCCTGGTGCCCCCCCCTATGGGAGATCCCCCATGTCACTCGCTTATTTTTGTTTTTTATTGTTATGATTTTCTCATGCTCTGTTGGCCTAATCTGGTTAGAGTAGATTGGCCGAGTTTTTGGGTGCTATTGGGTGGGCAGCAATATGCCGGCACGATTGGGGTGCCGTTGTGGGTGGGGGTGGTATGGGTATTAATAGTTTGCTATGGAGCTAACTCATTGAGGTTTTTTGTTCTGGGAGGGAGGGACTGGGATGGGAATTGTTTTTATTGCTTCAGTACATATTGGACATCTACAGCTGGACATGATCGTCATTATGTGATTGGACACTTTACCCTTCGATATTATCAGACTCACCATACAGCATTATTATACCTGCAATGCCACCACAGACTGACCCACCCTGCATCAAATTGATAACATGGAATGTCAGGGGCCTTCGTGACCCTCGCAAACGAAGACAGGTATTAGCATATTTAGACAGACACCACATCCACATTGCTATGCTCCAGGAAACGCACATAGACCCTAGACGACCTTCTTGCTTTGGCACCAGGTGGGCCTCTGCACAAGTGTTCTCCTCGTATTCCACATACTCCCGGGGCACGCTTATTTTAGTCAAGAAGAATACACCGTTCATATTGGGAGGCACATATAGCGACCCCACTGGCCGCAGTTGTATACTCTGGGGTACTTTGGCCACACAATCTGTTACTCTAGCTTGCAGTTATGGTCCTAATTCGGACGACCCTGATTATTTCACCACCCTATGGGGACACATACTAAAAATAGGCTCCACGCATGTCATATGGGGTGGGGATTTTAACACTACTATTTGCCCCTCTATGGACCGCTCCAACCCCCTTCCTCACCACTACACCAACGCTCGGGAGGCCCTCTCTGGGCTGATTGCGGAACATGGCCTTGTAGACGCCTGGCGTTATGTGTGTCCCGCGACTAGAGAAGGCACTTTTTATACGTCAGGGCATGCAACTTGGTCTAGACTGGATTATTGGATCTGCTCCTGAGGAGTGACCCCATGGATCCAAACGGCTAATCATTTGGCTTGCACATATTCAGACAATATGCCGGTGTACCTTGAACTACTGCTCCTCAACTCCATTGCCACCCCACGCCGCTGGAGGCTAATACCAGAGGCACTCCTAGATGCTGTGTTCCAAGCTGAATTGAGGGAAGAGATCACAGATTTTTTTACTAGGAATAGGGGTTCTGTCGATGATTTGGGTATGCTCTGGGAGGCTTTTAAAGTCACGGTCAGGGGCATTTGAATATCTAAAAGTTTTTGGGTGCTCTGTGATATCAGGAGAAATCTGCGGCGCCTGGAACTTGAAATTAAACAACTCGAAATGGATATGTGGGCTGCTGATTCCGGTGCCAAACGCGCCGCACTCTGTGCAAAGCTCACAGAATACACTGACACTGTGACCAGGAGGTAAAATTCAGGGGCAAATATTTCACCGCCCGCCGATAAGGGGAGGGCGAAAGACCTGGCCGAGCATTGGCGAACGCTATTAAGACACTTCGGTTTTCTAGCTATGTCCTGGATGTGGTGGATGATGAGGGTGAACGTTTAGAGACAGCCTTGACATACTAAACATATTTACTACATACTATAAGGAATTATACAGCTCGCAGCGTGCAGCTCCCCCTGACTTCTCTCCCTATCTAAAAGATATAACTCTTGGTTGGCTGGGGGACTCTCAGCGCGAATTCCTAGCGGCACCATTTGAGGATGATGAGCTGCGTGAGGCCATAATGCACATGGCATCGGGGAAGGCGCCGGGTTCCGATGGTCTTCCCATTGATTTTTATAAAATGTATATTGATCAGCTGCTCCCGGTACTGAAGGAGGTCTTCTTGGAGGCCCAGGAGACACAGATCTTACCCGCCTCAATGAGGGACGCGCTAATAACGTCATTATTAAAGCCGGGCAAACCCGCGGATCGTTGTGTGTCTTATAGACCACTCTCTCTTATAAATACAGATGCGAAAATCTTGGCTAAATTAGTGGCAAACCGTCTTAGCCTACTTATGGAAAAGCTGGTTCTCCCAGATCAGGCTGGGTTTATTCCGGGAAGAGCCACCTCCCATAACCTCAGGACATTATTCTCTATCCTACAGGCAGTGGACCCAAGGTTGCAACTGGTAGCGGTGTTTCTTGATGCCTCTAAGGCCTTTGATTCAGTGGAATGGGACTACCTTTTCACCATCTTGCAGTGTATGGGACTTCCCATTGGATTCATATCATGGATCCGGCTCTTGTACACCGCGCCCACGGCGAAAGTCTTGATTAATGGACATACCTCTTCCTCATTTTCTTTGTCTCGGGGCACACGACAGGGGTGTCCACTCTCGCCCCTTCTTTTTGCCCTAATTATGGAACCCTTGGCAGCAAAAATCAGACAACATTATAACCACATGGGCCTCCGCTGTTTCCTTCGCCCGATACTCATCTCCCTCTATGCGGATGATGTTACCCTCTATATTAAAGACCCATACCACAATCTTAACCCATTATTACGCGAGTTTGTTAAATTCGGTGGCCAATCAGGTATCCACATCAACTGGTCCAAATCACAGATATTCCCACTGACTAGCTCTGTCATTCCCTTTGAAACAGATTTTCCGCTCGGGTGGTGTGATGATGATGCCAAATATTTGGGGATCCGCGTAACGGCGGATCGGGATGAGTTAATGCGAATCAATTATGGGTGTGCAATGGAACACATCACAGGCTGCATTACTCGATGGATTGCACTTCCCTTAACTATGGCTGGGCGCATATCCCTTATCAAAATGGTAATTCTCCCCAAGTTTTTATATCTCTTTCTTAACATCCCTAATGATCCTCGATGACATTTCTTCGCCTCCCTGCAGTCGGAATTGATTTGTCTGGTATGGGGCGGTAAACAGCCGCGCATAAAGTGGGACACATTAATGCGGCCTTATTCACATGGAGGCTTTGATATACCTAATTTCGAACTATACTACATAAGTGCCCAGGCACATTACGCACATTATTGGTTCCATCCACCTCGCTACACACCTCATGTCGCCACTGAACACTGGCTTGCAGACCCTATCCCACTTAATGGCGTCATTCTATCTCACACTGCACCCCGTGGACGCGGCCCATCTTCCGTAGATTGCACACTCACAGCCTGGTCTCGCATCCTAAATCATGTGCATGCGCCCTGTTTAAACTCTCCCCTCCTACAACTCACTTACCACCCAGAAATATCACTATTGCAAGAAGGTCTCTTCAAGAAAGTTGCGCGTACACGGAACATTCGCTGTTGGGGAGACCTATATACTAATGGCAAGTTCTGAACCCTCCAACAACTGTGCCCTGATCCCCCGCCGTCCACTATGGAAACGTTTTTATATGCTCACCTTCGTCATGGCATTCAAGCTAGTAGATTGGCCTACCCTTCAGAGCCTGAAACGCTGGCCCCTCTACACCACGTTTTACGTGCTCCCACTGCTTCACACTTGGTGTCTACACTCTACCACACTCTATATCGGGACGTTGAGTATCCCCCATGCCCGGCTCGCGCCGAGTGGTCGGCAGAATTGGGTCAGGATCTCACTGATGCACAATGGCTGTACTGCTGTAAACAGACAGAACAGATCTCTTCCAATAGCAGGCTCCGAATTATTCATTATAGATTCCTGCACCGCAGCTACTATACCCCGGTTAAGCTCCATAAATTTGGGTTGCGGGACACACACAGGTGTGACAGGTGTAAAATGGAAAATGCCGACTTTCTGCACCTTGCCTGGGATTGCCCAGAGATACATACCTACTGGAGTCACGTCCTCACAGCCCTGGATTCCATGATCTCTGTGCCTATCTTGAGATCCCCACTCGTAACCCTTCTAGGATACAGTGAACAACTCCCAGCTAAGCACCGAAAATTTGTGTCCTTCTGTCTTGCTCTGGCTAAGCGGCGGATAGCCTGCCGATGGGGCAGGGGACAGGCACCCAAATTTAAAGATTGGCTATCAGACATGATTCTATGGCAAGATCAATTATGCACTTATGCCAAACTACTCCCACGCTCCTCTCGTCCCCGTGACATTTGGGGCCCACTACAGACATATCTATTGGAGCACCCCTACACTGCTGCGGTCAAGGCCTAAAGCCTAATCTTACTCCCCACGGAATGTGCCTACCAACGCATGATATAACTCTCCCTAATGGTACTCCTGTCGTAACATAACTAGTTCAGTACATAATGTTCTACCCCCTGACGCTCCAACTCTGCTGCAGTTTGTAATGGCAAATCTATGATGGCTCGTTTGGTCTTTGAATTACTGAAGTTCCTTGATAATGTATAATTGTCCTCACTGCTAAACTATGTACCTGTCTGCTGCCACTTATGTACTCTGATCTATGTTTGACACATGTTTACTCATGCTCTGGCTGTGTGTCCACCGCACATATTGAACTTTGCTTGTATGTTATTGATGGAAAACTTACAAAAAAAACAACAACAAAAACTGTATACATTTAGCAAAGAAAAGTAAAAAAAAAAAAAAAAAAGTTATATAATTTAATTTTTTACAACATAAGAGACTTACTCAGTTTATTATATTACAAGTTGGAGATACAAAGACTGAGGCTACCCAACCACGTTTTAGCTTTAAGGCCTCAATTTTTGTGACTCTCTTCAAGAAAAACGTATTCTGGATCAAAGTTGGCTAAGTGCAATAAAATGTGCTGCCTTTGTATAGGACTAACAAAACCTTTTACATTCCAGGATATAACTCAGAATGGTATGAGAAGCAAAAATATACATGTCCATACGGTTTTCAATAACAGTAAAATATGCAAATATTGCTGAATTAAGAAACAAACAAAAGAAGGAAGTGGTAACGATAAAGAGTTAGTAATAAATGATAGCTGGAAGAAATGAGAGAAGAAAAAAGGAGAGAGACAAGAATGAAGATCTAGGTAAAATAGACAGTACATGTCAAACAAATGAAGACTGAGAACAAATACTTTGTAAGATTGACCACTAGGATGGGCTCAATGACAGCACAGGGTGAAGACAACACAGCAAGGGAGCAAAGCGCATCAACAATAGAGCATGATTGAACAACACAATAATAAAATAGATAGCAGAGAACCTGAAAAAGAAAAAAGAGGTTAATTATCAGGTCAAATATAAACAGGGTGAATTAGCATATAATAATACTTGTAAAGTATAAATGAACCAACGGTCAGAATTAGTGTTCAAAGGATCGCATAAATTGCTCTCAACTGGTGGATGGACCAGAAGTATCCATATTACTGGTTGAGTGAAGTTGAAGAAATGTTTTGAGATTCACAGGCTTATTATAAGTAGTAGTCTTATTTTGAAAAGTCACTTTGAAGAGAAAGGGGTGAATCAGTCCAAAGTGAGCACCCAAAATTCAAAGTTGTGGACCAAGATCAAGTAATTTTTTTCTTCTGGAGCCTGTTGTTCTGGAAATGTCCTACGAGATGAAAATTTTCTTTCCTGACCAAAGGAGTTGTTTTTGGGACTATGCTGTTTTGAGGATTTTCAGTAGGTCAGTAAATTCAAGAAAGAAGTTTAATGGAGGGAGAAGATAGGACGCTGACCTAGTTGATGAGTCCTTTAAATATTTGATATTGTGGATGATAGTAAATCTACTAACTGGGGCAGAAAGGATGTGAAAAAAGAAATGGAGTGATTACCTTCAAGTCACTCTGGAAGACCGTAAATATATGGAGATTATTTCACCTATTTCTATTTTCTAATTCCTCTGTTTGCATCTTTAACAGCGCCACCTTTACCCAAAACTGCAATTTTTTATATTTCATCCTGAACATCATTGATTCTTTGTTCCATTGATGAGATGCTTGCTTCCATTTTGGACCATTTGTTGTCTAGATTTGGAATGCAAGTGTTAGTTTCTTCAACAAATGGACGTAAATCTCCTATTTCGTCCAGCAAGAGTATTAGCGAGATAGGTGAATGTGATTTGGCAGGACAAACCCTCTTATGTGTAGGTGCAGCATTACTGGTCTTCAGCGGAGATGAGGATAAGGAGGACATCTTAAGCATAGTAGCAGGCACAATGTATGTAGTATAGCGGTTATCCATCATTAATTTTAAAGTTGTCTTCTGATTTGATGACCCCTCCTGATGGGAAGACAATTTATATTTCCTGAGTCTGCCCATACAGTTTGCTTAGCAATGCCAAAATGATGATGTAGTAGCTGTATCAGTGGCGATTCATATCAGAAATACAGATATAGATTGAAAACAATCGAGAGGGTCTCAGAAATGATTAAACCACCTGAGGGGGTATTAATTAAAGATACTTGCAAAGTATATTCAAGAATAGCTGGATAGAATTCGGAGTGTTTGAACGGCTTCTATAGAGATGTATAAGAAAGTAGATATCCTTGAAGGTGCAATCAAATGAGTGAAATAACAAAGAAAAAACACTTAATAGAGATCTGCAACACCCAGGGTGAGGGGAAAACTCTATTTCATAGCATGGAGAGAATCTAAAATGGCTGCCTCTATGAGGAGAATGAATGCATTCACAGGCGTGATAGTTAAAAAGCGCAGAAATGGCAGAAAGAAGAAGTGCCCCTCTCACCCTATGATTTGGTTGTAATATCAGAGCCTCATGAGGTCGATACAGATGTTTGGAGGTCCTCTTTCATTGAAATTTCCCAGAGCTCCCGACTCAGGGGGCCATCTTGGCTGGCGGTTAGGCACCGTCCCTTACCATATTTTTTTTAAAGCACTCCAAGCTGGAGCTGTACGTTCTTCAGCTGGACTGCAGGGCCCTCTTTGGTTGGTTCCAAGGCTACTCTTTGTGACCTGAAAAATGTTAATAGAAAGACTCAAAGATATGTTGATTTTTTAAAAATAGAATGTTATTGGAAATGTTTTATATCAGTCACTTTAATTAATTAATCCTACAAATTTCATTCCACATAGTCAAAAAAGTAGGACTGAATGGAAGAGACCACCCATATTATCATAGTAAAGAATGTCTTCTGAAATGTACTTATATGAGACATAAACACATATTGCATGCCTCATGTTTCTTTTGAATCTCCAGATCCTGAGCTCAGTGTCAAACTCATTTATCATAAAAGGTGCTACACCCAAGTGAATGAATGAACGAATAGGCTTATTGATCAATTAATTAAAACGTTTACCATTAAAAACAAAAAAATGACAGAACCAATTAGCTAAAACCACAGCAAAATTCATCAATCCGTAAAATACTATTTTAGAAATCCCGTCAGCCAAAGCCACAGTCAACCCTCAAAATATTGATTACTTTCTCAGGTATTAATAGATACGCTCTGAGGGCCATAATGATGCCCTTGTTCAGTGCGTACAACAATAAAGTGAAAGTGCATGGTTTTGCAAATTTCAGGTGATCAAGTGAGCCATTGGTCATTCTTTGTCTCTCAAATGACAATGATTCTGAAGGGCTCTCAGGTTAAATGTGCTTACCAGGCAAAAGCTATGCATGTCCTAATTACCTAAGATTTGCGAAAAGCTCCCAAGTTTAAAGTGCTTGGCAAGAGCATCATTTTGTAAACATGCTAAGTTTGAGTGAGCTGTTAGTCATTCTTTGTCTCCCAGGTGGAAGCAGTTTTGAGAGGCTCTCAGTTTAGAAGTGCTTACCAGGCACAAGCTGTGCATGTCCTAATTACCTGAGATATGTGATAGGCCCGCAAACTTAAAGTGCTGGTAGACGGGCAAAGTACTAGGTCATAAACCAAAAAACAAGATTGTCTTGTTTCAACAGAAAGCAAGAAGCCTATTACTGTCTGCCGACAAGTGCGTATGTACCAGGTGGTCCTTCAATAGGCGCTTTCTCTCTCCGACCAGCGTCGAACATGTGCATACCTTGTTAACATATTAGCACAGGCAATAAGCAGTCACAGTGACTGGTCTTGACCAGTAGGTGAGTTACATAAAGTGTTGAAACAGCCCAGTAGGTAATTCAGGGGCTGCAGCTTCGCCTTGAGCCCAAAAAGTTCTCCTAAGTAAACTTGAAGCTTTAGAAAGCTATAGGATCCGATTGTCATCCATCGTGTGATTTTGTCACCAGCAAGGCCTGATCTTTAGGCATAGAAAGATTTTTAACTGCTGAATTCACTGCTTTATTGAAAGCCGCCTGGCTAAGAGTCAACGCCCATAATGACTCGATCTGCAGCTTTTCATGGCAAGTTTCCTATATTCATTTGCCAGAATGTTGCCTGGGTCAGATACTGCTTTCCACAAAATTTTATTTAATGAACCTGCCTGCACTTCTTTCATTTTTTGGCAATTTTTTAAATGCACACCCAGACTGGCCAAGTCCTGCCTCTGTAATGCGGCAGCCAAAACACCTGCTGATAGGTGCTAATGATTGCGCTTTCAATGACTCCGTCTGCCCTCCCCCTTAGGGCTTCTAATACATACACTAAGGAGGGGGCAAGATTTGCAGCCATGACTTGTACTAGAGGTTGTGGAGATATTCCTTTTAAGGTGGTCCTTGATGAGCAGAAAGCGGCTGACAAGATGATAGTCTTTCTTGCTATTGAGTGATTGTGCGTTGTGGATGAGCCTCTTGTGTCAAAGATTGCCCTCAAATAATTATACTCAATCACTGAATCCAGTACAGCAATTTCCAAGTGATGCATTGGCACCAAAGTTCCCCCTGTGTGGATTAGCAACATTTTCATTTTTTTTTTAAATTAACTGTTAAGCCATACACTTCCGCCCAGGGGTGTATAAGGTTGGAGCTACGGAGATATTTCATCAAACTCCTGAGTTTGAAAATTCCACTTACACCCCATTTCCTGTATTGGCAACAAAGTTGGCCCTAATGCCCCTCTCGTATTCAAATGTGATCTTCCACTTTTTAGTGTTTGGGATAGCACTTAACATAGAAAAAGACATAAATGTAACACCAGTGCTGTATTACATCCTGTATACGCATATCAGCTCACCCAGTGGGCAGGGTTCTCCTTATCTGAGTGCATTACTATCTTGTACATTCTGTAAGCACACTTCATCTTGCCCACCCACCAGCCCATCAATACATTTGCTAAGCCTGGGGTGAAGCAGGTGCCCATCACTCTTCCTGACGTTTGCCAGTAGTACTTACCTTTGAACATGACGATTTTTTTATTTAGACAGTACTGGAACATGGTCAGGAGCATACCTGTGTCGTCATAAATAGATATTTGTCAGTTGCAAAAAAATGTTTACATGCTCTCAGTCCTTGTCTATGCAAGTATATAAGGTCACCATGCCCAGGGTTATTATCAAATAGGACTCTTCCCAATGTATGTTGCCTATTTGTTGCAGGACATTTTTACTGTCTGTGCAAACTGAAGGAACGTTCTCCACCAAGGGGAGCATAAAGTGGTTCAGATAAACCGCTGTGTTCTCAAACAGACTATTATTACAGGGCACTATGGGCCTCCCTGGTTGTCTAGTAGGAGTTTTATGCACTTGTGGCCGAATGTAAAAACATGGGACAGTGCGGGTGATGTTTCTGAGGAAGGTGTATTCATCATAATCAATAAGACCTTTGCCTTGCCAGACCCATAGGAGCTCGTGATGTCGTCAGCTAGAGCTTTTTATTGTCAGCTGCAATACTTTCATAACTGTTAGGATTCAACATTTGTCCATGCACTTCTTTCTCATAATCACAGACATTCATCAGGGCAACATTCCTCTTTGATCAGAGGGCTTTAGGGCAATACTTCTATAGTTCTATGATGTGTTGATTTCCTCCCTTTCACTGTTGGATCTCTTTTTGTCACTACTCAGACTGATGAATAATTTGAATAGGTCTTCTGTGACCAAGCCAAAAAAGACATCCAGATTTTCTTGAGCCTAGAGGGTTTGTGTCTGGATTTATTTTGTAATCCATTGTGGCTTGCCTGGTCCGCATGCATCCCTAGCCCCCTTATCCAAACTGGCTAATGCCACTGGGGCAGAGATCTGATATGTGATCAGAGAGGCTGTGTTCCCCAGAAAAAAAGTAATAGAAGAGTAAATTGAAAGTCTCATTTCCACTAAACCTACTACACATTATGAACAATGTGTTTATCCTTTTAACTTCCCTTCATTACCAAATGTGAGCAAAACGAGGGAATGGAAAGAGTTGCCTAGTGAAATTGTTGAATATTTAAGCAACAAGACTTACGACTGACTCTCAGCTTCCCCACTTGACCAAATTTGTGAAGCCAGGCAAATCACTATTCTTTCCTTATTTGGAGTGCTACACGACAATAATTTTTCAGTATGTATAGTATGACACATTAGCGATTGTTTTTTAATTATCTTGCTGCAGAAATGTTCTTGCTATGACATGCCTAATGGCTTAGTTGAATTCTCTTTTTAATTAGAGTAACAAAACATTTATTTTTTCTCATCACATTCATAGTAAATGTAATTAAGTCATCTTATTATTATACATGCATACAAGTTATTGTAGATTATTCTCTGAGTAATGTTGGCTAGTAAACATTTCTTGTTTATGATTACAGCAGGCTGCTGCTGCTGTCAATGTGTTTCCATTGTGAAGTAGCTTTCAAGATTTAACAGTCAGGTCCTAAATTAGACTTGTCTGATATGTGCATGTATAATATTTTTGTATCAAGTCACAGATTATGGCACCTCAGAAGAGTATGCCAAATTTTGGTTAAGGTGTAATAAAATAGTTAATCATATACCCATTACCTTAGCATTTTTACTAATTAATGGTTAGAAAAATGCTCATTCTGTAGCCCTCATTTGGGCAATGGTATTTTGAGTTTGTTTTTCGAAATGTTTGATTATATACACTACTTGACTGTCTAATTGTGATAAAGGAGTTTGATATGTCTGTAATTGCTCTGATTTGACATTTGGAGAAGGGGAAGAATTAATACTATAAGAGGTACTTGCACTCACAAAAACGAGAATATGGACGATTTACCGAATGTGACTCAGTACATAATGGCTGCATGCAGGCTTGATGAAAAAAGCATCATGGACATTTTTGGTCATGTCTGGTCATGTCTGCATTAACTTCCGCACAGCTGTACCTCTGTGGTGAAGTAAATATTGCTGCTGTTATTGTTGCAGCTTACTTTCTCACCCATACAGAACAAAGGGCCTGATTTAGAGTGCGGAGGAAAGAGTACTCTGTCACAACAGCAACAAAGTACCCTTTCCGCCGTACTGAAGGTCTGCCTCCCTCCTTTAGGGTCGGGTGGTCCTTCAGTATGTCAGCAGCAGAGACTAATCAGTCTCTGCTGCTGACATACACCTCTTATAACCCAACGGAGTCAGGGCCGCCAGTGGGGATAAATGGCAATTTTTTATTTTCACTTGCCACCATCCAAAATGTGGCAGTAACTGAAAGTAAAAACCAGGGGAAGGGAAATGTGTTGTGCCCTGTACACAAAATGTTTTATTCCGCCTGCTGAATTGGCGGAATTTGGCGACTCTGTATTACTCTTGTAACATGAAGCTCTGGCCAAATTCCGCCAGTTCCCACGTGGTGGATTTTTTTTTTTTCGATGAGGCTCCAGACATGCGAGCTGACAGGCGCAAGCAAGATTTGGCATCCCCTAGCACGATTTTCTAACGCTGGTGATTGCGGACGGTCAGATGGATGCTTCTCAAGTAGATGTGCTGCCTCTGAAGTAGATTTTCTACTCAAGCAGCAGCAAAATTAACTCAACCACCGTGCACTCTTGCACACTGCCTGGTGCCATTCATGTCTATTTTTCATCACTGCTTGCGAAACTGGTGCTAAACTGCAGTGCGATCAGTGCGACATGCATATTTTCTGCCCGTTTGAGGAACTCCATTGAATCTCGCTGAGTTTTTATGTAAGTCCGTGGAATTCTGCGGAGTGAAACTCCACAAGTTCCACCCACCTCTAGTAAAAACATTTCAATGAAAAAATTCATCTGGAGACGGGTCATTGCTTTTTTTTGTTTCAAAAAGAAAATCCTCCGTAGAATTTTATCTTTTAAAAATAAAAGAAGAAATTGAAAGTGTGCTGTATGGCTCAGTCATGTTGACAAAGTCATAGAACATAGTTTCAATGCATCGACAGGAACTGCCGTAACTGAAGTTCTGCCAATGTAAGAGATGGTTGCTGGGGCAGCTGACATATTTAAATTTGGAATGTGATTATTCACTCAGGGTGATGGAGAAAAATACTCCACCACCCTAAATCAGGCCCCAAGTCTTGAATGTAATCATTTTTACATTGCTATATTACTTCAGGTTGCCGAAAAGCAATAACAAACTGGCTGGTGCAAAGAGATGCCTGTATGACATTGCCTCTTTTCCCAAAGTTGATGGATGACTGGATTCCATGGATGTGAGAAATGTATCATCAAAGTCAAGGGTATAAATATTTTAGAAATAGAAAGATGACTTATGCAATCAATGCACAACTGACATGTGATGTAGTCCTAGTAATCACACACTGACATGCCAGTTATCCAGGGTCTGCACATCATGCTTATTTTATGAGAAAAAGCAGGTACCTGGATTAATAACAACTTTACCAGACAAATATTAAACCAGTTGCATATGTCATCTTCTAACAGGTGACAGCGCATACACCAGTGCTTAATTTGAGCCGGGGGTTTCTGGTGCTTGGCTCCAACACTTAAATGCCACCACCGGCGATTGTGACAGTCTACCACATGGTGGCACTGTCTGTCTAAATTAGAGGTGAGCACAACAACAGTTGTTTATTAATTCAATATTAATTAAAAATGACTATTACTTGCTGCCCAAACCATTCTTATTGGTTTGGGGTCCTGGAATAGTCTGAATTGTCACACTTGTAGGAGTGTGTTAGTAATTGTGTTGGTACTGTCAATGGCAACACTGGCAGGAGCAATATGTGGTCCAAGATGCAGCGGCCTCCCGACAAGGACCCTGGTGCTTATGTTTTTTACAAATTAAGCACTGGACACCCTAAGGTTGTTAGTTAGTTAATAGAGCCAAATCTTTGTACTAATTCAGAAGATGATGAAAGGTATAATGTTTTAATACAATAATCATAAAACATCATACATAATTCATATTCATCAACCACATTATAAAATCCACAAGAAACTCATTTATATACACTTCACATAGGTTATAAAATCATCAAATATATCACAATATACAACATGTATATTAAAAAGGAGAACAAACAAGCGACGCGTTTCGGTGGTATAGCAGGTAAACCACCTTCTTCAGGCTTTAAAAAGAGAGAAGATGCTCCTTTTTTCCCCAAACATTTGTATCACAGTCTGGGCCTCAAGACACTTTTGATGGAGAAGAAATCTTTTCGTAGTCCAAACACGAGGAGCTGTTAGCTTCTCACCATGCCTTATAAGTAGAAGCTATATAAGGGTCCCAATGATATATTTTAGGACTGCTGATAACCAATCTTCATAAAGATATCTATATCCAAATTACGGGGTATGTTCCTCCAATATAAAACTCAGCATTAATCCTAGCCCCTTAGGGTTTAACCCTAATGGCAGCAACTTCAAGGATGTGGTTTTCAATTCCTTTTCTCTTTTCGTTATGCACTCATGATTTTATGTGACAGAATTCAAGGTCCGGGATTGAAAATCTAGAACTCCGATTTTGAGAACAAAAATCGGAGTCACATAAAATCATGAGTGCATAACGAAAAGAGAAAAGGAATTGAAAACCACATCCTTGAAGTTGCTGCCATTAGGGTTAAACCCTAAGGGGCTAGGATTAATGCTGAGTTTTATATTGGAGGAACATACCCCGTAATTTGGATATAGATATCTTTATGAAGATTGGTTATCAGCAGTTCTCTCTTTTTAAAGCCTGAAGAAGGTGGTTTACCTGCTATACCACCGAAACGCGTCGCTTGTTTGTTCTCCTTTTTAATATACATGTTGTATATTGTGATATATTTGATGATTTTATAACCTATATGAAGTGTATATAAATGAGTTTCTTGTGGATTTTATAATGTGGTTGATAAATATGAATTATGTATGATGTTTTATGATTATTGTATTAAAACTGACTGAGTATAGAGTGTTTTTTATAACAATAATGAAATGAGGATTTTGTAAATTGTGTTTCTGTATTGTTGTTTATTGTATACATATTTTTTAATGGTTTTTAGAATTGCGCGCATTTTATGCTGAATAAACATTTCTATATTAGATTCCTTGTCCACGGTGTGATGAATAAATGGTTGGTCAGTATGTTTGTTTAATGAATGGGTATGCTATACAATATATCCCAAAGGGATTTTATTTTGACTTAGCGTCTGGTTGGTGTCCTGTCCCTTTGGTAGAGTTGGACCCCTCTCTTTGATTTAGAAAGGTATAATGTTGCATACATCAAAAACCAGGAATCTTACTGGAACTGCATTTGGTTTACTCGAACCAAGATTTCGGCATCTGCTCATCTCAGTCAGTGAAATCATGCCTGACCCTAAAATGTAAGATGAATCAATATATTGTGGCAGATCTTCGATGACACAGTAAAGCCCACATGTGGAAAATGAGATGCTTGAAAGTAAAAATGTAGGTGATGCTGAGGCAGTCCAACTTCCTGAGAACATTTTCTTAGGTAGAGAAACAGCAGAGGTCGTGTTGAATATTTTGTTATATATCTGTGTTGCATATGTTTCAAATCTCTTCTTGTGGCCGAGTTACTAGTTATTTTAAACAACCATGATAGTTGTTGCCATTGTCATCTTTTTTTCTTTGAGATTTGTTTTTTACATTTATCACCATTCCTATATGCAACACTAATAAAATGCAGCAAGGACATATTAGTCAAGCTGGTTTCTTTTCTTAGTCAGTTTTTATTTATAGGGAAGTTTAAAATGTGCACATTTGTATGTATTAAGCATTTATTTAGTTGCCATGTATGACTGTCATGTAATAAGCTATATGCATGTAAATCAATTTAAGTTATACGTTGGCTGGGACAAACGTTTATGACACATCTATATGGGACATAAAGCATTATTCAGATATGTGCAAATAACAATTCTACTTAAAGAAGGCCACTTGCTTCCTCCTTTTAGAGAATGAGTCTATCTGAAGATGGACTGCACCCTCTTTAAGGAAGGATATGCTTATCATTATTATTATTATTGCAATTAATGTTTTTCTATAGTGTGTACTAGACCCAAGAGCATCAGAGCACTTTAAATAACCAAACAACAAAAGTAAAAGCAGGTCGGTCTATAGGGCTAGATTAAAGCAAAGGTATCCAGTATAAACACGCATGCTGGAACCAGAGGTCATAAGCTAGATAAGACCCAAGGGCTGGGCAATTTACAATACCCTAGATGTAACAAAGACAGAATTAAACAACCACCTATGTACAAGCTATCATGACATAGGCATTGATAGATAGAAAAAGACAGCCCTCTAACTATTCCTCGAGGACTGGGACTAAGAGGGTAATTAGCACATTGCCTTAATAAAAGTTATTCCAAGCATGTGTCTCCATTCTGGAAAGCAGAGATGCCAGGTTGCAGAATGTATGAGTCCTCACACCCTCTGATCCAGAAGTATTGATGAGTGCTTTGGTAGGAACTTGTTGAGGAGGAAGGCTTCGAGCTTTTTTGAGGTCTGCCGTTCAAGACCTTTTGTCCCCCCCCCCAAAACAAATCCCATAAAATACATATGTATACATGAAAAGATGGCGCATTAAGTCATCCTTCTTTATCAATTGGCCTGATGTTGGAATTTGATGTGTGTGAATTAACAGAAAGCGAAAACTGAGAAAACACATTGGAAGAAACCAAATCTGGAAAACCAATCTAAGGAAAGACAATTTTAAGGAAATACAACAAAATCGAAAATTAAACTAAACATGTTAAAGGAAAGCTAATTTTAAGGGAAAATCCAAAATTACTTTAAACTTGGGTGGAGGTTAGGACCACTGTGGTGTTTTTTGGGTTTAGCGATGGGTAATGTTTAGGGTGATGTGGGTTTTTAGGGGTCAGGAATAATTGAAGTTCAGGCATAGAAAAGGGTTTTTAGGGTTTAAAGATGGGTGGAGGGTAGGAGTGTTCAGGGGTTCTAAGGGTTCACAAAGTAGTGGTGTTTAGGTGTGTGAGGTGTTTTTACATTTTGGGATGGGTGGAGTGTAATGGTGTTGAGGGGTTTTAGGGTTAATGAATGGACAGAGTTTAGGGTTGGTGGGGAATTTTAAGGTCCAATAATGGGTAGCTGCTGGGATGGTGAAGAGTTCATTAGGTTTCAGGATGCAGTGGTGTTTAGGGTAGTGAGATGTTTTAAGGAATAAGGGATGTGTGGAGTGTAGATGTAGAAAGGGATTTTAGGATTCAGGGATGAGTAGTTTAGGGGGATGAGAAGTTCTTATGGGTCATAGATGGCTGTTGTTTAGGGGCAGTGAGAGTTTTCAATAGTTCAGGAATGGGTGGAGTTTGGGTATGCAGAGGTGTTTTAAGTGGTATGAGATGGGTGGTGTTTAGATATCGAAAGGGGGTTTTAGGGTTCTTGAACGGGTAGAGTTAGGGGTAGTGAGTGATTTTATAGTTTAGTGATGGTGGATATTTGTGGTAGAAAGGGCTTTTAGGCTTCAGAGATATGTGTAGTTTAGATGTGGTGAGGGATTTTAGGGGCAGGGATTGATGGTGTTTAGGGGTTGTGAGGTGCCAGCGATGGATACAGTTTATGGGTGGTGATGGGTCAGCAAATTAAAAGCATCCAACGTAATTGTTTGGCAATGTGAATGATATAAATATGAAATAATGTCCCCTGAAGTGAAACTCTGAATTAAATATCTGCGACAAAACTATTTCTGAAGGAAAGACCTGTAAAGCATTGCATTTACACTTTAAAAATAAGCAGTCAAAAGCCAATTTCAACCAAAAAGACATACTATGAATTTTATCCACGAAATGGTAAATGCCTTTCATTCTGAAAATTTCCAGTCATTATACTAGCTATGGTGTGTGCACCCAGGAGTCACCCCGGGACCGCCTCCTGTATCAATATCTCCCATTGCAGTATGCACAACAGCCCCTGAGACAAAATACAAACAAACTTACTCCGAACTCCCCAATCCCAGAGCAACCCAGCCATGGCCACCCACCCAAACCTTAAATAGAAGAACAGTATCCTATGCATTACTGCTCCAATCTTCTGGCAGGGGCCAAAAATTGAGGAGCAGGCAATCACTTCCATTTCCGCACTAGCCATAGTATGTTGTACCGCCCTGAAAACACTACAGGTCACAACTGACCGTCCAGCGCAACCCAGAGGGAAGTCTCACCCTCTTCAGCATGCGGGCCAGGGCCCAGAGTGGCCAGAAATCAGGTCAATGGGGGAGGCAAACAGGTAGGGCAGAGGCACTGTTGTCCTGCCAGCTGCCATGTATAATAGACATCTCTGGGCTCCCCCAATTCAGATCGGGTCCTCTGAAGTCTGCAGGGATACAGTCAGGAGATCACCACTGACCACCAGCAAGCCCTCCGACTCTGACACCACCGACTGGCTTCTAAAGGAGTACCGGTCTCCGAGTCAGATGGTCACAGCACAGTGATCTTGCCCGTTGGCAGGAGTGCGGTGGGCCATTTCCTCTCCGCCTGTGATCTGGTAGCCACCATCAGCCAGAGTCCCCCGGAGAGTGGCACCATGAGAGCGATTCCTGGGTCTGTGTTTGGCCTCAGTCCCCGAGGTCTGTGCCACCGGTGGGTTGGTCCCCAATCTATAGGCCTCCAACCATTCCCATGCCGTCCCTGGGTCTGCACAGAGGTGAGTAGTGCCGTCCAGCAGGATTTTCAGTTTTGCTGGGAACATCAATGAAAATTGCAACCCCTCTTCCCGGAGTGCTCTTTTCTCCTTCAGGAAGGACTCCCTTTTGGCCTGCACGGCGGTGGTGAAATCTGGAAACAGTGATACTTTGCCATTTCTTAGATTGAATGGGCCTCCAGCCCGAGCTCTTTGCAAGATCACATATCTGTCCGTTTAGTACAGCTTAGCCACCACCAGCCAGGGCGGGCGGCCCAACACTAGCAGCCAAGTTGGTACCCTGTGGGGGGGGGTGAGCCAACTCCACGAGCCCTAGCTGGGTGCCCGAGGTCTTGGACTTTGGTTTTCCCATTACAGTAATGGGCCTGGTAAGCACCTCTCCACCCAGGAAATGTGAGCCAAAGGGGTGGCCCTCGTAATCGGTGTTATCTCTGCACACCGCTGTCAATTCCTCAACCTAGGGTAGACTCCAGAATGTGCTACTTTCTGTCTTCCAGGCCAGGTGTTACTTCCACGTCCCTGCCAGCACTGTATAAGGCATAGGGGACCACCCCACGCAGACAGGCACATATCAACCACAGTCTATGCCGGGAGGAGATGCCCACAAGTTCCAGGGCTCCTCTTATGTATTGCAAGTGGGGGGGGCACAATCCATGCAGCCTCTCAGGGTATCACATTCCCTCTTTGAGAGATGGCCAGCCAGGAGCACCCAAGCCCTGTCCAGTGTGTGTTGCTCCTTCCCCTGGCCACCACGCATCAGCGTGCAACTTTCCGTGTTACGCCCATATTAGGCCCCTTCTCTTGGGTCCGGGTCCTCAAGGGGCCTTGCATCTCTCCTCTCAGCGGCGTTCAGAGGGCAAGGGGGAGCCCAGACCACCTCTGGCCAGGCCTGCCACACCAATACAGGCCAACTCACTCCAGAGAGCGTGAGCGCCCGGCACTGAATTGTGCCCCGAGGCCTCTTAGTCAGCTCCTGCGCAACCCCCAGGCACAGTCTTTGGTCACCTCTTCTCATCTTTACCACAGGGAGTGCAACTCTTATCAATGCCTGGGGGGGCTCCCAGCCCCAAGAACACCGGCCACAGATGTACGGCCCACTCCACTCGTCCCCTTTCAAGCAAAATTTATTTTCATGAGCTGATGTTTGGAGAAAAATGGTTGAATTCCAAAAATATATTTAAAGCTTTCTAATAGCATTACCTTTGTGCCAGGGGCATTTAAGGTATGGCTAGTTTATATTACTTATGAGAAGGCATTCCATAGTGACCAAGCCGTTTTTACTTTACTGCTCGCTAGCCTGGCTGATGCACTGTGGTGATCATGGCTAGTAATCTTACGTGGGGTGGCTATTAATGCAATCTTGTCTGATGTGGTCACTATTAATACACTAATTAATAATATCAGTAGCTCAGGATGATTTTCATTGATCATAAGTACCCTTATTACAGAAAAGAATCGAGACCCCTGCTTTAGAGGATGGTGCCAGTTTGTTTGGCTAAACGATTTAATCCTGATCTTATTTTTCCTTAGTAACTATTCTATTCAAACATATTCTATTCAGATATGTGGGATTTAGTTTCTAATTGTTAAGAGACTACACATCTTTATAATCCATCATGGATGTAAATTATTTAATGGTGTGCTTCATTTCTAATTCAGGTCATATAAATCCTCAACATATACAAGGAGACTGGCCAGCTAGCTAGATGCATCACAATGCTGCTCTCTTGGCTCGTTGCTCACTCCAGATAACTTTCAATCCTCCTGTTCCACAGTCTGCAGGTATAATCAGTTCTTGAACTGCTTTATTGATCTGTCCAATATCCTTACGGGATTTGGATGCTGCATATTTTTTCCCTAAGGAAACTGTTTTCTGCATTTGCTTTCTTTTTCCTTTCTCTTTCTCCTGTCTTCAACTCTAGATTTGAAGGTGGAAAAAAGAAAGGGATTGACCTTATCTAAATATCAAGAAGCGTCTCTCTATGATATCAATAAGGTCAGCCCATGACACCTTTGAGTGATTTTATAGGGGCTACCCTTGTGCTAAGTTCTTTTACATCTGTATTTTTCCTTTAATTCATGGTATAGCATTTTTCACTCCTTCCTAATTAATTTTTACTAATGCAACTGAATTGATTTTAGGACAATATATTTCACCAAATGTTATTTTTCATAGAATGGGTTGAGCAACATGCTGGGATCCAGCGTCTCTGGCAATTATCTCATTCACCAACATTTCAGTATCCGGCCTAAGGACTTGTATTTTGCTTGCAAGCTGCCTTCCCACCCTCTGTGGAATGGTCAGAAATGCTGTATTGAGAAGACTCTCTTAAGGGATTCACACTCCAACACCATCTAGAGTGAGTATATATCACACAAGAATTAATGAAATATAGAAAATGTACTTAAATATGGACTGCAATTGTAACCAAGAGTTTACAATGGTACTTCAGAAGCTGGAGGACATGATCTAAATTCATCAACCACTATTTCTGGTACACTGTCGAAACGGAGCAGTTTACAAAGATGTTGTAGATGTATATGTATATAATCGTAAGAATCAACTTTATCATATGACATCGGGTTCCTCAGCTATTCTCAATGCAAATTTCAAAATTTCAAAATCATGAAATCATAATAAACTGCATCCGTTTAAGCATGACCAAGCTATCAAACAGTGATCCAAAGTCACATTTAATGGAAAGATGGTGTCAATATTCACATTAGGTGCGTGAATCTGAAGAAAGCAAAAAGAACACATGGATTCAGAAATTGAGAGTAAAGCCCTCAACAAAACTTATAGTAAATATACACAAATGTAATGCTTAGAATATACATGCCTGTAGAGTTTGAGAAGCCATGGAGCTGAATTGCAATTCATAATGACTCCATCCTCAATAAGTGCCCTGACTGAACTGTCTGGGCAATACCTAGCTTTTGGAGGCCATCTTTATCAGTTCAGTCTCTAGGGCAATCTATCCATTTTGAGGCCTATATTTTACTTATGAAAAGTCATCTTATATTTCCTAGTTGACACCGTTGCATGGAGAGCTGGATATTAACTTAGAATAGACAACCTTGGATGGCCAGCAGAGAGGTTGGAGGCAAGCATTTTTGCTGCTTCTTCTAGCCAACATATTCAATCTCATCTACAGATTTCCTGTGCTCTTCCTGTCTGACTTCCTGACCTTTCTCAACTCCTTTCAGATTTGGAACTATTTTCTACTGTTTCAAATAAAGGCCCATTTAGAGCGTGGCATACAGGGAGAACTACCATAAATTGGGGTGGGGGGTGGGTGGAATGATTTGTAGACTGCCCTGAAACTAAAATTACAACCAAAATCAGGAGCTAATAGTTAAGTAAAAGAGAGATTAGTCAGTTTCTACATTAACTCCGCTTGGTCTCCACTTGTCAAAGCAATGGCAAGGCTTTATTAATGCTGTTAAAAATGGAAATTTGGGGCATTCATTTTCACAAAGTTTCTTTCAGCAGTAGAGAAGACATCCAAAATTGCTCATATAGCTAGTGGTATAAAGTAGGCCTGGGAGTGAAATTCTGCTCCGCTTGCAGAGCTTTTTCTACTCCGAGTGCACAGAGTTCTGTTAGCAAGTGAGGAAAATCTCACTCCAGATCACCTCCGGGTGAGACTTCTCAATGCCGGCAGTCGAGGACGGTCGCTATTGCTCACGTTGAGAAGCCTTCAGTTCGCTTTGAGGAAGCTGCAGCTCGAGTAGAAAATCTACTCAAGCGGCAGAAAGAAGCAGCACCCTCTTGCTCTGCGCATGGTGCAGTTTGCGCTGATTTTCCAGCGCGGGGCAAGGTTCACTGATAGAATATCGATGTAACAAACATCGATGTTCCAAATATCAAAAAAAATAACGACTGCAAAAATATCGACTCCAATTCCTTAACAGGTAAGTACAAAAATATTGAATCAAAAATATCGACGTACAAAATATAGATGTAAAAAATATTGATTTAAAAATACATATAACATAAAATATTATATAGTAAATATATTAAATATTATTATTTTTAACAAAATAAATTAACTTAAATATACATTTTAACTAAATATAACAAATAAACTTAATTTAAAAAAATGTAAACACACAAACATAAAAATGTATACATATTAACCCTGGGCGTAGTTCGCGTAGTAGCGCTACGCGTAGCTACGTGAAGTGCACTTCGCACTACGCGAGCTACGGGTAGCTACGCGAACTGCATAGTGCACTGTGCAAAATGCTGTTCGCACTGATTGCACAGTGCCGGATGCTTGTCCGCACTGTGCAATCAGTGCAAACCGCATCTTGCACAGTGCAAGCGGTCGTTTTCTGCCGCTCGAGTAGATTTCTACTCGAGCGGCAGCTTTCTCAACGCGGACTGGTAGTTTCTCATCGCGAGCGGTCGCGAGCATAAGAGGCCACTCGCAATGAGAAACCTGACCTCCTTGCGTTGAGAATCTCGCGAACGAGGAAAAAGTCTTGCCGGGATGTCATTTTGCTTGCTCGCGGTCGCCAACTTGACGTTGAGGACCGCGAGCAAGCAAAAAATGACCGCTACGCTACGCGTGTTTGCACTGTGCTACGTGCAATTCGCGTAGTGCGAAGTAGCGCAAACTTCGCAAACTACGCGAGCGTAGCGTAGTACTTCGCCCAGGGTTAATACATATACATATATTGACTTAAAAATAATTTATTAACTTTTATCTTTATTTAATTTTTAAACTTTAAAATTATATAAAAATACATTATATACATATATCAATAATTTAAAATAAAAAAAACCATTCTATAATAATTTAAAAAATGTAACTATTAAAACAAAATTAAACTTACATTTCCCAAATACAATAAGTGCAACAGTAGGGATGGATAGCGGAATCATTAAATTTACTATTTTAACTCCAGTGAGTGCAACAGTAGAGAAAGTGTTGGATAGCGGAGGGGTAAAAATTACTATTCCCAGTCAAGTGATAGCAACAGTAGGGAAAGTGTTGGATAACGGAGGGGTAAAAATTACTATTCCCACTCCAATGAGTACAACAGTAGGGAAAGTGTTGGATAGCAGAGGGGCAAAAATTACTATTCCCCCTCCAAAGTGTACAACAGTACGGAAAGTGTTAGATAGCGGAGGGGTAAACATTACTATTCCCACAGCAGTGAGTGCAAAAGTAGGGTAAGTGTTGGATGGGGGAGGAATTGAATTTACTATTCCAACTCCAGTGAGTGCAACAGTAGGGAAAATGTTGGATAGCGAAGTGGTAAAAATGACTATTCCCACTCCATTGAGTGCAACAGTAAGGAAGGTGTTGGATAGCGGAGGGGAAACAATTACTATTCCCACTCCGAAGAGAGCAGCAGTAGGGAAAGTGTTGGATAGGGGAGGGGTAAAAATTACTATTGCCTCTCCAGTGAGTGCAAAAGTAGGGTAAGTGTTGGATAGCGGAGGAATTCAATTTACTATTCCATTGGGATAGCCCAGACAGATGTGGGGCTAAAATATCTTTATCGCACTTGTAAAATATGGCAGTCGGCCAAACTAATCCAGGGCTTTCGCCACAGGAAACTCTCAATCATTTTGATGATTTCATTAATGCTCAATAGAGCGATTGGTGGCATTCTCAAATAATCCTTCAATATATCTTCCCTATTCAGGAGCCAGGACTTGTCTTCTGCATTCGACAAGATGAATAGATCTAAACTGTGGCAGATTGTGTTGTAAATGGGCCTGGATCCAGCTATTGTTTAGTTTCTTAGTGAACTACAAAGGGATATGAAGGTGGTCATTCTGTTTAACATGGATGAGTCTTGTACAAGCCCTTTTTTTAGGAGTGGTGTTAGGCAGGGGTGTATAATGGCCCCTTTTTTTGCATTGTAGGTGAATGATTTAGGGGCTAGGTTACTTGATAAGAAAGTTGATTGCTGCCAAATAGGTTCTCGCTAGATTCCTGCATTGCTACATGCAGATGATACTGTTCTATTGGCTAGAACTGCACTGGGTCTCCAGACTTTGCTGGATGGATTTGTGAGCTATATGAATCATTTAGATCTTTCCACTAATTATAGCTAATTGCAGGTAATGGTGCTGGGACCCAAAAAGACCAAGTCAAGATTTTTCAATGTACAGGGCCATAGTCTGTCCAGGGTGCAGGTGTAAGGTGTAAAACATGGGCCTCACTACTTAAAGCTAAGAGACTAACTCTCTCAAAATCTTTAGCTGCACTCTTCTCTTTCTCTACTAGTATTGGCAATAAACCACTGAATGCCCTGATGAAAATTTACCAGTACAAATCTGTCCCAGTAGCTACTTATGGTAGCGATGTATGGGGCTATGTTAATCTGAGGGAACTCTAAGTGATTAAAAATGGCTTCTGTAGGCACCTCCTACCGGTACGGGCCTCTTCCCCTGTTTCCATGGCTGATGACAAAATTGGGTTGCCCTATCTTTTGGACTTTATTGCACTCTGCCCTCCCTGATTAGGTGGCTTAAGATTTGGGCATGACCGAAAAACAATCTGGGTAGAGAAATAGTTAAGGACTTTTTGATGCTTGACGGGTGGAGGTCAATCAAATGGTATATATATATTAGGGACCCCTTTGCTAGCTTAGGCAGGCTGTCTTTGTTTGACTCACCCTCTTCCATTTCTAAAGCTGACATTGCCTGGACCTGGGACAACTTTTTGCAGTGGAGGACATCTGAGAGGGAAGCTATTAAGCTGGAGAAACCCATGGTTCGTATCCAAGCACTGTTCAAAACAGGTCCTGCAATTGAGCCCTATTTGCTCACCACTATTAATGTTCATCATAGGTTTCTCCTCATTAGATTCAGGTTTGGCCAGTTTCACATGTTGTTAGCTATTCTCAAACCTAATGTCTGGTGTACAAAGTTAAGTCTCTGCACCTGTGACAACATTTCCCCCCAGAACCTATTGCACTTTGTGTTTTTTTTGTGGTTTTTATGAGACACCTCGAAGGGTGTTCTTAATCCCATTACTGAAAACTTTGCACTTTGTTCATGTAAAGCCTGCCCTAATATACCTGCAGTTACTCCCGGATGCATGTTCTATGTATGTTATAGCTTGCTTTCTTGCCTCATCTTTGAGGTTAAGAAAGTCGTTTGATGAGGGGAGTGATCTTACTTAATTGATTTTAGTCACCTTTGGGAAGAAGTCGTTTGTGGATGTGCATTAGTCTTTTTTTAAAATTTGTTGTATACATTTTTATAGTTTTTTATTGCTTTTGTTGACACAAGCTGATGATTGATAAAGGATTTGGAATGTTATTTGAATTTGTTATGTTGCTATTGATAAAAGAAGTTAATCAATATAGTATTTTAAATGTTTTTATTCTCTGTGTGAATCAATGTGTGTGTTTTCTGTGCTTCTTGTACTTTTATGGTCTTATTCAGACCCAATAAAGTTACTTTTGACTTTGACCTTCAGGAGCCAGGAACCCTCCTCACTTAGGATCATCTAGACCGGAGGGGTCTTGAGATTTGAAGCCTACAATATACCTGCTACTATCCTACCAAGAGGCTGCCCTTCTCCATAATTGTGCACAAGTACATATTTCCCTCAATATTTTCCTTCCCATTCTGCCCATTCTCTGTATTTCAGCAATGTCCTATTTACCTCAATCAGGGTTTTACCATCCACTATATGCTATATTTCTACGTTTTTATTCTGGAGTTATGTCACGTACACGTTTAGCTAATAGGGTATGAATATCTCTCAGTATCCCAGCCTGCTTAGACATTGCCATACCGAGAACATAAACCCTTCAAGCCTCCCGGACTGTAACATGCAACTTGACTGAACTCAAATTTATGCAAAAGAATATAACAATTGAGGCTTGGAGTTTGTCATTAAAGAGTTTGTCCTATAATGTGAGTGATGGGAAACACAAAATGGGGAAATGTCACTGGAATTACATGCCTCAAAACAACTGCTGAGTGATCCAATAAGGTGCAAGGTTTGTATTCAATTTATATTCAATATCCATCACCCTGTGGGTCAAGTGTGTGATGATGAGCCAGTCGTCCTACCATCAGTAACTACTGTGCAGTGAAGAGTAATATGAATACACTTTATCAAAGCCACGCTTACATTTGCACTTCCTATATCCTGAATGTTGGAAATGTGCCTTTTCTGAAGGGTCTCTTCTTTTACTGCACATATTTTTGTTGGTCATAGGACTCTGCTCACTTTACTCATGCTAACCAGAGGTAAAGTGCTGGTGCTTTCTCATTCAAACATGTTAAAATTGGCATACTCCTGAAGGGCACATTTAATGTACTATTAAGACTCTAGTATATGGTACTACCAGTACCCAGGGCCTGTACAATATGTGTTATGAGAGGGCTACAGCACTCATTGTGCCACCATCTAAAGAAGCACTATAAAAACATGTCTCCAGGCCTACCAGTGCAGACTGGGTGTGCATTTTTAAACTGCCATGTTGACCTGGCAAAATAAAACTTTTGCCAGGCCTAAACCTTCCTTTTAAATACTTATAAGTCACCCCTCACGTAAATCTTTAAAGCCCATAGGGCAGGGTGCCTTGTATTTAAAATGTAGGACATGTACAATTTATTTTTTACTTGTCCTGGCAGTGACAAACCTACAAAGTTGTTTTTTACTGTGGCAAATCTGGCTCTCCTATGGGTTAACACTGGTTTATACAATTACCTTTAATACGTGCTCAACTCTATTTAGGAGTACCTAGAAAACTGGTTCATGACTCATTTTAGCAGTAATATAAAACCCAACTTAATGGTCAGGTCAGATTTTATATTACTATTTTGGAAATTACTCTTATAGAAAGTTGTCATTTTCATCCCTAAAACCAAAAGGCTTTGCTGTCAGTGTCCAGCTGTCACCTGACCCCTGATGGCTCCCATGTGATAAGATGTGTTTTGCTCCTTAACAGAAGACAATGGCCTTGAGAGTATGGAGGGGCACTCCTCCCTTGACTGGATGACCTGGGGTGCTGTTTACAGCCCCTTCCCGAGCTTCAAAATATGCCTACCTTGTCATGGCAGATGAAGCTGATACCAAGGTCTGCTTCCCTTTTGTCTGTCTAGTCAGGCTGTCAATAAATCCAATGGGGGTAGAGGAACTGACCAGAACTGATTTGGGGGGTGGGCGGACATGCACTTCACCCACATGCTGGCACTGACCATTAAAGTGGACCCCACAGACATCTCCTCAGAACACTTCTGGACCTGTGGAGAATCAGAAGAAGAAGGACTGCCCTGCTGTTTGAAGAACCTGAAGAAAGACTGGACCTGCTTGCCTTGAACCCAGGACCCCATAAGCCACTCCATGGGTCAGTTAACTAACCTTCTGTTTGTGCAACAGGGACACAACAAGCTTCAAGAGGTCTGTCTCCCTGCAACTGCCCAGCTGACCAGTTCAAACTGGACTTGCCCTGGACTCTGCTGCTGGCCTGTGTTGTAGTGAGTCCTAGCCCTTAATTGGTGCTTCCCCCCCACCACAGGGTCCATTGGCCGGTGTTAGAGAGTACTCCTCCTATCCACACTACAAAAGCTAGGACTTAGAAACTTTTTGCTGACTTTCTGCCTGGAGAACTGACAGATACTGGTATTGTCATCAATGTCGATTTGCCATTCGGCCTCAGCATGCTGGTTTGCCCCGCTGAAGGGGATCTAACTTCCAGAAAAGTTTCCAAGTCTGAACGGAGAGAGCTTCTACAGGACCGATGCCAAGCAGCAGCCTGCCAATGTTGAGGCCATCCTTGGCACAGACTTTGGACTTCGTCCGCGCAGAGCTTTCCCATCTATGTTGACAAACACATCAGGAGCCCGCTCTTCAGCAACCCACCATCAATAAGCCCTGCTTAGGATCCATGTTGCAGCTTGCCCTGCAGACGACTTGTCAACGACCACTTTTTTTCCCATAAAAACTTCCTAGTCCAAAGGTAAACCTGATCCCTGTACCCAACTGGCGATCTGTCCTGGTCGACCTTAACTTTTCAATTTGATTGGGACCAGCGCTGCCAGATAATCAAGATTGCCACTTTGTGCTTTTTGGTGCTATTTTTAATGCAAACATTAAAAGTTCATCTGTCCAGTTTTACTTATTGGATTTTGTTGTTTTGTGTGATTTTATTTATTACAATTTGCTTTATTGTTCTGAATTGGCTTGGGATTTTTCTTGTGTTGTGTTTATCACTGTTTTTAGGTCGAGCCTAGGCAGCATGCATGCACTGCTGTCTGCAAGACCTGCTGTAAGCACTACACTGAGCATACACTGACTGTAATCTCGCCTCTACTCACCATTGGATCACTCCCACGTCGCTCTTCTTCGTTGCCTCCTAAGTTGTTCAGGAAGCTGATACCTCATTTCGGTCAAAGCTAAGGAGCACTGGCCAAGCACAGTCTCCTTACGCTTACTTTCTTCATTAATTCTTTTACAGAACTTTTCTTTTTTTATGTTACGGCAGTCACAGATTAACGGATGCCTTCTATCACGGGGCATCAGTTGGAGACAAAGCTGCTGAAGCTGTGCTGCAGGCTACCGTGAACCAAAAACATCCCGTAGACCTAAGTCTGCTTAGCTTGCAGAAGCAGCAGCCATAAGCTTTAGGTTTCACGTGAAACCTCAGCCCAGAAGACAGGCGCGATGGAGTCATAGACACAAAAGAGGGTCCAGTCCAACAACCACCAGCACTGACAGAAGAAAGCATCTCCAATGCTCTAAGGAGAAAAAAATTATCAAGGAACCAACAAGTCGAGAGTAGGACTTGAGGCTAGCAACTAGTTTTCACAGGGAATTATTATTGAGGGATGTGTCATGCCGCGCGGGGAGCAGAGCAGTAGTGTTTCCCTTTATGTTAGGTATTGTGGACATGGCAGCGCTGCTCGGCGCACCACTGCGTGGCTACAGTACATTTACTATTTTTATCATGTTGACTGTCACCCCACTGGAATTGTGAGAGCTAAAACTTGTTTTATTTATAGTGCTGGTGGTGTACGCCACATCCTCCCCTCCCCTCGAAGCGCTCATTTTGGTTTCTTTGTGTATTTGAGCACGTGTAGTGTTTCAGGTCTATGGTGGGTATGCCGGCCTGTCCCTGCCTCTTCAGTCATACACGACCACCAGCAAGGATCCGTTTAATGGCGCTGTGCGACTTAATCTCCATGTCTGTCCAGCTGCAGGGTTGATAGTAGCGATACAACCAGAGCTGCCGAATTTGGAATTTGAGAACCATGATCGAATCTCGGCGTGTGCTCAAAATCCTGTGATTCTGGGCAAATCACTTCTCCCTGCACCTCAAAAATGATTTGTGATCTTGTGTAATGTAACCAGTGCTCATGCAAAGTAATCCAATATCTTTGTGTGGAGTTTGCGCTATATTAAAATGCAATTAACGCTACTCCACCATGGTTTTACATTTGTTTTCATCTTGTTGGTTGGCCTGCTGGGGTAGCCTCCCGTCCTGGCTAATCTTGCTTGTAGTGGAGTGCGCAGAGCTCTGGGCCTCTGGGTGAACTTACCTGCCCTGCACCACAACTGACTCAGCATCACCGTTAGTTGTCCCAGCCCCCCACAGATCAGGGGCACAGCCAGCTAGGGCATGCTTTTACTGCCAGTGTCGTGTGTGCTGCATGATCACGAGTGTGTCAGGACCCGTGGGCCCTGCTGGGTTCCATCCTCCTGCAGGGGAGAGCCAGGGCTTTAAGTGGGCCACGCCCTGCCAGTGATCTGCACCGGCAGTTCTATAAAGAAGTTGCCGAACCAGGTCTCTATCGGGCTCTCCATTTTTGCACTCGGGGTGAAAAAAAAATCTTACCTCTGCAGCAGTACCACCCGTCACTGCTTTTGAGGTAACTTCAAAGAGACTCGTTATAGTTCTTTCAATCTCATCATTTCATAACAGAAGCATTTTCAATGTTATATACAAGAAAGCCGTAGCTGTTGCTGATTTATCGTACACAAACAACAACCATTGGCAAAGTCAATAGCCCTGGCTTGTTGTCGGTGTAATGTTACTTGTATTGGTATTATATATCTGTATGGAATGACAGAAGCAGCAAAATACAAGTTGGGGGGCACACCATGCTAAGCAGAGATTTTTACCTTGTATATTTAAGCCACGCCCTTAATTACATTTGCCACGCCCCTTTGAGAGACCCCCTAGTTTTTCCAATACACTTAAAGCCCTGCATGAGAGGGAAGTAGCAGGAAATCCAAACGCAGCGAGGCCCTTACAGGTTTGATGAAAATACTCTTTTAAGAAAACTTCCCATATCTTTACCTCAACTTTTTTTGGGGGGTTTACTTTGGATTGTGATTACTTTGGACAGTTAATTCAGATTACCTTATTTTGTTTTTTGTACAAAAATTATATTTAAGTCTGTAAATTGTTTAATTTTTTAAAACAAATATTTGTCAAACCCCAAGAATCCTTAACCCCTATTCTATAAGTCTAAAAACACCACGTGTGTATGTATACAGAAATATAAAGTATCTTTTTTTAGGAGTAGTCACTGCATTATTTTAAATATATGCACAAATATTGGGAAAGTAGGGATTCGAAATAAAGAGGGCACACCATCATGCAACAACACTAGAGAATAGGGGCAATGTAACGTCTGTGCCTTTTTATGCGCATGCGCTGCTCTGCGAAGCATGCTGTATTGGAGTATAGACCTGAAGCCTCGCCCATTCTACGCCCATATTTGTCATTGGCTTGTGTCATTGTCCTTCTTAAATGCTGGCTTCTGATTCATTAATATCCTTGTTAGTTCCTCCTTAGTACTGTATTGTCTTCATTTGTAACCTCCCTTGAGGACTGGCCCTTTTACTTCGGTTGTTACACTGTACGTCTTGTTTAGTCTGTAAGCACTATTTTCTTTAATGAGTTTCTCCTACTGCAGGCACGACATGCTTTCCTGCAACATTCAGCACGCCATGCACGGTTTCACGGGTTGCTTTTACAAAAAAACATTTGTTTGTCAAGTTGACAAACACATTTTTTTTTGTAAAAGCGCACCATACCGCCCTTTCACTTTAATAGCGGCTGCTGATCTTTCTTTAGGCACGGCTTAAGTCTTCTAGTGCTTCCCCGATTGCCACAGTCCATTAACAATCCCAATATAAGGTTTTTACTTATTGTACTTACCAGATGATTGGAAAAGATACCATAGCTTTGAAATGTCTCTCTTCAGTGATTGGCAGACCAGTTTCATCTATATTTTCGACCAGCCATTTACAAAGAACTTCACCAGGATTGTCCAAAAGCAGAAATTCTCCATCTTTTCTAACAGAAACTGAATGATCGCAAGTAGAAAATAGGAAGTTGAATGAAGCCAAGATTATATCCTGCTAGATATAAAAATCAGGAATTACTGTGTGACTGGTTTAAGTTTCAGAGGGAAGATGCAGAGCATATCACAAGTGATTCACAGATTATTTAATTGGAGAAAAGCATCACAAATAGTACACTTACCTGGTGCTGTTTATATCTAACATGCACATATTTTGGAATACAAAGAAGTGTTTAGGCCTCCACTGTAGGGCATTGAGGGAACTGCATAAATATCCAGTATGTGGTTACTAGACTAACGGCACCCCAGATTCCAATTAACATAATGTAATAGGAGGCAGATCCCTAAGGAGCTGCAATAATCTGCTTCATTGCCATCATACTACTCTGCAGAAAACACTTAAGATGGCGTTGCTTGGTAGCGCATTATAACAGTCCACACCATAAACCATTGCCCATCTCATCCATTCTATCACATGCTTCTAAGAAAATGACCACTCAGGCGTCTCTAAATCAGGCACAAGTCCATATGTGCACAAAATTAGAATTATAAAGTCGCGCTCCAAATCAGCGTACAGTAGGAACTGTGTGGCCCCAAAATTAGAGGTAAATGTTGGCCTCTATATCTGTATAATGGTAGAGTGAACATAGAAATTGATTTATCCTCCAGGCAGTAACTCTGGGGTCTGAAGGGGAAATCCCCACGGCCAAATAAGGCCTGTTTCTCAATAATCCAACGTTCCGAAAGCGCGACTATAGAATTCTAATTTTGTGCACATATGGACTTGTGCCTGATTTAGAGACGCCTGCCTTGATTAGGCCTTTTTACAGTCCGGAATTTATGACTGTACCCTACACTTATTGCCCTGCATCTTTTTCATAAGGGTGATTGCCCCTATGAGCCCTGATGAAGTTCTCCATGAGAGAACGAAACGCGTTGGCTGAAACCTAATGTCTTTACATTACAAAAGAATTTGAAAATAAAGATTTCTGGAAAACCTACTATCACTCTTTGGACTCTGTCATTCTGTGCACGCCCACTGCTTGCTTTATAAAGGATCTGGATTACAGAGGCATCACTGGACAGTTGATGCCTGGGCTTGTTGCGCGGGACTTGTATATACTTTAAAACTAGCGTGAGGTGCAGAAATATTAGTCCACCGTCTTTTCTTGTTTGTTGCTTACCCCAACAGCAAGCGTTCAGCAGCTCAACTATTACAGTGAAGTAGCGGAGGGCTTGAAAAAGAGTTTTATGAATTTGAAACCTCCAAGCAGCTGCTAGCATTCTTCTAATGATGTAGAAGTCGCAATCACGTGAAGTTGGGGAAAAAACATGATGGTGGCATAAGATGCAGTCTACAGGGTGCAGCCCTCAAATTAGAAGTCAGTTGTGGGCAGGCGTGTCCCCCTCCATCACGCCACCGCTCCCTCCGCGATTACAGATTAAACAGAACTGCTACTACCTCACACGGTTATAGGGGTGTTTTATAGAATCAAAAATTGCTTCACTGCATTCAAATCTTTTCACAGTAAATTATTATAGCAAATGATTTGGTCCGCAGGTACACAACCATCTACCCTTCATGAAAAAGTAAACTGAAATGCTGGCACTGGCTTCAAATGCTCATTAAAATACTAAAGCTCTCCCACCAGGTATAAGTAAGCTCAAAGGGAGGTCTGAAGCCAGATCAGTGAGAAAATTTAAATAAATCTCTTCATTTTTATTTTTAATTACAAAAGTAAAGCTTGAAGTTGAGTATTTCAACTCCCTACATAGGCGCAACATACAAATCTCCCTGTGTATGCGCCATGCGTTTTCTACCGTTCAGTAATCACAGCTTCTTAGTGATTGGGTTTTATTGTTGAGGAATGTGGGCAGAGATGCTAACTATACATCAACCTCTAGTCCAACAAGTATAACGCTATATACTATTACAATGCACAGAATTTTCCCGGTGGTTCCACAACTGAAGGAATTCCTGGGAATGAGCAAAGGCATTGTTAGGATATCTTATAGTGAGCAGCGCACATCTAAGGGTACCTTTAGCATCCATTAGATGATAACTTATATGCCTGGGTGATAAAATGTTAAGACTCTACACAATCACTCCCACAGTGGATCTCAGCCCATGCAACAGGTGAATTCCTTACCAGGGACCAGTATGTGTGAATTAAGCTGTTGTTCTTGGGAAATGCATATTTGTCACCTAAAGAAGGAAACTGTTGGATGTTAGCAATGTCCAAGCTTCATCATGTTAAAAATATGATATTTTTTTTATCTTAAAGGGACGTTATCATATTTTATGTGATGTTTGCTGTAAATGGCAAACATTTGCAGGGCTCAGCTCCTAAACGGGCTGTAAGAGATGGCAAGCCAGACCCTTGGATCAGCGGCTCTGGATCGGCTCGACCTGTTAGCTGACTCGCCCAGTTTGGTGAAAGCTTTTCCCCACGCTTCCACCCTTGTTTGTCCACTTTCCTCTCTTTTGATCTGAGCTAAGGCTTGCAACAATCCGGCATGTTATTGGCCTCACAGCATCGATGGCTGTGCACAGCTGTGCATAGAAGCTTGGAGGTCATATCTGATAACTTTCAATGGGCAGCTATGCGCATCAGCTTAGCATAATTGTCAGCCTGCGGATATCGTGTGTTAGCATACCAGAACCTTGATTTTCTCCAAACCGGTCCGGAGTGTATGCCCTCACCGGAGATGCCGCAATCAATGCAGTTTTCCTGCTTGCAGATGTGCGCAAAGTCTGGCAGTTTATGAAAAGAGAGGGAAGCTGTGCCATCGTGCCCTTTTTACCATTGCACACTCATGGTATTCCGTTAATGCTGCAGTGCAATGATGTCACTTCTGGCGCTCTTGGATGTGCGTAGGCTTTTGCGAGTCCACCTGATTTTTTCAGGTAGACCTGTATAAAGGCGAGTACAAGCAGAGAGGGAGTTTGTAAAAGTTAAACATTTAGGCCATTTCTAATTGTGTATGCATACGGAGGCTTTTATTGGTGCAGCGGCAAGGAAGAGCTGCTCTCTTACTTGAGAACCCTGGTGCAAGTCCCATCGCCACACTGGCTGGCAACTGTAAATTGTTTATCTCTCAACCAGAGCTGACAGTTGAATGTTTTTTCATGCCTGCATGTGTGCTCTTTTATGTTTCTTCACCCATATAGGCACAGTGAAAGCGAGACTCGCGTTCAGCCTCGATATATCTTGTACGGTTATTGCATGCGTTTAGGGTTTCAATTCACCCTCTAATCTTCTCAAAAATACAGCAATAGGAAAGGGGGGGCCGCTCGGCCCCCCCCGCACGTATGGCGGGGCGCTGGCCCCCCTCCTCCCCCTGCACTCTCGGTGGTGGGGCATGCCCCTCCGCTGCGTCTTGATGACGCGGCGGGCGCGCCCCACCGCCGATTGGTGCTGGCTCCTGCATTGACCCGGAAGCAATCTAATTGCTTCCGGGGCAAAGGAGGGAGCCAGAGTGGGCGGACCAGTTGGAACTGGTCTGCCCCAGAGGGGTTAAAAGGCCGGGGAGCGCGGGAGGCGCCCTCTTGTTCCCGCACTCCCCAGGCTTGCCCCGCGCCTCGTAAAGGCGCAGAATAATCTTTTTTTTTTTTTTTTTTAATTGCAGGTGATTAGGATCCCAGCGGTCCGGATCGGCGAATTGAGAGCTGCGGGCCCGGGTTTTGCGTGAATCGAGGGGAGAGGACGTGGTCCGTCGGCTAGATTGCCGACTTTGGTGCTGGAAACCAAGGTTCGAGCCTCGAGGAGGAGAGCGAGCGGATCGTGCTCCCTGCTGACCCGGCCAGCGCAGACTCTGCTTTTGACTCCAACAGCACAGTTGGTAACTGAGGGCGAAGCAGGGTAGGCAGGGGCAGCACATGGATGGGAGACCACAGGGGCAGATAGGCATTTTTAGAGGGGGAAGCAAATAATTGCAGGTGAGCAATATTTCGCTAAAGTACTTAGACTGAAAGGTTTTGACAAAAGTTCAAAGCCCATAACTTCTGTATTTAAAATTTTTAAAAATTGATGGTGATAGATAGGATATGTGAGGTGGTGGTGGCACTGTTTTAGTGAGGGGTGATCTGCTAATAAGCACAAGTCGGTACCCTAACTTACTTTTGGGCAAGGTATTTAACGTGGGGGTGTTGGGACCGGCTGCACTCAACAATAAGGGCCTTTTTGGAGAAGATTTGGCAGTGCTATACCCTAACTTACTTTTCACCCTAGGATCTCGGTAACGCGACTGAGCCAAAGGAGAGGGGCGCGGTGGACGACGCGATCCGGGGACACAGGCAGGCCTGCATTTCACTGCTTCTGTTGGGCCGCCGGGCTAGAGTGCGCTAGCCCAACCCCCAGGTTAGCTGGTGTGTCGCGGTCACAGTTGCGTGGTGCTTACGGCCAGTCTGTGTACCTCCAACTCGGAGCAGGTAAACACCAGGCAGGCGCTAGTGGGCACTGAGACACAGCAGGGCTTTCAGTGTAGGGGGTAAGTGCAGGTGGTGTACCTGTTGCAGGGATGACTAGTGGTCGTTGCGCTAGGCGCTCCCGCATGGAGCATATGCTGGAGGGCATGATGCGCAAGATGACAGCTATGGACAGGAGATGGGGGAAGGTTGACCAGATAGGCAAGAGCGTGGCAGAGCTCAGGCAAAGGTTCGACGAACAGGTTGGGCCATCTGGGAGACCCAAGCGAATAATTGTGCCCCCGCAGCCAAGGTGGGATTTGGATGCGTTGCCCAAGCGGGTCAGGGCCAAGAAGGGTAGCGGTCGGGTCCCCAAGCCACACGAAGAGGGGGGGCCTTCTGGGGTGGTCCCTGAGGAAGGGCTTGGACCGCCGGTAGCTCCTATGCCCGCTCCCATAATCCCGACAAATCTACCGGTGACACCGGCTCCGGCCTCTCCGGCGCCAGTACCAAGCATAGTGCCTCAGGTGGTCCCAGCGGTAGTCCCGGTGGTACCCGCGCCGATTCCGGTACCCGGCTCGGGATCCCCCATGCCAGTTACAGCACCCCCAGTGGTTGGTCGGGTACCTCCAGAGCTGGCAGCGCAGATAGCGGCTGTACTGCCTTGGCTAGGGATAGGTGGGATGTTACCTTCTTCAGTGGGTGCCAGGGAGGTGGGAGAGGACCCCTCAGCGGTGGCTCAGAAAATGGTGGCAAAGATCATGATTGCACAGGGTGGCGGGGGGCCAAGCGCGCCCTTTACTCCACAAGCAACAGGTTCGGGCAGCGACTCTGGAAGGGACAAGATTGTTGAACCAACGCGACCCGCAGAAAGTGGTAAGGAGGTGGCATTACCAGTGCTGGGGGAAGGGACAATACCCTCCAGGAGGGAAAATCTGGCTCAACATGTGACACAAGAAGTGAAGGATTTGATCTGGGCGGGAAAATATGTCAATATGTTTTCCTTGCTAGTTGATAACAGAGAAATGGAGTATGCTAGGAAACAGAAAGACTGGATGTTGCCTAGCGAATGGCGGGGTGAAATGGCGAGATTCAGGGTGGAGGAGACATTGATCAACTGGATTAGAGCCTTTTCTGTGTTTATGGCAATTACAGCCGAGCGCTTCCCGAATTTGCAGGCCGAAATGGCTTGTTACCAGAGTAGGATCACAACTTTCAGCGAGAAATATGGAGGGGATGGGTGGAAGGAGTACAACACTACTTTCAGGAAGGCTAAGGAGTTTGACCACGCATTATCATGGGATAGAGTGGATTCAATTTCATGGTATGGCCAGTTTACGGCAGGGAGTGCGGGGCCAAGCTGGAGCAAAAGCTACCACTCCAATCACCAGCAGCCCTTTCGGTCACCTCAGGGGGGTGGCACAGCCACTAAGACGGGGAGCAGTGGTGGGCGAAAAGGGGTGTGCTGGGATTTTAACAAGCGTACATGCACCAGGACACAGGGCACTTGCAAGTTCAGGCACGCATGTTCCATTTGTAACCATCCTTCCCACCCAGAAACAGTCTGCCGCAATAAAGGTAATGCCTCGGGAAGCAGGGGAAGAAAGAAGCAGGATTAGGGGAGGAGGCCGTTTGGTAGCTCATTCACCCATCGACATTCTGGCTATGACTCCTTGGCTGAACAGGTACCCTGACCATGCCTCAGCGGCGATGTTACAGGAAGGATTTTGGCAGGGCTTTAGGATCCCAGCGGTGGGATATACCGGAACACCAGAATGTAGGAATCAACTTTCAGTTAAGCACGACCCAGATGTGGTGGCGGCAAAAATAGCTAAAGAGCTGCGCCTGGGTAGGATAGCGGGGACGTTTAATGACATCCGTGTACCGAATTTTGTTTGCTCGCCCTCGGCGTGGTCCCCAAAAAGGAGGAGGGCGAGTACAGGCTCATTCATAACCTATCAGCACCCAGGGGCGCATCATTAAACGACGCCATAAATGAAGACATTTGTAGTGTTAAGTATGCGTCTTTTGACCAAGCAGTGGATATGTTGAGGGCTCTCGGACCGGGAGCCTTGATGGCCAAGTCGGACATAGAATCGGCTTTTCGGCTACTGCCAGTGCATCCCCTAGATCAGCATCTGCTAGGTTTCTCTTTTCAGAACAAATTCTATACGGATATGTGCATGCCCATGGGTTGTTCGGTTTCATGCGCCTACTTTGAGAAAAGTAGTTCCTTTCTGGAATGGGCTTTTAGGCAAACGTCAGGGCACCTCCATGTCATGCATTACCTGGATGATTTTCTCTTTCTGGGGTCGGCGGGCTCACAGGAGTGTGGGTGGGCATTGCAGGAATTTTGCATGCTCATGCGGGCTTTTGGGGTCCCGCTGGCACCCGGAAAGACGGTGGGCCCTGCAACCACATTGGAATTCTTAGGCATAGAATTGGACTCAGTGGAGGGCTGTTTCAGGTTGCCAAAAGACAAAATCACGAAATTTAGAGCAGCTCTCCAGCAAGGTTTGGTCAAAGATAGAGTGACGCTCCAGCAGCTACAACAGATTGTGGGCCAGCTGAATTTCGCATTAAGAGTCATACCCATGGCACGCCCCTTCTCCCGCTCAATCTCGCAGGCCATGACGGGCCTGCGAGAGAAACACCATCACACTAGATTGCTGGCTGAGGTCCGCCAGGACATGCACATTTGGATCGCATTTCTGGAGGGCTTCAACGGCAGAGTGGTGTGGTGCGGTCCCCCTACTACGTCTGCAGAGTTAGGTCTATGGACGGATGCTGCAGGAAGTGTGGGTTTTGGTGCCATACTGGGAAACAAGTGGGTGGCCCAACGGTGGCCTGTTTGGTGGGATGCGAGCGGCCTGACAGCTAATATCGGTTTCTTGGAGCTATTTCCAATATGGGTTGCATTAACAGTTTGGCCTGATCAGTTGTGTAATCGATCTGTAATCTTCTGGTCAGATAACATGACGGTAGTCGAATGTATCAACCAGCAGGCGGCACGATGTAAGTTTATACTCCGCCTACTTAAGGAGATTGTGTTGGTTTGCATGAAACTCAATGTACAGTTTAGGGCCAAACATGTCCCAGGGGTGTTGAATAACGCAGCCGATGCACTCTCTCGCTTTAAGATGCAGGTATTCAGGGAACACCTACCATCCGCAGAGGCGACGCCTGCACACTTCCCAGCAACACTCTGGCAAATTGGTGCCCCCAGCTACAGAACCTCGTGGCAGCTAGCCTAGCGCCCAGGACCAGGACAGCTTATGAAGGGGCGTTTTTGTCTTATTGCTCCTTTTTGGGTCGGGACTGGGCAGAGAAATGGGAGCATGAGGAGAATTTCGCTAAGTACCTAGATGCATTACATAAGGAGGGGCGCTCAGCAGCGACAGCTAGCAGACACAGGGCGGCCGTGTCTTTCATGGCACAACTCAGGGGGCCAGAGATCCCACGAATAGTTTCGTCGTGCGGAAGGCACTAAAGGGGTGGCGGCGCCTGCAAGCAACCACCGCAGATTCCAGGCAACTGATAGGTTTAGACCGGCTGGCATCATTATTGAATGCCTTGTCCGACACCTGCAGTTCATATGGGGAAGTACTCTTGTTCAGAGCCGCCTTTACTTTGGCCTTTTATGGGGCATTCCGGGTAGGGGAACTGGTGGCTAGCAGCAAGCAGGACATGCTGGGGGTCTTCGACTGGAACACACAAAAATATTGGGCGAGGTGCTGTTGATTACCATACGTAAATCAAAAACTGACCAGGAGGCCCGGGGGACGGGCTGGTACTCCATCGGGCACGGGCTAATCCTTGCTGCCCAGTGTTCCACGTAGAAGCCTTTATCAAACAGCGAGCGGGCGCGAAGGAGGGAGCATTGTTAATGCATGCAGACGGTACCCCACTGACCAGGTTCCAATTCCAAAGAGTACTGTCGATGACAATGGACAGGGCTGGTTTCAATCCAAAGGATTTTGGGACGCATTCCTTCAGGATAGGTGCGGCCACCGAGGCGACTGCTAGAGGATTGCATGCGAGCAGCGTAAAAGGATTGGGAGATGGTCTTCCAACTGTTACAAACGTTATGTGCGGATGCACATGCTGTGAGGTGACAAGTAAGTTACGCTGACGCCTGTCTTGTTGTTTGCTTCTATTTCAGTTTCTCGAACCTGTCACGCAGGGCGGAAACTGTTGCCGGGTCACCAACAGCAAGTACCTTCAGCACGGCGGTCACAGGAACGGAGGAAGGAGACACAAGTGGTATGGGTGGTTGGTCACTCATTTGTAAAGCGTGTTAAATCTGTTTTCTTTTCAGGTGGCTATAGACAGAGGGCGGAACAAGGAGGTTTCGAAGTTTCCTTTCATGGTAGGGGGGGCCTATGCCTCAGTCAGCTTAGGGGGTTCTTTACAGAGTTGCTCAATAGACACACCCCGACGCCTGCAGTAGTAATCCTACACCTGGGGGGCAACGATCTGGTGAAATTGGGCAGGAGGGTCCTGATGGAGGAGATAATATCGGAAGTAAACTGGCTAGCTAAAACATGCCAAGGCTGCACCATAGTGTGGTCTCAGATGATTCCCAGGCTCAAATGGAGGGGGGACTCGGTCAGGGCATTGAATCACTCGGTAAAGAGGATCAACAACAAGATAGAGAAATTATTTCGGTCACCTCAACTACAGAATATACCACATGGGTGTATCTGGGGGAACAGTTCTTCTTGCAAGGTGGGTGAAAAGAAGAGCCTTCAAAGGTTTCTTAGTTGTACTTTATTGTTGATGGCATCTCCAGCACAGAGCAACATCCAAGTCTTCAAGTGCTCTCTAACTGACTTTGACAGAACTCTATCAAGAGAACTTTCTGAGTAGAATCCCCATACATTCTATGACATCTCCACATATCTCCCTTTTACACAATGAAATAACAATAATAGTAATGGTAGTAAATACCATTACAAAATTACAATACAATTTCAATAATAAAGAAAGCAAACATAACATACACAATGCATATAAAAATCCAAATACTAGAATATAAGCAATATTTAACATATAACCTCATACATAGTTATAATACATCACGACACGTCACTGTCTAAAATTAACGTCTAAAGATATAGTCTTATGGTTCACATACTTTGCATATATTACCTAAACTCCATGTAGTTCCATCATCCAATTTCACGACACTTCCTTTAATATCTTTAACCTGGAATGGTCCTAAATATTTACTCTCTCCCTTCCGAACCCACTCATTCTTCCGAACTACTACCCAATCACCTGTTTGAACCCATATTTTCTTCACTCCTTTCTTAAAATTGTATGCTCTTTCCATTCTTTCTTGTCCCCTTTGAACTCTCTCTTTGACTTCCTCACGATCAACCCAAATCCTGTCCTTCTTGTTCAACCACACTGGACATTCTTTCTTTCCAGGTTCTCTTCCTTCCAATAATACGTTCCTCACCATTTACTATCTGTGACAACACTGCCCCAATTCCTACACCACTAGCATCTGTGGTCAAATATGTCTTTCCTGTAATGTCAAACCGCCCCAAAAATGGTGCTCCTGATATAGCTTTTTTAATAGATTCAAATGCTCTTTTACAGTTTTCATTCCATTCAAATGGCACATTCTTTTTCATTATCACTCTCAAAGGTTCCACCAGTTCAGTAAAATTGTCAATGTACTTAGCACAATATTCCGCCAACCCTAGAAATGACCTGAGTTTGTCTTTATCCAACGGTTCAGGAGCCATGGTTACAGCTTTTATAATACTTTTTTCGGCCTTATTCCGCTAGCAGTAATTTCATGACCTAAATAATCCACTCGTTCTCTTCTCACTTGGCATTTTTCCATTTTTATCGTCAACCCATGTTTTTCCAACCTATTCATTACTTCTTCAAACATTTTGTCATGGCTACACAAATCACTTCCTACAATCAAAATGTCATCTTGGAAACACTTGACTTTTTCTAAATCTCCCAAAACTTTTTCCATTACTTTTTGAAAAACGGCTGACGCCGATGCCAGACCAAAAGGCATCCTCTTATATCTAAACGCTCCTAAAGGAGTTGCAAATGAAGTCAGATGCCTTGATTCCTCACTCAAATTGATTTGATGGTACGCAGCTGACATATCAAGAACACTGAATACATTTCCCCACCCATAGTGGATAACATCTCAGATATATTGGGGAGAGGTTGCCTATCCACCCAAATATTTTTGTTTAAGTCACGCAAATCAATGCAAAGACGAATTTTTCCACCATCCTTTGGAGCAATCACAATAGGGGCCAACCATTCAGATGCATCGATAGGCTCAATGATGTCTTGTTTCAACAAATTCTCAATTTCTTGGTGCAATGGTTCTAGCATCAAGTTTGGAACATTCCTTGTCTTATGTACCACGGCCTTTGCATTCTCTTTTAAAATTATTTTGTGTGAGTACCCTTTTAATAAACCTAATTTAGAGTTAAAAACCTTAGGATATTTACTCATTAACTCAACACAATCTTCTACTTCTCTCACATCCGCTTTTTCTAGAACCATTACAGGTTCTTTGGCATTAGGATCTATTATGATATTCAGGTCTTTTTGATGTCGCCATCCTAAAAGATCAGAACCAAAATTAGTGATGTAAACTCTGCCTTTGACAGCTTCCCCCTTGAACCTTATAATCATCCAACACATCCCTCTGATCTCAATCCTCTTTCCTGCATACCCTACAGCTCGAATATCTGAATTGCATAAGGGAGGACTATCTCCATTACACCAATTTTTAATATAAGATGCATTCGAAATAAGTGTATACAAACTTCCAGAATCTGCTAATACTTTTATCTCCTTCCCTTCAAAGGAGATATTACAATGAGGTTTCTCTAATTTGTCTTCACTCTCCATTTTTACCTCAGAATCTGATTTGACCATTTCTATAGTACTATTCTCAAAACATTTCATAAGACCATCAATTGTTGACACAATTTCATCCACGTTTTCACATGTATCATCAATTTCTTGTATTCTATTTCTTTCTGGCATTTTTGTACGACATAGTTTTGCAAAATGTCCTCTTTTACCACAGTTCCTGCACAATGTACTTCTAGCCATACATCTTAAGCTCGATGCAATATGTCCTGGAGACCCACAGCGAAAACATTTTATATCTCTAACTGGAAAATTTCTTTTTCCATTTGTGACCCCTTTAAATCATTGTTAATTTTAACATCTATTTTTTTATTCTCAGGTTTCCTTTCGACAACTTCCACTTTTTCACTTTTCGTAATAGTTGATTTTTCCATTTCCTTAATCCATAACACAGTGTGTTCCATTCCCTTAGCTATGCGAACAGCCTCATCTAAGGTATATTCTTTCATCAACAATTTCTCCTTTATCTTTTTATTACTGGTGCATCTAACTATCTGGTCTCTGATTAAAGAATCATTCAATTGCTCAAAATTGCATGTCAATGCTAAACCCCGCAATGAAGACACATATGAAGCAATATCTTCATCTACTCTCTGGCTCCTACTAAAAAATTTATGACGTTCTAACACAACATTTGTTTTCGGAGTAAAATGTAATTCTAGCATCTGGATAGACATCTCATATATATTATTAGGCTCACTATCACCCATTCCCAAAGAAATTTCCGGTAATTCTTCATACACCCTCCTCCCCTCAACACCAAGATGGTGGAGAAGTATTGCTTGTCGTCTCACGGGACCATATTTGTCTCCACCTGTTGCTAATAAGTAAGTTATAAATATTTTCTTCCACTGTTTCCATGGTATGGTTGGATCACCAGGTGTTGCTAAGAAGGGAGGGGGAGAAGACATACTTTGGTCAGACATAATACCTGTAAAGAAATACACAAAAATAAAAATTTAAAATAAAAATGATGTTGTGTAATCCTTCTTTTATACTTTTTATATTAATAGTGGTAGTTCTTAATATTCCAGTATCAGTAGTTCTTAATATTCCAGTATCAGTAGTTTTTAATATTCCAGTAGTAGTAGTTCTCAGTAGTAACAGGAGTATTATTTCACTCCATGTATCAATAATAATTTTAAGTATTCAGTTGTATTTTCAGTTCCAGATATAGATGAATTTTGACCAGAGGCAATTCAATTTACATCCACAAGGTGGCAGCAGGCTTCAACTTTTAATCCGATCGGTAAAAAATGACAAATCCTTCGTGAAAACGGGAGACTGAAGCAGAAGCTTGAAACAGTTGCTGGGCAACGAAACATAGGCAGGAAATACAAGGTTGCTGGGCAGACGATTCAGATAGTGTATATGACTTGACAATGTGAGCAGGTAGATTCTTCTGTAGCGTGAAGTACACGTAATCTCACGCACATGCTCAGGATGCTCACGCAGATAGTCTCAAAACAATCTCGTGTACAAGCTCGAGATAGGCACGCGATGAAGCTCAAAACACGAAATTCCTTGCCAACAAAACGAACGCGCACAAGAGCTCGAGACACAAAAATTGCTTGGCAACCTATTAAACTCGAGTAGCACGAGCAGAATCTGGCGCGCGCTGTACCAAACAGCGTTACTTGATGAAAATATAAAATTCATCCATGTAATCAACAGCGCTGAACTCCCAACAACCGGAATCTTTTCCTCCTTCAATTTAAGTCAATAAAATGCCCAGGTCAAATATCCAAAAGGAAAAAGAGAAGCTTACTCACAGGAGAGTAGATGAAAGTGTGTCATGAAACACTCATAAATATTCCAGGGGTGAAGATGCCGGTACCTGCCCCCTGCACAGGAATCCCGTCGCCATGAAAAGAAGAGCCTTCAAAGGTTTCTTAGTTGTACTTTATTGTTGATGGCATCTCCAGCACAGAGCAACATCCAAGTCTTCAAGTGCTCTCTAACTGACTTTGACAGAACTCTATCAAGAGAACTTTCTGAGTAGAATCCCCATACATTCTATGACATCTCCACAGTGGGGTCCATCTGACTGGGGCAGGTAACCAACTTTTTCTGGAGAACATTTTGGCAGGGCTGGGAGGTTCTAAGTAGACATGACCTTTCGGAAGAGGAGGATAGGGGGGCCAGATAGTCGGTCAACTATGCTGGCCTGTGGCGGTAAGGTCATGATCGGTGAGCAGTCAATTTAAGGTCCTTAGGGGGCGTCACCATTCTTGAATGGGGTCGCCCAGGGGGAGGGGCAAGTGGTCTCTCCCAGAACTCCAGGGGCGGTACATCCGCTTGCTTGGATGGGTGCGGGGGAGGGGGGAGTCACGCTTTCTCTGGGCTGGTTAGCCACCCCGCACGTGCACGATGACGTCATTAAACGGCGCAGAGTGCAAGGGCCCCCTTTTGGGTAATGGAGTTCATGGAGCGTACGTGGGTAACCGGGAGGGGGGGAAGTACCCTCTCGGTAAACGGGCCCTCTGCGCATGCGCACTCATACGTGAGGGCGTAGCTGGTTAATAAGGATTTGACACCGGTTAGCGACCTTGCCGTAGGCCCAAAACTAGGATATGCAGAAAAGTAATAAGTATGATGTTAGATTCGGTTAGGAAACATGCTGTATTAGACATTTGTTAAGGTTAGCCATTGATACCTGTCTACATTGATTGTACCTAATGTCTAATTTTCTGCATAAAAATGCTTGTGTAAATATTGCTTATTTCAAATTTTTATTTGTTTTCATGTTTTAATAAATACGGCCGGGGGGCTCGCGAGACCCCCCGCCTTCCAAAGAAAACTCCTCTCATGTCCAATTGCTTTAATTGTTTAACTGAGGTAATGCGCAGGACAGGGAGGGGGATTGTCGGTTGTCCCTGACCATAAGGAAAGGGGGGGGCGCTCGGCCCCCCCGCACGTATGGCGGGGCGCCGGCCCCCCTCCTCCCCCTGCACTCTCGGTGGTGGGGCGTGCCCCTCCGCCGCGTCTTGATGACGCGGCGCGCGCGCCCCACCGCCGATTGGTGCTGGCTCCTGCATTGACCCGGAAGCAATCTAATTGCTTCCGGGGCAAAGGAGGGGAGCCAGAGTGGGCGGACCAGTTGGAACTGGTCTGCCCCAGAGGGGTTAAAAGGCCGGGGGAGCGCGGGAGGCGCCCTCTTGTTCCCGCACTCCCCAGGCTTGCCCCGCACCTCGTAAAGGCACAGAATAATCTTTCCCACCCACCAGCCCCTGAAGCAGATTCTTGCGTTTGTATGTTGATTGTATCATTTTAGGTTCGTTTTCACTGTAGTTTGTGAGTTGGTGTGAGTTTTCCTTAGGCCTTTTTCCCGTTTACAGGCTCAAGTATCAAGCTATGGTTGCACAGTAAGGTTTTGTGTAAACTTTGTCCTTAGGCCTTTTTCCCGTTTGCAGGTAACATAATTGTCGTATTTATTGATAGTCCTTGGTCAGGCGGTAAGGTCATGATCGGTGAGCAGTCAATTTAAGGTCCTTAGGGGCGTCACCATTCTTGAATGGGGTCGCCCAGGGGAGGGGCAAGTGGTCTCTCCCAGAACTCCAGGGGCGGTACATCCGCTTGGTTGGATGGGTGCGGGGAGGGGGAGTCACGCTTTCTCTGGGCTGGTTAGCCACCCCGCACGTGCACGATGACGTCATTAAACGGCGCAGAGTGCAAGGGCCCCCTTTTGGGTAATGGAGTTCATGGAGCGTACGGGGGTAACCGGGAGGGGGGGGGAAGTACCCTCTCGGTAAACAGGCCCTCTGCGCATGCGCACTCATACGTGAGGGCGTAGCTGGTTAATAAGGATTTGACACCGGTTAGCGACCTTGCCGTAGGCCCAAAACTAGGATATGCAGAAAAGTAATAAGTATGATGTTAGATTCGGTTAGGAAACACGCTGTATTAGACATTTGTTAAGGTTAGCCATTGATACCTGTCTACATTGATTGTACCTAATGTCTAATTTTCTGCATAAAAATGCTTGTGTATATATTGTTTATTTCAAATTTTAATTTGTTTTCATGTTTTAATAAATATGGCCGGGGGGTCGCGAGACCCCCCGCCTTCCAAAAAAAACTCCTCTCATGTCCAATTGCTTTAATTGTTTAACTGAGGTAATGCGCAGGACAGGGAGGGGGATTGTCGGTAGTCCCTGACCATATGCAAGCTATGGTTTGTAGGAATAATAACATTCTTCGTCGCCGCTGTATCCAGGTCACATGGAGTTCACTTTGACAGGAGAACCAGCAGTCATGACATTCAATTTCCAAAATTGGCCCTGATATATATTTCTACCCCGGTAGGCGTGGGCAGTGCAGCTGCCAGAGAGCACACATTGAAAGGTGAGGTAGCCGTTTCTTTTCTCTCCGGCATTGGCACCAGACAATTGGTGCTGTGGAAATTTCCATCTCCCCTATGTGTAAAGTGCAGGCTCCTACAGATTAGCCATTAATGCAACCAAAATAAAGATTACACAGGCAAGAAACAAACTCACTTCTCATGGAATATTTTTAAGGCAAACTAGAGGCGGTACAATCTTATGGTGCCTGGAGATTGGTGCTACCATTTCGCAGTCATTCTAAACAAGCCTATTCAAGGGCTCACACAGTGTTGTCTAGTTTGTACAAATCCAATAAAGTATATGATAGCTCTACCAGTGTGTGTCGGTTTTTCTCGTTGTGCGCCATGAATAGAAGACAAAGCAGCAACCTTTGATGTATAACAGAGAGAGGGATACATCTGGTGGCTGAATTTCAAAATGTGAAACCAGATAACCTGGAATCACCACCTGCTTCCCTGCTTGTCCAAATTGAGTGATCCTAGGCAAACACTTTCGGGCATATTACCAAGGATTTGCGATAATTATCGCAAAGCGCGCTTATCGCTGTTTTTTTTATCGCGGCTATCGCTGGATTTCATCGCGGAGATAACGCGTTATTATCAACGCTTATCTCCAAGGCGATAAAAAATCCAGCGATAGCGGCGAAACCCAGCAATAGCGCGAGAAATCCAGCGATAAATTAACTGCGCTAATGAAAAGCTCGCTAATAGGCAGGTGAGGACTTAACCTTACAATCCACCTCCCATTGAGAGAATAGGTTAAGTCAAGTTTTTATCAGGTGTTAAATTCCAGCGATAATCGCGGTTAGCGCGACTTTTTTTATCGCTTCGCGGGCATTGTTAATAGGGGGAAGTTGTGTTTGCGACTGTTTGCAGTCGCTTTTAGTTGGGAACGCCTACTTTGCATGTCATTAGCGATAATTATCGCTGACATGCAAAGCGGCAACGAAACGGCCGCTATCGCCATTAAGCTGTCGCTAACAGCTGTTAGCGACAACTTGCTAATAGGGCGATAAAAATATCGCCGCTTTAGCGGCAAAAAGTACCGCTAAAGCGGCGATACTGCCCTTGCTAATATACCCCTTTATTTTCACAAAGCCTCCATTTTCTTTATTATCACATATGAGTGCACATTTAAATACTTGAGTTCATGATGTGCACTGTACAAGTACCTCTTATGTTTGATTTAATAGTCTACAATGTAGGTTCCATTTAGGATTTACATGACTACCAACTTGTCTCTTAGTTTACTAATGGCATTGTCAATGAGGGGGCACACGTTATTAATGTTTCTAAGTTCATGTTGAAAAACTTTTAATACATGTCTGTCCATGCAGTAATATAATCTGATGTACTAAGGTGAAATGCTTCTGCTTGTTAAAGAAATAAACTTCTATGAATTTTTAAGGAGTGCATCATATTTTTAAGTTATGTTTGTTGCACAATATATATGCCAAATGTTTTCATGGCTTGGTTCATGCATGGAGTCTTGGGTTGGCTCTGGCTCGGCTTTCCCTACTAATTTCTCGGCATGCCCACCTCTATTTGTGACTCTGGCTTAGTACATGGGGCTGTTAGTCACTTGATAAAATGATTTGTAAAAGAGGAAGACAGGGTGGTGTCTGGGGTGTGGATGCTTATTTTACCTGTTTTGAAAAAAAAGAATGTGGCAAAAATAAATAAATGTATTAAAAAATAACCTGTTACTTATACTTAGTTCTCTGAAGCACATCGTATGCCCAGTCATGTATAATATAAAACGTATATATGATTTTGCATTTATTTGCAATTATTTGTGCAATCATCCAGCAATTTGAAATTTTCTACAAAACTCAAGCCAAAGCAGTGGACATGCTCTTGAAGTAACCAGCAACTGATGTTAAAATGACCAGAAGAAAAACATCTTATTGAAAACACAATGGTACCTTTGAAGTAATCAGATACTCATTTTCAAATCTACCTAAAGTCATCAGGAACAATCTCATGTTGTAAAGTTATCGGATAGTCATTTTCAAGTCATCCTTAAATCATCAGTAAAAATGACACCGTCTGAAGTCATAAGATACTCCTTTTCAAGTCCTCCTCAAATCATCAGGCTGAGCTTTTATGCTTTCCTGATGACTTAAAGAGCTTGATGATGTCTGATGATGTGAAAATGACTTCTAATGTAGTTGGATGATCATTGGATGACTCTAGGATGGCTTCTAAAGTAATCCTGTTTGACCTTGGAGATCAGTGTCAGCATCATGTGGGCTTTATGTACACCTCCAGCTGGGCCCCAGGAGCATACGTTGGCCCAGCAAAGCATATCTATTGGTTCCCATCCCTCCGTGGTCTCAGTATCGATGCTGACACACACAGCGCACAGTTGGGGCCACACATACCAGCACTCCGGAAGCTGTGGCAGGCCTCTGCTGCCACAAGGGCTCACCAGGCAGTCCGGATGGCTGCTATCGGCAGCAAGGAAGTGTATGGCGGGCCCGCTACTTGTGTGGAGTAGATGCCCACTCCAAAAGCAGCTAATCTTGGTAAGATTAGACGGGGAGCAGGAGCTTTGGCTCAGGCAGCTATCTTCGCTGGCGCCTGGACACACTCTCTCTGTATATTGAAATTAATTTGTGTACCTTCTACCTAAGTTTAAAATTGTTAGCATAGGAGCTAGTGATTTCAGGTGAAATCACAGACGGACCCCCAACAGCCTGTGGCCTAAAGGCTTTAAACAGTATTGACATGGTTATATTTTACAGAAAAAGAGTTACCCACTGAGGAGCCATATCTTGAACAGCCCAGGCCAGCCTGTAGATAACAATCTAACAGTCAATGGTGTTGAATGAGGCAGAAAGATATAAAAGAATCTTTGTGCTGTCGCCACCCCATCCTCTGCCATGCCGATATCACCCGTGACTGCTGTAGGGATCACTTTAGGATGCACTTACCTAACATAACCTGTGTGGCAGAGTAAGTCGAATGAGTTCCATTACCTTATCGATTGGAAGGAGTTTAGGGGAAGTGGTTTCTTTGTAGGGAAAAATATTTTCACTGTGGAGAAAAAACATAAGCTTGGACTCATTCACTTTTGTCCAGGATTACATACAAAGCAAGAAATTACATATGTTTAAGAGAATATGGATCTGAGGACTCGTGTAAAGCAAGATTGTTGCAGCTTTCTAGGAGTACACCTGCAATTCTTCTTAAATAATTACAAACATGCTTATATCTAATCCAAATGTAGATGTAAACTAAGAGGTGTGCATTTATAATTATTTTACAAATGAGGTCATAATGTGCATTTTCATTTAGGTCTCATCCTCAAAAAAATATACTGTTGCAGCATTTTGATTTATTGCTCAACTAACTGCTAAATAAATAGACAATTACTGCTTCAAAACAGTACTTTTTTATTGTTGCTTTACAACCATTTATGGGCAGTCATTGAGCAGTTAACACTGCTCCATTTTGGTACAATCTGAAGTTTTCATGACGCTGTTTTTGCACTGCCCCAGCGGATAAGGGGTCTTTGTGTTTCTTTATGGCATCTTAGGCACATATATTCACTTTAAAATATGTATGGGAGATTTACTAAGATTTTACACTCTGTTTGCGTCACAAAAGTGACATAAATTGGAGCAAAATCTTCTTTTTTTATTTACTTTCCCGCCATACACTTGTTTAGCGCTGGAAATAATTTGAAAGTAGCGCAAAGCAGGGCATAGCGCTGTTTTGCTTTACTTAGCGCCAAGAGGGGTACCATGGGTGGAGCATGGGCGTTCCCATGCAACCACTCAAGGTTTCTGATGCTAACCCCAATGTACTAAATAAAGTAGACCGGGTTTTGCTTCAGAAAACTGCACCCTTTTAAAGAAGGCGCACGGAAGGAGAAATGCTTTCATTTCTCCTTCCTCTTCTGACTTTGTACTTGTGTTGCACTTTACAACACACATACAAAGAGGGAAAAGGGTTAAAGTCAGATTATGCATTGTAGATTGTACTGGAAGGGTACCTTTCAAGTACAAAACCTATGCTAGACTCACGGAGACACCCTTGCACCATGGCGCAAAGGTGTCTCAGTGGCACATGGCACCTGATTTCAGTGCCGATGCTAGGGAAAGGGGAGGAGAGTGCCCTATTTCAGTTAGTTTGGTGCTCTCCTTTTCACGCAGCGCAGCATTTATGGCTGCTGCACTGCCCTGCGTGAAAAAGTGGTAAAGCTGCCCCTTAGAGTTATTGCATGTTTTGCTGGCAGCAGAGCTCGGAAACACTAGGAGGCAGTTACTGCCCTGTGTTTCCGAGCTCTGGTGTAAGCAAAACATGCATTATCTCAGAGATTTTTCAAGTTACTGTATGCACTGAAGACACCAAAAAAGAAGTCCATGGACCCTTTGTGCACAGGTCCATTACAGAAAATGGCATCAAGAATCTGCTCAAGGTTTCAGATGTATTGCCTTTTGTTTGCATTTGTTAGACAGCATGCCTTACACACATTTCACATTTTTAGGTCGAGCATTCAAGACCTCTTGTATATACTTTAGTACATACTTATATGTGTATGTACTTTGTAGGCCTGGGCGGAAAACTACGCTACGCTCGCGTAGTTTGCGTAGTTTGCGCAACTACGCGCTACGCGAATTGCACGTTGCACAGTGCAAAAACGCGTAGCCGGCATTTTTTGCTTGCTCGCGGTCCTCAACGTCAAGTTGGCGACCGCAAGCGAGCAAAATGACATCCCGGCGAGACTTTTGCCTTGTTCGCAATCAGCAACATCAAGTTGCCGATCGCGAGCGTGGAAAATAAACCTCCCGGCGAGATTCTCAACGCGGAGAGGTCAGGTTTCTCATTGCGAGTGGTCGCGTATGCTCGCGACCGCTCGCAATGAGAAACTACCAGTCCGCGTTGAGAAAACTGCCGCTCGAGTACAAATCTACTCGAGCGGCAGAAAACGACCGCTTGCACTGTGCAAGATGCCGTTTGCAATGATTGCACAGTGCGGGCAAGCATCCGGCACTGTGCAATCATTGCGAACAGCATTTCCTACCGCACTACGCAGTTCGCGTAGTGCTACGCGTAGCTCGCGTAGTGCGAAGTGCACTTTGTGTAGCTGCGCGTAGCGCTACTACGCGAACTACGCCCAGGGTTAGTACTTTGTTGGATCTGGTGATCAGCCCTAGGACTTGTCTGCTTCCGCTTAGGGACTTTTTTTTCTGTTCAACTGCCTCTATTTAACTGTCTTAATAGAAAACGACCAGTAAAGGTCAGTACAATACCAGAATTGCTTTCTGCTTGTTCAACTGCCTCTATTTAACTGTCTTGATAGAAAACGCCCAGTAAAGGTCAGTACAATACCAGAATTGCTTTCTGCTGAGGGACTTTCTTGTTTTATTTTTCTGGCAACTGCCTCTATTTAACTTTCTTGATAGAAAACGACCAGCAGAGGTCAGTAAAATACCAGAATCACTTTAGAATTCTCTAGATTCCAGTCCATAGAAATTGTCTTCCACGAGCACCCGTAGACAATAATATTTTTTTCAAATCTTGTATTTTCAGTGATATGACCACCGAAGGCCCTGATTTTATATTAAAAACAGAGCTTTGGACTATATCATTTCCCGCTGAAAGGCAATATTTCTCTCCATGTGTTCCCTACCTGGCGTGTCACGCAGTTTGGTGCTTACTTTCCCTCCATGTTAAAGAACAGTAGATGTTTCAGCACCCAGGCTAATTTGATGCATAACTAAATACATGTAAGGTCCCAAAGGCGAGACCGATTGCATTGCAAATGCTTGTTTACCTTTGCAGTCCATACCAAGCTACTAAAGATGAGCCAAAATATCCCAAGGGAAAACACATTTGCCCTCAATGGACCTTCGATTTAGGTAGTGGGTGATCTCGGTAACAGCTCACTTAAAGAATGTGACCATTCACTCCCATAGCCTGGCAGTCTTATTTCCTAGGAGATGTTCCTTGTAGTAATTATAAATAATGCTCAGTTTCATAAACATTTAGAATCTGTTGTCTCTAACTTTTCGATCTAAAATGCCATTCCTTCTGCATGTACAGCTTTCACCTTTTGAAAAGTGTTGATTTCTTTCTCAAATGTGCCGGGCTCAAATTTGCATTTTAACCTGGCTCGAGTCCAATTATCAGACACCTATCTACACAGCCTGTTTCCTGCTGTTGACTCATTTGATTTCAAATTACATCTGTTCTTGAAGTTATCCTGGCAGTTGCACCTGTATTTAAAACGTATTCCCCATAGGCTTGGCTGAGACTGGTGCTCCTTTGCCTTAACTATTTTTTGTGGGTTTGGGATTTTTGCATAATTTGTTCTTATATTGATCATGCTCATTAGAATGTGTGAGCATGACAAACACTTCACAGTCACTAGAAGTGCACCTGCTGTTGTGTTACTAATAGCTATTTACAAACAATGGGGCAGATTTACAAGCCCCTTGCGACAACTTTACGCCGCCGTTGCGTCACTTCTGTGACGCAGCGGCATCGTAAACAATGCGCCACGTTGCGACATATTTACAACGTGACGCATCTAGGGAGATGCGTCACGTTGTAAAGCCCTGCGCTACATTATATCTGCATCAGGTATAATGTATGCAGAGTGGGCGTTCCAATGCAAGAAAGCCTCATAAAAGTGACGCATTGAAGTCTACAAGATTTCACTGAGTCACTTTTATGACGCCACTGCGTCAAAACCTTGCGCCTGCTTGAAGCAGGCGTAAGGAGTGACGCAGCATGATAGGAATAGGCATTCCTGACCATTGCTGGAGTTGCGTTGTGCTTGCGACACAACTCTAGCAATGCACTTCCCTTACGCCAAAAGATGCGTCACGCATCTGTCTATCCTTGCGCCACGGTGCGCCGCATTGTAAATGCGACGCATCCATGGTGGCGCTCTGGTTATTTTACGTGTCCCAAATTAACTGGCGCATCTCTGCTAATATGCAGAGATGCGGCAGTTCTTGTAAATCTGCCCCAATGCTTTTTGTAAGATAGAGGGTTGCAAGATGGAGTAGGAATGCTGTTGAGAGAAAAAACCTCATCTCCCACTTCCTCTTCTGATACATTTTTTTTATTACTTTCTACTTCTTCCTCCTCTGTTCTTTGTTTGCTGGGCTGTTTGGAAGGAATATTTAAATTTAACAGTACAGACATCTCTAACATTTTACCACATTAAATCTCATTCAACATATTTTACCAATAATTTCTCGAAAACTACTGAACAGATTTGTTGCACATTCATGCCAAATCTGGTGTAATTCCTTTCAGTTTTTCTTAGTATTACAGAGCAAAGATTCCTATGGCAGTTAAAATGGGAAAGGTCCCTTTTTGGACCTCCTCTCCCTTCCACTAACCCTCGACGGATCGACGACAAACGTGCCAAAAACCAAGAGAAATATCTTATTTTGCAAAAACGAATGTCGAATTTTGGAGAAAAATAAAAACACCCTTTGCTTCATTACAAAACACATATGTCCGAAGAAGATAGAGAGAAGTGAAGCTGTTTTGTGCAAGGTGAAACAACAGTGGACTCAGATTGGAATTAGAATGTTCATGTTTTGTTCTGCTGTTAGGAGTATGATGTGGAATAAATAAATAAACAACAGTAATGCTGTGCAGCGTGGTTTAGTGCTGTCATTATGATGATTAAACCTGTATCTCACAGGGACCTGTTAAATATGTATCATATTTCCTAGGTACACAGGAAATATGTTCTACATTTCACATTTATTTGCCATATTGCAGAGGTTTTTGTATATGTTGTCACAAATAAAGAACTCAAATATGTAATACATATATGTTGTTTATTTCAGCCATACTTTTTCTCCATTAGTGATTCGTCTTTCACTGTGCATCTCTATGGTTTCATGCTGTCTAAACTCCCCCCTCACATGAATAATGAATGTTAGCTATTTGCAACATTGTCCACATACTTTATTTATGATTGTTTTTAAATACATCTAGATACATTGCATCCTATTATATTGTTTTAATGGCTTGGTTGGTATGTGCCTAGCATTTTAATTTGATTAACCCAAGTAAAGACAACATAGGATATATTAATACCTGTAGCCACAAAGAAATTAAGAAATGTCAACACCCTCTGGAGAGTCTCCATTTACGAAATAGCTATATCACCATTTATAGAACCCCCACCCATTATTCAAATTACAAGCTTACTCGGGCACATCCCACATATACACAGAACCAGATCAGGAGGACGGGCTTTCTCTTACATCACTCCTAAAGCATGGAAAATCCTCTACTCCATAACAAAGCCTCCTCCTCTCATCTTGAATTCAGCAACAAGCTGAAGAGGTTTGCCTTTTCAATTACCCAACATGCTTTAGGCAAGGATAGCCACACACACCTGTTAAGCACCAGGATACACTAGCGGGTAACAGTGTGATTTAAAAAATACAGATAGCATAAAATATCCTCCACACTCCAATTGATTGTTACTGGCAGAGTAATTGCTTGGTGAAAGGTTCTTCACCACAGCAATTTCACATGGTTCTTGACATCAATTTAGTTTTATAGATGCATGCTGTATTCTGCCACAGGTTGCGAATGTGTGCCTTATAGTGAGGTGAACAATGTGCTAGTGCCACGTTCCTCCCAAAAAACTCACTCTCCTATGGAATTAACAAATACTGCAATGATCGTTAAAAGTGTAACTAATATGAGAATTGATAAGCAAACAATTAATATGTGTTTAGAAATTGGGTTACTGCTTGACTGGGGTGTGAGCCCTGGTCAAGCAGCAACCACAATCCTAGTCAGGGTAAGACACAAGCAAACCCCAAATTAACCTTTGCTCATGCTCTGGTAGCTTGGTACAGAGCAGTCAGGGAGCACTTCAAACAGTAAAAACACCACACAAAAAGATTTCAGAGCAGGTTTAGAAACATAGAGTATATTTTAATTAATAAATAAAACAAGACCAAAATGACACAAATCCAATCAGAGAAACCGGAGATATTGAATTTAAAAATGTTTAGGGTAAAATAGCTCCAAAAAGCACACAGTGCTAACAAGGCATATGTGGTTGCGTGGACAGGGACAAAGTCACAAGTTCAGGCCAACCCCAATGGAGTGCGGGCTGGCTACAGGAACCAAGTTAGGCCTGCTGAACAAAGTAACTTAAATCCTGGTTGCGGAGCGCTGCGTTTATCCAAAGCAAAAAGTGGCGCGCAGTCGAAACGATACATCGATCCCGAGATGCGGTGAGACAGCAGTGCGAGGTCCTGTGCGTCGCCATTCAGGATCCCAAAGTCCATGTGTCAAGAACGCGGCACGCAGCTGAGGTGATGTATCGCTTCCATGGAGCTGCAAGGCTGTGATGTGAAGACCGGTATCGTTGTCGAGCTGCAGTCAATGAGAGATGCGAGGGTCTGTGTCAGAGATGTGCCACGCTGTCAGCGATGCGTCAGTCTAAAGATGCGAATTTGATGCAAAGCTTCTGCACCAGGCCCAAACCATGGAGCAGCAGCAATATGGTGGTTCTGCTGGAGGATGTGCCACTCAGTAAAGAAGATGCATCGGTTCTGCTGGTAAGCACCTTAGACCCACTTTCAAAGGTTCAGACTGGGATGGCACTACCTGGCAGGGTGGACTCACAGATGGCAGAGTTGAGGTGCAGTTGCAAGGTTGTTGGGAGCCTGTCATGTCCCTGAGGCTTCTGATCCAGAGGCCAGACAAGTAGCCATTGGAGTCACTCTGGGTTCTGGGCTCAAGGGATGCAAGTCTATTCCTTCTCACCCAAGCAGGTGGGCAGCAGGCAGCAGATTAGCACAGCAAAGCAGGAATTCATCAGAATGACAATCATTATAGTAGCACAGTAGTCTTTCGTCTTCGCAGAGTATCCACGGGTCCAGAAGTGTACTGAAGTGGTGGTGTCTGAGGTACAGTACTTATACCCAGTGGTGCCTTTGAACATGGGAACACTTCAAAGAGATGCATTTGAAGTGCACAGATGCACTTCCTTCCTGCCCTGGCTTCAGACTAATTACAGGTGGTATGCAGCCCTTTTCGTGTGGACAGATGTATGATGTAACGACGCACGGCTTTACCACGCATGCCTGTACAAGGCAGTCTTTTCCATGCATTTACAACAAGCATGCACATCTTTACCATGCATGTCACTACTACATATATAGCAGTGCATTGAAAGTACCATTACCATGCATACCGTTACCGTGCATACTACTACCATGCTAACATTTACCAATCAATTTATTCATCTATAGGAAACTAAAGTTAACCCCCAAACATTAATAAATGCTAGCTAAAATGCCTTAAAAATTCTACCCCTATATATATATATATATATATATATATATATATATATATTCACTGAAAAAACCATAAGGTTTTAGGGACAGTTATAGTTAGTTGGACATTGCACTCGTACAAAACCCGTGAAATTCCCCCGTTATAGTTAGTTCAGGTAACTATAACTCACGCCCGCAATGCACTGCTGATGACGTCACATATTACATCACTCATGACATGGTCAGTGACATCACTGATGACATCACTGATGACATCTCAAATGACATCACTGATGACATCACTGATGACATCATCCAGTGACTGTGTGTTTCTGTAAAGTTTAAATATGTTTAATATATTTAGGGAAAGGCGTATTGAAGAATGAGTGGGTGTAGAAGCGCCTGAATGGATGATTTAGTAGGTGCGTGACTGAGTCTATAAGTGAGTGATTAAACGTATCTTACTGGATGCATGGGTGAGTGACTAAACTGTGTGAATGTCTGTATCCGTCTGTCTGTTGTTGTGTAAGCAACTGCATGGGTTTCTGACTAGCTAAATGAGTGTCTATATGGGTTATGGATTGGTTCTCTGAGTATCTGTATGGGTGCCTCAGTGTTTGTGTGGGTGGGGTGTGTGTGACTCTGTGCATAGATGTGTGAGTGGGTGATTCACTGGGTGCATGGTTTCAAGAGTGCGTCTGTGATGGACTGTATGGGTGGGTGAGTGTGTGTATGGGTGTGTTAGTGATTGAATGTATATCTTAGTGGTACATGTGTGAGTAACTACATATGTGAAAGGCAGTATATATGTGTGTTGGAGTATATAAATGGCTATAAGTGAGAGTGTGTGATTGTGAGAGTGGCTATATGGATGAGTGTGTGCTTGCATCAGTGATTGCATAGGAGCGTAAGAATGTGCTAGTATTTTTATGAGTAAGTGAGCTGGTGTGTATAACTGTATAGGTGAGTAAATTGGAGTGTGATTAATTATTTGCATGACTGACTAGGTGTGTGAATACCTCTATGGATGAGTTGCGTTGTGTGAGTGTTTATATAGGTGTATGAGTGCATATGATAGTCCTGTACTGAGTGACTGTAAGTATGAGTGACTGTACGGGTGAGTGAGTAGATGTGTGTGTGTAGACCTAAGAATCAGTGAGTGGGTATGTACTTATTGGTATTGGAGTGTGTATGGTTTTGAGAATGGCAGTCTAATTTAGAGTGGGTGTTTCAAAACTTATATTAGGGTGTGAGAAGATGCATTAAATTCTCACATGGATGATGTCATCAGTGATGTCATCAGTGATGTCATTTGAGATGTCATCAGTGATGTCATCAGTGATGTCACTGACCATGTCATGAGTGATGTAATATGTGACGTCATCAGCAGTGCATTGCGGGGCGCGAGTTATAGTTACCTGAACTAACTATAACGGGGGAATTTCACGGGTTTTGTACGAGTGCAATGTCCAACTAACTATAACTGTCCCTAAAACCTTATGGTTTTTTCAGTGAATTTCTAAGGTTTTTTAAATGCAAATTTCTAACTATAACGTGCCTGAAACCTATGGTTTTTTCAGTGAATTTCAAAGGTTTTTTAAATGCTAATTTCTAACTATAACGTGTCTGAAACCTATGGTTTTTTCAGTGAATTTCAAAGGTTTTTTAAATGCTAATTCCTAACTATAACATGTCTGAAACCTACGGTTTTTTCAGTGAATTTCAAAGGTTTTGAAAATGACAATTTTTAAATGTATTAATTGTTATATTTATTTTTTTCATACTGATTTACTACATTTTTAGAAACATTTTTTTTTTACATATTTTATTTTTTAAATTACATTGTAATTACATTATACATTACAAAAAATACTTTCTCAGAATGAATTACTTTAGTTTAAATATTTTGCACATAGGCAATAGACTTTTAAGTACAGTAGTTACAGTTGTTGCAATGGGCAACACATTTTCAAACACAATGCAACATTCAGCTCAATGTGAATTTCTAGTTAAATGCAATTAGTTACTTTATGGATTACTTTTCTAACCACAGGACTGGATCCTAGATTCAGTCCTGGGACATCTCCTGTAAACAGTTGAGTAAAAGCGTTTTGGTTACAGTAGTGATTTTTAAGGAATATTATTGTATTTTAAAAGTTGACACTTAGAAACTTTTTCTCATAGAATCACCAATGTTATCCTATGGAAGGAAATTCACTTAGCAGGTAAAAGCTGTTATCGTTACTTTTTCTTACTCAGTGTTGGATCCTGGATCCAGCACTGGTGCATCTCCTGTAAACAGTTGAAAGAATGCGTTTAAGTCATACAGGCGATTTTTAAGGAATATTTGTAGTTTGTGAAAATTGACACTTTGAAACTTTTCTGCTGAAAACCAGACAATGGATTCCTATGGAAGAAAATATAAGTTACTGGTAAGTACGGTTAAAATTACTTTTCAGGGTCAGTGCTGGGCTAAAAGATGCAGCACTGAGGTCTCTCCTGATAACAGGTGAGTAAATCGGAATTCGTATTTCGGCTGATTTTAGAGGAATATTTTAAAGTTCCAAAACTCCACACTTAGAAGAATTTCCAAGTGAAACCAGTCAATGTTAGCCTATGGAAGGAAATTCTAGTTACTGGTAAGTACGGTTAAAATTACTTTTCAGGACCAGTACTGGGCTGAAAGATACAGCACTGAGGTCTCTCCTGATAACAGGTGAGTAAATCGGAATTTGTATTTCGGCTGATTTTAGAGGAATATTTGTATGTTTCAAAAATCAACACTTAGAAACTTTTTCAGCAAAAGCAGACAATGATATCCTATGGAAGGAAATTCAAGTTACTGGTAAGTACGGTTAAAATTACTTTTGAGGATCAGTACTGGGCTGAAAGATGCAGCACTGAGGTCTCTCCTGATAACAGGTGAGTAAATCGGAATTCGTATTTCGGCTGATTTTAGAGGAATATTTTAAAGTTCCAAAACTCCACACTTAGAAACTTTTTCAGCAAAAAGCAGGCAATGATATCCTATGGAAGGAAATTCAAGTTACTGGTAAGAACGGTTAAAATTACTTTTCAGGATTAGTACTGGGCTGAAAGATGCAGCACTGAGGTCTCTCCTGATAACAGGTGAGTAAATCCAAATTCGTAGTTCGGCAGATTTTAGAGGAATATTTGCAGAATGGTGAAGGGAGGGGGCGGGGCCTGAGGTGACATCTGTGCAAACGCGCCCCGTGGCGCGTTTTAAGTTGGGGGATTAAGTCCCCTTGAATCATGAGGGTCCCTAGGGGCCAACTAGCCCACCAGGAACATCCAGTATGCGCCAGGGGCTGCGTTGCAGAGACGTGTAGAGAGGCCACACCCCTTTTACACCTCTCTGCAACGCAGCTCTGTGGTGCTTTCTGGATGTACCTGTTGGGCTAGTTGGCCCCCAGGGACCCTCAGGATTGAAGGGGATTTAATTCCCCATCTTAAAACGCGCCACGGGGCCTGTTTGCACACATGTCACCTGAAGCCCCGCCCTCCCTTCACCACTGTGCAAACGCGCCCCGTGGCGCGTTTTAAGTTGGGGGATTAAGTCCCCTTGAATCCTGAGGGTTCCTGGGGGCCAACTAGCCCACCATGTACCTCCAAAGCGCCACAGAGCTGCGTTGCAGAGAGGTGTATAAAGGGGCGTGGCCTCTGTACACCTCTCTGCAACGCAGCCCCTGGCGCATACTGGAGGTTCCTGGTGGGCTAGTTGGCCCCCAGGGACCCCAGTATTCAGGGGAAGTACTTCCCATCTGCAAACGCGCCAGGGGCGCGTTTGCAGAGTGGTGAAGGAAGGGGCGGGGCCTGCGGCCCAATCGTTTTTTTTTTGTTTTGTTTTTTTTTCCTGAAGGGGGCTGTGTGGCCCCCTTCCTTTTTCTTATTTTTGGGCCCTGGGGACCCCATCCCCCAGGGCCTTACCCCCTTTTTTTTTAATTAAAATTAAACTGGAAGGGGCCGCGTGGCCCCCTCCCTGGCCGAAAACTGCCCCGGGGACCCCATCCCCCGGGGCATGGCCACACTTTAACATTCCTTTTAAGGAGGGGGCTGCGTGGCCCCCCTCCTCAGGCCTCCTTTGCCCCGGGGACCCCATCCCCCGGGGCAGGCCTTTTTATTTATTTTTTTATAATTTCTGGGGAGGGGGCCGTGTGGCCCCCTCCCGGGCCACTTATGGCCCCGGGGACCCCATCCCCGGGGCCTGGCCTCTGGTTGGGGACTGTGGGGGTCCCCAAACCCCCCACAGTCCCGCCGGCTCCCGTGTCCTAAGGGAGCCGGCATTGCTTTCCACACGGGGAGCAGCTAACATGCTGCTCCCCGTGTGGAAAGCAATTGTCTTTGGATATTGGAAGCGAGAGCAGGTTTCCTGCTCTCTCTTCCAATATCCAAAGCAGTTTGCAATGACAGGACGGGAGCCGCGAGGCTCCCGTCCTGTCATTGCAAACAGCAGTGTCCCGGGGTAGGCACCCGGGACACTGCAGGAGCCGGCCCTGGGGGTGGCAGTCCCCAGGGCCACCACAGGCTCCAGGAGGGGGGCCGCGCGGCCCCCCTCCCCACATCAGCAAAATGGACTCCCATTTTAATTTGTTAGTGCCCCGGGAGGTGGCGGTCCCGGGCGTGTGGGGGCTCGAGCCCCCCACACAGGAAAAAGTAAAAAAAAGAAGCCCCGGGGAGGTGGTGGTCCTCGGGGCTGCGGGAGGGCTCAGAGACCTCCCGCACCATTTTAAAAAGAAAGCCCCGGGGGTGGCGGTCCCCGGGCTTGGGGGCCCTTTGAGGCCCCCATACATAAATTTAACCCCCCACCATGCCCCCGGGACTTGGGCCACCCGGGGGCAAAATACAATCGAAGCGCGGAGACCACTCTTCGATTTTTTTTTTATCGGCAGGATCCGCGCACCCTGAGCGCATCCTGCCGATTTAAAAAAAAAAATGCTTTTTCTGCTTAGGGGTCCTTGTGGGACCCCCTGAGCAGACCTAGGGGGTCAGGGTGTTTCTACCCTGCCCCCTTTGTGCGCTTTGCGCACTTGTTTCTGTCCCTCGGTTCTACCGAGGGACAAAATGGCTGCCAACATTTCCTGAATAGGAATGTTGACAGCCAATTAGCATGCAACTCGTGATCGGGACGGTGCGTGCAAGGTGCGCTCAGGGTGCGCGAATCCTCCGTGCCCATAGATATATATGTACTTTTACTTTTGATTTTCTCAGCAACTACTGAACGGATTTACACCATTTAACAAAAGGGTTCTTTCTGAACCAAGAACTACCTCTTTGCCAAATTTGGTGTAATTCCGTTCAGCAGTTCGGGCTGTAGCCGTGTCTAAAGTTTCCTATGGGAAATTGATTTTTTGACTCTTATTTTTTTAATTTCTCCGCAACTACTGAACGGATTTACACCATTTAACAAAAAGGGTTCTTTCTGAACCAAGAACTACCTCTTTGCCAAATTTGGTGTAATTCCGTTCAGCAGTTCGGGCTGTAGCTGTGTCTAAAGTTTCCTATGGGAAAATGAATGGGGAAAACACGTTTTGGGACCCCCTTTTTCTCGGCCCCCGCTTGACGAATCACCCTGAGACTTTCAGGGTAGGTGCGGACCGGAGCGGGCCATAAAGTTTGAAAATTTCGCGAAGATTCGTCAACCGACGCAAGAGTTATTTCAAATAAAATGTCGCGGATTTCCTATGGAAAATTGGTCCTAACTATAACTATCTACTGGCGACCGCCAGTAGATTATATATATATATATATATATATATATATATATATGTAAATATGTATATGCATTTGAAACTAAATAATCAATATATTAAACAATTCTGCGTTGCATGCAAAACAAAGGCAGCACTGTCATTTCACATTTTCTAAACATAAATCAAGAGTAAAAAACATATCAAAACATAGTACAAACGAGTTAGGAAACAGTTTATCATTTTAGACTTATATACGTTAGTCCTTCTTTCATTTCCACATAATGTATGTCCCTTTGCCCTAACCAAGATGGCTGCCGTATAATGAGAAGAACGTCAAAATGTTGTTATTTTTCAAAATCAAATTGATTATACTTTTAGTCAGATTTTAAACTACAATAAAAAATACTTTCAGCACCTATTTTATTGTGAATTATGGAATAACCCATACAAATATATAAAAGCAGCTGTGCACCATTTTGTCTTCAGTGGTACACTGACTTCTATCTTGGCCACACGCACCACAGAGAGGAGGAGAGAATGTCATTTTCAAATGTTGTCATCTGTTCACACAAGTAAGCACAGCGTTGACATGAAACACCCTCATATCTTACTAGCGATATACCCAGAACAATTCTTAATGAAAAATATTTTTAAACTACAGAGATTATCAAGGTGATCTTCAATCAACAATTTGGGTACATTTGCTGGAGTTTTAAGACTGTAAGTCAATGTACACATATTTTGTTGACAAAACAATTTAAATAAAATTCTAATGTAATCAAAAACTATATTCTACTCAGGGAAGGACCTGGCCAATGCTTGTTGGGGCTATTACTATTCTAACTCCGCCAAGTGCTCACGTCAGGGAAGGTGATGGACAGTGACTTGGGTCAAAACTACTATTCCAACTCCGCAGGGTGCTTACCTCAGCAAAGGTGCTGGACAGTGACTCGGAGGCAAAATTACTATATTAACTTGACCAAGTACTTAGCTCAGGACAGGCGCTGGACAGTGACTGAGGGCAAAATTACTAGTATAACTGAACCAAGTACTTACCTCAGGGAAGGTGCTGGGCAGTGACTGAGGGCAAAATTATTATTCTTACTCTGCCTGGTACTTACCTCAGGTAAGGTGCTGGACAGCGACTTGGGAACAAAATTACTATTCTAACTCCGCCAAGTACTTACCTCTGAGAAGGTGCTGGCCAGTGACTGGGTACAAATGTACTATTCTAACTATGCTTGGTAGTTACCTCAGGGAAGGTACTTGAAAGTGACTGCAGGCCAAATTACTATTCTAACTCCGCCAGGTCCTTACCACAGGGAAGGTGCTGGACAGGGGCTGGGGGGGCAAAATTACTATTCGAACTCCACCAGGTCCTCTATCTCTGCAGGGTACTTACCTCAGGGAAGGTGCAGGACAGTGACTTGGGGAAAAATTACTATTCTTACTCTGCCGGGTACTTACCTCAGAGAAGGTGTGGAGCAGTGACTTGGAGCAAAATTGGTGTTCTAACTCCTCCAAGTATTTACCTCAGGGAGCTGCTAGATGGAGAGAGGGGCAAAGTACTGTTCTACCTCCGCTGGGTACTTACCTCAGGGAAGGTGCTGGACAGTAACTGGGGACACAATTACTGCACTAGCTCCACCAAGTACTTACCTCTTTTTCTATCCACAGACCTTAAAAGTAAAAAAGAGAATGAAGGAGAGAAAAAAGCGGAAACAGTGCAAAATCACAGTTCATCTTTGAGAGAAATTAAACAGTACACAGGTACGTTTTCCTTTAAAAACACACTTTGTTCTACTAAATTATAATAGAAAATCAGGAAGTAAGCACCCCAGCACACCGGAAAACCGAAATAATTTACATCAGCGTTTTTAAGACCACACTGGCACAAAGAAAAATCAGACCAGGTAATACTTTTTTTGAAAATAATATAAACTGCCAAATTTAACAACTTTCTAGCAAGAGAATACAGCCTACTACAATTAACCTTCACTCTTTTTCTACAGGTAAACTAACTCTTTTTTCTCCTTCAATAAATATATATATATACATATATATTTATATATATATATATATATATATATATATATATATATATATATATATATATATATATATATATATATATATATATATAAAAAACAAAGCTTACAGGGATACAAGGATGTTATAGTTAGGCTGACATTCACTTGTACAAAACCAGTGAAATTCAGCAGTTATAGTTAGCTGAGATAACTATAACTCGCTCCCCCACAATGCACTGATTATGACCTCACATATTACATCACTCATGACATGGTCAGTGACATCACTGATGACATCACTGATGACATCTCAAATGACATCACTGATTACAACATCCACTGACAGTGGGTGTATGAGTGCCTGTATAGATGATTCAGTGGGTATGTGACTGACTGTATAAGTGAGTGATTAGGTGTCTCAGTGAATATATGGGTGAATGACTAGGTTTTAAAAAAAATGCCTGTATCAGTCTGTGAGATGGTGTCTAAGTGGCTGTATGGGTTGGGGAGTGGGTGATTGATTGGTTGTCTGGTACCTGTATGGGTGTATGAGTGTCTGTGTGGGTGGGTGAGAGGGTATGTGACTGCCTGCATGGATGAGTGAGTGGGTGAGTTAGTGGCTGTATGGGTTAGTGAGTGCGTAAGTGAGGGGCTGTATAGGTGACTGAGTGTGTGTATAGCTGTGTCAATGAGTAAATGGATGTGTCAGTGTATATGGGTGAGTAACTGGATATGTTAAAGGCAGTATAGGTGAGTGTTGAAGTATATGAGTGACTGTATGTGTGAGTGAGGGATTATGATAGTGGCTGTATAGGTGAGTGTGTGCTTGTGTCAGTGACTGTGTTAGTATCTGTAGGAATAAGTGAGTGGGTGTGTGTATAACGGTATAGGTGACTAAATGGCTGTGTGATTGACTCTATAGGTTAGTGAGTAGGTGTGTGAGTAGCTCTATGAGTGACTGACAGTGTATAAGCGGTTGTATGGGTGTATGAGTGAATATATCAGTGGCTGTATTAGTAAGTGAGTTGGTGTATGAGTGGCTGTATGGGTGACTGAGTGGATATGTGTGAAGACCTATGAATCAGTGAGTGGGTATGTAAGTACTGGTATTTTGTCCAGTTCTCAGGAATTCCGCTGTGAAAGACTTACAGGAGGTACCAAGAGGGATTATTTGCCCCCAAGGTCCCTCAGGGGCAAAGGGGAATTCATCCCCCAACCAGTAGTGCGCCAGGAGCCGCGTTTACCGAGTGGTGTAGAAAGGGGGCATGGCCTCCAAAGACCTCTTATCAATCCCGCTGAGTGGTACTTACTGGACGTAACAAGGGAGGGGATGTCCTTGGGGACAAGGATGTCCTTGGGGACCAAGTACTCCTCCTGTTACCTCTAGTAAGTCCCAAAAAGCAAGATCGCTAAGACCTAGTAGGAGGCCACGCCCCCTTTCTCCACCACTCTGCAAACGCGCCTCCTAGCATACTACTAGTGAGGGGATGAAGTCCGCTTGGCTATTGAGGGTCCTGGGGGCAAACGAACCCTCCTGTTACATCCAGCAAGTCCCACACATTAGGTTTGCTGAGAGGTTTTTTGTGGCCATGCCCCCTTTCTCCACCATTCTGCGTACACGCCTCCTGGTGATCTACTAGTTGGGGGATGAAGTCCCCTTAGCTCATGCGGCTGCTTGGGGCCAACTAGCCCTCCTGTTACCTCCAGTAAAATTGACATAGCTGGATTGCTGAGAGGTCGTCAGAAGCCAAGCTCCCTTTCTCTACCACTCTGCAAACGCACCTCATCTAACAACCTCTCAGCAATCCCACTGTGTGGGGCTTACTAAGCACCCTCAGCAGCCAAGGGGACTTCATCCCCCCAACAAGCAGCACAAGAGGAGGTACATTTGCAGAGTGGTGGAAAAAGGTTGCGGGGTCTCAGGCGAGATGCCAGCTTCTTCTTTCCAATTTTTTCTCAGTTTTTTTTAGGGAGGGGGGCCGCATGGCACCCCTTCCCTGGACCATTTTCGGCCCCAGGGACCCCATCCCCCGGGGCCTGCCCCTTTTTGTTAATTTTATTTTATTAAAAGGGAGAGGGGCCGAGCGACACCCCTCCCGGGCCATTTTTGGCCCAAGGGACGCATCCCCGGGGCCTGCCCCTTTTAAAAAAAAATATTTTAGAGAAAGGGGCACACGGCCCACCTCCCAGCTGATTTCAGTCCCAGGGACCTCATCCCCCGACATCTGCCCTATTTTATATATTTTTTATTTATAGAAAAGGATCGGGGACAATGCTGCACCCCCTCCTGGGCCGATTTCAGCCCCAGGGAACCCATCCCCGCGGCCTACCCCGTTTTTATTTTTTTTTAGTGAAAGGGAGCAGGGCCAAGTGGCCCCCATTTCTGGGCCATTTTTGGGCACAGGAACCCCATCCCCAGGGCCTGCCCCCTTTTTTTCATTCTTTTTATTTAAAAATTGGGAAGGGGCCATGCGGCCCCCCTCTCAGCCCAATTTCGGCCCGGGGACCCCATCCCCCGGGGCCTGCCCCTTGTTTTATGTTATTTAAAGGGAGGGGGGCCGAGCGACCCCCCCTCATGGGCCATTTTCAACCCCAGGGACCCATCCCTAGGGCCTGCCCCTTTTGAAAAAAATGTATTTAATAAATAAAGGGAAGGGGCCACGTGGCCCACCTCCCGGCTGATTTTGCTCCCGGGGACCCCATCCCTCGGGCCTGGCCTCTTGGCTGGGGGCCCTGGTCTCAACCCAGGGCACCCACTGCCAATGTTGAGGACCGCGGGGGATCCTGAAGGCCACTGCGGTCCCTACCAGCTCCCCATCTCCTGCGGGAGCCAGCATTGCTTTGGGACCCAGGGAGATTCTAACATGCAGCTTCTGGATCTCAAAGAAATGTGTTGGTTTCCCTGCTCGCTTGACAGCAGGCAGGAAAACAGACAAGCACTGCTTTCAACAAGTGAGAGCATTTTTGCTCTCGCTTGCTGAAAGCAGAGAGTTTACTATGTAATGGTGGGAGCTGTGCTCCCTCCATAGCAAGCTGCAATGTCCTGGGGGTAGGCACCCTGGGACATTGCTAGAGCCAGCTCTGGGGGGTGGCGGTCCCCTGGGCCATCTAGGGCTCCTCGATGGGGGCTGTGCACCCCCTTTCTTTGGGGAGTAAGCCCTGGGGAGGCGGTGGTCCCTGGGACCCGGGGGCCACTACGGAACCCCTTCATTATTCTATTTGTGTCCCGGGGAGGTGGCAGTCACCAGGGCTGTATGGGGTGCCAGAGCCCCCTGCGCATTATTATTTATTTTAGTCCCGGGGAGGTGGCAGTCCCCAGGGCTGCAGGGGAGGCCATAAGGCTGTCCCTGCATTGTTTTTTTAATTTTTTTAAAGTAATGTATGTGTGCATTGTTTGAAGAAAAGATTAATTAATGTATGTGCCCCGGGAAGGTGGCGGTCCCCGGAGCTGCAGGGGAGGCCATAGGGGCTTCCCCTCATTATTCTTATATTACATTTGCGCCCCGTGGAGGTGGCGGTCCCCGGAACAATGGGGGAGCAGCGAGGCCCCCCGCATATATTAATGTTACTGCCCTGGGGAGGTGGTGGTCCATGGGGCTTTGATAAGCCTTATGAGGGGGGCCTGCCCGCCCCTCCTGTATTTATTATACGCCCCCGGGACCTGGCCCACCTGGGGGTTATTTAAAAGCAAGCGTGGAGCCCGAGGCAGAATTATTTTTATTTTTAAATGCTTTTATGCCGTGGCTTCTATGCCAAATAAAGGGTCCCAAGGGGACCCCAAGACCATGGCTTAGGGGTCAGGGTATTCCTACCTTGCCCCTTTTTCTTTATTTTCACTTTTTTTATGGGGGACTCAGTGAAACAGTGAAACAGAGTCTCAAGATGGCTGGCAACACTTCCTGGTTGAAGTGTTGGCAGCCAATCAGAGCGGTGCATTTCCCTGCACAAGCTAGGCTTTTTTCATGAAGGCTTCGCGACTAGAGATGTCATTATAATTTTCAACCTAAATCCCTCAACAACTACTGAACGGAGGTACACCAAATGAACAAAAAGCACTTCCTTGAACCAATATCTACCTCCCTGCCAAATTTGGTATGTCTGTTCAGCGGTTTGGGCTGAAGGTGGGCTAAAGGTTCCTATGGGACTTATCATTACAAATGCACCCTTATTTCATGCCCCAACTTCTCAGTCCCCACTGCACAGATTACCTCCAAACTTTCCATGACATGCAGACCTACCTTGACACTTTTTTGGGAAAATTTCATGAAGATTTATCAAACGACGCCAAAGTTAAAGCCAAGTCAAAAAATGCTTTTCCTATGGAAACATGGTCCTAAATATAACTACCTACAGGCGACCGCCAATAGGTAATATATATATATACACACATATATATATGAAACCCACAACGGGTTAACTAAGTTTAATCAAGGCGAGAAAAGAAACGTTGAAGTATAGTGGCTATATTTATTGTAATAATAAGTCACACCAAGGCTCCCATTGTGTGTGGCTGTCTAGGTGGAATACGCAAAGCCCAGTGGCCAACTACACCCAGACATGTGATCAGAGGCAGGCTGCAGGCACCAAATGGCTAATGCAAGAAAATGCCCAATTGTAATTTGAAATCTGACCTCACCGTAATTTAGGATTTTAAATTAGGATTCCAGAGACTCCAAACTTGATCCAGTTATATCTTCCCATTGGAAAATTATGCTTATAAAATGTAATAAGTTAATCCCAGTGTTAGCCTTTGGGAGATAGAGGCCTTGCAGTAGTGACAAACAAAAGAGTTTTTCACTACCAGGACACGTAAAACGTAAACGTACATGTCCAACTGTTTAAATACACTGCACTCAGACCTTGGGCTGTCCAGGGCTTACTTTATGGGTGACTTTTGTTTATTAAAAAGGAAGGTTTGAGCCTGGCATAAGGTTTACCTTGCCACGTTAACATGGCAGTTTAAACTGCACACACAGACTGCAATGGCAGGCCTGAGACATGTTTAAAGGGCTTTTTAAGTGTGTGGCACGAACAGGACACATTACAACGCAAACATTTACAACGCATGCCTTTACAACGCGGTTTTTACATCGCAACATCCATTACAGTGCATGATTTTACAACGCATGCCATCACAACGCTTTTTTAGAAACTACATTTACAACGCATTCCATTACAACGCATACCACTACAACGCATACCATTACAATGCATAATACTTTTAGGGCAACTGTAGGGTAAGTGTTGGATAGTGTAGGGGTAAAAATTACTATTCCCACTCCAGTGAGTGCAACAGTAGGTTAAGTGTTGGATAGTGTAGGGGTAATGCGTTGTAATGGCATGCGTTGTAGTGACATGCGTTGTAATGGCATGCGATGTAAAGGCAGTTGCGTTGTAATGACTGCGTTGTAAATGTAGTGCGTTGTAATGACTGCGTTGTAATGGTTGTTTCCCACGTGGCACAATCAATGCTGCAGGCCCACTTGTAGCATTTAATTTACAGGTCCTGGACATCTGTAGTGCATAGAACTATGGACTCATAAGTAAATTAAGTACGCCAATTGTGGATAAGCCAGTGTTGCCACATTTCAGGAAAGAGAACAAGCATTTTAGCACTAATTAGCAATGATAAAGTGTGCAGATTTTTAAGGTATGAAGGCAAAAAGTTACGGGAAGCCATGCCAAGGATGCCAGGTCTAGCAATACACCATCTGCACATAATTATTTCACTCTGAATTGAAAACACCAAGTGGATATTAGGTGAAAGTGGGTGGTCACCTTCACCTTACATGAGATTGACAAGTAATTTTCAAGCAAGAGCAGCTGCCTTAGAGAAAGAGAAAAAGAAGCCATGAACAGATGTGATTGGGCAGCTGAACCACAGTCCATCCTAAAGTCAGACTGATGGGCACAGAATGTGCTTTTAGAGTCACAAAATGCACTCAAAGCAGCTCACGCTGAGATTTTCACTTTCTGAATGTCAAACAACATTTCCATTAAACTAAAATACACACCTGTGTGCACAGAAATGCATTTTCTAGAGGCAAATCAACACGTACTTGTCTTTTAGGTTTCTAATTGTGTGTCCAGCCCATACTTGTAAAGACCAGGGTTTCTGATGATCTGAGCAGAGGTTGTAATTTTAAAACACCTTCTTCTTGGAGTTAAAAATTAACAATTGGCAATATCTATTAAGGTTCTCCAAACGCACTCCGACGACATCCTGCAGTGATGATTTTCCTAAACCAGTGGCATGATTGACTGTCTTTAACATTCCTTTAGCATTTTTCCTTAGCATGGCCCTGTTCTGTCAGATCCCTTAGCAATCTCCTTGAAACGCCCTGTCTCACCAGTATCAGTAGTTTGGCATTGCGTTCTACTCCCACAAATACTTTTAATTTTATTTTTGTGACTTAACTATTTTCACACTTTCCTGAGACGTCATGTGGTTCACCTTAGTGAGTAAAGACATTATCTAAGTTGCGCTGCTTAAAATATGCTTCTGATGTTGAAGCAGAACCAGCATTTCACCATCTGAAGAGATTATTTACAACGTTGGCAGGTAGAGAGCTATGAGAAATAATTCACCTTCACAGACAAAGCAATACAGGTGCTTCAGAACATATTAAAACAGCTCTCATGTCCTGTACCACAGCACTGATGAAAAATAAAAATAAACATTTACAAACATACTCACCCTCACCACAAATCAGGAACAACTTTCAGGAAGGCTCTCTTCAAATCCATCAAACATAGACACAACACTTCAGTGCTGCTCACAAGATCCCACTACAAGAGGAAGTCTTCTACAAGCCACAGATACTTTATAGACAAGACTGACGAAATCTGACAGCAAATTAACAGCACCTCACTATTGACTGCACCCAAGGAGATAGTATCTTATGACCTTACAACAGAGGACCTGGCAAGCATATTCAAGCAACTGAAGGTCAGAGCAGGTCAGAGCAGATCACCCGCAGGGACCGCACCAACGGAGTCCGAGGAGGCATCGCCATCGTCCACAGGAACACCCTCAGAGTCTCAACCAACACCGACGACACCCTCAGCACCGCCGAACACATGCACTTCCAGATCCACACCGATCCCAACACCACCTTCAGAGGAACCCTCATCTACAGACCCCTCGGACCCCGACCACAGTTCAGCGATTCCATCGCTGACTTCGTCAGCACACACGCCATCGCCTCCACGGACTACATCCTCCTCGGGGACCTGAACTTCCACCTCGAGAACAACAAGGACACCAACTCCACCACCCTGATCGACAACCTCGCCACCCTCGGACTCAGACAGCTCGTGACGACACCCACCCACGCCGCCGGCCACACGCTCGACTCCATCTTTTCCGCAAGCCCACACGTCTCCTTCAACCACACCTCCGAACCCCACTGGACTGACCACCACTGCATCCACTTCACCTACAGGAAGCCCACCACGCACCACCGCACCGAACAAATGCCTCGCCGCTGCTGGAGCAGAGTCACGGAAGACCAGCTAACCACAACCCTCGCCCTGAGCCCACCCGCCGAACCCTCCGACCCCGACACCGCCGCCCGCAACCTCAGACAGTGGATTGACGACTGCGCCAACACCCTCGCCCCGCTCAAGAATCCGCCCAACAGCCACACCAGCAAGAAAGCCACCTGGTTCACCGAAGACCTCCAGGCCTCCAAACGAACATGCCGAAAACTGGAGAAGATCTGGCTCCACGAACGGACAGCGGACAGCTACGCCGCCCACAAGAGCGCCACCCGCAGTCACCATCACCTCATCAGATCCGCCAAAAGGGCCTCACTCAAAGACCGCCTAGACAACAACGCACACAACAGCAAAGAGCTCTTCAACATCGTGAAGGAACTCTCCAACCCCAGCTCCAACACCAACGACATCCAGCCGTCGCGAGACCTGTGCGACTCACTGGCCACCTTCTTCCACCGCAAAATCGCCGACATCCACGACAGCTTCAACACCACGACCGCCCCGGCAACCACCGAGACCACTGCCCCCACAACCACCAACCGCCTGCTCTCCTGGACCAACATCAACGACGAGGACACCAGCGAGCTCATGAACACCATCCACTCCGGTTCACCGCTACACCCGTGCCCTCACCACATCTTCAACAAAGCCAGTACAGCCATCGCGCCCCATCTCCGGAAAATAATCAACATCTCCTTCGAGACAGCAACCTTCCCGGAAAGCTGGAAGCACGCCGAGATCACCGCCTTACTCAAGAAACCCAAGGCAGACCCCAAGGACCTCAAGAACTTCCGACCCATCTCTCTGCTCCCGTTCCCGCGAAGGTCACAGAGAAAATCGTCAACAAACAACTGACCCGCTACCTCGAGGAGAACAACATCCTGGACCCTTCCCAGTCCGGCTTCCGCAGCAACCACAGCACCGAAACCGCCCTCATCGCCGCCACCGATGACATCAGGACCCTGCTAGACAACGGAGAAACAGCAGCCCTCATCCTCCTGGACCTATCAGCCGCCTTCGACACGGTCTGCCACCACACACTACGAACACGCCTTCACGACGCCGGGATCCAAGAGAAGGCCCTGGACTGGACCACATCCTTCCTTTCCGGGAGAACACAAAGCGTCCGCCTCGCCCCTTCCGATCCAAGGCCACCAAGATCATCTGCGGCGTACCCCAAGGCTCCTCCCTCAGCCCAACGCTGTTCAACATCTACATGGCACCCTCGCCCACGTCGCCCGACAGCACAACCTCAACATCATCTCCTACGCCGACGACACCCAGCTGATCCTCTCCCTCACCAAAGACCCTCACACCGCCAAAGCCCACCTCCACGAAGGAATGAAGGCCGTCGCCGAATGGATGAGGACCAGCCGCCTGAAGCTGAACTCGGACAAGACGGAGGTCCTCATCCTTGGTTCCAACCCTTCAGCCTGGGATGACTCCTGGTGGCCAACATCACTGGGAACAGCCCCGCCACCCACCGACCACGTACGCAACCTAGGGGTCATCCTCGACCCCACCCTCTCCATGACTAAGCAGGTCAACGCCGTTTCCTCATCCTGCTTCAACATCCTCCAAATGCTCCGCAGGATCTTCAAGTGGATCCCCACCGAAACAAGAAAAACAGTCACCCAGGCCCTCGTCACCAGCAGGCTGGACTACGGAAACGTCCTCTACGCAGGAACGACGGCTAAGCTCCTGAGACGGCTGCAACGCATCCAGAACGCCTCTGCACGTCTTATCCTCGACATCCCCCGACGCAGCCACATCACACCCCACCTGAGAGACCTGCACTGGCTCCCTGTCAACAAGAGGATAACCTTCAAGCTCCTCACCCACGCACACAAAGCACTCCACAACTCCGGACCAGCCTACCTCAACAGACGACTCAGCTTCTAAACCCCCACCCGCCAGCTCCGCTCGACCAGCCTCGCCCTCGCCACAGTCCCCCGCATCCGGAAAACGACCGCCGGCGGCAGATCCTTCTCCCACCTCGCCGCCAAGACCTGGAACACCCTCCCCACCAACCTCCGACAGACCCAAGACCTAGTGGCCTTCAGAAGACTCCTCAAGACCTGGCTCTTCGATCAGTAGCAGCACCACCCCCCTCTTCCCCAGCGCCTTGAGACCCTCGCGGGTATGTAGTGCGCTTTATAAGTGACATGATTGATTGATTGATTGAGAGCCTGCAAATATAATGATGTTCCATCAACAATAGTACACAAAAAATAGGAGGAACACTCATTCCAATACAGAATGTTGCCAATGCATGTTCATACAAGGTTCCAACCCAGATACCCTCAAGATGGGAGAGATTCTGTACTCATCAAAGTAAAACCCAACATGGATGTAAATAGCCTCACCAGCTTACACTAAGACATGCACCTACCATCTACCGTCTATTTTCAGATATCTCCATTGGCACATTCTGCCTATCAGCATCCACTGCAACACCTGCTGCATCATCTACAAGGTTCAGGATGATATGATGCTCCACATTTGGCATCCAAAAGCAACAAATAAAGATAACTGCATAATATACAGCATCAGCATCAATAACCTTGAGACCAAGAAGTTCAAGAATGAATATAAATTGATTTAATATATCTTCCAATACAGCCAGAAGGGTAAATCCATCTTGGCTGATGTACACCAAGATTTATACACCCCTCTCTTCAGAAAAAAGCTCAAGACTATTCTTTGAAGAATATTTTATCGTTATGTAAATTGCTGAGCATCAAAATTCAACAATGGCCACTAACTGTTCTCCTCTCCTTTGCCACACACTCTAGAGGCGTTGCCAGAAAAGCTATTTTGCATTACTTTGTGAACTCTAAAATACAATTGAAAAACCTATGGCTGGAGATACCCCACCTCCTTCTGTGTTTTCTGTATGGATAACTCTGACCCAGTGATTTATATCTCTGTACATGTAGCCATTTAGTGCCCGATTCCGATGTCGGTCGGAGAGGCTCCGTTTCGTACGCGTGATTTCCGGACGACTCGTACCGCTGTACGAGTGAGCAAGTACGATGCGAAGATAGCCTCGCACTCCGACCGACTCGTACCCGTCAGCGACGCCGTCTGGACGAGTCCGACTTCACCGACGTGCACCGCGCAATGGGGCCGATTTCCGAGCGACCAAGTACAATGCGCGCATCGGGCGGCTGGACCGAGTCGGAGCCTCCGACTCAAAAATGCATCGGGAAGCAGACTTCGGGGGGCCGTAGCAGGACCCCCTTCGCCCGGAGCCTTACGACTCAGTCACTGGGGGGGACCCCTACACATGCATGCATGGGGCGCCTGGCTCTGAGGCGTCCCCGCAACAGGGGGCGCCCTTCTCCACGACCTATCTTTATTCGCTATGGGAGCCTATGTACGCGACGTACAACAGGCTCCCATAGACGTCAATGGGACTCTGAGCGACCCGAGTCCGTCAGCGCTCAATGGCATCGTACTCGGTCGCTCGGAGCGCGAGTCGCTCGGAAAGCTCTACGGGACCGAGTCGGTCGTAGGGCTTTCAGAGCGACATCGGAATCGGGCCCTTAGTAGTAAATGCAGAAAGGGACAAGTGAGAGTGGTTGGAAAATTTGAAATACTTATAACAAAATGGGTGGAGTTAAGGGAAATTGAAGATTGGGTTTAGGGAGGGACATGCTAATACAAAACGCACACCCCCAAAAGAGTAGGACAATTTAAATTCATGAACTACACATTTAAATCTACTACAGTAGTGCTACTGAAAAACAGCCCCTAATGTATGCTGGCCCAGCCTTAGAGTAAGGGAAGCACAACACATGGTCAACCACTGGTACTGTAACACATTTTGATAGAAATCAATGGAGGTAGGCAATACCAGTAACACACAGGAAAACATATCAAATAAATTACATTATTTTTTTGTTAAACATCATGCAAATTATTTTTAAGTTCATTATTACATACTTTGAAATAAAAATTACACTGTTATGTTTTATATCTACAATAATATTTGGATAAAATATATTGTAAACAACGTAATTTGTTTGCTTTATTTAACAGTTTCATATCTTGTCAATAAGGCAATATGAAATGTTTATTCTATATATTAAAAATACAACACATTTCTTAAAAACCCTAATTCATTATAAATACCTTTATTCACACCTATATACATATCCCTCTATAATACTCTGATCATAAGTACAAATATTTTCTAAAAATCACAAACATGAATTTTCCAATAGTAAAACAATACCCTTAATATTTGTGCAAAATACATTTGCTTAGGTGCAAAAATATGATTATAGCACGACTTCAACTTCTTTTAAAGGGGAAATTCAATATAAGAAAAAACGTGAATCCACCAACAGGGATTGACCAATAATATAACAACATCCTTATTATTTGTGCAAAATACAGTTGTTTATGTATAAATAGCAGGCTTCAACTTCTTTAAAAGAAGATAAATATAATAAGAGACAGAGTACAGGTCATACTTAGAAAATATTCTAAAAACCACTAACAAACATTTGCCTATGTTATAGCAGTATCAATAATTTTTTGTGCAAAATACAGTTATTTTTATGCAAAATACCGTTTTAGCAACGGGTAGCGGGCCTCGTATATAACAATATTGTTATTATTTGTGCTAAATGCGGTCTTTTCTGTGTAAAATAGAATTTCAGCAGCAAGTAGCTAGAACCACATAAAATTATAAAGAGTGGATACCTTAAATGTCCATCAGGTTCATGCTTCATATCTTATGGTATGCTATAACATTAATAGGTAGAAATGATTTCATAGGACTCACAATTAATGGATAATAGATCGACCCTCCCCACATTCCATAAAACACATTTAATACTATGAGCTACTCAAATCAGCAAGCCATTCAGAAACTGCAGACAAAAATGTCCCTATGATGAAACACAAACTCATATTATTACACTTTAATATTACTGTCATTGACTCCCTAATAGATGGACCTGTATACATCTAAAAGCGGAGAGTAGTAAACTTCTTCTTCTTATGTCAATGCATGTGCAAAATACAATTATACGTGGAAAAAGACATAGAGAACCTACCTAAAGAACTCAAGCCTATCAGATGTGGGAAATGGGGCCTTGTCATGTATGGAATCTGATATATCATGGCCCATCGGCACAAACGTATGAACAGGGCCATTATTCACCATTACTGATTCAGTCGGATAAAGGGCTGTTGATAGAGGATCAGACCTAAGCGGGTTAGAGGCAGTAACATTATAAGTTATTGATTGGGCAGCAGGAACATCAGATTGCAGGTCCACCATAGGGACTTTGACCCTTCTTGAAGTTTTCTTGTTTATTCTACGTAATTTCCCTTTCACCTTTCTTTTGCTAGACTTAACCGTAGATTCCTCAAAACTGGGTGCCGGTTTTCCCCTCTTTTTTAAAAATTGGAAAGATTTCACTACTTTTCCCTAAATCAGGGACATGACTAACCCTGGGCGGGTAACTCCGCTCCGCCAGTGGAGGTTGCGGATTTTTGCCTACTCTGCGCTCCGTTGCAAACGAGTAATTTAGGCAAAACTACCCTCCATGGCGGAGCGGAGTTAGCCAGCCCCTCCACCCTCCCAAATTAATAAAAAATTTAAAAAGAAGGCACTTACCTGCGTGGCTGCCTCCTCCTCTGCTCTATAGAAAAAACCCTACGTTGTACGTCTTGCTCTTGCGCATGCACACTTGCAAGACGTACAACGTAGGAGTTTTTTAATAGAAGAAGGATGGCGAAGAGCAGGAAGGAGAGCGGCCAGGGAGAGTAGGAGGCAGCCATGCAGGTAAGTGCCTTCTTTTTAATTTTTTTATTAATTTGGGAGGGGGGCGGAGCAGAGCATAGCGTAGTTCCACAGAGTTTTTTTCAAACTGTGTGGAACTACGCGTAGAGGCACTACACAAGCTCCACCCGCCCTTAGACATGACTAGAAATTTCCTCCCCATTAATAATAACCTCTGAGACTGTAAGAACTTTTTCTTTAAAGAGGATAGCCAAATGGGATAAATCTACTGACAGGTCACATCTTTTGGTCTTCCTTTGGGGTTTAAGCCTAAACCCGACCACTTCAAGACCTACCTCAATAAAGCTAGGTGCAAACCTTTTGACGCTGATCGAATTACCATCGCCAACTGGTTTTAAGGGGAATTCTTTAAGTATTACCATAAGGATATCTAGGATGTTATCTAAGTTATCAGAAGACTTTTCCAATAAAGACAATATAGATAACAAAATATGCTCAAGACTTTGAAATGACTTAGAAAAACACACATAGTTTGATGAAATATTAATAGGTGGATTTAACGATAAGTCTGGGGCACCAAAATATTTGATAACACAGAATTTGTAAAACTAGTGGTACTAGAAAACATTTCCATTGAAATTTTCTGCAACCTATGTGTTTCCATACCCCTAGACACCAGTCCAAAATCTGGTTTAAAGGGTGAAATATCCATTGGGTATGGTCCAGAACAAATAGAGACTGTGAGGCCTGTGAGGCTAATTGACCCTCCTAAACAGTACAAACCAGTGAACGGTCTCTAGCTGGGCTTATTTTTTCTTCACTAGAATGGGTCGCTTGATCTTTTTGTTCTTGTTGTTGGCTGTTCAAGTCCTCTATAGTAGGCCTGGGGGTAGTTCGCGGAGTTCCGCTACACGGAATTCTCCGAAGTGACACAAAACCTCTGCGAAGCTATGAGGAGTTCCGTTAGTGGCGGACTGCGTTAGGTCGCGCTTTTCGTGCTGATTTTTTGCAACGGGTGTTCGTTCAGCACAAACAGCACCATGCACAGAGCAAGAGGATGCTGCTCCTTTCTGCCACTCGAGTAGATTTTCTACTCGAGCGCAGCTTCCTCAACCCAAATGGATGGTTTCTCAACATGAGCCATCGCAACCATCTGTAACCGCCCACGTTGATAAATCTTGCTGGGATGTGGTCTAGGATTGGCTTTTCCTCACTCGCACTCGCCAGCTTTCAGTGCAAATGAGGAAAAAACATCGCTCTCAGGCCTACTTTATAGACACAGCTGAATTAGTTTTTATCTGCTTTCAACATTACATTCTTTGTTGTCTGTGCCACTGAGCTGGAGTGGAGTTCTCTTCAGATAATTTTTGAAAATACAGGTATTCTTCCGCTCCCTTTGAGAAGTACCAAATGAGCCGCTCTATTCCTCAGTGGATTAGATTTTGTTTTTTGGCAAAGTCTGGCAGAGGGTAATCTTCCCGAACTGAGTTTTCTCACTGACATAATTCCATTTGAAGGCGCTTAGAGAATAGGATGGAAAAGATGTAAAGGATAGGTCCAATGAAGATCATAACGCCAGGGAGCACCTCAAGCCTGCAAGTTGCATCCAATCCTAGACGGGCCATTTCTGCAGGAACGGGCTCTACCCTACTGCTGAAGTCACTAATGCTCCAGCAATGCCAGATCTCAATAACCAGCTCAACACACTTCTCCGTCTCCTTTGAGCCACTCTGAAAAGTATTTCTACAAAGCAATTAAGGAACCGGATATAAAGGCCTCTTGATGGCCTAAGTCACCCAACGGATCATCTGAAAGGGAAGAGAGAGTCTGAAGTATAAGCACCGCCTCACCTTCCTTAGTAGGTTTCCACTGCCTAATAATACAGGTGGGGGGCATAAGCACGCTAGCAGACCCACTTTAAGTCTGCCGAAAATTGCAGACATCTGCAGCACACAATTGAGGTGAAGTAATCAGCACCAGGGCGCGGGGAATAACAGCAGACCACAGCAGCAGAGAACACTGGGATGCGCACAAGCCGCACCGGCCTAATACCCGCCGCCTCCATGTGATGTGCAGTGCAGCAGCCTAATGCTTGCTCCTGTGCCCCAAGCTCCTGTGTTTTACCCCCACACCCACTGCACAGCTTCCTCCTCACAGTACACAGTCACTAACACAAAGTGGCCACCTCTTGACCACTCGGCCATCTCACCTTCTCATCTGCCTTATCTCGCCCTCGTATCGGGGCCTCGACATAATCTCCGTACCCGCTCTGTCCTACTTTTTCGCCGCATCAGCCCTGGAATGCCATGGGAAAGCCGAGGGGCAGCGAGTTGCCAATGGCTACAGCGGGCTGCTCAAAAAGCCTGTGGATTGATCTTCTCCATTCATCCGTCAGGTGGTACGAGCAGCCAGGATGGCAGAGGCCGTGGGGGACAGAGCGAAACAGTGTGGACCGCAACTATTAGTCACGTTAGCCACACCTCCCCTCACAACCTACATGTCAACATCAGCATCAGCAACGCTCCTGCAGGTTTGCAAGAGAGTCTAAGCAAGAGTTGTAGACAACTTAACTTAAATAAAGTAAAACTCAAATAATACTTAACTTGCTTACATGATTGTGATACATTCGTCACAAATGTGAATGTAAGGAGTGGGGGAGGAAAATGAACACTTAATTTAACTATAAAATAAAATAAAATGAAATAGTATGCTACATTTTATTGCAGGTGTGTTAGCCCTTGCTGTAGTAGTTCTAGGCAAATAGGAGATAGGGAAATGTGTGCTTTGTAATGAGGACAGATGCAGAATCCAGAAGTAACGTAGTATTTATTGAGTCAAAACATACAGCCTCCAATTTCCCCTCACCAGACTCCACTGATCAGCATTCCAACTGTCTGGGATACCTAGCACTTTCCAACTGGGGAGGTATGCAGGGAGATTAGGAGTTGCGGAAGATACCACACTATGAAATGGGTTATATAATTGACATAAAGGTTTGCCATAATATATGCATACATAAGGATAAATATAGATAGTTATAACAGTGTGTTAATGGTTTTTCTTCTAATCAAAAAGATAAAAAATATTTATTTTTAATAATTTCAAATCCAATTCCTTAAAATTCCTTGTTACTTTCTATAGGGAAATCTTCTCCCCGGTGGAAGTGATTTCAACAAACAGGTGGAATTACCAACAATAACTTTTTGGTTGCTAACTTAGTTGTAGGAGTCTCCATCCCTCACTTGAGAAGATGGTGACTCATACATCTACATGGAAATCTAAACAAGGAAATAGTGAAATCAATCCATGAGAAGATTTACAGCTAGGTGTAGATCTACTCTTGAGGAAATCTACATATCCAAACATGTCTATGTCCCATGTCTATAAATTGCTGCCCCTTGCTATCTTTCCTTCTCTGCCACTTACCTTTGTCCTATTCCCCACCATCAATAGTTTAACACTCCTTTGCTTTTATAGCTAGACTTGCACTATATAAATCTGTAAATCAACAAACATACTTATCTACTTTCGATCTATGGGGTCGATTACGATGGCGGTTTTTGGCACATCCGCGGTGCTGGCGGTGGCGGAAAACGTCTATTTCCTGACTCCTGCGGCGGTCCTCGCGTCCGCCATATTACAATGGGCAAAGATAGCGCATTTCCTGTCCGTCGCAGTGTCTCCCGATCCGCCAGAATTTTCGTTCCATGAAGGAAGTGGCCCTCTAGGGCCACTCGGGTTTTCTTACAAGCTCCTGCTATGCCTTCCCAAGAATGAAGAGTCGGTCAGACAGTAGAGAATTCAAACTTACATTTATTAGCAGTGCTCTGCAGAGGAGTCCATCATGACCTGCACCCTAAGATGTCTGCCGAGGGACTGGCCCCCCAACAGCCCACACTGAGTAATCATTCCTCTCGAGAAGCCCCCAACCACGCCCACAATGGAAAACTACCAGCCTGGGCCGATCATGAACAAAGAGGCACAGTAGGATGAGCTAACACCTGCCAGATGGGTACACTTTATCAGGAATCCAAGGCCACAGTGCCGAGTCTCAGCATCTCCTAACGTGGGAGCAGAAACTACACATTCGGATAAGTATGCGAGGGCAGAACGGCCTATTCATTAGTAAGTCGAGAAACAGCCTTGAACAGAAATAAAAAAATAATAACAAAATACAGAGTTCTGCTGAGGCAAGCAATACGAGTAATGAGACCTAACTCTGGCACAGTCTAAGCAGCCTAATAAGGATTACGAAATGCAAAATGGAGTCACACTCGCTAACTGAAGCTTGTGCATTACAAGGATAACTCAGTGGGTTGCATAACGTGAATACAAATGACATCTATTTAGCCACACATTGCTAACCTAATATAACGTGGAATGAGTGCGTGACAGGGGTGGGAATTTGAAACCTAACAGACCCTCCTTTTAGCATGGGTGGCTAATTGCTTTATTCGCTATCTGGTAGGGTCTTTACAACTCTAAGGGGGAGAAGGAAATTGCATAGTCACTCATGTTACAAGGGAAAAACAAGCAACACATGAGCATCGAATTCGCCTAATACTCGAAGATGCCCTCATCTATGAGCATCATGTCCTGAATTTCCTGCATCATCATCTCAGAAATCTTGTTATCCCGTCTTGGCAATGTGGGGGTAGGGGACAGTTTATGCATAAACAACATGTAAAGATGACTCCTGCGATGGCTATTAGGACAAGTAATATCTTCCAACCCCATGATGTCAGCAGACCCCAGAGCCACCCTGTGAGGGACCATGAACCATTATCCTCATGGATATCCGAAGCGAGTTTGTGTAATTTCTGTATTGCGGAGTACACATCAGGGGCACTATCAGGGATGTACACACAGCAGCTGCTGCCGATGACGCGACAGGCTCCACCCCTATCAGCCAGGATGACGTCTAAAACAATCCGATTTTGAAGAGAAATGAGCCTCGTAGCCTGAAGCTCGACTGTAATATTAGTCAGTATACCGGCGGTAGTATTAATAACTCCCTCAACCACTCGAGAAAGGCAACGAATATTACGACTATTGAACATGGGACCCCAGAACGGCAGAATGCCCTTCATTATGTCAGTAAATTGCTGTAGAGAGGTATCAGTTTGATCAATATCGTCTTTGTTGACAACTCTCCTAACTCCATGTGTCCTGGAGATCCCTACGCTGTAGCTTATGATCCTTGTGATAATTGGACGGTGCAATGTAAACGGGAGGTAAGAGAAAGGATACATAACACTTGCCAGACCATCCCCTCGGAAGCCATGTATAAGCCTGTTTCCCACAGATGAAGTATACATTCGGAGGTGTAAGCAAGGGTGGGCTGCTAGTAGTGTTTAACCGGTATGTATAGTTACAATGACTCTGTCCTACAAATGTTCCCTGTTCCTTCAACACAGAAGCTAGCTGTTGCATTGATCACAGGGTCAGGCATGGCTTTGTCTTCAGTGATATTGTGTTCCTGGAAAAATTTAAAATATTCAGTGACATTAAATCCTTGGAAATCCAGCATTTCATTTCGTAACCAAGTGACATTTTCGTTAGCCTCAAAAACGTTCATGCAAGCATCTGGGTGCAGGGTACCCTCCTTGCCATCTGGCCCCGGTGTATATCCCTGGGGTACCACTATATACTCCAATACTGCTTCGTAATCAGCCTGTACCATTTTCATAGCGTCAGCATGATAATGCATGTATACCATAGAGAGCGGTTGGAACCAGGCTTCACAGCTACCCAAATATGACATGGGTAATGACACTAGCAAATCATTTTTGTGCATAACTGAGGGAAGTAACCCACACACCCAGCAATTTGTGGCATTAGTAGTACTGTGTACCTGATGGGAACATCTGAACAAAAGCATTTTGGGCATAAGTCTGTCTATGTCTCTCTTTATGTGGGGCCAAGGTGACAAACGAGTGCTCAGCTGGAACCGGGATAGTCCCTATCAATGTGTGCACAGGATGTTGTTCCTCTAAGTACCAGACCACCCCAAATACGACTAGCAAGGAAAGCAAAATTATTACGACAAACACTATTTTACTCTTAGTGGACCAAGAGGACCAAACAGGACCATCTGGAGTGGGACGCGGAGCCGCAAAGGGCTGCTCCTCATCAGGGATAGGACGACCAAAGGGATACATTTAGAAAACTTCAAGGGCAACTTATAGGTGTCACAAGGGAAAGGAAAAATTCACGGGCTAGAGCCACTATTGCAACAACAGTACCAGGGGGGCACAAATCACCCAGCGTCCGTTTAGAGCCTCGCTGGCAGGCTCCTATTGTTCATAAAACGACGGTGCTATGAAGCACTCCCACGGAGGAGCTGCACAATCGCAGCCCTTGCAGCAAAACAAATCCTTCTTCTTTCAGGATAGGGCACCCTCCCTCCTGTGCAAATACCCTCAGCTATCCTGTTCAGTGTCCAAGGCAGTGCACCAGTGTAGTTCACCCTAGTCTAATACAGGCACCTTAGGCACAGCACCTGCGCCATAAGCTCAAGTCCTTCCCTAATTCCTAGACTGTTCGGCTGGTGCACCGTCCTTCTTTCGGGCCTCAGATTATATTTCGTTATTCCAGGCACTGTTTCATCAACAAAAAGGGGCAGAAACTCAGGATCAGATGGGCATCGAGACTCAGATTCCGGTGTATTAGAAACAGTGTTACCCGGGGTGGCCCTTATCTCTGCTGGGATCGCCTCGGACAGAACTGCATCACTTTCTTCGTCCGTCTGGGCCCACCTCACCCGGGTGTCAGAGAAGGGAATGAAGCGTGGCACCTTCTCACACTCCTGATCACCGATGCCTTCGTTGACCCAACGGTCGTACGGGAGCGGTAGAGGTACCCATTTAATGTGCGACCTGTGGATCCAGTGTTTCCTGCCATCTACTTTCACCGCTGTATGGGTGGCAAGGAGGACGAGGAGAGGCCCCTTCCACCTCGGCTCTAAACAGCTTTTCTGTTGAAAGTTTCGGATGAGCACAAAATCTCCGGGCTGTATCTGATGCCCGAGCCCCTCTGGTACTGGCTGCAGCGTGGCTTGTATCTGTTGGTGAAGAGAACGAAGATCTTTAGACAACTCATACAGATAGTCTACAAGCAGGGGGTACTCTATCTCGGAAAAGCGCTTAGGTCTCGGGATGCCCCTGACATTAGCAGGGCGTCCGAAGACCATCTCATACGGGGACAACCCTGTTCTGGAATGCGCTGTCGCTCTGGTAGATAATAGAGCCAAGGGTAACGCATCTGGTCATCGCATTCCTGTGCTTTCTTAAATCTTTGCTAGCTTCAGTTTGAGAGTACCATTGTACTTCTCAACCAGACCTGCTGACTGGGGGTGATTCGCTGCATGAAACTTCTGCTTAATATGCAAACCTGTGCACACCAATTCAATGACCTTTGCATTGAAGTGACTTCCGTTGTCACTCCAAATCACGCGTGGCAATCCATAGCGTGGGAAGTACTCTTTTAGAGGTGCCGTCGCCATAGCTGTATTCTCTTTAGTGGGATAAGCCTCAATCCATTTACTGAAGCGCAGATCACTACTAGCACATACTTTAGGTTATTAACTCGTTCCATTTCGATGAAATCCATCTGGAGAACCTCGAAAGGGAAGGAAGGCGGTGAAAAGTTACCAGCAGGTGTAGGAGTACCTTTCCCAGGGTTATGCTTCAGACAAATGATGCAATGCTTCACTAGGTGCATGGCTACCTTAGCGATATTATCATTCTGCCATACTGGGTCCAGTAACTTGCATATTCCTTTAGCACTAATATGCGCTGGGCCACGGGCCATGGTAACAACAGGAAGCACATATGAATTAGGCAGCAACCATCGCTGCTTCCCAGACAAGTCAGTCCAACACCCATCCTCATCCTAGCGACCTGTTCTCTCCTCCCACATTGCTAATTCATCTAGAGTCACCTCACCCTGTATTTCCCTGACATTCTCCAATGTGTCCTCGAACATTCCATTGTCTGGGACCCATCTAGCGGGACCTGCCACTAACATCTTTGTCATCTTTGATCGAGCTGTCTCCTTAGCTGTCTCCTTAGCTGTCTGGTCTGCGAAAGCATTTCCCCTCCCAACATCATCTGTAATGGCTTTATGAGCGCATTTCACTATTGCTAACTTATTGGGAAGTGTCAATGCGGACAGCAATCTATGTATCAATGGCCCATTCTGTATTCATAGTCCGTGCGAAGTCAAGAACCCTCTGTTTGCCCAGAGGCGCCCAAAATTATGGGCCACCCGAAAGGCGTACTGGCTGTCGGTGTAAATATTAACAGCCAGTCCCTCACTCAACTCACAAGCCCTGAGGAGGGCGACCAACTCTGCAGCTTGGGCCGATTGGTGTGGGATACGAGATGTCTCAACTACAGTGTCTAACGTTGTAATTGCATAGGCTGCAGTGGTGGTGCCATCTGGTAATTTGAAACAAGAGCCATCGACATATAATTCCACTTGGGGGTCAGATAAAGGGAACATCAGTCAGGTCTACCCGTCCCTTTGTTTCTTCCTCAGTCCGAAATAAACAATCATGGACATCATTGTCCTTTTCTTCCGACGGGAGGGGTAGTAACGTGGCTGGGTTCAGAGTAGCACATCATTTGATGGTAATGTGCGGCGCAAACAGAGTCAATTCATAGCCAGTCAGACATGCACTAGTAAGGTGCTGCATCTTTGTCTTATTCAATAGTGTATGCACAGCATGAGGTACCATGACTGTGAGGTCCGTATCAAGGACGAGCCCTGCCGATTGTCTGATAGAAACTGCCACCGCCGCGGCAGCTCTCAGACAGCTCGGGAGCGCTCTGGCGACATTATCAAGCATGGCAGAGAAGTAGGCGCAGGGTCTCTGCTTACCACCGAAACCCTGTGTTAGAACAGAAAGCGCGCAACCGTCCACCTCATGCACGTAGAGCACAAAAGGCTTCTGGTAATCAGGAGTACCAAGCACAGGAGTGGAGCAAAGCGCAGTCTTTAATTGATCAAAAGCTTGCTGGCATGCAGGTGTCCAAGGCAGGGGTTCATGCACATCTTTGGTGGTCAGGTAAAGAAGGGGTTTTGTTAGTAGGGAATAGTTAGGGATCCAATGCCGACAATAAGATGTTATCCCAATGAACGCGCGTACCTCGCGTTGGGTCTTAGGAACAGACATGTTAGTAATAGCCGCTATGCGCTCAGGTGTTAGTCTGCGACCCTCCTTCGACAGAGGTGACCTAAATAGGTGACCTCCTGTCGACAATACTGAAATTTGGAAAGCGACACCTTGTGTCCATGATGCGCCAGATGCAACAATAAGTGAACAGTGGAGTCTTTACAACCACCTTCAGTGTCCGAAGCCACCAGGAGGTCATCAACATACTGCAACAGCACATTACCAGGGGGAAGCTCCAAAGAATCCAATTGAGCTTTCAAGGCTTGGCTATAAATACTAGGACTTTCAGTATAGCCTTGTGGAGCACGGCAGAATCTAAAACTCCGACCGGCTATTGCAAATCCAAACAGATATCTGCTATCTGTATGGATTGATATGCTGAAAAAAGCATTTTTTAAGTCAATTACAGAGAAGAATTTGGCCAATGGGGGGGATCATTGTCAAGATCGTTGTAATTTCCGGGACCACAGGGTACTGGGGAACTACGATCTTATTTACCTCTCTGAGGTCTATCACAAAACAGTAAATGTCAGGGTGGGCATAAAAAGAATCCAAGGGTGTCTTTTTAAGAATAGGAAGAATAGGGCTATTACACACATTCGCCACAGTCTCTTCAACCACGCCAGACTTAATCATATCCTGTATTATTAGCAATAGGGCCTTTTCACCTGCCTGGGATATCTTGTACTGGGGAATATGTGGCAATTTAGCAATGTCTCTGATCTGTATAGATACTGGCGAGATCTGAAGTAACCCCACATCCGTGTCTCCTGTAGCCCATAACGTATGCGGCACATCTTTAAACTCAGCGGGAAGGGGGGCATCCTTTGCGAAGCACTGTTTTGCACGGGCTACCTGCGGTCCAACAGTCATATATACACCGTCTGGAGAACAAAAAATTGTCACATGCAGCCTTTTTAACAAATCGAGTCCTAACAAATTTTCTGCACAATTTGACGTCAGTAAAAATGGTGAATCGACCGTAAAGGGGCCAATAGTCAAAGCAAGAGGCTTGTAAATGGGGCTAATGACCGGTATGCCTGAGAAACCCACCGACACATTGTTTTGGCCAGACAGAGCTGCCCCCGGGACCAGTGAACGGGAAATAGAGCTATTCATAGCCCCTGTATCAACTAAAAAAATTTCAGTAGTACCCTGTAAATCAGCAGTGACATAAGGTCCGTGCTGATCTATAGGCACAGGAACTGGTCCCTCGCCCTGTCCTCAGCTGTCCTAGCAGTGAGACAACCCGGTCACTTCGTCCATGTCATAGTCATCATAATAGTACTGTTGTCCTCGGGGGTCATCAAAATAATTCCCGCTCTGCCTATTGTATGATGTATCCTCTGACTGCATCCCCCCTCTACCTCCTGTTCCTCGTCCGCGCCCTCGAAAACCCCGACCTCTCGGGCCTCACCTTTCTGTAGCAACTATGGACACTCGTTCCGCCAATGTCCCTCCTGCTTGCAGTACGCACATTGATTGAGCCTGAGGGGCGTGTTTGAAGCACCACCCCTGCCAGACCGGCGCGGCTGTTGGGCCGAACCCGAACCTCTACCTTGTCCACCTCCCCTCGCAACTTGCTGAATCAATAACCTCGTCTTCAAATCCTTTGACTTTTTCTCTACCCTTTCCTTGTCCTCATTCTCTCTATGTTCGTAATACTGTGCCATACTCAATATCACTGACAGGGATGATGTCGTCCAAGTACTTTCCGAAGCCTGCAACCGTGTTGCAATCTCGGGAAGGAAGTTAGTGACAAATCTGTTGACGAATAAACGAACACCACCCTCTTGTGACAGGTCCTGACCACTAAAACCTAAGAACACCCCTTCAAATCTGGTAAAGAAATCTGACACACTTTCATCCTTTTTCTGGCGACACGCAGTCAATTTATCCCAGTCCACTCTCTTTGGTGGGATAAGTGAGTGCATGTATGTTATAATACTCCCCGGCAAAGCGAGGAGCTCCGCTTTCGGCTTGTCGCCAGGCTTACGCTCCTTATCCCAAGCCCTGATCTCATCCCACGTGCCCCTTAACTCCAGTGCGTGAACCTGTGTATGAACCTGCCTCCATATATCCACCGGTACCAACAGCCCGAAAAACAACTCTATGTCAGCTAGCGTCATTACTGTGGAGGAGGCTGCCTCCGTCAATTCTTTAAAATATGCAGTAGGGTTTTGTCGGGGGTCCGTCAGCTGGCCTTTTAGCCCCTTCCCTGCGGGGGTAATTCCCCCACGGGTGCGGGAGGGCGGGGGGGGGGTGAGCGCGGTGCCACAGTGCTCATGACGAGACCAGCTCGTCATGAGTCACAGTGGAGCTGTGCTCATGACGAGCTGGTCTCGTCACAACCCCGCCCACACATTAATTCTCCCGCACAGGCGGGGAATTAATACTGCGTGGGCGGCGCGCAGCCGCTATGACGAGACCAGCTCATCATGAGCACAGCTCCACTGTGACTCATGACGAGCTGGTCTCGTCATGAGCATGGAAGCGGTTAAGGATAGGACCTCACTCCTCTTCCAGGGAGTATAGATCCACTGTTCCTGAAACAGAGCGTCGACCCGTGGTCTAATCACAGCATCGGTGGAATCATGCAGTTCTGGAATTTCAGGGTGGTAAATGGGATGAACTTCCCTTATGGGATGCTGCGTCCCCATTGTCGGAACCTTCTGGAGCAATCTGCCTCGGTATCCCACTAGTGTCGTTATATTGCTAAAAACCTCATTGGGAGCCATACCTGCAGCATATACCCTATCCCGTATATCATATATTATTTGCGGTGCAACACCTTGAAAACACTGTTCCCACAACCCTATCAGCGTCACTGACATGTGCTTAAGGGCATGCTGCTGTATAAACGGCTCGTAATCTTTCATCACACTCCACACATCCTCCACACTATAAATCGGATTCTGAGCCTGCTGAGCTGCTTGATTCGCCACCATTTGCTTTTCCTCATCAGCCACCGCAGAACGCACCCACACTTTATCCATTCGGTCTCGCGCTGCCGCCCAGTTCACGTCATGTACTCCACGTGCAGGAGTTTCGACATTCAACTGTGCCTGGGGTGTCACACTCACAGGGGAAAGAGCATACGCAGAGACCGGTATCATCATGTAGGGAGACAGGGTGGTAGGGGTGAAAGGGGAAGTAGTAGTCGATACAGAACTAATAGACTGGGCGGGGGAGCTAACAGCACCCGTCCCGGTGCCTGGTGTGAGTAGAAGAGAAGCAAGAGGGGCCGGGGCTGAAGCGGTAGCAACAGAAACCTGAACGCTAGAAGGGGCGGCACTAGAGGCCAAGGACTGAGATGTCGGGACTGTCGGGTATATCCGTTCAGGGGCATAAGGAGGAGGAGGGCGAGAATCTAATAGTTCTTCGACGAAATCATCACCTTCCTCTCTAGTAACATAACATTTGTCAGTCTGTAACCAAAATTTTCTATCTGCGCATTCTATACCCTTCTCTATCGTTCCTCTTTCATAGGCTACTGCCTTCTGTGTTATCGTTTGCGTCTGCCTCTTCTTGGCCTCTTTCTCTGCTCTCAGGCGTCGCTGCTTTGCTTCTTTCTGCCATACTCTTAAAGAATCAAACATCGACTGTCTGCTGCTTCTAGCGAAAAACTTGTCCTGCAAGAAATTCAATTTCTGTTAATCAAATGAGCCAGTAAGCGGCCACTGTAACTCAGCATTGTCCCTCGTATATTTATGCCACAATGTGCTACACATAACAGGGCCAATACCATGTTTAACGTATACGTCAAAATTTGGAGAACCCTCCGGAGGTGCAGGTTGACTCTCTTCCAATCGAGCATCAGTAGAACAACATCGACATCCAAAACACCCCAATTTTCTGAAACAAGGCATCTAAATATAAGACACACGCACTATGTCCCTAACGGACAAATATAAGACCAGCAACGGCAAACAAGGACAAGATAATATAAATATTATTCATGAACCAAACCAAACATCCAAGGACCACTCCCTACAGTCCGGGGACTGCACCACATTCAAGAAGACAGGCTCCAGCCCCAGACCTTTTCAAGCATTAGCCAAATTACCAATTGGTCTGGCAGATTGTTCGCGGACAGTCCCGGACCTTTTCAAGCGCGGGCCAAATTTCCAGGTGGTCCGGTGAGCTGCTCACAAACACCCTGTGTCTTTTCAAGGGTCCGTAAACCCACCAAGTTCAAGACAAGGCAGTCTGAAGACCGTACCAGGACACAGCCCATCGACTCATGTCGTTCAAGCAAGGCAGTTCGAAAACTGCAGACAAGACAGTCCGGAGACTGTATCAAGACACAGCCCGCAGGCTCGTGCCATCCAAGAATGGCGCCATTTTTCCAAGAATCAAATTACTTACCTGGTGCACACAGGTCGAGTCATGTTATTCTCCACTGCCGACTCTTCGGAACAAACGGTCAACTCCAAGGTTTCGCCTTCTCAGGACCCCAGCCATTTACCACTGGACGAGGGGGCGCCCGATCAGCTTGGTGGGGCAGCTGCGAGAACCAAGCTCGGTTTTGTGTGGGGTACCCCGATCCGCCCGACCAACCAAACGCACCACCGACCCTATAACCCGATTATGGACCTTGCGGGGTCCCTGTTTGGGCGCCAACTGAAGGAAGTGGCCCTCTAGGGCCACTCGGGTTTTCTTACAACCACCTGATATGCCTTCCCAAGAATCAAGAGTCGGTCAGACAGTAGAGAATACAAACTTACGTTTATTAGCAGTGCTCTGCAGAGGAGTCCATCATGACCTGCACCCTAAGATGTCTGCCGAGGGACTTGCCGCCCAACAGCCCACACTGAGTGATCATTCCTCTCGAGAAGCCCCCAACCACGCCCACAATGGAAAACTACCGGCCTGGGCCGATCATGAACAAAGAGGCACAGTAGGATGAGCTAACACCTGCCAGATGGGTACACTTTATCAGGAATCCAAGGCCACAGTGTCGAGTCTCAGCATCTCCTAAAGTGGGAGCAGAAACTACACATTCAGATAAGTATGCGAGGGCAGAACGGCCTATTCATTAGTAAGTCGAGAAACAGCCTTGAACAGAAAGAAAAAAATAATAACGAAATACAGTGTTCTGCTGAGGCAAGCAATACGAGTAATGAGACCTAACTCAGGCACATTCTAAGCAGCCTAATAAGGATTACGAAATGCAAAATGGAGTCACACTCGCTAACTGAAGCTTGTGCATTACAAGGATAACTCAGTGGGTTGCATAACGTGAATACAAATGACATCTATTTAGCCACACATTGCTAACCTAATCTAACGTGGAATGAGTGTGTGACAGGGACGAGAATTTGAAACCTAACATCCGCAGCAGTGGCGGAGGGAGCCAATAGAGAAAGACCGTCGTGCGGAATGACGTGAAGACCGCTGGACAAATCATGATGCCTCAAATAGCCCATCCGAACGCAGCGGAGAAACCAGCCACCCAGAGACGGCGGAAGCACAACTGCGGAGATACAAACTCGAATCCGAGGCACCTCCACACGTTCCTGTCCGCCATGGATCGAGCTCTACAAGCCCTTCCGCTGCTGTACCTCATCCATTACCAGCAGATAAGATGCCATCGCGGTCAACACCGCAGGTAAGTCAACAACGCATCCCCGCATACAAACACACCTGTTGTGCTGAAATACATGTCCTGTCTACATCAGACAGCCTGGTGGAGACAGGAACATACCCCCCAGTGTAAGTACACATGTCCTGCACGTCACAATTTAACACCTCTGTATCGGGGTCACCCATCACCATAGAAATCACTGCAACTAGCCCAGTCGTGCCGGTCATGTCACCGCAGCGGTGAATCCGCGGGAAAACATGCCCACAATGTAGTTGAAGCCCAGGACATTGTCCTAGACAAGCAACACCAACATCACAACATCCACACCACATGTAACATAAAAGAAGCACCACTCAGCATTACACATCTGCAGCAAGAAGTCATGTGCAGGGACCCTGTCTACAGTGACATCTCATTAACATCACCAGCAACTGAATAGGAACATGAGTGTGGGGTGAGGCAAGAGTCCCTCAAAAATGACTATAGTCATCATTGCACACAAATAAGGGTCAGTCCACATACAATGTGGAACAGAGGAGGGCAGACCAAGTAGGGTGTGTATGTGTACTTCAAAGTAGGGCAACAAGGTTTTGGAATGAGTTAGTGAGCCCAGGTAGATGACACAGCACATCACATATCACTGCCACACAATAACACATCAGCACAGCCCCCAAGCAGACATTGATAGGCCCATCACATACAATGGCAAACCATATCACACAATGACAGCCCATACCATGCATCACAGAACAACATTTCTGACTCAAACAGAAAAATCAAAGTAAGCACCACTGTGCATTTCACTCACAAGTGCACTGCTGAAATTAATGATACCATGTGAGTATGTCCAGTACATCAACAACACTGACTTCACTCCCAACTCACAGAACACCCACACACCATTACTCCACCTCAACAAAGGGAGCACCAACTACTAAGTAGTGAATGAATGCCAGAGTGTCAGGAAGAGTCCGTCTTGACAGCAGGAAACTCTGACCTGACACTCAGGACAACCCTCATGCTCACACCTGCCTTCCACTCATGTCAATCAAAGTGAGTAATTGAAGAAATGAAGAGTCACTGTGCAGATTAACAACCATGGAACTGTGCACACTGCATGTCAAGGCCCTCAGACAGCTCACACACTGACATTTAGCCTCATAGACATATCATAAGTCAGCAGCAATGTATGACAATAAATAGACTAGCCTAAAGTGGAGTGCCCAGTGCAGGAAACATGGAGAAACACACACAGCATGTGTACATGACATGCAACAGGAGCAACATATCACCCTACACCTACACCTAGGCCCAAAAATCTGAAATGGGTGGCACAGTGTTTGAAATTGAACTAAAGTAACATCTGTGCAATATCCCTGTCATACAGCAATGCAAGCTATGCATTGGCCCAGGAATGATAGGAATTGTCATAAGCCATACAGTGAACAGCCCCACATCTGTGTCAAGACCCTTGACATGTGCATGCCACCAGCACAACACTCATGGCTCATTGTCACACTCCCTGACTGTCAAACCCAAGTATGACCTTCACACATACCCCTCATCTATCCATCTCACACCTTCACTACTCAACACTACTCAACACCTGTGGGAAACACAAATAAGGTCCTGTGAGTTTCCTGATAACCAATCCCACACCCTGGTGTGTATCTACAAATGTCAGAATCCCACTCAGGGATGTCTCAACTAATGCTGATCCAAACCCAATTGCCAAACACATGTCTCACAAACAACATCCAAAGAAGTCCAACAAGCTCAGCCATGTGCAGGCAAACAGTGGATAGGCAATGTGACCCTAGACACCACAGGAATACCCAACATGTACACTCTGGTCAACTGCACAGACACCCTCCTCCAACCCAATCTGAAAATGCATCATCAAATGCCAATCATGAATAGTAACTGTGATCAATACAACAAATCTGCTAACACAGACATACACACTACACCAGTTACCAAGTGAGCATGCTGTTCGTGTGTAGCACAAGCATGCACATGCACACTCCTGACAAGTGACAGGTCAAAATAGGATGACATAGCACTCAAAACAAGCTCATTAACAAGACTCCACATTGCTGCATGTGACATTCACACAAGAAAAGCACACTACACATCCAACACACATCAGAATGTATTACAATGCATAAACTCCTCACACACAATGTCATGCAAATATAACATTACACACATATGGACCTGTCAGTAGAAAGAGCCAACACAGGCCAAAGACTGCATCCATCCACAACAAAAACACCACATATACACATACAAAATCATCACATAGCAAACTCAGCTGGACATCAGGGGGACTCACACCTGGAAAGGACAAGGCAACATACACTGACAGCGGTGCATGCACAGTAAGCAGGGTGTGAACACCAACAAAACCAGTATCACACATGTCTGAGTGCACCACTATGAACTTCCACACACAAATCATCACAGGGCACAGATCACCTCACACTCAGGAAATTGTAGCAGTACCTCAGCAAACAGACATACACTTTAGCTATCACCTACTGCTGCACAACTCAGGAAAACACAGGTGCATCCAACATGACTAGAGGACTGTGCGGGTAAAACATATGCACTGTACATGAGCAACCATGACTGCAATCAAGTAGAATAAAACACCACATAACAAATGGTGAAACAGTCCTGAGTGGCACATTGGTCCTGGACACAGATCATCCTCCCACAGTACAGTGTCACACTATGAAGTGGTGGGGAGGGTCACACACTGGCAAGGCATGGGGTGGAAGACATCAGACTGAAGTGGTGTGTACATCACTATTGGACAGGTAAGGAGTGTACAGTGCAAAAACACATAGAGGAGTAACTCACAATGTGTAGGTATCAAATGCCCCTATAGGGGATGGTATGACTCTTCATACCACATACTTGTGCCTAAAATGTGTCAAGTGACAGCAATGTATGAGAAAATTCACATATTATGTCAGTTTTCATGAGCAGGTCAGCACAGTGAGCACAAACGTAAACAAGAGCCATGGCAGATCAACCAAACACAACACAGACATTGCAGTGACACACTCTGCATACTCACAACTGACAACAACAACAAGTAGGTGTACCCCAGGATTGCAAGGTCACACTGACACACTGCACAGTGCCCAACAAACAACTCCTACATGTGCCCACAATCTAAAGCACATGGCTGAGAATGTAAACAAACAGGCACTCATTACCTGGATCATACATGTGTGTAGGTGTCATGTTCAGGGGCACATACACATCAACACTTCTGACAAAGAAAGGCCAATCACACTGTATGACTACTCAAGTGCACACATTCTAATGTACCCATGTGACTATGAAGCCAGGCCTACACAAGATGACTACACATCTACACTGCTGTTCACACATCAAGAGAGATCCCACAGATATGACGGACCCTGGCCACCACGCAAGGTACCCTGTGGCTAGAATTCACTTCTGTTGTGGTACAGCATCCGAATATGACATGTGTACAAAATTGGAGACCTGACAATAGAATGAAGAGGATAAGAGGACATCATCACAAACAACCATCATTGCACCCTCAAGCCTCTGAGTCAAGAAGCACAAAAGTGCCTGTAACCTCTGACAACCTCTGAAAAAGAAAATCAAGTAATGGCCAATGTGAATGTGGCATACAGAGCATGTGTCACATGAACAAATACACATACATTGCACTTTTTCATTAGCAAGGGCAGCGACAAAGCACACACCATGAGTAACAGTCTTTATTACATTCTCTCTGGATAGGCATCAAAAGTACTAAACATCAAGGCCATTGGCCAGTCCAAATTTCTAGTCTGCACATGTGTGCATAAGAACTTGCACAGGAAATGGGCATCAAAAGTGCAAAACATCAAGGCCATTGGCCAGTCCAAATTTCTAGTCCGCACATGTGTGCATGAGAACTTGCACAGGAAATGGGCATCAAAAGTGCAAAACATCAAGGCCATTGGCCAGGCCACATTTCTAGTCCGCACATGTGTGCATGAGAACCTGCACAGGAAATTGGCATCAAAAGTGCAAAACATCAAGGCCATTGGCCAGTCCAAATTTCTAGTCCGCACATGTGTGCATGAGAACCCGCAACTGAAATGGGTAACATAGTCCACTGCCATGGGAATCACCACAGGTCAGGGGCTTTGAATGGGCAGTCCAGGCACCGCTGTGGGAGAAATGGTGTGGGGAGGGGGACTTGGCTTCAACTTTGGCTTGAAGTTGAACTGGGAGGTGGCTGATTGTCGTGGCCAGTTGGAAGACTGGACCTGGGAGGGAGAGAACTGGCTGAGCTAGAGGGATCCGTGGATGTGGGAGCCTGAGGGCTGCTTGGACCGGGTGGAGTGGTGGCACGTGGAGGTGGTGACATGCTGTGTGGAGGCTCAGTGGCTGAGGGGGAATGTTGAGAGCTGGGTCTCAACTGTTTGGGGATCTGATATCCCACAAGTGTCTTGGCCGGAGTGGGAAGTGAGGTGGGCAGAACAGCCTCACCCTTCCCCAAAGGTGTAGCAGGTGCAGGTGCCTCTCCATGTGGGGATTTGCTGGACCTGGTGGTACGCTGGCTGTGGCCTTGCTTTTTCCCCTGCATCCCCTGTTTCTGAGCTGAAGCCCCCACTTTGCTCTCTTGTTCCTGCTTCACAAGGGTGTGGGTGGGAGTTGAAGTTTTGGGTGAATCTGCCTTCTGAATGTCTTTCGACTTAGTTGTGGCAGGCACCAGGTTCACAGCAGACAGGGCAAGTGTGTGTGTGTCTTTGGGATCAAGTGTGGAAATGGGAGTGCCCTTGGATGGTGATGATTTTGATGCAGGTAATGTGGATGCATGCTTCTTTGCCTTATGTCCCTGAGTGTCATTTGATGGGCTTTTTGTTTGGATCTCATGTGTGCCCGTTTTGTGTTTTGGTGATGGTGTCTGAGGTCTGGTACGCTTAGAGTGCTGCTGTTGTGTGCTGCGTGTGGATGACTGGGTGCCTGAGGGCTCTGGCATGTGTGCACTCTCGTCAGGTGGTGCCACTGGCAGGGTGGTTGCTGATGGGACAGGAGCTGGACTGGGAGCTTGGGACTGCTGAATGGCTGCCGCCACTGTGGAGGACAAAGAGTGGACAGTTCGGTGTAGGCCACCCACGTCCGAATGAATGCTCTCCATGAACGCAACAACCTGTGCCAACTTCTTGTCATGATCCTGGAAGGCATTCAGGAGAGCAGTCTGACCCACACACAGCTGGCACAAAATGTCTACTGCCTCCATACTGAGGGCAGCAGGGGAGACAGGGGCAAGGACAGCGGTGCCTGGTGGGAAGCAGACTCTACCCTTCCTAGGGCTGCATGCACGGACAGCCCTTGGGGGAGCATCTGGGAGGGTGGGCACTGGACGAGATGTGGCGGAAGAAGATGCAGATCTTGAACTTCCTGTGCCCGCCAACACTGAGGAGTCACCGCTGGAGTTTGAAGATGTGGCGGTTGGTGTTTCCGGGCGGAAATCATCAAGGGCACTCCTGTCCCCCTCCGAGGCGCTGGTCCCCTCAGTGTCACTGAACTCCTGTGTAGCAATCGAGCCAGTAGCTTCCACACCGGTGTAGGTCCCCCGTCCTTCACTGTCCTCGTCGATGCTGCAAGAGACAGAGACATAGGTTCAGTATAGTGCCATACTCACAAACATCATATGCCAGCAAAGTACAAAACTTTAAAATGATACTCCCATGTTGAACTCCTCCATGTACATTCAGCATATGCTACATTTATGCAATCATCAGATGATGCATGGAAACATGCATAGTTGATAGTAATGCTCCATGTGGCGTTGACACAGCCAAATAGCTGGTCCTGTGCCTCCCTGTAACCACACATACGTGCCTGTAGGTGAGATAGCTATACATCAAACCATGTTGTCTCTGTCACATATGGAGTCTCTTTAAGGGAACACCACAGATACAAACACCAATATGTCCTTTTGCAAGGGCTACAAGCTCCTGATATCCACCATGTTTGGCTTCGAAGCACAACTACAGTTGTACATTGGTGTCAGCTGTGCAGATGTTACAATTTATCTGTTGTGCACAGCACACATCTATGAATGCACATTAACATTATGCTCACTGCTGTTCACTGCCAGTTGATGTCTATGACACTCATACTGCAGCATATGTCACAAGGCCACATCTTATCTTTCAATGAAGTGCCAATGAGCACCATTGCACAATGTAGTCACAAACACAAAGCACTTAAGCATGAGAATGTGAAGTGAATGCAAGGCCTTAATAGGTTGTGACATGTCACATACCAACATGTCCACAAGTCCCTGACAGTCCCTCATTGATCCAAGGCAGGATTGTGTCTGCTGTTCATGATGAAGTTGTTTGACTCCATAAGGCGAGTTAATGTGTGACAATACCTAGGGTCTGGCATATGACATCCATATGTTGTGCTGACTGATGACATTGAGGACACATCAATGTGCCAATAAGTCACACACTGATTAAAAGCATTAGCCACAACTTAACCATGCACTGATGCACAAGGACACCCCTCCACAATGCACACATACTGAGGACTGACACTCCATAGTGCCTAAACTATTTCGCAATAGCCAGGTTCTGCTACATTGCATTTGAAACACAGAGTCTAACCATCCCAGTCATGTTGCCATGTGCACAAATGGCAAAGGTAAAGTAGCCAATGCATCACTGCAATCATCACCATCTACCCTTTCAGCACCTCTGTGCACTTGCTGTCACTATGGCAGGTAAGTACACCATGTTATGCCATGCTGCTGAGATTGGGCTAGTATACTTCACAATGGTGCTGTCCTCTATATGATTGTGATAAAAGGGACCCATAGGACAGGTGTGACCCTTACCAACTCACTGCTCCCTGAGTCCACATCTGTGCATGTCTGTATCCACTGACACATCATCACATGAGCACACTATTGAACTAGCCACACAGTGCACACAAGTCTGACAAGTGTACTGGGCTACCCACTTCACACAATGGATTATCCTGTGTAGGAAGGTCTCAGTTCAGACAACATTTATACAATGTGAGATGAATAAATGCCAACCTGATGTTATGTGACAAGGGTCATGGGTTTAAGCACATGAGAAACAAAATGTCGTACAAATGCAGAACAGCTGCCCTCAACACTGAGGCCACTTATAAGCCATTGCATCACACTAGAGACATCACAGAGTTCCGCACTGGCTCAGGGTTGGGATTCATGCAGTCACTCACAACCAAAGTCAAACTTTGCACAATACTCACCCCCAACTTGCTGCTGATGGGCCCTCAAGCGTCCATCCAGCTCTGACTGTGTCACTGCCAAGATGCGGGCCATTAGTGGTGTCATGCTCCTGCGCGCCAACCTACCACTACGAGGGAGCACCCCCAGCGTCATCTCTGCCACGTTTTTGCTCAGCCGGCAGATGTCATCCCACCTCTTGTGGCAGTGTGTATGACGTCGGTTGGAGACACCCAGAGCCCGCACCTTGCGTGCAATGGCCCTCCATATGGCCTTACGCTGATGGACCTTAAGCTGCAGGCATGGGAGACAAGAAGAGGAAGTTTCTGTGACACTGTGTTGTGTGCCACTGTGTGTCAGTACAGGAGCATGAAATTTCATATCACACCAATACATAAATGGAGAGCAGAGGCCATACAGCATGACACATAGTACACTTGGATCAAATAATATCATAGAAATGTATACATGTATGATGATGGACACACTACATGGCCATTTCATACACATGCAGAGTGCCAGCACAGCAACCAATGTGAAAATGGCCCTCATCTGTGATGCAGTATGTGAGTGAGCATTACATACAATACACTGGAAATGATGTGTCGTGGCAGGCTCACTGTGTCCAACACTACACACCCCTTAATGTCCTTGACCAGTGCATGGCTACATGTGTCATGGTGGTCACATTTAGGGCCATGATCTTACATTCTCACACTCTTCTCACAAGGTGTAGTCCTGTCTTGTGCAATCCTCAGGACTAAGATAGCTCATTGAGAAATAGGGTGGTGGACAACACATATGTTTCACTCAGTCCTTTTAGTGATGGGTCCTTGTAACATTGGGCAGTTTCTGTGCAGGCCAGAGCCTCACACTGAGGTTAAACGTGGGCCATCAGAGAAATCACATGCATGTACAATATGAGAGGATAAACAGTGCCTACACATGCAAGACTGAACACATCATGGGATCAATAGAAGGATGACATGTCCACCTCACATTTATCTGATGTGTCATAGGTGAATTACCACAAAGAGTGTTACACTCATGCATTGTACTCTTGTGCATAATGGACACATATCCATAGGGTCAATTTTAAAACTGTACACACATTATTGAGTACCCTCTGGCCAAATACATTTGTAATGTCACAAATGAGCATATGAACACTTAATGGACCATGACATCACACAGCACAGGCAATGTTTGTTCAGACTTCGAGTGTCTCAAACCAGCAGTGTAACTGTATAACTGCAAAACCACAGTATGTCATTCCCATCCTTCAATGCAGTCATGGATCTGTGGAAATAAGGCTACACACCCCATTGACATGAAGTCAGCATGCTAGGCAGTGTATCACACATTTACATTACCCAGTCTCAGACCAACGTGTGTTTGTTTTGGCTTAAGAAGATCTGTACAAGTGTCCATGTTGCCATCCTCCCCACATACCCAAATGCAATTCTTAATAGTGCATGTATGGAGCATGCTATAGGCAAAATATTGATGCATGCACATTGGCTTGCACTCACAGGCACATACTACTGCACAGTAACATCATGTGAGCATTCTGAGCACTCTCAAAACTTTACTCAGACACTTACCAGTACATCTGGAGCACCATATAGCCTCCCATACTGTGCAAGGACCTCGTCCACCAGGACCTCCAGCTCCTCTGTGGTGAAGGGACGGGCCCTGATGTTCTCAGTTCTCGCCATCACTGGGTCCAGAATACAGGAACAGCAGCAGTTGGTGGTGGTGAATGGCAGGCAGCAGTGTCTCAATGCAACTGACATGTGTGGCTCTCTCACAGACATTTATAGGCCCCTGGGGTTGTTTCATTGGTACTCTGCTGATGCAATTGGTCTGCCTGGTTTGCATTTTTCAATTGTATCCAATAACCGGGACTGCAGTAGCGGAGCACGCCTACCGCTAGTTTCAAAATTGTATTACACGACCGCGATCGCGGTTCCCATTGGCTGCAATGGCATTGGCATAGGCGGTGTCACACCGCGGGGGCCAGGCGGTCTCTACCGCAATCCTGCATCTTTCAATTGTATCCAATGACCGGGCCCGCGGTAGCGGAGCACGCCTACCGCAGGTTTCAAAACTGTATTGCACTACCGCGATGGTGGAGCACTTCTACTGCACCTATGGACACATTGTGCTATTCCATTGGCACTTGACAATTCCCTGCACTGACCTGCATTTACACTATCATGTTGCACGTGGTTGTAAAGTGAAATGAGAGTGTGACATTTAACTCAATGATGCCCACACATGTCATGTCCGTACACATGTACTTCCTCACATGTCAATGATATTTGTGTGCATGTACTCAGATTTGATGTGTAATGGAGTCTCAAATTTGTGAACATGTCAATCTGTTAAATGGCTACTCAACCAACAGCAATGATGGACTGACCACATAATGTGCCTATATCACTGTGTACAGTGCTGTATTTGTCTTGATAGTTGACCAGCTTACACACACTGTGCTCATTGTGTACAAATGTTGTGCTTAGTGGGACTTAAGCAAGAAGGTGTGGCAGGTACAGCAGCTACGTAGAAGTCAGCAGTGTTGCTGTTTGCCACATGTGCTGTGTCACCTACACCCAGGGCTGGTGACACAAGATGTAGGAGTGTACCAATTATCATTCACATTGTCAGATTCTGATTTGGAAGTAGTCAGTATGTACATACTGACCACATGTACGACTACATGAGATCAAGGTGTCTCTGTATGTGACTTGTGCATTAAGCTGTTGATACAGTCCTGTCAATGTTGGCGCTGTGTTAGTCAATATGTAGGATGTTTGACACATCTCATTGGTGAATTTAATTTACATGTGTCCTCTTTCATGTTACGTAGGAGATGACCAAATGTGCATCGGCCTTTCCCAGTGCTGGCGAACATGGAGGATGAGGACATAATAAGGAAATTCCAGCTAAATCGCCCTACCCTTCAAGAGCTATGTGCTCAGTTGAAGCCCCATCTGAGGCCTCACAGAACCTATCCGACTGCTTTGACGCCAACAGTTAAGGTGATGGCGGCCCTGCATTTCTTTGCCACTGGTTCGTTTCAGTACACGGTGGCCATCGCCGGTGGGATGTCTCAAGCTATGTTCAGCATGGTGCTACGTGATGTCCTGTCCGCAATGTTGTCCTACAAGGAACGCTACATCCACTTTCCAAGGAGACATGTATTGGCAGGTGTGAAGGGTGATTTTTATGATCTTGGACACATACCTAATGCTGTTGGAGCCATTGACTGGACACACGTTGGCCTAGTTCCACCACAGGCACGTGAGCACATCTATCGGAACAGGAAGCATTTCCATTCCATTAGTGTGCAAGTGGTGTGCCAAGCGGATATGATTATCTCCCATGTCTGTGCCAAATTTCCAGGGTCAGCACATGACTCCTACATACTGCGTAACAGCATCATCCCACAATTGATGGCAAATCCGAATCCGGAGCGTGCGTGGCTTGTTGGTGAGTAAGCAGAGTCAAGTAGTGTGCTGTATGTGTGACATGCTGTTCTCAGCTACTGTTTATATTGCAAAATTGGTCTGTGTTTCTCACACCTAGGTGACTCTGCGTATCCCAACCGTCCTTGGTTGCTGAGCCCACTGAGGAATCCAAGGACCCCGGGTGAAGTCCGCTACAATGATGCACATGGGAGGACACGTCGTGTAGTGGAGCGTGCTTTTGGGCTTCTGAAGTCTAGATTCCGGTGTCTGGACAAGAGCAGAGGTGCACTACTCTACTCTCCCCAAAAGGTGTGTCAGATCATAGTTGCATGCTGCATGCTCCACAACCTGGCCTTGTGCAAAGAGATCCCCCTGCTCCTGGATGATGATGAGCAGCAGATGCCCCCCGCTGCAAATCCACACATGCCCAGTGATGATGATAGTGGAGAAGAGGAAGGTGTTGACCTCCGTCAACAGCTCATCAACAACTACTTACCTTGAGTGTAAGTGACATTGTACAACAGTGACATTATCTGTTGGCTTTGATGGTAGTGGCAAGGCATAGATGAACTTTTTGACTGCTGGCTGTTGTTGGCTCAGTGCTAATGGCTGATATGTGTGTGGCACAGGGTATTGTTTTACACGTACCTAATGTCTATGTTGCTGTTGGTGGTCATTGTTATGTGTGATGGTTTTTGTACGTTGTTGACAAGTGGTGTGTTTTAGCTGTAATGGCATCACCCGACAAGTAACTATCATTCTCTTGTGTCTTTCTAGGTTCCTTCACCCTATCAATGCCTCGTCACAATCAGAGCTTGTGGTACATTGGAATCTGAGTTGACATTGTACATACTGTGATAAACATGGAACTGACAAAAAGACATAGGTGTGTAAAGAGTGTTTATTCTCAATAAGTTTTTGTGAAAGAGAAGTGTTTTTTTTTTAAATTGTGCAAAGTAAATTTATGAGTTGTCAGTGATGGTAAATGAGACAAATAGAGTAGTCACCACATTGATGTAGTCACACAGTCCAACACACTCATGCCATCAACATGGCAATGTGGGTTAGGATAGTTAACAAAGTCAATGTCAAGGGCAACACAGGTGCCATCATGGCTGGCTCAGCGACTTGCCTTTGGTTGGTGCTTTGCCACGTGATACTCCCGTGGTGTTTCTCGGATGTCCCCTCCTACGTTTGGCAGGGGGGCCTCTGCTGCAGGCTCAGCGGTGTCTGAGGAGTCATTGTCCTGCAGCTAACCCCTCTCTGTGGCCGCAGCTGGGGTGGTGGGAGTATCAGCAGACTGGCCACTGGAGGGGGGTTGAGCCATCATTTGAACCGCATGTCTGTCCCTCAGAACACCCACAAGCTGGCCCATGAGGTCCACAAGTTGGCCCATATGTGTGTCTATGGACCTCAGCAGCAGGCGGAGCTCACGCACTTCTTCCACAACCTGGCCCATCTGTCCCTGGTTCTGTTCATATGCAACAAGGACTCATGCGATGGTGGCCAGGGCTTCTGTCTCAGTGTCCTCCTGTGATTGTCCCCCAGTAGCCCTCCCACCTGCCCTGCTGACACGGACCTGTGGCTTTGGGACTCAACGCACACGCACACTCTCCCTGGCATCCTCGGATTGTGTGGTGGTGTTGGTAACCACTGAGGCAGGGAGAGTGTTGCAGGCAGCAGTGGTGATGGAGGTGGCTGCCTCACAGGTCGTTGTAGCAGGGGTCAGAACTGTTGTTGTTGCTGTGGTGGTGGTGGGGACAATGAGGCCCTGAGACATAGTGCGCCCTGGCAGTCCTCAGGGACCAGGTTGTTGCTCCTCATCCGAGAAACGTAGGGAATCTGCATCAGAGAGTTCACGTTCTGGGGGGGAGACAGGCTCTGCAGGTTGGTGGTGTTTTCTGCTGCAGTTGCTTGTGGATCTCCTGTTAAACAGAGGTTAAAATGTCAGTTAAGTGCACTCCACAAGCTTGGTGTTAGACTTTTGGATGTTACATTTGATACAGCAAACACTTTACTTTGCAATAACTTGGTATGGCTGAAAGATAATGAGCATCATGACATGATGTTGAGGTACATACATTACTTGCCCATAGTGTGGCATGTAAATTGAAACCATGTGCCACGTACAGATTGTGTGATTACAAGGACATGTCATCATCTACCAACTTGCGGCACATCAACTTTTTTGTTTACTCTTCATGGAATCAGTTTCAGCTAAGAAAGAACTAGCCATTGGAATGCTATACATACCTTTTTCATATCATGTACTTTACTTTGTTTGTCAGATTGACCATGCATGTTTTGTGTTCATATGGGCCTTCATGCTCTGACACCATGGCACTTACACATTGCATTCTGTGCTGTGCATGATTGGGCCCTGAATTTCTTTCACATGTGACTTGGTGAGTCAAAGTTTAAATTCTGTGACAGTTACATGCGCTTAGCTGTCTGCACACTGGATGTAAATTTGGGATCTATGCCAAGTTGGCTGACATGTGAGGGCTGGTGTGGTCATATGGCTCCATGCATTTTGAGAAGGATGGCAGGGTGCATGCACTGACTACCTACCTGTTCGGTGACACAGTGGAGGAGAATGGCTGCCACATGGTTCTGGGTGTGGGGAGTGTTCCATCCTGCTCAGCTGTGGAACAAGGGTGCCTGGTGGGAGTTGTAGTGCTGGATTCCTACCCACAGACCCCCCTCCCTGTTGAGGTGGCTACCTACCTGTAAGTTTGAGGCGAGCAATGAAATGGCTGCCACATGGTTCTGGATGTGGAGAGTGTTCCATCCTGCTCAGGGGTGAGACAAGAGCGCATGAGAAGGCTACCTACCTGTAAGTTTGAGGCGAGCAATGAAATGGCTGCCACATGGTTCTGGGTGTGGGGAGTGTTCCATCCTGCTCAGCTGTGGAACAAGGGTGCCTGGTGGGAGTTGTAGTGCTGGCTTCCTACCCACAGACCCCATCCCTGTTGAGATGGCTACCTACCTGTAAGTTTGAGGAGAGCAATGAAATGGCTGCCACATTATTCTGGGTGTGGGGAGTGTTCCATCCTGCTCAGGGGTGAGACAAGAGAGCATGAGAAAGCTACCTACCTGTAAGTTTGAGGAGAGCAATGAAATGACTGCCACATGGTTCGGGGGGGGCTCCATCTTGCTCAGCTGTGGGACAAGGGTGCCTGGTGGGAGTTGTAGTGCTGGGTTCCTACCCACACACCCCCCTGCCTGTTAAGATGGCTACCTACCTGTAAGTTTGAGTAGAGCAATGAAATGGCTGCCACATGGTTCTGGGGGGTGCTCCATCTTGCTCAGCTGTGGGACAAGGGGGGCTGGTGTGAGTTGCAGTGCTGGCTTCCTACCCACAAACCCCCTCCCTGTTAAGATGGCTACCTACCTGTAAGTTTGGTGATAACAATGAAATGACTGTCACATGGTTCTGGGTGGGGGGAGGGATACATCTTGCCCAGCTGTGGGACAAGGGTGCCTGGTTGGAGTTGTGGTGCTGCCTGCCTGTACACATACCCCCATGGAAATATTGCTAGCTACCTTTGAGGTGATTCAGAGGAAGGAAATGTTAGATATGTGAGACATGTGTTGGGAAGAGTGTGTTGTACGTAAGTGCATTTAGGTCTAGGAAGTGTAGCTTTCTAGTTGTGCAAGACAGTACATAGAAGTGTAATGGGAGACATTTGTTGGTACTTGCCATTCTCCACTCCCCCGGGTATTCCTGTGAGACTCTCTGGATGCAGTATGGCAAGCAACTTCTCCTTCCATTTGGTGAATGTTAGTGGTGGAATGGGAGGGCCACCGCCAGTCCTCTGAGCCAGCTCATGGTTCTTGTTGGCACGCTCTTTCACCCTGGTCTTGAGGTCATGCCACCTACTCCTGATGTCACGCAGGGTGAGCGGGGTGGTCCCTACTGCATTGACTTTGTTGACTATCCTTGCCCACATTTGATTTTTTCTGGCTACTGGTGTCTGTTGGACCATGCTTCCAAACAAATGTGGTTCTACTCTGATTATCTCATCTACCATGACTGACAACTCAGTGTCTGCGAATTTTGGCATTTTTTTCTGTGCCATGGTGTGTGATTTGCAAATGGGTGAAAAGTGCAGGTGGGTAGGTGGTGGTGGAGATGTGTGAGGTGTGTGTTGTGTGGGTTGTTGTGATGGTGTGATGTGTGCTGATTTGCCTCTCCTTTGTGCTGTGGTGTTTGGCTCTTCACTTCTGGAGTTGTGCAAAGGATGCTGGGCAGGGAAGGGGTTGGTTTTATACTCAGCTATGTGGGTGGGTCCAAATGGAGTATTCATGTCAGGTGTGTTATCTGGGTTGACCTGGGATTTGTATTTTTTTCTTGCCATGGGGATGTGTCATTGGGGTGTGTCAGATGTTTTTGGAGGCTGCGCCAGACAAACAGCCACACTTGGTAGCCTTGTTGTGTTGTTGCTTTTGACCGCCATTCCTCTTTCCGCGTGACCGCAGCAGTCTGAATGCAATGGTCCTTCCGCCGGCTCTACCATTCATCATTTTGCGCGATTGCAGCGGTCTGAATGCAATGGTCCTTCCGCCGGCTCTATCATTCATCATTTCACGCGATCACGGCGGTCGGGAACAATTGATCGTTCCGCTGGCTCCGTCATCGTATCATAATTTCACTTGCGGTCATTCCGCTGGTCGATCAGCGTTTTTGGGTGTTTCCGCAGCAATTCCGCCCACCGTGGACGGATTTTCAGCTTTTCCGGACGTTCCTGGCGGAGTTTTGTGGAATCTGTCCGCCGCGGTCGGAGTTTTCTGCCAGTGCATCCTAATCTGACCGCCGGTTTTGCCGCAGTACAAGCGGACGGTTATTTTCCGCTACCACGGCGGTCGGAGTACTTTTCCATCCGCCATCCTAATCAGCCCCTATGTTAGAATAAATAATCTTATTTTGAAATCCATCTTCTTGCATGCATTTAATTGGCTCTGGGCATCTGTTAATTTGACATTTACAGATTGCTGACGGGCCTAGCAATGCATGTTCTCCTTAAACAACAGACATTTTCATTTAGCATTCCATGACTGTCACTCTAATCTCTGTGTTGACCCCCAGTTCCGCTGCAAATAGAACAAATTTGAAAGCATAAATTAGGGCTATGTTTGTCCTACCTGCTTCTGAGCATCGTCATTCTAGATTGCATGTTTAATTGTTTAATTGACAGTCTCATGTTTCATTGACAGTATCTTCTGACATATAAAATTCACTATGACATTTAAATTGAAATTTTTTATTGATAAATGATCACAAAACCAAATACTCTTTGTATATGTTATCTGAGATAAGGCAAGCAGTGGTGAAGTTACATTCTATTTAACGGTGGAGAACAGAATATCGAACCAAAAATATCGATTTACACCAATAACGAGTTAAAAATATCATGGGTCAGAAATATCGACAGACAAATTCTCGTTGTCAAGAATATCGAATTTAGGTAAGTAATATCAATGTTAAAAATATCGAAGTGTAAAAATATCGTTTGCAAAAATATAGTTGTTAAAAATATCGATTTTTTATTAATGTAATGTACTTTAGTATATATTTTATATGCATGTGATGTATGTTTTTTTGTATAAGATTTGTTTGTATTTTTAATATATGTGTTACATTTTTAGTAGTTATAAAAAAAATTATTTGATTTTTGTCTTTTTAGTTCCTTTGCGGGTTGTGGGTTTATAGGGGAATAGGGGGAAATAATTTAATTATATAAAATAATTGATTATTTTTAGTAGATATTAATATTGTTTTATTTGAATTTTGCGTTTTTAGTTCCGTAGCGGGTTGTGGGTTTATAGGGGAATAGGGTGGGAAGTAATTTAATTATATAAAATGTATTTAATATTTTTTATTTATTATTAGTTGTTTAATTGAGATGTTATAGTGTTAAATGTGTAAAGTAATCTATTATTAATTAATTAATAATTGGTTGTTAATTAATTTCAATTAGTTAATTGGTAATTAATTATGGTAATTGTGTAGTTAATTTTAGGTGTGTGTTGTGGTGTTTATAGGTGTGAAAAGGTGGGAAGGGTGGGAAGTAATTTATTTTAAATTGATGAATCAATAATTAGTTGTTATTTAATGTTTATTAATTAATTAGTAATTAATTATGGAAATTGTGTAATTAATTTTAGGTGGGTGTTGTGGTGTTTATAGGAGTAAAGGGTGGAAATATTTTGTGTTTAATTAATTATTATATAGTTGTTAATTAATATTAATTATTTGATATTTATTTTGTGTAATTGTTTATTTTTCGGTGTGTTGTTTTTAATTTTAAAAGGGTAAAAGGTGGGTATTAAATACATTTTTAAATATTTAATTATTAGTTGTTAATAGTAATAGTTTTTCATTTAAAAATAATATTTAATTGTGTTTTAATATTTTATAGTTTAATTTAGGTGTGTGTTGTGGATATTATAGTGTTAAAGCATGTGTACTCTATGAATGTTTTTTTTTTATTAATACGATTTATTTTTTTAATAACAAATTTTATTTGGTTTTCCTAATGCAATATGGGCCATTGCCCTACAAGTGCCTGTAAGAAACAAGAGGAATCAGGAATACCATGGTATTTATACAATTGTAACTCGTGCAGAAACTGCAGATAAAACAATATAAACCCAGTGCAGACAGTCCCAGATCCCCGTAATCGTATAAAATGTACTCATGGGTTAAGGCAGACAGTCACATGATGCAAGATGAAGCGTGCATCAAACATTAGTGTACGTGATAATTTCCATCAGGGGTCTAAAGATGGGAGGGGGGAAGGTCTATTCCTCGGTATATCGCCCAATGAGTCCATATCTTTCTATGCTTCTGGGGGCATCCACGGGCCAGAAACACAGCGATCTCCACACCCATACACCTTTCCAGCTCAGCCTTCCATTTACCTATAGACGGAGGGGAGACCCCCTTCCACAGTTGGGCTATGTCACGTTTCGCAGTGGTAAGGGCCAAAAATAGAATATGTTGTTTGTATTTGTTACCCCTGATCCCATCAGTGCTGTGTAAAAGGAATAGCCTTGGATCTAGCGGGAGTTCCCAGGAAAGTATGTCACCAAGGCAAGAAGCCACCCTCCTCCAGAACGGTTGAAACACAGAACAGCTCCAGACCGTGTGTAGAAATGAACCTTCGTCTCTCTCACATCTCAAGCAAGTAGGGGACTGAATTACCCCCATTTTCCAAAGTCGGGATCGGGTGTAATAGGCCCGGTGTATGTACTTAAATTGAATGAGGCGGTAGCGTGTAGATACAGCGGCATACCGGGGGCTGGCTATGGCTTCAGACCAGTCATCATCCGTCAAATCAGGGATATCGTCTTGCCATGCTCTCCTAGTTCTATCAAGTGTGGTTCGTGTGTGCGTAGTCAGTGTTTGATATATTTGCCTGATTTTATGAAGCCCCAGGTCTCCCATCAGTAGAAGGCCCTCAAGTGGATGAAATTCCGGTAGGGTATCTAGAGTACATATCAGGGGGTCTAGTGCGTGACGTAGTTGAAGATATTTATAGAATTGGGTCTTGTGAAGGTGAAATTCCTCTTGCAACTGTTGGAAGGATTTTAACGTAGTGCCCTGCATCACATCTCCTAGCGTAGATATTCCCACCAAGTCCCATTGTCGGAATCCCTGCGAGGCCGTCACTGGGCGCAAATATGTGCCCTGCCACAAGGGGTTTGTTTGGGTCAGAGTCCTGCGCCAACCCCTTTGCCTCACCTTGCACCGCCAGAGCTGAATCATAGTTCTACTAGCAGGGGGTAGTACATTGAGTCTCCTAGAGCTATATAGGAACTGAAGAAGGGGAACCCCTTCCATTGCCGCATGCTCTAGCGCAAAAGCCGGGTCCGTTGGGGAATTATACCACCATTCATTGATTATTAGGAGATGGGAGGCGGCATAGTATGCATACACGTCCGCTGCTGCGATCCCCCAGCAGTACGTGTATTGTGCGCAGGTATGGAGTGTCACCCGGATTACGCCCCCATTCCACAGGAACTTATTGTGGACGGCATTGACTTGGGCAAACCAGGACTTCGGGATGCCATAAGGAAAATGTTGTAGTCGGTATAGAACCCTTGGCAAAGACACCCTCTTAAAAATGGCAGACCGCCTGTATAACGATAAGGGAAGAGAGGACCAGATTGCTGTTTCGTGATTTAAACTTGCGAGTAGCTGGTCAATATTATGTTCCCAAGAAATCTTTGGACAGGGCAACATAAAAATGCCTAAATATTTGAAGCCCCCAGTCACGTGGGACAGCTGCGTCGCCCAGGTGTTCTGCCCCTGATTCCCACACACTGGGAATAGTATGGATTTAGTAGGGTTAGTGTGGAGGCCCGTAGTTTCCCCGAACACTCTAAGGATTTCCAAAAGACATGGGCCTGAAAACAACGGGTCCATTAAAAAGAAGAGGACATCGTCCGCATATAGCGCAATACGATTTGATCTCGCCTGGGACCATTCAAATCCACGGAAAACTGGGTCACTCCGAACCCACACAGCAAAAGGTTCCACAGCTAAGACAAATAATAGTGGGGATAGGGGGCACCCCTGCCTCGTGCCTCTGCGTATAGGGAAGGGGTGTGAACGATGACCTGCTATACGCACTGAGGCCGTCAAATCAGTGTACAGCAATCGGACATACGCTATAAAATTAGGGCCAAAATTAGCCGCCTCGAGTAATTGGAATAGATAGGCCCAGCTAAGAGAATCAAATGCTTTGTCTCTATATCGGCCAATAATATAGCCGCTGGTCGTCCTAATTCTGGGGCCAATGCCATGGCATTATGTACTCTGCGGATGTTATGGCGGGTAGCTCGGTATGGCATAAAGCCGCATTGGTCTGGATGGATTAAGTCCGCCACACAGGTCCGCAGGCGATCCACTAGAACCTTCCCCAGGAGTTTTGTTTCGAAATTAATGAGGGAAATAGGGCAGTATGAAGAGGGCTCTACCGGTGGGTGACCAGGTTTGAGGAATAAAACAATCTCCGCGTGACGCCATTCCTTGGGTAGTATATTCTGTTCATAGGCATCCTGTATTGCCGCTAGGAGATGTGGGCCTAGCGTGTGCATGTGCGGTCGTAGAAATTCTATGGGAAATCTGTTGGGTCCGGGGGCCTGCCCTGGCCGCAAGGCATGCAAAGCCCTGCTTAACTCGTCAAGGGTGATGGGGGCTTCAAGTAGCTCCCGTACATGGTCAGTGAGTCTGCGGGTTGGGATATCTCTGAGAAACTCCACTATTTGGGCCTCTGAGAGTTGCTCGCGACATTCGTATATAGAGGTAAAGTGCCGTGCGAATTCTTGGGCGACCCTCTCCGGAGATGAGCAAAGGCTACCCTCAGCGTCCTGTAGGGTAGGGACGGCAGCGGGGGCTTTGTCTACCTGGCAGAGTCTATGCAGCATTTTACTTGACTTGTCCCCACACTGATATATTCTATGTTGTGATGCTTCCCAGATCTCCTTTGCTTCACCCATTAGGTATTGTTCTATGGCCTGTTGCACCTGCAGCAAGTTACGCTGAAGCGAGGGGCTAGGGTCTGTATTGAGTTGCGTTGCCAGGGTCATCTGGCGCGATTCCAATTCCGCTAACTGTGCCCGGCGTGCGCGTTTCTCTTTGGTGCGGTAACTAATTTCTGCCCCCCCGGACCGTAGGTTTTAGAGCTTCCCAAAGGACACCTTTTGATGGAGCTGTCAAAACATTAATATCGAGATACTTGGATATTGCTTGAGTTAACATGTCTTGGTAGTCTGGGTCTCGAAGATGCCACGTGGACATTCGCCACCTAAAGGGGGGTCTGCGGGATCCCGTATGAAATTTGAAGGTAACCGGGGAGTGGTCCGAAAGCCCTCTGGAAAGGTGAGATATTTGTGAAAATCTATGTATATATGCATGAGGTGTAAAGAAGTAGTCTAATCTGGACTGTGTTCCATACACCGTGGACAAGTAAGTGTAGCTACGCTCTGTTGGATGATATTCGCGCCAAATGTCAGCCCATCCTAAAATAGAGGCAAGGAGGTGTAGTTTAGAGGGGGCAGCAGGCGAGTGGTGGTCTTGGCTATGTTGCCTATCTTCAGGGGCCATGGTGTCGTTCCAGTCCCCACCTAGGAGGGTTAGGCCCTCGGGAAATTCCCCCCAGAGTCTAGAAAGCCTATCAACAAAGGCGGTCCCCAGTGGGGGGGGGCATAGATACTGCCTTTAGTGACATGCTCACCTTATAGTGTGCCCGTAAAAATCACATAGCGGCCCCCAGGATCCACCCATTGCTTTGTATGTACAAAAAGGACTCTACGGTGTTTTAAAATGGCTGATCCCTGCGATCCCCTGGTGTACCCTGCATGGTATATGGTATGATATACAAATCTAGCTAGGCAAGGGGTTTTCGTGCCAAGAAGATGTGTCTCCTGTAAAAGTAGTATATCCGCTTTATACCTCTTGGCCAGGCAAAGAATAGCACCTCATTTAATTTTATTAAGCAGACCCCTGACATTCCAAGAAACCACTATTAGGTCTCCGATAGGGGCTGTGTCTATCTGTACTGCCATCCCATATTCGTGAGAACATCGCGTGTAGTGTATCGGAGTCTAGAGAATATATCTGTTCGTAGAAAAACAATAAAACTTCCCCTTGGAAACACCCCCAAAATTACCCCGAACAACCCCCCACCACCCACCCGATACTGCCAGGAGCTAGGAGCATCTGTCGTGGCGAGGGGTACACCTAGCCCCCAACAGGAGGAGCCAGGGACCCACCGCAAAGAGTACCCAACCCACCCACAAAACATTTAACAGGGGGAGGCAAAAATGTCCCGGGCCAAGTAGCCCCGTGGCTGGGCATCCACGCCCGTTCGGAGGTCAGTGAAAAACAATGTAATCATCGTAAAGACATATTGTCGGTGACAGGGATAAGTAATCAACCATCAGCTATCCGACTGACTCAGGATACATGTTCTGGACTGGAGGAGCGCCTGTCTGAGCCCGATCTATGACGTCGCTTCGATTTGGTCCGCCTGGGTCGGGTCTGCCGCGAGCCTCGGGAAGAGTCAGAGTCCTGTGGCGGGGGCGTATGTGGTTTGAGATGTGTGAGTTCAATGGCCCATGCAAACACAGCTTCCGGTGTATCGAAGAAGTATGACTTGGAGTTAAATATGACCCTCATCCTGGCTGGGTATAACAGCATGTACTGCATGTTAAGGTCCCGCAGTCTATGCTTAGCTGCCACAAAGGACTGGCGTTGTTGTTGGACCAGGTGTGTATAGTCTGGAAAGACCATGATGGGCTTTGAGTCGTAACAAAGTTGATCTTTATGTAATCTGGCGAACTGCAGGATGGAATCACGATCCGCATAGTTCAACAGCCGCGCAATCACTGGCCTAGGTTTCTGGCCGGGGGGAGGCTTCTTCGTCAGTGCTCGGTGGGCCCTTTCGACGAGAAAACACAAGGATAACATTTCCTTGGGCACGAGATCCCCGAGCCACTGGGCTATAAAACGGGTCACAGAGGTACCCTCACATCCCTCCGGAAAACCTACAAAACGCAGGTTATTGCGCCTTGCGCGGCCTTCTGCATCTTCGACTCTGGATGCAAGTTCCTGCGACACCACCGTCAGCTTGTTGACTTTTTTTTGGAGGGTAGTCACTGAGTCCTCAACAGTAGAGATACGTGCTTCAGCCTTTGTGATCCGGTCCACCGCCTTCCAGAGATCTTGGTGCAGGAACGATACCTCGGCCCCCACTGCACCAATCTTGACATCGAGCTTGTCCCTGGCGTCATGGATCGCCGTTAGGAGTGCGGCATTATCAGGCACTGTGCCATCAACAACCCCTCCAGTGGCACCCCCGGTAGACATGGCGTATTGGTCCAGGGTACTCTGTTTGGAGGTCGCCCCACTAGGTTTGTCTTTACCCATGATTGTGTGGAAGGACAGGTTAATGTGGGATCCCCAGAAATGCTCCAAATGGGCAGCTGCTACTTCAATGGAGGAAGGGAGGCTGCAGGGTCGGCACCCCGCACCTCGTCATGGGACGCCGTGAAGACTGCGTCAGACCACAGATAGGAATGCACTGCCAGCAGGCCCTCTCGGAATCAGGCGCACCCCGGGCCACAAGCCGCACCGAGCCTAGCTCAGCCGCTTCTGCAACCCACAGCTGCCCACCAAGGAGGCCCCGTAATGGGACCAGACTCGCCGGACCACCTACCAGCAACGCACCCCAATAGCCACCGCGGATCCAGGCGCCAGATGTACCATCCAGGTCTCCAAAAGGCCAAGTAATCCCCAAACGTGTGATTAAAGGCGGAGGAGAAGCCCTGGATCACACTGGCAAGAAGGTGAGGTAAGTCCACTCCGTCACGTCTTCAGGCACCAACCCCCGCTCCCTCCTCTTCAATCACAGCCTGTGCGGTGCAGGCCGGGGGGGGGGGCGGATCAGTGCCATCAGCGTGAGTGTGGGCCTTTATAAAGGAGCCCCCGGTCGCCGGTATATGCAGGAGGAGGCGGAACGGGAACCGGGTCGAGGCACCAGCACGTAAGACGGGGCGATATGTGGGCCACCGCGAACAACAACTCGGCACTCCAAGCGTCAATTAAATGGGGACCCACCAGGGTCACCAAGTCTGAGGGGGGTCCGTGCAGCCGCGTACCAGCAGGGCCGCTATCCTGCCCCACATCTTGCCGCAGTGGCCCAATGTGCCGACTCGACCCCGGCCAAAGGGGCCGTCTACTCCAGGCTCTGGTCGGTGGGCCTGGCGTCAGGATGTATCCGGTCTTCGCTGGGTACTTCCGTAGGATCCGGGGAGGCCCAAAACTTACATCGTGGGCACACTGGAGCAGCTTCAGGCAGCCGGCGGCGCCGGGGGGTAGGGGGGAGCCGGCCCCATGCACCGCAGGCCTGTCCTAGCCCAGTGATGCCTGTCACAGGCAGCACTCACCGCCGCACCCCCGGGCACAAGCACCGGCGCTCACCTTAGGGGCCCTGTGGCATCACACTCCGTCGGTTCGCTGTGCAAGGGGAGGGGCCGCCAACGCCAGGCTCCGGTTCGCAGCCCTCTCGCGTCGTCACCCCAATACGGAGCGGTGGTAGAGCTCGCAGCGGCGGTCACCGGGCAAGCAGCACTCCAGGCACAGCTGTAGTCGGGATCTTCCCTGAAATGTGCTTCCGAACAGGATTATAGACGGATTCAGGTCGGATTATGGTGTGGACGTGCGGAGCTCGTCTAAGCCACGTCCGCCATGTTGGCTCTCCAAGCCACGCCCCTTAATACGATTTTTTTAATTGATTATTAATTATGTCAATCATGCAAATACATTTAATTAAAAATGTTGAAGTGTTTTTTTATTGGTGTAATGTTATAGGGTAAGAAAGAAAATAAATACATTTATGTTTTAAATAATTTTTGTTTGTTAATATTTGTTACTTTTAAATAAATATTGTTTAGAAATGTATTTATTAATTTATTTTATATATTATTTGTAGGTTTTTGTTCTATGTAATTAATATTATAATATGTGTTCTTTTTATATGTTTAATATATAAAATGTTATATATTTAAAATATTGTTTATTTATTTTTATGATTTTTTAAATTTTGTCATAGTTTTTTTTTTTTTTTCAATTGTTTAAGTGTTATTAGTAATTTTTGTTTCTCTGCTATCCAACACTTTCCCTAATTTTGTAATCACTGGAGTGGGAATATTAATTTTTACCTCTCCGCTATCCAGCACTTTCGCTACTGTTGCACTCACTGAAGTGGGAATAGTAATTGTTGCCCCACCGCTATCCAACACTTTCCCTACTGTTGCACTCTTTGGAGTAGAAATAGTAATTTTTGCCCCTCCGCTATCCAACAGTTTCCCTACTGTTGCACTCTTTGGAGTGGGAATAGTAATTTTTGCCCCTCCGATATCCAACACTTTCCCTACTGTTTCTATCACTGGAGTGGGAATAGTAAATTTAATTCTTCCGGTATCCAACATTTACCCTACTTTTGCACTCACTGGAGTAGGAATAGTAATTTTTACCTCTCCGCTATCCAACACTTTCCCTACTGTTGCACTCTTTGGAGTGGGAATAGTAATTTTTACCCCTCCGCTATCCAACACTTTCCCTACTGTTGCACTCACTGGAGTTGGAATAGTAAATTTAATTATTCCGCTACCCAACACTTTCTCTACTGTTGCAATTATTGTATTGGGAAATGTAAGTTTACATTTTTTTTAATAGTTTAATGTTTTAATTTATTATAGAACTTGTTTTTATTTTAAATTATTGATATATATATATTATTTTTATATAATTATAAAGTTTAAAAATTAAATAAAATAATAATTAATAAATTATTTTAAAGTAAATATATGTATATGTATACATTTTTATGTTTGTGTGTTTATATTTTTTTAAGTTAATTTTATTTGTTATATTTAGTTAAAATGTATATTAAATTTAATTTATTTTGTTAAAAAATAATATTAATATTTTACTATATATTATTATATTTTATATATATTTTTAAATCAATATTTTTTACATCGATATTTTTTACCTCGATATTTTTGATTCAACATTTTTGTACTTACCTGTTAAGGTATTGGAGTTGATATTTTTGCAGTCAGTATTTTTTTTTCAGTATTTAGAACATCGATTTTTGTTACATCGATATTCTATCAGTGAACTCTATTTAACAAAGACCGTTGTGCAGTTATGAGAATGAAAAATATTCTCCAAAGCACATCTGCTGTGCATTTTGTTCACATGCACGTTTCCATCTAAAATCATACTCACTTCACACCTTATTAGAACCTGACCTTGTTGCCATTTCAAAGAAATTGTCTCACAGAGCCAAGGACTGGGTTTAGGACCTGTTTGAGTCATGCTAAGCGGATAATTCCATGCAGATTGCTTAGGGTTTTATCACCAGTAGCTGGCTGGTTGGACATTTAAAACACTGCACTTCATGGATTGAATATACCTAAACTGAAGACTACCTACCAGAAACTAGATGGAGTTGTCTCCTGCTCCATCTAAACTGCCGCTTTCAACACTTTGCTCGAGAACTAGTAGCACCAGTCTCCTGCTGGCACACAGCTTACAGATGGTCAAGGTCCTGCCAGTGAGCCTGGTATCCCCTGCAGAACTTCAATACAGAGGCTAAAGGGTAAGAATGCACTGAGACAGTTTTTATTCTCTTTGGTTGAAAGGGAAGCACCAATTATTATTTGTTTGGATTTACATTTTTATTCCTAAATTCCAAATGGACACTTTCATTCCCTACCAAAGAGTTTGACTGGGTCATACAAGATAATACAGGCAATATTTGCTCAATGTGCTAAAGAGGGTCAAATATATTTACCAACTTCCAAGAGCAGGAGTAATGCAAATGCCATGGACTTTGACTAATTTGGAATGGTAAGGCAAGATGAGTATTGCCTATCACCACATTGTATCCACTTTATATGAAGCAAGTCCTTACAAAACTGAAACTGTGTGCAATAATCAACCAGATTCATGGGGAAGATATTTTGTTAAGATTACAGCCTAATCTGATGATGCAGTAGTCTTTAGCCTTTGCCCCTCCTGAGTCACTCCAGCAATTGAGGAGGCTGCTTGCTAAAGGATTTAGGCCATTGTCAGGTTATCAACTACATGCAAATAAATCAGAGATTCTCCTTGCAGGTGGGCTTCAATATGGTGATACACATGAAGTCCACTCTGAAAAATATATTGGTATCACTCTTGCATCAGAGCCCCTATAAATATTTGCTTACGTAGGTTGCCCTGATTTTTGTGTTATTGAAGCAACCCATTGATCTACTTCAAGGCCCTATTCTATAAAAACTGTTTGACCTTTGAAACATCATTGCTCTTGAGGTTATGAGTTTAGAATTTCCCATACTGGGGGCATGGTCTCGCACCGGACGAGGATGGCGGCTAAGGGCTGAGCTCCGCTCGGACGCGGAGCTCTTTTCAGCATTTGCAGCCGTTTCCTGCATCGTTTGAGAGCGGGCATCCTCTTCGGAGCTCTCATGAAGGGTCGGAGCGGCATTTGGTGCTGCTCCGACGAAGAAACACTGCTTGCCTGACTCGGCAGTGTCATCGGAAGACTTCCCTCATTTGCGTGCGAGCGGCCGCCATTTTATGAGCCTGCCGCTCGCTCTACACGACCTCCCACTGAGGTAAATCCGGCGTTGTGTTTCAACGCTTGGCAACGTTTTTTTTCTCTTTTTTCTCCTCATATCTGCCTGGCATTTTGAATCTACATGCATTCCTGGCATTTTTTTCTTTTCCTCTGCTTTTATAACGGATGTTAACTATAAAGGACCAATTACTTTCTGCCTTTTTTTCATATGGCCTCATTACAGCATTTTTTGCCTTCTTCCTTTTCTGCATTGACTTTGCCTATACCTCTCATGCGCCTACTCATTGCTTGGACTATTTCTCTGTTTTCAGAAGACAGGAAGACGGGCACGTTAAGTTTTTTTTGCTATATACCATATGGTTCTTCTAAATTTTTCTACTTCAAGATTGCCTCCCTATACATAACCTGTATTATCGCATGGGCATCCTGAGGTCACCTCTAAAGGTCCAACATTGTCCACATAAAAACGTGCGGCTGTCATTTTGAGCCTGCCGCTCGCATCTTCAGGCCTCCTGCTGAGAAGGAAAGTGTGTTTTTGTATCATATGGGCAGGCTGAGATCTCCGTTGAAAGTAGTATATCATCCTTCTCGGCGTTCCACGATGGCTAGCGATATTTCGCCTCCTGTAAGAGCTTCATCTTCCGGTACAAAACCCAAAAGAGTTAAAAATGATCCCCCCTCACCAATTTTGTCATCGCATAACCCTGTCCTTGATACTTTTCTTGATGAGGTGAGGGGTTTGAACTCTTTTATGTCCACTACTAAGGAGAAACTTCAACAAATTGAAGATAGGTGGATTACCATGGAAGCGAAGGTATTTGACATGGAACAGCGCATCAGTGATTTACATGACGTTTCTACTAAAATTCCGTTACTGGAACAGGAAATTCAACGTCTTAAGCTTCACACTGAGGATCTTGAAAATCGCAATAGACGTAATAATCTTCGTCTTTATGGCTTACCAGAAAATTTGGAGGGTCCAGACCTCCTCCTTTTTCTTAAGAGGTTCCTGCCTGAGCTCCTTGATCTTCCAACAACGCCTTCACTAAATATCCAACGTGCTCATCGCCTTGGATGTGTTCAACCAAACTCTATCAGACCTAGAGGAATTATAATGTTATTTCTGGAGTTTACAGATCTTATGCGTGTGCTTCAAGCAGCCAAATTAAAGCATCGCCTTGTATGGTCTGGTCACACAGTTTATCTTTCTCAGGATCTATCCAATGCTACTAATGCCAGAAGGAAGGAATTGCTAGCCCTTTGCCCTCAGATGAGACAGTTAAATATTCGCTATGGCATTTTGCACCCTTGCCTATGTAAAATTACTCATACTGGTTCTTCTCGCTCATTTGACGATCCTGTTAAATTGAGGTCTTTCATCCAAAGTATCTCACCGAATTCTGTCGATAGTTCTATCCAACGTATCTCAAATTCTTTTCCTTTCCGTCTTCCTAATTGATTTCGTATGGCTGTTCATTTTCCTATTTCTTAATATTTCTTCCTCTGCTGTTCCGTCTGTCTTCAGTGCTGTTGCGCCCCATGCTCACTTTGTTCAATCTTCCTCTTAGATCTGGATCTCTTTCCTTGATCTACTTTTTTTACTTCTTATTTTCTTTCCCTTATCTTTTCTTCAGTCTTTGCTCTTTTTTGTTGACAATATGTTGTATGATGCATGTGCTTATTGTCGTCATTTGTTGTTCTGAAGGATGTTTTCCGTATTTATTTAATAAATGGTGTTTTTCTGTTTCCAGTTGTTCTCCTGAAGTGTATCCTCTCCACTCATGTATTACCTACCCCTCCTTTCAACATGTGTAATGTTGTTACGTGGAACGTTTGTGGTCTTGGACACCCCGTCAAAAGACAAAAGGTATTTTCTCATTTGTCTAAACTGAATTCTCATGTCTCATTCATACAAGAAACTCATTGTAATGATGCAGATTTGCTTAAATTAAAGAGACAGTGGTTGGGTCAAGTTGTTTATTCTCCAGCCTCTAATCGTAGAGGTGGTGTTGCTATTTTATTTCATAAGTCATTACATGTACAAATTTTATCTACACAATGTGATACTGATGGACGTTGGGTGATGGCTAAGGTTGTTATTCACAATAAACAACTTGTTTTATTGAATATTTATGGGCCAGTTAAACCAGATCCTGAATTTTGGAATAATATTAAGATCTTACTCTCTTCCATTGATAATCCGAACATTATTATTGCTGGTGACTTTAACCAATGGTTAGATCCATTTTCTGATAGACAGCCCAAATGCAAATTTAATCCTGATAAATCCCATAGTTCATTTCAATCTGCCATTACCTCACGTCCATTATTTGATGTTTGGAAGACTTGTAACCCTGATTGCTTTGAATTTACATTTTCTTCTAATGTTCATCACCCTTACTCCCAACTATTCAATCTTCCGAGATTGGATCTATTTTTATTTCTGATCATGCTCCTGTCCTCTCTGTATTTAACCTATCCCTGAGTACTCAAAAATGTGGTCGTTGGAAATTTAATAATTTTTTGTTGTCAGATACTGTTTTTATCTCTGAAGCCACTGCCTTTATCAACAAGTTTTTTAATAATAATAACCCTTTAGATACTTCCTTTCCTAATAATTGGGATGCTTTTAAGGCCTCTTTTCGTGCCTTTACTATTGCATATTCAGCAAGAAAGAAGAAAACCACTAAGGCCAAGTATATAACTTTACTACAACAGCTCAAATTGCTGGAACATACTTATTTTACTTCTAAATCCCCCTTGACTCTCGATGAATTAATTAAAGTCAAATCTGCTTTTAACAAACTTGCCACTGTCGATGCTTGCAATGTCCTTCTTAAAATTAAGTCCAAATACCATGGGGGCCAAAATAAAGCTGGCAAAATGTTGGCCAATTATTTAAAAATTAAATCTGAACGAAAAAATATCAGTCCTATTCTAAATGAATCCACTAACAAATTGGTGTCCTCCGATGAAGATATTTCCACTACTTTTCAAGATTACTACCAGTCACTGTATTCTGGTGATACAAACCCCTCTAATCAAAATGTTCATACTTTTTTTACGGGTCTTCCTAAACCTCCACCCCTGTCTAATGAATTCAATGTATTAGAAGCAGAGATCACTCTCCAAGAAATAATAGATGCCATCAAATCTTTAAAAAAATCTAAAGCTCCTGGCCCTGATGGCCTCTCTGCTGAATTTTTTTCTTCTTTTTCTTCCATTTTTGCTCCTAATCTTCTTGCTCTTTTTAACTCCTTCCTCAAAGACTCTAGGGCATCGGGTTCCTTTATGGAAGCTTTGATTGTCCTTATTCCCAAACCCGATAAAGACCACTACCTTTGTAAAAATTACCGCCCTATCTCATTAATTAATTATGACTGTAAGATATTTGCTAAAATCCTGGCCTCTCGACTTGAGAATATTATCCCGCTATTGGTCAAAACTGATCAATCTGGTTTTATTAAGGGCAGATTGGCTGCGGACAATGCTCGTATGTTTTCTAATGTTATCTCCTTTGGAAAAAAATATAAGTCTCCTCTTGCAGCATTATCCTTAGATGCCGAAAAGGCTTTTGATCGTATCAATTGGCAATTCATGTTTAATACTCTTCAATGGTATGGTTTCGGACCAAATTTTATTGCCTATGTTAAATTGTTATATTCTGCCCCCGTGCCAGTATTTTTGTTAATAACCGTTTTTCTAAATATTTTCCTTTGTATAGAGGTACCCGACAGGGATGTCCACTTTCACCCTTGTTATTCGTTTTGTGTTTAGAACCCTTCCTTGAGCGCATACGTGTTAATACTCTTATTTCAGGTTTTTTACATAACTCCACAGAAACCAAAATATCTGCGTATGCCGACGACATTCTGGTGTATATGTCTAATCCTATTTCCTCTCTTACTCCCTTTTTATATGAAGTTCAGCTGTATTCTAGTATTTCTGGATATAAGCTGAACTTTTCCAAAACAGAAGTATTACCCTTGAACTCCCTTTGTTATCAATATATGTTTACTAACACTAACTTTACATGGTGTCCTACTAAAATAAAATATCTTGGTATTTGGTTTTCTTCTACTCTATCTAGCACAATTAGTTACACATTTAATACACTAATTGCCAAATTACAAACATTACTTCTTTCTTGGTCTCCTCTTCATTTGTCATGGTGGGGTAGACTTGATACTATTAAAATGATGATTGTTCCCCATGTCCTTTATACATTATCCATGTTACCTTTTCGGATTCCCGTTTCATATTTTTCCCAAATTAACTCTATTTGTACTAAATTTTTATGGAATAACAAGCATCCCCGTATTGCCCTTGCGAAACTTAAATGTCCCAAAACTGAAGGTGGTGTGCGTTTTCCAGATTTTAAATTATACCATTCTGCATTTTTAATTCGTCAGTTTTTTGCTTTAACATATGACTATGCTGACAACCCTATTCCTCGTTGGATTGTAGTTGAACGCTCTCTATTGAAGGATTTTTCCTTCCAAGACATAATATCTATGTCTAACTGTACTTTCATATCAAGTAATCCTATTTTAAAATATTCCCAACAATTATTATATAATATTTTGTCAGATGGTCTTGATTCATTTCAATGTTTTTTGTCCTCTACTATTTGGTATAATACATTTATTACATTTAGGCGTAAATCGTTTTATTACAAACACTGGAAGGAGAAGTGAATCATATTTATTTACCAGTTAGTCCTTCATAATTCTGTTATTCCCTTCTCCCAGTTACAGTCACAGTATAATCTGCCTAATTCATTTCTTCATGAGTACCTCTTAATATCGCGATACAAAAGGGGATGATGGACGGAACGTTTGAGCCAATCAAACACTCACCCCCAGTCAACTGATCTGGGTTTAATCCATCATCATTCTTTAGCTCACTCCACCACCCCAGTTCAGACATGGCCATATGCAAATCAGTCTGACCCTGTGCCTCATGGGAACAGTACAGCCCGAACTGCCAAGCCATGTCTTCCCTGGACCGGAAACAAGCATCCTAGACTGATTTGCATATGGCCATGTCTGAACTGGGGTGGTGGAGTGAGCTAAAGAATGATGATGGATTAAACCCAGATCAGTTGACTGAGGTGAGTGTTTGATTGGCTCAAACGTTCCGTCCATCATCCCCTTTGTATCGCTTGGTCGCCCTAAGTTGGCGGGGGTATGCCCAGACGTGGGTCCCTTGCTCACTTTGCCACTGGATTCAAGCAAGCCTGGCTGATGACGGCTGAAATGCCAGAAACCGGTCCTAGGATGCTTGTTTCCGGTCCAGGGAAGACATGGCTTGGCAGTTCGGGCTGGACTGTTCCCATGAGGCACAGGGTCAGACTGATTTGCATATGGCCATGTCTGAACTGGGGTGGTGGAGTGAGCTAAAGAATGATGATGGATTAAACCCAGATCAGTTGACTGGGGGTGAGTGTTTGATTGGCTCAAACGTTCCGTCCATCATCCCCTTTTGTATCGCTTTGGTCGCCCTAAGTTGGCGGGGGTATGCCCAGACGTGGGTCCCTTGCTCACTTTGCCACTGGATTCAAGCAAGCCTGGCTGATGACGGCTGAAATGCCAGAAACCGGTCCTAGGATGCTTGTTTCCGGTCCAGGGAAGACATGGCTTGGCAGTTCGGGCTGGACTGTTCCCATGAGGCACAGGGTCAGACTGATTTGCATATGGCCATGTCTGAACTGGGGTGGTGGAGTGAGCTAAAGAATGATGATGGATTAAACCCAGATCAGTTGACTGGGGGTGAGTGTTTGATTGGCTCAAACGTTCCGTCCATCATCCCCTTTTGTATCGCTTTGGTCGCCCTAAGTTGGCGGGGTATGCCCAGACGTGGGTCCCTTGCTCACTTTGCCACTGGATTCAAGCAAGCCTGGCTGATGACGGCTGAAATGCCAGAAACCGGTCCTAGGATGCTTGTTTCCGGTCCAGGGAAGACATGGCTTGGCAGTTCGGGCTGGACTGTTCCCATGAGGCACAGGGTCAGACTGATTTGCATATGGCCATGTCTGAACTGGGGTGGTGGAGTGAGCTAAAGAATGATGATGGATTAAACCCAGATCAGTTGACTGGGGGTGAGTGTTTGATTGGCTCAAACGTTCCGTCCATCATCCCCTTTTGTATCGCTTTGGTCGCCCTAAGTTGGCGGGGGTATGCCCAGACGTGGGTCCCTTGCTCACTTTGCCACTGGATTCAAGCAAGCCTGGCTGATGACGGCTGAAATGCCAGAAACCGGTCCTAGGATGCTTGTTTCCGGTCCAGGGAAGACATGGCTTGGCAGTTCGGGCTGGACTGTTCCCATGAGGCACAGGGTCAGACTGATTTGCATATGGCCATGTCTGAACTGGGGTGGTGGAGTGAGCTAAAGAATGATGATGGATTAAACCCAGATCAGTTGACTGGGGGTGAGTGTTTGCTTGGCTCAAACGTTCCGTCCATCATCCCCTTTTGTATCGCTTTGGTCACCCTAAGTTGGCGGGGTATGCCCAGACGTGGGTCCCTTGCTCACTTTGCCACTGGATTCAAGCAAGCCTGGCTGATGACGGCTGAAATGCCAGAAACCGGTCCTAGGATGCTTGTTTCCGGTCCAGGGAAGACATGGCTTGGCAGTTCGGGCTGGACTGTTCCCATGAGGCACAGGGTCAGACTGATTTGCATATGGCCATGTCTGAACTGGGGTGGTGGAGTGAGCTAAAGAATGATGATGGATTAAACCCAGATCAGTTGACTGGGGGTGAGTGTTTGATTGGCTCAAGCGTTCCGTCCATCATCCCCTTTGTATCGCTTTGGTCGCCCTAAGTTGGCGGGGGTATGCCCAGACGTGGGTCCCTTGCTCACTTTGCCACTGGATTCAAGCAAGCCTGGCTGATGATGGCTGAAATGCCAGAAACCGGTCCTAGGATGCTTGTTTCCGGTCCAGGGAAGACATGGCTTGGCAGTTCGGGCTGGACTGTTCCCATGAGGCACAGGGTCAGACTGATTTGCATATGGCCATGTCTGAACTGGGGTGGTGGAGTGAGCTAAAGAATGATGATGGATTAAACCCAGATCAGTTGACTGGGGGTGAGTGTTTGATTGGCTCAAGCGTTCCGTCCATCATCCCCTTTTGTATCGCTTTGGTCGCCCTAAGTTGGCGGGGGTATGCCCAGACGTGGGTCCCTTGCTCACTTTGCCACTGGATTCAAGCAAGCCTGGCTGATGACGGCTGAAATGCCAGAAACCGGTCCTAGGATGCTTGTTTCCGGTCCAGGGAAGACATGGCTTGGCAGTTCGGGCTGGACTGTTCCCATGAGGCACAGGGTCAGACTGATTTGCATATGGCCATGTCTGAACTGGGGTGGTGGAGTGAGCTAAAGAATGATGATGGATTAAACCCAGATCAGTTGACTGGGGGTGAGTGTTTGATTGGCTCAAACGTTCCGTCCATCATCCCCTTTTGTATTTACCTCTTAATATCAGCTGCTTTACAATCCTATTTAACAGCTAATAATTTTCCTTTAGCTTCTTACTCGCTTATTCCTGCCACACCGATATATGGTATTTCCCATGACATTAGGCCTAAGGCTGCTTTTATATATAAAATATTGTTATTGCCTGTTAGTGAGCATTCTAAATCGCATTCCGAGTTGCTGTGGGAAGCGGACTTATCTTTATCACTTCCTATTCCTTCATGGGATAAACTCTGGCTCATGTTATTTAAAACTTCTGGTGCCGCTCGCATTACTCAATCCTTATACTTTATTTATAATAGAGCTCTAATTACGCCTGCATGTATTTCCAAGTTTTCCCCTTCCACCTCTTCACTTTGTTGGTCTTGTTCTGAGTTCAATGGGACTTTAACTCATCAGTTATATGAATGTTCTAATGTATTGAAGTTCTTGCAATCTATTTGGTATAAATGTATGAAAATATTTCAATGTAATATTCCATTATCAATGCAAACTGTTTTTTTGGGTTCCGCCTCACCTGCTTTTGATGTTTCCTCTCCTATTTCTTTGCTGTTTGATCTTTTTATTGCTCTTTCATTCAAAGTGATTTTGTCCTGTTGGAAAGATAATTCTAAATTATCATCACTAACTTGGTGGAACTATATTTGTGATGAGCACAGAATTGCTAATGTCTCTTCTCTTTCCTTATCTCAGAAAATTAAATCTGATCTATTGTGGTTGCCATTTACTTCTTATCTTTCTACTCCTGCACCTGCGTCTTAATTTTTTATCTTTTCTTTATTTACTTATTTTATATTTTATTTTTATTTTATTTATTTATTTATTTTTCTCTTCTCTTTTTCTTCTCTTTTCTCTTTCTCTTTCTCTCCTTTTCTCTTCTTTTTTTTTTTCCTCTCTTCTTAAATTATTTGCCCATGTTCTCTTCCTAAACATTACCAGTTATTTCATATTTGCAATGTGTTTGTTTGCTTGATACTGTTTTCTCTTTTGTGTTCTTTCATTGAAAACTCAATAAAAAATTCTTAAACAAAAAAAAAGAATTTCCCATACTCCTTGGGTTATTTTTTAAGTATAAGGAAATAGCTACTGCCATTACATTTATTCATGTGATTATATTTTGCTTAAAATAACTGGATGGATTGAAATTGAAGAATGATTTTTTTGATTCAAATACTTCAAATCTTATGTGTAACCTCTTGGCTACTAAGACTTTTACCACTCCACTGCTTTTTACGTTTGAGGAACTTTCTGCTTAAGCTATGATAACTTTTTTCCAAAAAAGGTATCCCGGCTAAAATGGTGTCCTTTTTCCCATATCTTGGCGATTTTAATTATACATATGGTTTATGAATTCCCAGGAGAGACCTGAGAAGACTGACAAAATATAGCACACTTTTGTTCGTGAAAATGGGATAAAGGTGCTGTTCAAGAAAGTGGATTATTTTAGCTTCTAAAAACAGCATGAAGAAAAGGATTACTGTGCTACAATCACCATTCTCCCAGCTTACAGAAACCTTTTTTTACTACAGCTTAAAAACATTTCTAAGTGGTAGACCATTTTTCTGATTTCTTATTGTTTCAACCTACTTCCTGTTCGTGGTGGAAACAGATGTAAAACCCCAGGAAAAGCTCAGAGAGCTGTACATTTCTGACATGCAGACAATATTCTCAATTCAGCAAGGAGTATGTTGTGTAGATCACTCATAAATTCCCAAACAAACTAATTATTAAAATAAAAAATGAGGTAAAGAAATAGGACAACATAGAAACGTCTGTAATTTCTTGTGCTGGTGGCCGATTTACAAAAGCTGTCTAATTTTTTTATTAATAAGATTCGGGTCATCCAGGCAACGTTCGCCAGCCAGAGCTCGCCAAGGCTGGACGTTGCGTCCTTGGTTGAGGCACCAGCTCCCGCTTCTATGCTGACAGCCTTCTCCTCCGTTGACGTGTCAGAGTCTCTTAAAATCTTGAAATCCGGGTCGCCATCGGACCCGTGCGCGGCTAGGCTCCTGGCCTCCGTCGCAGAATCGGTCAACCTTGAGGTCAATACACTCGTCAATCTTTCCCTCCAAGAGGCAATTGTCCCGGTGGAGTGGAAACAGGCGAAGATCCTTCCGCTTTAAAAAAAACCATTGCTTGATCCTGGGGACCCAGGGAATTATCGCCCTATTTCTCTGCTCCCCTGTGTGGCGAAAATCTGTGAGAAGGCAGTTAACAAACAACTCACTGATTTTGTGGAGGGGGCCAGCCTACTACATCCAGCGCAATCTGGTTTTAGAGCTGCCTACAGTACTGAGTCCGCCTTAGTCGAAGTCTCTGAAGCTATTCGAGACTGTTTGGACTCTGGTGGAAGTGCAGCTCTCATAATGCTGGATTTGTCGGCGGCATTTGATACCGTTCCCCATGCACTGCTTTTGGCTCGGCTGGCGGATATAGATATCTCTGGGCTGGCCTGGAGGTGGCTGAAATCCTTCCTTGAGGGGCGTTCGCAACAGGTCTGGCTCCCGCCTTTTTCGTCTCCATCCCAATCTGTGACCACTGGAGTGCCGCAGGGGTCCTCCTTGAGCCCCCTGCTCTTTAATATCTACGTCACTCCTCTGGTCCAATAGGCGGGAGAGAGGGGTGCCAAGATCGTTGCTTACGCCGATGACACCCAACTTCTGTTCACCTGGGGTAAATCGGAGTTCTCTACCTTGAAGGCGAAAGAGTGTCTGACAGCTGTTTTCCAATGTCTCTGTGCCGCCCAACTCAAATGTAATGAGGATAAGTCCGAAATCCTTCTTTATGGAAAGTTTCCCCCCCGGTTCAGGGAATCCCTCTGGCCGTCTGACTATCCTATGCCATCTTCTTCTGGATTACCAGTAAAAAATCTGGGCGTCTGGTTCGACGAGCAGCTGTCCTTCTCGACCCAGATTAAAAAATTGGCCGGGAGTTGCTTTGGGATATTAAAGTCCCTCAAGAAATTCCTTCCACTGTTACCTAGGGCAGCAAAGGAAACAGTGACTCGGGCACTGATTCTTTCTCGAGTAGACTATGCCAATGGGTTGTGTCTGGGCCTTCCTGACTACACTCTTAAAAAACTGCAGGTGGTCCAGAATGCAGCAGCTAGGCTGGTGCTCAACATTCCCATTAGAAAGAGCATCAAGCAACATCTGCGTATGCTGCACTGGCTACCTGTTATGAAACGCGTTATGTTCAAGGCTCTGGTCATAGCACATCGTGCTTTGTATGCTGGAGGACCTGCATACCTCAGGAAGCGCTTTGCTTTCTACACGCCTGCCAGACATTTGAGATCCTCATCTCAGCTGCTTGCACAGGTTCCCCGTGTGCGCCTTCAAAGAATGGGGGGCAGATCTCTTGCCGTTAGGGCAGCCACGGCTTGGAATTCCTTGCCCTTTTCTTTGCGCAGCATCCAGGAGCTGGGGAAATTTAAGAAACAGCTCAAAACTTTTCTGTTTTAATCTCTTCTTAACTAGCACCCCATAGGCTCGCGCCGGGACACTCCCAGGAGTAGCTGCGCGCGTTATAAAAACCCAATAACATAACATAACATAAAAGTACTATAATGTTACATCCATCAGCCCCCTTTGGCTGCAATGGTATAAAATCATTTTTGGTTGCCCAAAAAACGTGCTGCCTAGTGCCAGCAACTGAGCTGCAGCTCATAATGGTTTTTCATTGTGTGCCGACCATGCAGCAATTCAGGTGGTAAAATCTAAGCAGTGTAAAATGGGTATGAAGGAAACCTATGTGTTTTTTAAATATACACAGGATGCTAAGTTTAGTAATAGTGGTTTTTTGTACAACTTTAAATTTGGGGTTACCAATAATATTGTGATTCAGAGGCCATATTGAAAAATACATAGGGGTATATTCACAAGAACGTGTGCTAAACATCTCCAAAAAATGTTAACGCAACTTTACACATTGCAGCCCATCGCGGGAAAATAACCCTGTGTTAACGTGGAATTCACAACACGGCGGTACCATGCGATAGTCTCCTGAAACCACGGCCAATGACCGCGATACAACCACCTCGACGGAGATAAAAACACAAACCCCAACACCCAAAAACATGCGATGAGCCCATTCGCGAGTAGGAAAGCAGCGATAAGCAGCGCAAGGCCTGCGACACATATACGGCATGCGGGAATAAGCACAACAAAAGCAGGAAAAAGAAAGAAAAACCAAACAGAAAACAGCCAAGCACAATGGAGGCAGTCGGAGCTAGCACACAACCCCTCAAGCACCCTTGGCAACAAAACATTAGACATGGCAGGCCATCGTGGTCAAGGTGAATGCAGCCGGAGAGCGGAGGAGGACAATGGCAGAAAACCAGAACAGCTGGAATGATGCAAAACGCACAAACAAGCACAAACACGCCAACAACCAGAAGGCAGCAATGCACACCGGAGGTGGGAGTCAAGCGCCACACCAGGAGCTGGATGACATGGAGGAAATGGTGTCCACCACATCAGTCTGGAGATGGTGGCAGGAGTCGGGGGCCGGAAACTGCTCAAAATCAACAGACACAACAGCAACAGGGAGAGGAACGACCAGGGACTGGGGTGACGGGGGGAGATGGGCACAATGGCACACATGCACAATTAAGCACAGCACAACTGCAGACAAACCATGCCCAAGAGGAACAACACCAACCAAGACCACAAGTCACACAAGTCGGCAATACCACACCACTGAACAAGCACAGAAGTGCAAACCACACTGTCTGAAAGGGAGAAGGGTGAGCCAAATAAGAGCTGAAGGGACATCTCACACACAATGCAGCACACACACATAGGAATCAGAGCACCCCAACATCCAACACAATGTGGTACAAACACCAACATATGCACAACCCAACACAGGACACAAGTGCACCCGCTTGTGGCCTGGAAATGGCCATACGCATCTAGCAAAGCACGAAACAGGGACATGATAATGCACAAGTACCAACCCACAGCCCTGATGGGGTAGCAATGCATGTAAGGCAGGGACCCAGATAGGCCGTGACACACACATTGGCATACAAATAAACACTCAACACAGTTGGAGACAAGTGAACGTGCGGAAAATTTATCAACAATTGTGCGTCAGGATGGCCAAGGGAAGTGCCACGACATGCAGACCAATGCAACAGCATGTCTGAATGAGGAACGATGGAAAGCGCCCATGTCCACCCCGGGGGAGTCCATCACCAACACAAGTCATTGCCAACCCGCGTATGTTGTCCGCGCATGGGTCAGGAGTCCAGTCCAATGCAGCCATGTCCACTGTCTCCTAGGGACATGTGACCAGATCCCCAACATGCAACCAGGCGTCGGGACACGTGCAATGGGTCACATGCAGTCCTGGCTGCAGGTACCTTGTCACTCGTCCATGAACGCGAGTGCAGCAGCGTAGGCCAACATTTCCAATGCGAGATCGTTGTCCACCACATCTGACATGTCGGTGACGTAACCCATCAGCTGTCCCGGACAGATGTGCTCACTCCAACCCCTGGCCCCAATATGCACAAAAGCCCAATCAGGGAGCGGCTCAATGTGGTCACTCCACACGACGACTCCTGCAATCTCCCAGGTCCAGTTCCCAGCATGCATGCCAAACATCCAGGCATGCCATAAACGGGCATCACGGTGACACTCCTGGTCATGGTCCAACAGGGGGCGCACACACACGTCGAAATCCAGGTCAGCTACCATAACGTTGGAGAGGCAGACATCCATGGACCACTCAAATATGCACGAGCGACAGTGCAACACAGGCTGAACGCAGGTGACGTTGGCAAGGCGGAAGCTCAGCCTGTAACTGATCCGCAGCCCTGCCAATGGCAGTGCCCCCAGTACATGCAGCAGACGTGCACGGTACAGGTCCACGTGACTGGAGTAGAGCATGTGTCCGGGATGGTCTGCCATTGCGTCAGTGGCTCTGCTTGAAGCGGCACTGTGAGGACCTGCGCCAGTCCTGTGGATGAAATGCCACAGCTCGGAGCAATGAGCAATGTCTGTGTGCCACGGGTGCAGGCCTGGGGTGTGGTGGGAGTACGAGTGAAGGCCATTTCACACACGCAAACTACGACCAAGGACTTCTGCGTGTGGGATGTGTACACGTTGGCCTCACGTCTGGCAGAGCGTAGTGTGGGAGTCGCCTGGAAATGCTATCGTATCTGTCAGGGGGTGCTGGGCACATGCAAGTCACATCTAGGAGCTGCAGATATGCTACCGCCCGATAGTGCAGACAAAGGACCATTCATCCCTACAGTAACTTCCCCATCTGCATGCATACAGGAGATGCACAGAGGCCTATCGTGGGTGGGGCAGGATGTCTGTGACCCAGGGAATCATGGATGACATGCCCAGCACGTGGCACATGAGCGGCATCACTGTGTGTCACGTTGCCTCACAGCTGCTCCTCCCTCCCACGAGCCTCCACATATGTGTGCGCTGCGCGGTTGTATCACGTGTGCTCCTACGGCACACCATTGTCATGCCTGTCCGCGCATGTCCAGCGGCATGCCAACAACACCTGTAAGCTGGCCATTGAGGGTGTGCGGCCACGTGAGTGTAGGCCAATGGTCTGGACAGGGCGGACACAGGTGTACAGTCCATGGCTGGCTGTGACCGCGGCGCGATTGGGGCCAGACACCTGACTCATGCAGCCGCAGGACTGATATACATAACACTTGGCATGCATGTGCCAAGACCCCGAGCGAGCTTGCATTCCTACTTTTCACCGTACCTGCGGGCCCGCCCTCCGGGTGCATGCTACATTGCAACATTGACTACTGTGGCCCTGGTGGCGACAACACCACAACACAAGGACACACTTACCTCACTTCCTGTTCAAGGCCAGACCAGAGCCACGCCCTGATCCCCCTGCCGAATCAGCACACCCCTGCGCTGACCTGATGTACGCCGGACCAGCACACGCCGCTCGTGAATGCAGGGGGGGGTGGGCCAAGCTACATGTCCAAGGTCTCAGCCACTGCTGAGGTGACATGGTATCCTCCGCTGTAGACAGCACAGTGATGTTGCAGGGCTCTGGCCCATCATGCTGACATAATGACCACATGGACACACTTGCTTAGATGTTGGGAATGGTCACGGGCACGTGCGCCCGGCAACTTTTATTAGCAGGCTCACATGTCGAGTGACACCTGTGTTGGATGTGTGTGGGGTGTGTGTACACCAGCCGTCATGGAGTGCCTGGTGCAGTCAAAAGACAACAACAGTGTACATCGTAAAGGACACAACCATTCAACCGTAAAGGACCCATGACTTTAGCTGCACAGAGTTAATGGCCCCGGATGCACAGCGTCCTGCACGGGCCTACCGCCACGGGCCGCTGACTTGCGCTGCACTGGGGCAGGGTCACGAGAGCAGAGCAGGTTCCCGCAGATGACTAGGGGGGTTGTCGCCGAGTGTCTCGGTGGACAGTGGAAGGTGTACCCCCAGGGCATGATGCCGAGGGCAGAACCACGCTGAAACAGTCACCATGGTGGAGATGAGTGGAGCAAACACATGTCGGACACCAAGTCCGTCCCAGCCAGATGATGATGCAGACAACCCCCAGGCCATGGACTCAGATGCCACCAAAGTTCAACCAGAGAGTGCCCATGAGTCATTGCGCATAGAGTTAGTGGCACCAGTGCAGATAGGGGATGCCGCCTGCGATGAGGCGTGTCCAATGGTGTGGACTACTCCATATCTTCGGCTTGTCCGAATATATTGACATCTTTTTAGAACCTTTGGTCCACAATATGCCGTCATACCTTAGGGATACTGGAGATTTACTGAACAAGTTGGAGGATATGGAGTGGACGGAGGAATTATCCTTCGCTACATTTGACGTCTGTTCCCTATATACTAGTATCCCTCACGATTTGGGATTACAGGCACTTAAAGACACACTTTACCAAAAAGATGCCACTATGTTTGATCACACGGAGATGCTTCTAGATTTTACACAGATAGTTCTAGAGAACAATGTGTTTCTACACCAAGGCATGTGGTTCAAACAAGGGGGTAAAACGACAAGCTAACCACAAGATATATATTACATTTACAATGAAATGTGTCAGGCCTTGATCTATGTGAAAACAATGCACATTAGATTTGCATATTAATTAAATTTACAAGCACTTGCTGTTTGATACAAAATTATGTTTCTTTATTATATTCAATTATTTTCTTTATAAATATGATTCATAATCTTTTTATGATTTCATCACATATATCAAATATATATTTCTTTTTATATTTTTTGATCAATCTTTTTTTACATAAATACCAAAAAGCACAAATTGTTTTCACAAACACAACAAAACAATACACAAAAATTTATTTTTCCATTAAAAACCTAGAGAAGGAGTTTTTAAACATTTCAAAAGGCTGGCGGTCGATGAAAAGAAAACACGACGCGCGTTTCGGCGTAAAAGCCTTCGTCAGGTGGACCGGTCTCAACTTTCTCTATTATTAGCTCTGGAACTCAAAGTTGATGGTAGAGACCAGAATGAATGGGGACTTCTCCGTAGTTCATGGCACACCACCAAAACTGTGGTATCTGGTTAAAATCGATCCTCACGCCGCAAATGGTTGAAGGAGTTTGAGTAATGACTTCCTGAACAAAATATACGATAATGTGTCTACAATTAGATGGTCAGTTCATCTGGGATATTTCCATAACGATCATACCATATAGAGTTTGTAGTAATGGTTACCGTCATATATAACACGATTGCCAAAAATTAGAACTTCGCTGTAACGAGTCCTTTTAAGTCATAAACGCTCTAGTGATGAGGAGCCAGCATTAGGTCAAGATATTCTATTGATATCGTGCAAACTGCAGAGTATATCGTAAATATATAAAGGATCTCCGGAAGCCTCATCCCCTTTCTATCTCACGGAAAAGAGATCCTTTATATATTTACAATATACTCGTAATCTAATTGTAGACACATTATCGTATATTTTGTTAGGGAAACTGAATTAAATAGAGAGATCACAATAGGCACCATCTAGTAATGGCTGCCATTGGTTCAATAGGGAATGGTGACTTTTGATCTTATGTCCTTCCTTTATTTCTACTGAATCAGCGTATCACTAACTTTTGGATCCGGAAATGCGTCACACGCAATGGACGCAATAGAGTTTAAAAGTAGACCTAAAAAACTTCGCAATTCATTAGCGAACTACTCGGGACGGACTCTAGACACGGCGGAACTCTCATTGACATGTAGGTGCAAAATAAAGAGTAGCGTTAGCAAGTCGGTAGTTTCATAGTTTTGGAACTCGTAAACTTTAGGACCCCCTCTCTCCTCTTTTTCTAAAAAACAACTGTTGTGCCACTTTTTAATATTTAGATCAATGATGTACGAAGGTTTGCACTTAATATAACAGAACTGGGGTTTTAAACAGCTATCGATCATAGTATTGCCCCACCTATTTTGGCACTTTAATAGGAGACATGCTCAATAGAAACGTGTCGGATGGTTATTTAATGAGACAATATACGTAATGAGTAGATCTTTATCTCAGACACAATGATTAAATATATACGCGCTTTTCTCTTCCTTATCCTCTAGGGGCATATCATAGCCCTACGCCTACGTTTATCAATATGTAAGTTATTATTTATATTTTTTCAATCTCGAATACTATTAAGTAAATCTTGTGGCTACAACTTAGATGAATGTTTTTTCTTTCTTTTTTGTTCCCTTTTCGATAAATATTCTACAGGAACTTATGTTGAACCATGATGTAATAAGATGTAAGTCTTTTTAGCTTCTGGTAAAGTTTGTCTTATACATTGGACATTCGTTTAACGATTTTTTATTTGTACTAAATTATCAATGTGTGGTTATAGTTAGAACTCCTGTCTTCAACGGTGATCTTTTTATCTAAAAACTAAAGTATATGGAAAGCCTATCGACATCGGGCCAACCATTACTAGTTCTTTGCTTTCTACATTATACTTACTCCATGGTAATATCGAAACATTACAAAATAATGAGTTGGCAGAAATTAATTTTACTGTCGCATGTTGCTAGCTTTATCTTTGAAATATGAATTTTATCTTCTGCTGACTTATGACTATATCTCCTAATTTAATCTACTAGGTTGACTATTCTCTTTTTGGCATTGCGCAAGGCCCCCTCTTCCTTACTTTTACTTTTTAGATGCTCAGAAGACAAGTATTGGATTTACTGAAACTTATGGTGCTATTATCGTTCCGGGATAAATACACGTAGTAACTGAATAGGTATATACGCTGTCTCAGTGTACTTTTTATTAATTTTAAGACAGGTAGAAGAAACCAAATAATTCTCTCTTCGATTAGGATCTTTTATTAAAATTTCCTGCCCCCTTTTTTTCTTCCTAATCTTGTTAGAAATTGATCATCTTTACTGGACGATCGGGAACGTCTACAGAATACGCATGAGCCCTATCCATTATTTATTTAAGGTATAGACCTTCAATTGTCATACCATACATGGCCTAACTTATATTGGTTTCTATTACTTTTAATACACTTATAAACTATTTAATTCAGTAGTACTCCTTTCTTAATATAAAAAAATCTTTTTAAAAAATTTTTTTTTTTCAGCACTACACAAATAATTTCACGTGCTACTTGGTTATTTCGGGTCTGCTTTCTTTAATTTCTTAGACAAAAAAAATCTTTTCGTTTCTTATCATAACACTATGGTTAAGAATTACAGCTCACTTTTCATCGTCTTTTCGTTTCCTGTTTCCAACACCTTTCTTTGTTTCCTTTTCCTCTTTCTTGCAAACATTTGATATTTCTTTATGGCATTATTTGCAGCCTTGAAAAAGTTACTTTGTAACGAAACACGTGTCGGCTGCCGGTCCAACGCCCTACAGGAGGATCACTGCATTATGTTTTCCATCTTTGAAAAATGATGTTATTGTAATTCTCTGCTTCCAAACCTATTGCCAAATTTGTGTGTTCCAAATATGTATTAAATTGTACAAGCACGCTAAACACTGTTTTCTGTCCAAATTGATCCGCGTAGAAACAAGAAAACTATTGATGAATTAACATTGAATTAATTAGAGTGCTGAGGTTTACCTTCATGTTTGATACTCCATATCTTACCCAGGACACAGTTCCACATGTGTGGCCTACTGGACCGCAGTGTAGGCCTGAGGCAGCAGCCAGCAGGGGCCATTCACCGAGTGTCGCCGGCTTAGGTTGGATGGTCCCGCCGGCCTGCGTAGTTCAGGTTCAGTGGCACCACGGGACGCGGACTTGTGTTGCACAGGGTTAGTGGCACCAGGTCAATTGTTGCTAGTGTTCGGTCACCTCCGTAACGAGGATCCGGCTTTCATCCGGACTGAACCGCATCTTCCTCTTACTCCTCTCCGTGCGTTCACTGGTATGGACTCTGCCATTCATGAATTACGTCTGGGTGCTGGATGTGGGGCCTACTGGACCACAGTGTAGGCCAGGGGCAGCAGTCAGCACAGGCCCACAGACACGTGTTGTGTGCTTGTGATGCATTCGTTTGCTTCACTGATAGCAGGAAGTTAAGTGATATCACCCCTGCAGTAGACTTCTGGTCACTGCCATTCATGACTCAGGACACAGTTCCACATGTGGGGCCTACTGAACCGCAGTATAGGCCAGGGGCAGCGGTCAGCACCGGCCCACAGACACGTGTCGTGTGCTTGTGATGCATTTGTTTGCTTCACTGATAGCAGGGAGTTTAGTGATATCACCCCTGCAGTAGACATCTGGTCACTGCCATTCATGACTCAGGACACAGTTCCACATGTGGGACCCACTGGACCGCTGTGTAGGCCTGTGCCCTCATCCACGTGTCACTGGCTTGCGTTGAACAAGGTTTGTGGCACCACGTGTCGCCGGCTTGCGTTGAACAGGGTTAGTGGCACCACGTGTCACCGGCTTGCGTTGAACAGGGTTAGTGGCACCGCGTGTCGCCGGCTTGCATTGAACAGGGTTAGTGGCACCACGTGTCGCCGGCCGGCGATATGGAATTATGCCTCACTGATCAAAGGGAGTCTGGTGCTGTGGCCACTGCCACGGACTTGGTGTCACTGCCATTCATGACTCAGGACACAGTTCCACATGTGGGACCCACTGGGCCGAGGAGTACGCCGGTGGAGTATGTAAATGTAAAAGGAGTACTGTGGGCCTGCGCCGTGGAGGCCAGCGCTGGTCTGCGGAGGCTGCAAAGGTCGCGGGCCTGGGGCCTGGAGCTTGCACCGGCACGTGGTGGCCCTCTCTGACACACGCCGTGTCGGCAGGTGAGCGGAGCCTCGTTGGTGCGCTGGGGCAGGCATGACGGGTCTGGGGCCCAGCGGCCCGGGGTGCAGCACGCGCACAGGGACGCAGGCCTTGGCGCAGGACTCGTGGCAGGCTGAGAGGCACCGCCCTGGCAGACGCGTTGTCCATTACAAATGAGAACCACGCCCAGTGCGACAGGCTTTTTGTTCACATCCCTACGCAGGCCTTGCGTACGCAGGTCCAACCCACTCTACCCGCGCATGCAGGGGGGGACGTAACGTGCGACATTTCCGCGTTCTGCCCCACAGCCTGTGGGGACATGGTAGCGTCCACTGGCCACTACACTCCATGCACCAGCAGTTGATCTCCACATGGCCATTTCTGTGATTTGCATGCTGTGGTCTGTCCGGCATCTCCACGCCACATCTGGCATTGGGTAGGTTCACATTCCTTAGTCACTTGCCGCTCTCGCACATGCCTGCTCCATGCCTCTCCTCACATCCTGCTATTGTGTGTCTGTGGTGCCATGCCGTGGCTGGGTTGTGGGCATGGCAAGGCCAAGTTCCTAATGGAGTCGTGTTGTCGTGTCTGGTCAGTTGGCATGTTGTGTGGCATGTTGAATGTGGTTGTGCTGCGTGCCCATTGTCAGTGTTGTGAGTTGCATGACTGTGGGCTGGAGGTGTGTGGTGTGTTCATTTGGTACTTACCAACGAGCACTGCATTGCCATGGGTGCCATCCTGGGAGCGCTGGGTGATGATGGACTGTCGGGAGATGTGAGAATCATGCACTCTGCCTGGGGAGTTGGCCACGACATTGTTGGGGGGTCTCGGGCGGTCCACTATTGCCTGCACATTCATGGGATGCGTGTGCTTTCTGTTGTGGTAGTTGTGTGCAGTGTCGGCAGGGGGCACGAGGAGCACATGTGTGCAGTTGGCCCTGACACGTGAGGGAATCCAGCTATGGCGTAGGGGCCTTGCTTGGTCTCCAGCTGCTCCTGCACAGTGTGGGTGAAGTGGAGGGGCTGAGGTACCAGGCTGATGTTGGCATCCAGGACAGGTGTGATGACCTTGGATGGGGCTGGCTGTGTGACTCCTCCGACTCTGGCAGTTGTGTGTTGGATGGTACCAGAGGCCGACATGTGCTGCGCAGCCGGTAGCTTTGTCTGCGGAGGGATGTTGGTTGTCCGCTGGGTTGGTACCGTCAGCAGGTGGGGGATGTGGGTCAGGATGTGGGGGTTGGTTGTCCTTTTGAGCCTGTAGTGGGCAATGTCCTCCTCTGGCGTTGGGTCTGGGCGGCAGGTGCGTTTCAGGTGGGTCCGCTGTCTTTGTGTACGCTGCCTCTGTGGTGTTCCCGGGGGGGGGGCGGGAGGGGTCCTGGGGGGGTGGCTAGCCTGGGGGTGGTGGCGGTGGGTGTTGTGTGCCTCATGGGTCTCGGGGCTGCATAATCATTGTCTCCATGGCATCTGTGGGTCTTCCGATGTGGCTCTGTGCTGGGCTCCCTTTCATACTGCAGGTAGTCGTCCTGCTTAACACCAGCAGAAGGCAGGTGTTAAATCCCTGCTGCTACCGCGGCTTATCGCCTGTTTTTGGTTCGCATCGCAGATCTGGCAGTTCGTTGTGAGAGTGGTGTAGTGGTGTTTTGGTGTGTTTTTGGACGGGAACGCCTACTCTGCATCTCATTAGGGTTAGTTGGTGGTGTCACCCGTGGAGGTAAATGTTGAGGCAATTATCGCGGGAATACTTGCGTTGTCTGCAGTTTTCACCCGCTTGTGAATGGGGTGTTAAATCTGTCACCACTTTTGTTGCGTTAAGTTGGCGATAACTCGGAGATAAGTCCTTGTGAATATCCCCCATAATTTCTTGAAGACTGGCTTCCATTTGGAAGCTAAAAATGGAGAGATATTCAATTCATAACAACAATTTTTCTATTATTCTGTGTTCCCACACTTCTCCAGATAAAAACAGTACCCACGTATGAGGGTGTGACTATCGTACCACAACAGGAAAGGCCCTAAAACGTAATGTGAAGACATCAAATTTAGAATTGAAAAATTACCCATTTTGGTGATGTGAGTAGCTGCAGAATTTATGCCCGGTTAAGCAACCAGACAGGGAAACCTTCCAAACCCAAGCATTTCTGAAAAAACTAGTTTTCAAGGGAAATTCATGGTTGTGTGACATGTATGTATCCGACTAACTTTTCCTACTCAGAATAGCTGGCAAACCTCAGACTCTGGTTATGATAACACATTTTCATCACATTTCTGTGAGGAAATATTCCGAAACATGTGGGATCCACCTCTTTTGCCTGCAAACCTCAAACTTTGCCTAAAAACTAAGGGCCTCATTTATGTGTTTTTGCCATAACCAGCGCAGCAGGCCTTCCTGCTGCGCTGCCCTATGGCAAAAGAAAAGGGCAGGAATGCTTAGCATCTATGAGATACAGTGCATTCCTGTCCTTTTCCCCTGCGCCGGTGCACAATGGGCTGCCGTGCGCCAACGCAGGCACCTTTGCACCATGGTGCAAGGGTGACTGCATTGAGGGGATGATTGTTTTTGTGCAGGAAGAGAAACCTTCCTGCACAAAAACAATCACAAGATGCTTTTACCTTTTTCTATTTGTGCTGCAGAATGCAAACACAAGGAGAAATTAAGATATTTCTCCTCGTTGTGCCTACCTTACTCCTCCCCTGGGGAGGCAAAAGTTTTTGGCGCTGCCTCAGATTTACGATTTTTCGTAAATCTGGGGCACTGTCAAAATGCCATGGATGTTGCTGGGAATGCCCCCAGCAAAACCCATTGCACACCGCTTTATCACAGAAAACTGTGTTAAAGGGGACAATATTTACGAGGCAGCATTAAGCCCAAAAATAGTGGCTTAGTGCTGCCTCGTAAATATGGAGCAGGCTCCTGCACCACGGAACGTCACAAAAAGTGACGTTCTGACAGTGTAAGGGGCCTCATAAATGAGGCCCTATATATTTCTCACATTTCTCTGAAGGAAAGTTCTGGAATCTGCAAGGATGAACAAACTTCCTACCACCAAGCATTTCAAGCATGCCAATAAAACTGTTCCCTATTTCTGTGGCTGGGACCATCACCTCTTACAGTTAATTCCCTTGTGTTGTACTGCAATTTCAGCACAGGGTTCTAATGAATAACTAGAGCACTAATATTCTATAATCATGTCAAAGTGAGGCACTTCTGAGCACTACGCAGCTAGAATCAAATGTATATACCTGACTGCATTTCCTACAGACGGCACTGCAGCACATGGACAAAATAAAAGTTGATTTTGTTATAGAAATTATTGTCAGAGCTCTAGAAAGCTAAAATGAGGACTCAATTTCTCAAATATTTTACTCATACAGCTCATAGATACCTTCAACGGGTGCCAAGCTGTGCTCTACAAATACACCTTAAATTACATTACATACATGTCGGAAAAAGGTATGGCATGCTGCGTGAACTATATACTTTCAATAGTAGCAGCAGCGTGTCAACAGAGTCCCCAGTGATCTACTGTAGCTTTCCTGCAGAGCTCTAATTACCAACTGCAATTCTGTATTCAAGACTCATGAATGCCATTATGTTGGAATAGCAGCTGTTGTATTTAAAGACTCCTCTGTGGAGCAGGATGAAGTAAATGAGAAATACAGTGTTAATGCGAATATAAAACCAGTAGGTTAAAAAATGTGAAAGGAAGAATGGGTGTTTAGTCATTTGAGGCCTAATATATTTTTAAAGGGGCTTAAATAGTCAAAAAGAGAGATGTCTACCTATGTCTGTCAGCCCGTTTCCATTTCTATTCACTCAGGCTACTCATTTAGGGGCACATGCATCATTGCTTTTTGCGGTCGCATCATCCCAAATGCAAAATTTGCAAATTAAGGAATCGCTAAAATTGCGATTACTTTAATTGCGATTGCATTTAAGGAATCGCAATTTGCGATTCCTTAAATGCAATGCATTAAATAAAACAATTATTGCGATTTCGCTATTAGGAATCGCAAATTACCATCAAACTGAAGTTGATGGTAATTTGCGTTTTCTTTGAAAAATGCACTAAAGTGCATTTTTCAAAGTCACATATTACACACACACATGCCCTTGGGGCATGTGTGTGCGCAACATGTGTAAAAATTGGAATTTCAGGGGTGCAACAGGGTATCCTTTTGGAACCCTTGCACCCTTGAAATTGCATGTGCAATTTGCGAGTACCTATAGAGTACTCGCAAATTGCGCATGCAATTCCCATTGATTCCTATGGGCCTCTATGCCCATAGGAACGAATCGGAATCAATTCCTTAATTGCGACTCGCAAGTTGCGAGTCGCAATTAAGGAATTTTAAGAATCGCATTTTTTTATGCAAAACCTACATGTATTGCATTTTGCGATTTCTAAATAGCGAATCAGTAAAATTCGCTATTTAGAAATCGTAAAATGCGGGAATGATGCATGTGCCCCTAACTCTCTTTCTCAATACCTTCCTAATTTTAAAATTGTAAAGGTTTGGGGATTTTTTAATCCTCTATTTAAGTGTAAGGAAGAAGAATTTAAAAGGTTGAGAAACTATTTAGAACAGATCTCATATTTAAAATGAATAGATTTGTGCTGCAGTAGATACTGAGACCAATTGAGTTGTTTTTTTTAACAATCTACTCTTGCCAATGATTGCATCTACTTGCATGATTGTGCACTAGCTTCAAAATTATTTTAATTATGATGTAAATAAAAGGAAATAATAGAACATATTTAAAAATATACAAGAATTATTGGCAGAAATGTCTTTCTGTATGCTCTATAAACTACTGCATTCAAAGATAATTGATAGAAAAATATATTTCAAAAATTAACATTGTATTTCATGGAAAATAATGAGGGTACTATAAAATTAATTTAAACATTTAATACTAACCCAGGGATAGGAATATTTTCGGGGATTCATTCATATTAGGGATTTGTAGCAGCAGAGATAAAAAAAAGAGTAAGCGATGTACCTATTCTGTACATGAAAGCAAGCAATTCTACAGCTGTCTTCTCCAGCAGAATGCAAAAAAAACAATTGATGGACAGAATGCAGAACAATGTCATACATTCACCCCAGTACAGAGATCTGGGCCTAAATCCATCGTTTTTTTGCTCACCATGCCATTCCAGTTTGGACCCAGCCATATGCAAATCAGTCTTGACCCTGCGCCCAATGGGAACAGTCCAGCCCGAACTGCCAAGCCAGGTCCTCCCTGGACTCGAATCAAGCATCCTAGGACCGGTTTCGGGCTTCCAGCCCTCATCAGCCAGGATAGCTTGACTCCAGTGGCATGGAGAGCACGGGACCCACGTCTGGGCAAACCTGTCCCACTCGGGGTGACAAATGCAAAAAGAACAATTGATGGACAGAATGCAGAACAATGTCATACATTCACCCCAGTACAGAGATCTGGGCCTAAATCCATCGTTTTTTTGCTCACCACGCCATTCCAGTTTGGACCCAGCCATATGCAAATCAGTCTTGACCCTGCGCCCAATGGTAACAGTCCAGCCCGAACTGCCAAGCCAGGTCCTCCCTGGACTGGAATCAAGCATCCTAGGACCGGTTTCGGGCTTTCAGCCCTCATCAGCCAGGATAGCTTGACTCCAGTGGCATGGAGAGCACGGGACCCACGTCTGGGCATACCCGTCCCACTCGGGGTGACAAATGCAAAAAGAACAATTGATGGACAGAATGCAGAACAATGTCATACATTCACCACAGTACAGAGATCTGGGCCTAAATCCATCGTTTTTTTGCTCACCATGCCATTCCAGTTTGGACCCAGCCATATGCAAATCAGTCTTGACCCTGCGCCCAATGGGAACAGTCCAGCCCGAACTGCCAAGCCAGGTCCTCCCAGGACTGGAATCAAGCATCCTAGTACCGGTTTCGGGCTTTCAGCCCTCATCAGCCAGGATAGCTTGACTCCAGTGGCATGGAGAGCACCGGACCCACGTCTGGGCATACCCGTCCCACTCGGGGTGACAAATGCAAAAAGAACAATTGATGGACAGAATGCAGAACAATGTCATACATTCACCCCAGTACAGAGATCTGGGCCTAAATCCATCGTTTTTTTGCTCACCATGCCATTCCAGTTTGGACCCAGCCATATGCAAATCAGTATTGACCCTGCACCCAATGTGAACAGTCCAGCCCGAACTGCCAATTGTGTGTCCAGCAGTATGTCACATTCTGGGAGCTGGATGAACATTCTAATTCCTTATTAAAACACTGTGACCTTCACAAGCAGCTGTTAAGGGAAGAAGGTGTAGTGATATGCGGGTTCATACTGCGAAGAGGAACGTCTCACATATTATCTATGAATATATTGGGTAGGTATCAACTAGCTAGGAGACATTCAAAAACAGCATTTTTGGTAGTGTCAGTTGTCTCATTTACAAAAATTACTACTAAGAGAACCCCAAATTAAGACAATATTAAATATTAAAATGCATATTGAAAATCATAAACGAATCCACATTAGACTTAATCACAATATAGTTCTGAAGATAGAGGAACACAGCATAGGGTGCCCTATGAGCTTTGGCTGTGTTGGTTTTGTAATGCTGAACTAGCGGCATAGAGAATCTGTTAATTTAGAAATTTTAAGAACTAGAATTTCTTTGACCTTTTGCTGTGATTGTCACAATGGATAATGTAGGGCCTGGTGTACAACGGATGTAACATTTGTTGGCTTACATTTACTGCTTTTCCCAAGGTTTTGTTGTGAGATTTGAGGCTACAGCCTGCCAACCCAATTACAGTATCCACCTAATGGAGTCCTCAGCTGATACCTTTCCTTCAAAAATATTCAAAATACCAGTGTGTAAACTTTCCAGTGATCAACCACAACTTGTATCTAGCCATTCTCAATGAAGCAACATCAACAGTTGCCTAGCTTCCTCTCAACACACTGGGGTAGATTTACTAAGGACTTGCATTGTCCTTGCATGACACAAGGCATCATAAGGCAATGCAACTTCTTAACTAGGATTTACTAAGCCACGCGAAGCCACTTTGCATGGCTTTGTGTATTTTAGTAAATACAAAGAAACGCAAGGCAAAGCATAGCGCTGCCTAGCGTTACTTTATGTCAGGTAGGCATTACATTGGTGGAGCACTGACATTCTCTTGCATCAACCCATGTATTTTGATGCAAAGTCAGATTTACAAAGACTTTTTAGTAAGTTTACACTGTAAGTTACTATTAGAAGAAAAAAAAAGTAGTACGTCCCTCAATACATATGGTCAACCACTAGTTCTGCAACACCCCCCCCCCACAAAAAATAATTGAAGTAGGGTAATTAAATTGAATTATTTAAAATAGTTAAAAATATACATAAATATAAATTAAATGTAAATTAATGTTAAATGTAAACAGCCTATTGTAGACCCTAAACAGCCAGGGCAAGGTGTAATGTATTTAAAAAGTAGGACCTGTAATTTTGACTTTTATATGTCCTGGTAGTGAAAAACTCTTACATTTGTTTTTCCCTACTGCAAGGTCGGCTTCTCCCATAGGATAACACTGGACTTACCTGATTACGTTTAATAAACTGTAACTTCCAAATGGGAACAGGCACCCAGTTCATGTTTGGTGTCTTTGGAATTGTAATGAAAAATATTCTCTAAGTCGGATTTTAAATTACAATTTTGAAAATGCCCCTTTTAGAAAGTTGCCATTTTCCTGCCTTAGACATTCAGGGGTCGATTCCGATTCGGGCCGGAAAACATACCGACTGACTCGGTACGGGAATATAGTCCGACCGACACGTATCGGCGCTGCCCGACCTGGGTAGTATGATGAAATGCATGTGAATCACGACCGACCCGTACGGAACACAAGCCGAACGACCGAACCGGACGGAAACAAGCTATCCGGCCGGGAAACCATGCGAATCGAACCGACCGACACGCACCAGGAATGAACCCGAACGAAACGTACCCACGAACTCCAAACCGCGCAGTACGATGTAATGCGTGGAAAACCAGACCGAGTCGCACGGAGCTCAAGCCGTACGAAGACACGCATACAAAAGCCAGCCGAAGGAAGCCAATACTCAGCGACCGACGCGTACGCCGCACAATAAACCTAGCAGATACACAGCGTGAACGACTCGGAGAAGCTCGCACGAGACAACTGCAGCATCCTACTCGGTCAGAAGAACGTCTCCTACATGCACAAAAAATACAAAGGAAAAAATACAAAAAAAGGGCCAAACAAGCAATGACAAAGTCAATAAATACAGGGGAAAAAAACATGGAACAAGGACACACCCCCAACTCCACCTATATAAAGGCCACAAATCCCTACCATGATCCTTTGCAAATTCAACTGACCTGCCAGCACAGAACACCATCAGACAGCAACCACAGACACACTCACAGCTCATCCATCACACAAGCCACACACCATTAGCACCTCAACAAATAGCACCCTCACATACACCCAGCAAAACCTACACTCACACACCCTCACTTGCACACACACACACATCAATCACCACCACCACCCATCACCATGCTCCCAAAGAAGAATCCAAAGTTCATAGACAGTGAATTGGAAGTCCTGGTAGATGAGATCCTCAGGGTAGAGCCACAGTTGTTTGGTACATTGGTCCAACAGACCCCCATGTCGCAGAAAACCAAGAAGTGGGAGAGGATCGTCGACAGGGTGAACGCACAATCACCATGTTTGCACACAAAGGAAGACATCCAGAACAGGTGGTATGATGTGCGCAGGAGGGTCAGGGACCTACTATAGAAGGATTACATCTTGAGTCAGCGCACCGGCAGTGGCCCTCCTGCCAAACCACTATACCTCAGGCCGTGGGAGGAGAAGGTGCGGGCCATCCTACCACCAGTGAGCGTATATGGACTATCAAACATCCCAGAGCCTGGTGAGTACACAACTAATATACCCAATATTGTGTGACAATACACACACATCACTGTCAAGGGGATAGTCAAACCATGCACCCTTAGCAAATCCACAGCAACCAAAAGATAATCACCCCAAGATGTGTCTGTCAGTCAGATAAACACAATACATGCCATCTCATAGTGATATGTAACTGTGTCATGATATGTACAAACCTAACTACAAATACAGCAAGGCAGTGGCACAAATATAAACAACAAACACAGTTAGATATTTTGCCACCACTAGAACACTACCTCACAGGGAAGCTCACTGAAAGGAAGGAATTCTGTGTATGCTAGTGAAGTCAGTGTAGCCAATAGCATGATGGGAGTTGTAGTCACAGATATTGGTCACCCTCACAATTGGCCCATCAACACCACCCTGAACCATGCTCACAGCACAGGGAGTGGAAAAGAAATGACAAGATGGCTGACACTGGGTACTGCTGTGGGGAGCACAAGGCCCTGCTGGGAACTGGGCACCAACAAACAGCAGGACACCACTGTCAGCCATCTTGCCATTGCTGTCACACTCACACACAGTGAAGTCCACTCAAAAGGAAGGAAGTATGGGCATGCTGGGAAGGGGGGTGTAGGCAATAGCATGATGGGAGTTGTAGGCACAGATATTGGTCACCCTCACAATTGGCCCATCAACACCACTCTGAACCATGCTCACATCACAGGGAGTGGAAAACAACTGACAAGATGGCTGACACTGGGTACTGCTGTGGGGAGCACAAGCCCCTGCTGGGAACTGTGCACCAACCAACAGCAGGTCACCACTGACTGACATCCTGAAAGCCAACTTGCACCCCCTGCAATGGAAGCACGTTCCATGGTGGGATATCTGGCTGGGTGGGAAGGAGGACTGACAGCTCTGACCATAGTTACAACCAGCTTTTCTCACACACCCCCTTAACACAAACTCCACACAACTCACCTGGGAGAATGCAATGCCTCACGCTCCAATTAAATATCCCACAAAGAACCACCCCCCTGGGTTATGCTGTGTGAAGCACAGGGACACTCTTGGGACTTGTAGCCAAACAAACGCCAGGACAACACTGTCAGCCATCCTGTCAGCACAGGCACACTACCCCACAGGGAAGCAGAGTCAAAAGGAAGAAAGTATGGGCATGCTGGGAAGGGGGTGTAGGCAATAGCATGATGGGAGTGGTAGTCACAGCTCAACATCCCCCACCCACATGGCCCAGCAAGCTCACACTGAAGCATGCACACCTCACAGGGAGTGAAAAGCCACTTCAAAGATGTCTGACACTGGCCTCAGCTGTGGGGAGCACAAGGCCCTGCTGGGAACTGTGCAACAACCAACAGCAGGACACCACTGACTGACATCCTGAGAGTCAACCGGCACATACTGCAAGGGTGGCATGCTTCATGGTGGGATAACTGGGCTGGGGGGAGAAGGAGTGCCGGATGTCCACCAAATACCACCAATGCTGGCCATGCACACACCTCAACATTCACATTGAAAAGCTTCAGGTTGGCAGGACAATGTGCTACACCAATATCAACCTCTGACTGTGACAACTGAGGACAATGCAATGTACAGGCCCGCATCCAGAGGTACAGTCACAACTGTCAGGTGTGTGAACAAATGATGCCTGTAGAAACATAACATACATTGTGTGTCTCTTCCAAAAACAGGTGATGAGGGGGACACAGCAGCAGACGATGAGGAGTCCCTGTCCCAGGCTCAGGGGGACACTGAGCTCACTGGTGTGGAACAGCCTCTGCCCTCCTCGGATGGCGAAGACCTACCTGGCCCCTCCGGTGTGAGTCATCATGCAGCACCAGCAGGACCAACATCTGCACCGCCTGCACCCACCCCTCCAACAACTACCAACACACAGACCACCCCTGCCAACACGGACAGACCAAGGACCACCGATGACAACAGCACAGGGACCCCGGCCCAACGTGGAGCAATGGACAACGACCCCAGTAACAACCCCCAAGTGGGCCTACGGTCACCTGTGCGTGCCACCGCAGGTCCCGCACGTGTCGCCAGGGGTAGTGGGAGGGGTGGTAGACATAGGTCGCTGTTTGCAGAGGGGTCTGGACTGCATGATGACCCACAACTGGCACGCGTTGCTGATGCGTACCAGAATAGCACCGGAGAGATCAGCCAGGTAGTGGCGATCCTCAAGGACATTCAACAGCAGCAGGCTGCCCATCATGCCCGCTTGGACTCACACATGTCCCGTGTGGAGACACACATGTCTGGCATGGAGTCCAAGTGGGACACATTGGAACAACTGACAGCGGTGCATAGGGACATATTGACATGCCTCCGCCAGATTAGCACCAACATGGCCACACCTCCCTGTGTGCCCACAACATCTGGTGCTGCAACAACTGCAACTGCCACAGGGAGGGAGGATGACTCTGGCGGAGATTCCTCTGCACTGCAGCAGCCTGCACGTGAGGGTCCCCCCCGAAAGAAGAGGGGTCGTCCGAGGAAGGAAAACTGAGAGGCCGATGGCCATGTACATCCCCCAGGAACCCAACACCTGTTCTGGAAATTCTCCTTTGTGTGCAAACTGTTCACCCTGTCGAATGCTACCCAACTCTCCCACATGACATGGGGAGCTTAAGTTGGCCCAATGTATCAGATGACTGTGGACTTTACTCAGGACATGTCTGCTACCAAGACTTCCAACTCATCCGGGAACTTTGGATTCCAATCCCAATGTACAGCACCCAACATCCTGTGCACTATCCTCACACATGTATGGAAATAAACTCACTAATACACCATACTTGCCTCTGTTGTGATTCCAACGTGGTTTCTGTCATGGAGATGGTGATCTGCTAAATGACACTGTGCATGCTAACTGCTACAGCAAGTTCAACACCGTCATGTTAACGTGACACATATGAGGGAGACACACCACTAGGGCTACACAACACATACACACCAGGGCCATCAGACTCATCGCCTACACTGATGTTGCCAGGAAATACAGTGGAATGCACAGACACCACACCTATTCACAGTCTGTGTTAACTAGCCCACAGGTGCAGTAAGCACATGTCAGTCAGATGTGTGACCACAGACAACGCACATCCCAAAGTGAAGCACAGGTTTATTACACATTTGCAACATGTTGTTTCCACTACAGATGCAAGGTAATCCTACGTGGCAGGGGCCACACAGTCAACAAGTGTAGAAGAAATAAAGTCCAGGGGTGTATGGCACATCACCTGTAGGGAAACGACTGCTTCCACCCTGGAAGTTGAATCATGGTGTCGGGGGATCACAGTTGACCAAACAACTCTGAAAGTACCCTGTGAAGGACAGACATGACACACAGTCAAAAGCACTGAAGAACAGGACAGAACTGCAATACTCATGCCCAATACATGTCACAAGATACTCACAGAAAACCAAGTTAGCATGTCAACACTGTTGGGGAGTACAGACAACCTGTAAGGACACATCGCTGCACGCTTCCAGTCAAGTAGCACATGGCCACACTCAAACAGCACCAGAGCACCACCAACACATATCACGCAAACTCACATAATTGGCATGACAACTCTCTGGATACTCACATTCAGCTGAAGAAGTTGGTGATGAGCTGTGTGCGGACATCACCATCATCATCATCATCATCACTGGCATCGTGGCCCAGGCCAGGATCCTCCACAGGTGGCGGATGTTGGTCATCGTCATCCAGGATGAGAGGCAACTCCTTCCGCACTGCCAGGTTGTGTAACATGCAGCAGACGATGACAATCTTGCACACCTTTGCTGGGGCATATGGGAGGGCCCCTCCTGTCTTGTCCAGGCAGCGGAAGCGGCTCTTCAGGAGACCAAATGTCCGCTCGATCACTCTCCTGGTCCGACCATGTGCCTCATTGTAGCGCATCTGGGCTGGTGTCACAGGGTTCCTGAGGGGTGTCAGCAACCACGGCATGTTGGGGTATCCGGAGTCACCTACAGACAGACAATTGCACACTAGCTGAGTTGGAAAAGAGTGCGCAATACAACATAGCAGAACACACACAATGGTACAAAGTCAGTACACACCGACATGCCAGGCACGCTGGTTCTGCATCTGTGACATCATCCTCGGGATGCGACTACTCCTCATCACGTAGGCATCGTGTGCCGAACCAGGGAAACGGGCACACACATGTGAGATGCTCATATCTGCAAGACATACCACCAGAGCATTGATCGAATGATAATGTTTCCTGTATGCCTGCTCATGTGCCTGTGGTGGTACCAAAGCCACATGTGTCCCATCAATGGAGCCAATGACATGTGGCATCCTCCCCAGGGCATAGAAGTCACTCTTGACGTCAGTGAGTTGTTGACATTTAGGGAAATAGATGTACTGGTTCAGGCATCTCAACATTGCCTCCAAAACATCGCGTAGCACACAGCTGAACATAGTCTGTGACATCCCACCAGCAGACGCCACAGTGTGTTGAAAGGTACCGGTGGCAAAGAAGTGTAGGGCTGCCATCACCTTCACCTTGGGGGTCAGCGCTGTAGCGTACGGCCGGCCAGGTTGCAAATGTGGGGCCAAGCGCACTGCCAAATCCTCAATCAGCTGCCTGGTGAAGCAGTACCGTCGGATGCTGTCACGTTCCACCATCGTTGCAAGGTCAGGGAATGGTCTATGGACAGCTGTTGCCCTGCAGTGCATAGGTGAAGAAAGAAAGATTGTCAGTCACCCCACATATGTGGCATTGACCATACTCAATATCACATGATACATCATTACGAGACACAAGTACTTGATGTGTGTGCCGTTCTGTATGGACATATATGGCACCTACATGGCCATCATCTAACATCTCAGTTCAACATGTGTTGACAACAGGTTCCAGGTTGTGCTATGGGAAACCATTAGGCTGTGTCACAGTACCCATTTACTGCTGTCACGTTCCAAACACACACCACAGTGACATGTCTGGACAGATGCGCCACAGGCATCACAGCTCATTGACAGGTAGATTCCCAGGGACCCTGTCTTGCCACATGGACACTGGCATGACATGGCATATCATGTACACGTCAGAAAAACAAACATGACTCCCACAGGTAGTGGCCCCTGTTGCCTCCGCAGGACAGACATGGACGTCTGTGACACACACATGCACAACATCAAAGTCCATGCACAAACAACATGGATGTGGAGACTGTCTCCCATTGTGCACATGGAATCAGAGACATCGGAAACACAACATGCACACAGACTGTGGAGGGCCATCACTATTGTGGCAATGGGTCACCCTGTGACGTACATACCTTCCCACATGGGACTCTGGGGGTATGTGACATGACATACACATACACAACCTGGAAATGTGACCATGCCACATGCTCTGAAATGAACAGTTGCACATCACAGTGGTCATGTGCACAACACACAAAGGATCCTGTCCCCATGAACACGTGCACAGCCTGGGAGTGGCTGCCCCCAAGTGCCACCCCAAAAACCACATGTTGACCCCCATACACAGAAAAGGTAATGCAGCCTTACATGCCTTAGGATACAGTGTGGACAGGCTGTGGTGTTGTAGGTGTGCCCCTGAGTCCCTGGCAAGTATATGTTGCTGGCATACGTTCACCAGTGACAAGCATGGTGACATATGCGAGTGACCTGTACAGGGACGCGTTGTACAGCAATGGACCGATCGGTGTGCACGCACTGGCCATTGCATCTGTTGTGAGCGGGTACGCGTTGTACAGCAATGGACCGATCGGTGTGCATGCACTGGCCATTGAATCTGTTGTGAGCGGGTACGCGTTGTACAGCAATGGACCGATCGGTGTGCACGCACTGGCCATTGCATCTGTTGTGAGCGGGTACGCGTTGTTTCCCGGAATACGCGTTGTACAGCAATGGACCGATCGGTGTGCACGCACTGGCCATTGAATCTGTTGTGAGCGGGTACGCGTTGTACAGCAATGGACCGATCGGTGTGCACCCACTGGCCATTGAATCTGTTGTGAGCGGGTACGCGTTGTACAGCAATGGACCGATCGGTGTGCACGCACTGGCCATTGAATCTGTTGTGAGCGGGTACGCGTTGTACAGCAATGGACCGATCAGTGTGCACGCACTGGCCATTGCATCTGTTGTGAGCGGGTACGCGTTGTTTCCCGGAATACGCGTTGTACAGCAATGGACCGATCGGTGCGCACGCATTGGCTAGGGCCTGGCATGGCAACGGACGCGTTTTCGAAGATTCAACGAGTCTGATACAGTGAATTCAGTTGGCCAGCCACAACAATGTTGCAAATTCATGGGTGTCATGAAGTTGAACTTTTGAAGGATGCTGTGGGCGTGTATTAGTGGTGCAATTCCATGGATTGGCCAGATTCAGAAGATGCAAATGACTTGGACCTATCACTTTGGACACATGGGACAGTATCTGCCACTGCAGCACACATATAATGCTGGCTGTTCCCCTGAGAGCTCACTTGCCTGCACTACATGCCCCAGGACGACATCTGCCACCAACACTGCTGCTGTCTCTGCATCCTCTGGCTACTGCAATGGCACATACTGTGGAGAGAGCCCCAGCCTTTAGCCTTGAGGAGAACCAGGCCCTGCTGGACAGCCTCCTTCCACAGTACAGCAAGCTGTATGGGAAACCAGGGGAGCAGGTGAGTGTGCTGTCCACTGCCTTACTAATTGTGCATGTTGTCTGACTAGCAAGACTTACAGTGTGCACACCACTGGCTAGCATGCTCACTGAGTAGTTATCACCCCCCAAAGTGTGTAGTTACATGCACTGAACAGGTACAGGTTTACTTCCCATGCAATGATACCATGTAGTAACTGCTGGCAAACTGTTCATAGCCATCGTTGCACTGCCTGTGTACATCATATGCCCCTGTGATTGAGACATGTCTATCCAACTGTGTGATGCACGTATATGTTGCATGTGTAGTAATGGCATTTTCACTTTGTCATCCTCACAGGTTGATGCCCACCAGAAGCAGGAAATCTGGCTGACCATCGCCCGGGTAGTAAGATCTGTGGGGGTCTACAAGCGCCGGATCCAAAACTGCCAGAAGAGGTGGCAGGACCTTCGGGGCTGGACCCGGAGGATCGCAAGGGTCCAGCTGAAGCTGTCGCCTCCTCGCAGGAGGGGCGGACACCGGACCCTGACCCCCCACATGCTCAGGATCCTGGCGGTGGTCTTCCCTGACCTGGATGGGCAGCTGCAGGCCAGACAGCAGCAAGGAGGGGGTGAGTCCATGACTGCACTGTGAACTTTGTCTGACATGCTATGTGCCCTCCTCTGGCCTGGTTAAACTTCCACAGTACATCAGTCTTGTGGTCCAGGACCCATGTCCCTCAATTGTGACATACCCACTCCTCATCTGATACGCAGGTGTGGCCCTTACAGTCAGGAAATTGTGTCACTTGGGTACTGTGTCCTTGCATTTTGCTTCGCTCAAGGTGGGGGACAGCATTTGTTCCAGTGACTTTGTGGTGGGATTCATGGGTGGGTCAATTGCTTACACAATGCCTAAGTTCTGACATGTAATCTGGGTGTAACTTTGATATGTGGTCCACTTGCTGATCTGAATCACCACATGTCCCTGGGGTATTTGGCACACCCCCATGCTGCGGGTGGGAACAATGTTTGGGCCTCAGGAATATGTATATCAAGTGTGTCACACATGCTTAGCCACCTGACTACTGTCCAGGGCTCATCCCTCTTTCAGGTGGAGCAGGACAGTCATGCCTACTCCAGGGCATACAATACACTCTGTACTCCCACTCCCGTGTATCAGCTGACATGTTGTGATCAGTGAAATGTTCCCTCAGGTGTCTGCCTCTGTGTCATTGTGCCGTGGCTTCGTTGTCAGGACTACTGGGATGTTTATCGTTTAGGGCTCAGCATGCCATCTGAGATGTGACCATGAGAGACGATACTTCTGTGACTTATAGGTGTTTGATCACTTGACTGTGCACACAGGTGTATGCGACTGTGAATTTCAGGCAGCTGTTTTTCATTCACAGCAGACTGTGAGGTGCTCAGGTTCATAGAGTTGTGTTTCATGTCTCCCATATGTCCAATTGGCATGACGTGGACAAATAAGAGTTCAGATGATGTGGTTTGTGGGGGATGGACATGTGCACTTGTCAGCTACATAACTTGCATTCCCCATTACCTAGGATTGTGACACAGTGCAGACTGTTGTTGGCTGGCTGCCATGCCCATGTGACTGGAGTCAGTGATGTATGACTTTGCAGGCATGCCTGTGTCATGGCATTAAACTTCCTAAGAGTGATCCTGCAGGGGAGTGACATGTGCAACATGCACCCCATTGTGGCATTGACTATCCGGACATGGGTGCATCATGGTGTCTGGTGCTGGTATGCATCACATGCATTTCTAATTAGACTCTGGCCATCCCTTTATCCGGACACCTGAACTGACTCAGTGGCAAGAGATGTGATGTGTGCATGTTCACATACTTCACCGTATTCTCTGCAATGTCCAACAACTGTGTATGTGGTGCATGTGTCCACACTGGGGTATTACCATCCAACAGGCACCAGACAGATGGGTGCAAGGGCAGGAGGGGTGTGAGTGCCATGGTTGACCATCAGACTGACAATTGGCTTCTCCTAATCTGTGTGAGGACTTTTGGCAATGTTCAACTGAGGATGCCAGGGCTTGCTCTGTAATGTGCTGTACTTACTGTGGTGTGTGCGGTCAGTGCAGTTGACTGATGCTTGTCTGTTTCCCTAATTGTTTGCAGATACATCCACAGCCACAGGAGGGGACAGCTCCATGGACCAGGATGAGCTGCAGAGCCAGACTGGGTCAGCAGCCGATGAGTGGACGGAGGGACCCAGTGGCACGGAGGGCGAGGGGAGCCATGCCGAGGAGTCCTCAGCACCATCCACCTCAGCTGAGGACCACAGCAGCTCGGAGGATGACTCCCTTGTGGAGGCGGGTGTCAGCAGCCACCACACCCCAGCTAGTATGTCTGACCCCGCCACCACCACCACCACCGCCCTCCCATTGGCTCCCATTCCAGAGGTCCGTGGAAGCTCCCGTGTTCGGGAGTGTGTCTCCTTCGTGCCAGGCACCGCACCCCCTGCCCCTGTGTCCCCTGCTGCCCTGAGTGAGGAGTCTGTGTACCTACTTCGCCAGCTCCATGTAGGGCAGACATCAATGCTGAGTGTCCTCCATGCACACACCACTCTGTTTACACAGCTGGTGTCGTTCATGGAGGGCATCTCGACGGGCATGTCTGCCCTACAGAGGAGCAATAGGTCCATGGACTCCTCCCTGACGGCAGCAGTGTCCCTCCTCCAACAGTCCATCACCCCTCCTACCTCTGCCCCATCCACACTTCCTGGCACCCTACCTGTCCCAAGCACATGCACACCTGCACAATCACCCAAACACACAGACACGAGCAGCACAGAAACACCCAAAACAAGGGCAAACGTGCACTCAAGCATCCTCAGGGGACTGATACCACACCCACAGGGGATGGGGACAGACACACACACAGGCATCCACAGTCACTCCGCAGTCCTCAAAATCCTCTCCCTCCAAGACCCCTTCCCTTGCCTCACCTGCAACCCCACCTACAAAGCAGCTCTTCCTCTGTGACCTCGGCCTCTTCCCCTCCGATCCCGCTGATCCAGCATACAGGGGGAAGAGGAAGTCCACCCACACAGAGGGGAGTGCCCTCGCCCCGGACACCCTCCCCCAGGCGCAGACAGACTGAGGCCCCCACCCGCAAGTCCCCCGGGCCCGGAAGAGCAAGACCCCGCCACCGCCCTGCAGGTCAACCACACAGTCTCCTTCCTCCATCCCTCAGGCACCCACCACACCCTTCCCCAGGTTCCCCCACCCACAGATACACCATCCCCAAAATGATGCGGCCTTCTCCACCTACCACTTGCTCTTCCAGCCCCACACCCCCCGCTGCACATGTTTGTGCCACTGGTGTGGAGACCGTGTCCTCCCCCTCTGTCCTGCCCACCTTACCTGAAACCCATTCTACTCCCCTGGAGATGGGCACTGCAGTGGAGTCCACTACCACCCCGTCTGACTTGGGCACTGCAGTGGGGAACCTGTCCACTCCATCTGGCCAGCCCACTGGAGTTGTGCCGGCACCCACACCATCTGACTCATGCCCCCCAGTTGTGCCGCACACACCATGTCAGACACCTCCACTGCAGTTGTCAGTGACTCTCCAGCACCAGCCACCCCTTCCCTGCCTCCTTCTGGTGAGCCCTGATCCTGTCCCTGCGGTGCCTTGCCTGCCCCCCCGTTTGCCCCTCCGAAGGGAGTGTCCCTGGTTAGTAGCAGTGCAGGCAAGCGAAGGGTGACATCTGCCACTGTCACCCTGTTTGGACTTTTGTCATGGACTGGCCATTGGCCTTTGGGTTTTGTCTGGACTTTCTATTTTCAAATCACATATGCTGAATAAAGCTACTTTCAGTTCTCTAGTGGTTTTGCTTCAGATGTACATGATGTTGAGGATGCTAACCATGCCCTTGCTGCAGTGATGGTGATTTTTGATATCAAGTAAATGAAGTGTTACTGTGCAGGACCCCATGTGGTCTAGGGTGAATGTGTCCTATCCTGGTGTGTAGCCATGTCATCCTTTGCAGCAATATGAGGGTGTCATGTTTTTCATATTTGCCAATGGGATTCCCTACATGTTTTTGCAATATCACATCTGTGGCTTACACCCCTGCACATCAGATGTGCTTGCCATTGTTCAATTTGTCTAGTTCCCTGACGTGTGACCATCTCCACTGGACATGCAAGTTTGGGCATCAATGGGGAAGGACTCATCTGTGGTATCAGTGCAACTTGCTATACATGTGTATTTGATCGGTGCAGATGATTTCCGTGACACTGCCATGACCAGGCTGATGTGACGAGAGCCTTCATTTTGTGCTAATTGTTGACTGAGTGACCAAGTGTTCTGCTGACATGATAGAGCCCTGCAGAGACAACATATGGCACAGCTTTCCTTACACAGGAGTGGAGTCCCCTCATGGCAGTGTGTAATTCCGTGACATTGCCTGAGCCCAAGGTGTGTGTTGTGTGAGCATGTCTGTGTGTGTTCACTTCCATTTTGCTACGCAGGCTGGGGTCCCTAGTGATGTTCCTGTTTGTGATGCTTGCTGAGTTGAACAATGTTCCCCCCAAATCTTCGCACTGGGTTCTCTGTGATGTGGGTGCATGGCACATTACTGGTCATCAGGGTGTCATCCATAGGTGTGTTTGCTGTCAGGGCTGAGTTTGTGGGCAAACGCAGATGAAACACAGTCAGGATTCCCCTTGGCACTTGTTGGTTACACAAGTCATGTAATTTACAGTTTGTGTTAGCTTTCAGTGATTGTGACACGTTGTGTGTGTGACTGCTGCCACTCCTCAGGGTCAGAGCTGCAATGTTGGAAGTTGTCTATGTGTGTTCTTTGTGGGTGACCTTGGCTTCTTCATTGGTGTGTGACTGTGGCCGGGATCCCATTGGTTGGTGTGGATTTGACGTCATGCCCATGTACAGCGTACTGTGCAGTGTGTCTGACATTCACAAGTCTTGTTGACTGGCCATGTGTGATGGGTATCTCCACCTTAGTTCTCCCCACCACCCCTGGGATTGTCATGGGTGCATGTGCAATGTCACCAGTCCATGTGAGCTTCACTGCTGCACATTGGTGGAGATCAAGGTGTGTGGTGTTGAGTGTGTGCAAATGAGAGTTGTTGCACGGCTGGACCCCTACCTCCATGTTGCCCTTGGCTGACAGGCCGTGCTGATTGATTTGTGCTTGTGTAGGTGTAATGGTAGTTAGTTGCTCAGGACACATGACTGTGGTTCACAGTGTGTACGACATCTACCTTTGTCATCACAGTGGGATTATCATGCAGGCCAGTGTCACCACAATGTGGGGTCCCTGGGGGTAGTGCTGTGGTGGGTCTGTCTCTTGCTGTGTTAGTTGCTGTTCCTACAAGGTTGTGTGACATTTGTAATTTGGGCTCCCTCTCATCTAACAATTCCTGATTGCCCACATAGGGGAATCCGATCCATGAGTTACTTTTGTGTGGCACTGTATTGACATCTGTGTAATAGGGATTCAGGCCTCCTCATGTGTTGTGTGGTTGCCTGGGGACACTGGCACACCCCCCCATCACCTGTTGTGTTTGATATGCAGTGTGAGTCTGCCTGTTTGTGTTTGTGCATTTGCACCACTGCATCCATTTCTTTAGTGTGCCATTGGCTGTATGTTGTTTGGTGGCTTTCCCCTGCTGTCCCTGGGACTCCTAGGTCATCAGTCAGCACAATGATCATGGTTTGTATGTCCTATTGCTGCCATGGAATGTTATTTGTTTACCTGACATCTACAGTCTCCACAGGATATCTACATTTGTGTGTCCATTGGTGCTGATGTGTGGGTCTGCATTATGATGGTCACTTCTGTCATTGTGTTATTCGTGAATGTTGACAATGTGAGCCCCCATGGGTGATGTTTGTCTGCACATGGCCAAAGCGATGTTTCATTGGCACTGCACTGTTTGCCTCACCCAATCTATGTTGCTATGGGACACAAGCACTACTATGCCACTGATGTGTTTGTTGTTGTGTGACCAGGAATCATCCATGCAGTTTAGCATTTGCAGCTTTTCACATGACAACACTTACATTTTGGTCACTGTGGTGATGGGGCTTTAGACCCCATTGCCACAATGTTCAAAATGTGCTTCAGCTATGGACCCCACACTTACCTTTTGGTCATTGTGATGATGGGGCTTTAGACCCCATTGCCACACTGTTCTAAATGCGCTTCAGCTATGGACCCCACACTTACATTTTGGTCACTGTGGTGATGGGGCTTTAGACCCCATTGCCACAATGTTCAAAATGTGCTTCAGCTATGGACCCCACACTTACATTTTGGTCACTGTGGTGATGGGGCTTTAGACCCCATTGCCACAATGTTCAAAATGTGCTTCAGCTATGGACCCCACACTTACATTTTGGTCACTGTGGTGATGGGGTGTTAGACCCCATTGCCACAATGTTCAAAATGTGCTTCAGCTATGGACCCCACACTTACCTTTTGGTCACTGTGGTGATGGGGCTTTAGACCCCATTGCCACAATGTTCGAAATGTGCTTCAGCTATGGACCCCACACTTACATTTTGGTCACTGTGGTGAAGGGGCTTTAGACCCCATTGCCACAATGTTCGAAATGTGCTTCAGCTATGGACCCCACACTTACATTTTGGTCACTGTGGTAATTGGGGCGTTAGACCCCATTGCCACAATGTTCAAAATGTGCTTCAGCTATGGACCCCACACTTACATTATGGTCACTGTGATGATGGGGTGTTAGACCCCATTGCCACAGTGGTCATGGTCTGCTTGCATTGTGGAGGCCACACACATTTATGTGTGACACATGTGATAGGGGGTCACATTGTATGTTCACTGTCATGTTCAGTGTTGTAGGCATTTGACACAGACTACACACGCTTGTCATGGTGTTGGGGGGGATGTATTTTTCAGACATTCCTTATGTTGGAGTATGCTGGTTGTGTCATGCATTACCCGTCCTATGAGTAGGGGTTGTGTGGGTGGTAGGCATCCAGGCCCCCATTAGTAGGGGTGGTGGTAGTGGTAGGCATCCATCCCCCTATGAGTGGGGATGGTATTAGTGGCAGGCATCCATACCCCTATGAGTGGGGATGGTAGTAGTGGTAGGCATCCATCCCCCTATGAGTGGGGATGGTATTAGTGGCAGGCATCCATCCCCCTATGAGTGGGGAGGGTAGTAGTGGCAGGCATCCATCCCCCTATGAGTGGGGATGGTAGTAGTGGTAGGCATCCATCCCCCTATGAGTGGGGAGGGTGGTAGTGGTAGGCATCCATCCCCCTATGAGTGGGGGTGGTGGTAGTGGTAGGCATCCATCCCCCTATGAGTGGGGATGGTATTAGTGTCAGGCATCCATCCCCCTATGAGTGGGGAGGGTAGTAGTGACAGGCATCCAGGCCCCCATGAGTAGGGGTGGTGGTAGTGGTAGGCATCCATCCCCCTATGAGTGGGGATGGTATTAGTGGCAGGCATCCATACCCCTATGAGTGGGGATGGTAGTAGTGGCAGGCATCTATCCCCCTATGAGTGGGGATGGTATTAGTGGCAGGCATCCATCCCCCTATGAATGGGGATGGTATTAGTGGTAGGCATCCATCCCCCTATGGGTGTGTATGGCATTGGTGATAGCCATCCCGCCCCTATGGTTCTGCTGTTGCTAGTGTACGTCATTTCTGCATCCCTATGTGTGTGTGACATATGTCGGGTACGTGTCATTTGTTTGTGTTGTGGGTGTTTGACTTACCGTCTGCGCCGTACGCGTCCGTACCGGTCCCGGTAATAGATGTAGAATATTGGTAGGACCTGCGCGATGGGATTCATGGTTGGTTCGTCTCGTTCGGGTTTCTCGTGGCTTCGACTTGTACTCGTCGCTGGCTTGTTCGTCTCGTCGCCGTGGATCGTCTTGTGGCGCGAATCGGAGCTTATGTACAGCTGTCCCGGATGCTCTGACGTGCCGGACGTAGCGACGGGTTCGGCGCGTACGGAAGGCGCATCGTACTCGTCCGGCCAGAAGGTGCTGTGTATTTGCTTCCGTGCGACTCAAATCGGCGTTTACGGATCCGGCTCGGGCGGGGAACAGGAGCTGGAATTGGTGAGTACGGCTCGCTCGGAATCTGGGCTGTTATGCGCATCATACTTGTTCGTTCGGACGACTGTTCGAATCGGTCGGGAAACACGCGTTCGGCTGGGTTTTTTCCCGGACGAATACTGTTAGGTGCGCTTCCGGCCAAGATCGGAATCGGCCCCTCAGTGTCTGCAGCCTATCTCTGGGTCACATGACTGGGTGTAGCTGACAGTGGGCTTTGTGTATTCCTCCTAGACAGCCACACACAATAGAAAGCTTAGGTGTGTCTGGATGGGCCATCACTTGCAGGATGGGAGGGCAGAGCTGGGCACAGCCCTACTTACACGTGCTGTGTCCTTCCTCCACACAAAAGACTGCATACCCCCTGTAGTTAAGTTAGAGCCAGGGCAGAGGATGCAGCAAACCTTTACATGTATTATTCATTAGTATACTTAATATAGCACACAACTCGCTCTTGAAGGTTTATCTCAGCACTTGCGCTGCAGTCCAAAGCAAAGTGAATTTCAAAACAGCCATGTTTTCAACAACTTTTTGAAATTCTGGAAGTCGGGGTAGGTACGGATAAGCAGGGGCTCGGTCCGAAAAGGACCTGCCACCATATCTGACCAAGCGAGGGGCCTGAGAAAGAGCTTTTTTGGAGGACCTTAAAAGTCTATAGGGCAGATAGTATCTGTGTCTAGAATGTAGGAGAAAAGGTGAGGATTTGTAGAAGGTATTGTGCTTCGCATAGCTTGAAGACACTATGGGCTCGATTCCGATCTCGTTCAGAAAGCAAACCTAACGACTCGTGTCCGGAATGCTTTCCGTACGACTTGTGTCAGGGGAGTCTGACCGAACAAGTATGATGCATTTAAATGCATCCGGATACGATTCAGTCGGACTCCCATTGACAATGGGAGCCTGTGTACCGAACGCGTACACAGGCTCCCATTGACAAAAGGGGTGGTTGGGGATCATGGTGCAGCCTGTGGAGGGCACCCGTTGGTGCCTGCCACACTGTGCATGGTCTGTAAGGGGGGACGAATGGGTACCCCCAAAGGCACGATCCAGAGGGCCCCGGGTGAAGGGGTGCCTGCAATGGGCCCCCAAAGACCGATTCCGGCAGCCTTTTTGATCTGGGCAAAACGAACCATAAAGGCTGTCCGAATCGTTAATTGTACTTGCTCGCTTGGAAAACCTACTCCATAGAGCTGTACAATTCGGCTCAAGAGGGCTCTATCTCTCCGTATGCCTTCCGGAACCGATTTGGTCAGCACTAAGTGTTTCCAGGCATCGTACTTGGTTGTTCGGAATTGGGAACGAGTAGGTTGGAAACAAGGGCTCCGGATCGGTTTAGGTAAAACCAAATCCGATTCGGAGCCCTTCCGACCAAGATCGGAATTGGGCCCTATGTTTCCTGATGGGCAGCCAATGCAATTTTTTTAATATGGGGGCAGAGAGTGTCTGTGCAGGAAGATTGCAGATTAGCTGGGTGACTGTATTCTGCACAACCTGCAGTTTGGCCAGCAAGTTGTCATTACCATATACCAATAGGGCATTTCCATAGTCCAGGCAGCTAACTATGGGAGCCTGGATGAGGGTTTTCCTGGGGATAAATGGAAGCCAGGGAAAAACATTATTTAATGACCTCATTGTGGCAAAGCACATGCCGCAAGTGGTGTTAACTTGGTCCCTCATGGACAGTGTGTGGTCGATCTTTACTCCCAGGTTCTTCACCACCTGCTTAGGGTAGAGGGCTGGACCATGATTGAGGGGGGGGGGGGCACCAATCTGCTGACCATAGCTTTTGGGCTTTTTACAAGGAGCACTATCTCAGTTTTTTCACTATTAAGTTGGAGGCAATTGTTGACCATCAAGTTGGGAATTTCAGACATACAGTAAACAAATTGAGCTTTCAGTTTGTCGAGGTCAGGACCAAAGTAAATAAGGAGTTGGGTGTTGTCTGCGTATTAAGGAAGGTGTTTAGCACTTTATATGACTCAGAGGAGTTGCCTGCTTGCGCTATGGTGGAAGTTAGGTGGACCCTTCGTGTAGCTTTAATCAAATTATGATAGCTCCTTAGCATAGCCCGGTATGCTATTGTGTCCTTGGAGGATTTTTGTGGAATGCCATCTGTGCTCTAGGTATTTATATTTGGATTTTTCTTGCCGTAGAGTGTCTGTGTACCAGGGAGTGTAGTTTTTGTGAACAGCAGATGCAGATTTTTGGAGAGGGGCAAAATACTCAAAGGTATTAATAAGCGAGTTGTTGTAGACAACCAGGGCAGTATTCATGACCAAATTAGATGATAGCATGGGGGCCTTAAAGTGGCAGGGGAGAACATCTTCCAGGAGCTGCGGGATCTGAAGTCCTCTTTCTTGGGCTTACTAAAGGGATTCTCGCATGCAATAGAGAACATGATCAGGTAATGGTCAGACCAGGTGATAGGCAAAGGACTGCATGTTTGAGCCCTACTGTCTCCATGTCAGCTAGTAGTTGGGTCATGCTGGGGTCATCATTGTCCTCGCTGTGATAGTTAAAATCACCCAGCAGTAGAAATTTGTCAGAGGCCAGCATATGGGGTGCAATACAGTCAATTAGAGCCTAGGTAAAATCTTTCCTGGTGGGCAATAAATTAAGACACCTCTCCAGACCCCAGGGGCAGAGATTGTGATTTTGAAAATACACGTCTCAATCCATGCTGCAAGAAGGGTGTCAAGGAATTCACAAGGGCAATAGCGACACCCCCTCCTGGGCGCACTTCTATGTCTAGCTTAACCAGTTACTAGAGTTCAGGCATGGCTCAATAAATGCAGGGAAGTGTTGTGCTGCAGAACCATATCTCAGTAAAGAAGCAAGGCTTGGGGAGGAGGATGTAGATAAGGTCCCACATTTCTATGGAGTGCTTTGTCATGGACCTTACGTGGCAATAGAGGGTGTCCATTTTCACTGTGTTACCATTATGTGAAGAGGAGGAAGTATGGCTCTTTGAGGGAGGCAATGTAGGAGGGGCAGTAGGTCAGAGGCGTTGAGGTTAGCATGTTACCAATCTGCGACATGGTCAGATAGTCTAAGCAGGAGAATCTACATTGTGTACACACTGCCGGCCCCTCCAGACCTGGCAAGGCCTAAGTGCAGCATATCACCTGCTTATTGGCTTTTGTTTTATCTCTGTGGGGGAGTAATTCCAAGTTTGATTTCCAGCCATGGTTACCAAAAGGCTGAGGGCGGGGGGAAATGAGGAATGGTGCAGGGGTCATGGCATCTGGCGATGTGCATGAGCGGTAGGGGAATAAACAGGGAGGCTCTCTTTACAACAAATGGCCAATGCTGCGACGGACTGGAGAGTAGAGAGTGTGAAGAGAGATTAAAAAAGTTTAATACCAGTGGTGCGAATGACACATCAAGTATTGAGCTCTTTATTGAGTAAATGCAAAACTGAGCAGCATACAGTGCAGTAAAACAAGACAAAACAAAAGCCAGATAACTGACCTTAGGAGCGGTTCAAAGAGAAACCTCGAGAATCTTCTCCCACTTCAAAGGAGACACCTGGTATAAATATTGGGCCACAACCCCCAACTCATCAGTACATCATGGAACTGTGGAGACTCTGCCAGGAAGAAGTACGGCTGTGCTGCTGAAAAGGAATTCCTCTCTGCTGGACTACTGCCGTGCTGGACTGCTGCCTTGCTCGACTGCTGTATTGCTGGATTGCTGTCCTGCTGCCCTGCTGCCCGAGTTAGAGGTATTTGGACCTGCACCTGAACCCAGGACTCCCAGAGTGACTCCAAGGGCTAGTCTGCTGGCCTGCTGTTTAGACCCACAAGAACAGGCTCCCAACCAGCTGAACCAGCATCCTCATCCAGCTATCCAGCTGGAGAAAGCCCCTGACCCCCAAGTGGTGTCCCTCATGTCCTGGACCCTTGGTGTGGAATAAGAGAGGCTAAATTGATGTTTTTGGTCTCTTTTTGACTGTGAACTGGCCAGTTGATCCCAAAACCTTGTCATTCACACAATCCGCCAATGCGAAGTTCTGTCAGCCCGGCTCTTTGTGATATAGCATCGACTGCTCGCAGTTCAACCATTTGCAACAAAAACAGAATTTTCATGCTACATCGATGCTCGTCCATGATGCCAGGCCTGCTCTTCGCACTGTATCAACGACTGTCGCGGCCCCCTCCACCGCAAACAGGAATCTTTGAGCTGGACTGAGAAGGTAACTTTTCAGTGTTACTAACCTGGTCCCTGTATTCGACTTGCACTCCATTGCAGTCGGCAGGAACTTGTGACTTTCTCCCGGTCTCACGCAAAAAATAGCCACGAGTGGCGCGTTGAACTTTTTGGTGCTAATTTGACTTATATCAGGTTCTACTGATTAGATTATTGTTGTTGTAGTCTTGATCTCTTTATTAAACTTTGCTCTATTTTTCTAAATTGATGTGGGAATTTTCTTGTGTTCTCACTTTATTACTGTTTGAAGTGCTGCATAAATACTTTACACATTGCCTCTAAGTTAATTCTGACTACTCAGTGCCAAACTATGATAGGGTTGTGCACATGTTAAGTTGGGGTTTGCTTGTGCCTCACCCTGATAAGGATTGTGGTTGCTGCTTAAGTAGGGTTTCACAGCCTCAGCCAGTAACCTAATTTCTTACAGTGAGTACCTGCCCAGCACGTATTGCAGTTCCATTTCAAGCATTGTCAAACACTGAATAAATAGATAAAAAAATAAATTATTACCATTATATTTGTTGCTGACATTTAACATGCTGTAAGTCTCTGCTGACAATTGGTTGGTGACATCTCCACATTTCCCTTCCATTAACTGACAGCTCTATAGTTTCAGATTGAGTCTTCTCACAGTTAGCACTCTTGTACCTGGGTTCAGTGCTTAATTTGTAATAGAATGAGTGTCAGTGCCTAAAGCTCTGCACAGAGACCCGGTGCTTTTAAATGTCATGCACCGAATACCAAGGCTGCATAGTCTTGAACTGACCTCATGGCTCTTCCATTCACTATCTGATATTGCCTGCCCATTATCTTTCTCTTGCATTTTCTTGCTTTCTCAGTTTTTGACAGCTTTTCCATCTTTCTCTTCCTCCATCTTTCCACTTTGTGTATTTTTCCCTTTCTTGTTCTCTGGAAATATATGTAGAGGAAAATAAATTCTGGTCCCCAAAAATGAGTGCCAGTGGGCCCCACCGGCATCCACCTGCTTAAAATAAGCACTGACAGGGCTTTACTTCAGCCCTGTATAGTTACTAAACTGCAACTGAGATTGGAAAATGTTGTAAACCTATTTTGCAGAGATTCTAACAATCAATGTTAAAAATAGAGTCTTTAATCTTCAGTAGGCACTTCATTTAAGAAGGGTTGCATTCATTTTTTCCCTATTTCCTTTTTCCAATATTTATTTTCATTGTTGACAGATATTCAATGAAGACTGATCCTGTTGTGATAATCCTGTTGTGTATTTCAGCTGATGGAAAACAAATAGTGCCTACTAACTTTGTAGTTTCATTAATATATCAATGTTTAGCCTTTATATTTTTCAGCAGGGTGCCCAATTCACATAGAGATATATGTTTGTGTGTGTACAAGTTTAGCTTATACACACAAATGGTTCTGTTTTACTAGCATAAGACAAATTTTGGAATTTTTAAATGTTCTGATACTCATAAAGGATTTATTCATATCAAGATTTGATTTTTGTGTGAGTGAATCTACTACTGTGGGCATGAATGGAGAATTTAAGGGTGGAAATGGTATGTGATTTGTGTCCATCCAAAGTGTAACACATTTGTGTGTAATAACACACTTCTCTCCAACCCATTTCCGGCTCAGAAAATAAATCAAGGGTCAAGGGAAGGAATAAATCAATTTCCCTGCTTAGATGGGATGGGAACACCTCAAAAACTGGTGTAAGTGTATAAAAAGGGTTTCTTTATAAGCAAACCTTTTCCCCAGTGGTCAAAAAAGTGCCCTTACATGAATTTGATAGCAGTTCCCTATGTCAATTGCTCATTCTGTACAACTGGCCATGCAAAAATTCCTCTGCATAGGTGCAATTGCAAAGCTCAAACATTTTCCAGGAGAATGCATGGAAACCTCTGAATGTTGCAGGTTCCCAAGCGTAAGCTGGGGAACTATTGGGATCACTTAATAAAAAAGATTTCTGTGAGGAGCGTGACCCGTAAGCAGTGCTTTAAATGGAAAAAAATAAGTGCAGGTACTCAACAAATTGAGACGTTAGCTAGGGGGTGGGGCTTGGGGCGGGGTTAAGGGGCGGGGTTAGGGGGCGGGGTTAGGGGTGGGGCTATTGGCAGACCAAAGGGATACGGCCAGGGGCACACATTTAATGTGATTGAGATTTAATTGGTGTGCAGATGTGCATAATGCTGCGAAATCATTTCTGGTATATTTTGATTATTCCATTTTCCTTATATGTACAAAAGGGTACATTTATTATTAAAGTGGGCTTCTCATGGTGCAACACCTAGATCACATATGACTCGCACAAGATATTTTCCTTAACATTTTTTGGAAAGGTTTAACTATGGTTAACCCTCTTGTCTCACTGCCACTTAGCAGACATCACCCTGCCCCTCCTAGATGGCACAGCTTTGCCTCAAAACACCTTGCCTGCTGTAAAGTCGGATTCCCTTTTTCTGGAGTCGAGTATTTACCTCCTTTGACACACTTACTTTTTAAATCAGAATTTCCTGCTCGCCCTGCCTCCAAGAGTTCATTGCCGCCCCTGTGCCTAGTTAGATAATTACAGGAGGAGGCCGGTGTTCGGCCTGTCACCTCCTGACCTCGACACTTCCTGCCTTTTTAGCCCCTGTCGTGGGGGATCCCTGAAGATTGTGTCCCACACAGCGTGAGTCTGAGAGCAGGTGCTGCGTGTCTTTAACCCCTTCGGTGCTCATGACGAGCTCAGCTCGTCATGCTGCGCAGTGCTCGTGTGCGCATGACGAGCTGAGCTCGTCATGAACCCGCCCACTCAATGAAACGCCCCGCACAGGGCGAAAATCGGCCGCGCACCGAAGGGGTTAAAAGGCACAACAAACACGGCTCTCTAGACAGCGGTGCCACTTAGCAGATTATCTCCCGGTCATCACTGCCTGAAATGTAGATTGCGAGCAGCTGTCTGCAACCAAGGAGTGTGACAAACTCCAAGAGACTATGGGGGAACCCATGGCCAGCAGTCTTTAGATCTCCAGCTACAGCACTGTGACTTGTTGAACTTGGTAAGAGTAAAAAATGAAAGTTGCTGACATTTTAAATGTTCACGCTAAGGTCGGGGTTGAAGTTTTATTAGATAGCTGCCAAGGTTTCAGATTGCTATGGGTGACATTTTCATAATTTTAGTACAATTTTTGATGTATGTTTCCCTCATCTTCATTGCTCGCAAAAAAGTCACTCATATTTGTTGAAATGTCACTCATAATTACACTACAATTATGAAAATGTCACACATAGCAATCTGAAACCTTGGCAGCTATGTCTGAGTGGACACTGCCTCAGGCATCACAGTGTGAGTCTGGCCCCTCCCAAACTTCCTGCCAACTCTGGAATGAATGCCTACGGGCTGCGGCTCAATTAGCACATTGAAAGGGGAGATTAGCACTCGATTAGAGTGCTTCAAGAAAACGGACCCATTCGTTGTCAGCTGTATTGCTCTTCCTTTTTTTGTAAATGCCAATATCACTGAGCTTGGCTTAAAGCCCATGAGTACCGGTACTCTCTTTGGCCAAAGAGAAGTTACTCAAGCGCCGAAAATTTAGAAGTGCCGGTGAGTACCGGCCCATTTAAAGCACTGCCCGTTAGGGTATCAAAACGCTGTACAACAGAAAGAGGATAAGATTGGTCAGTATAAAGCAAACATACTAAACATTTGTAGTTAAACCAGCACAGTTACAGAAAGAGCAAACCAAACATGTGGAACATGTAACGTGAACAAAAATTGCATAAAAAATTGCCTCAATAAATGAGATACCCCTGTTGTCTGTAAGACATAAAAGTTAGTTATGTTGTCTTCAGGTCGATTGTTGCAGCTGGTTATTCAGGAGTAGCCCTTTGACTTGTTTTTTAATGAACAGGAGTATGTGTTTCACTCCCTTTTACATCCAGCATCGCGTGGCAACACTATAAGTGTCTGTGCACACCCATGCTTATATATGTGCCATTATTCCGATAAACTAGTGGCATACCTGCAAAGGACCTTACTCAGAATGTTCTGTTAACACATCTGCCTGTGGGATAGTGACGAGAAGGACACTGTGGGATGTATGTGTACAAACAAGATTAAAATCAAAATCAACCAAGGGACTCGCCATTGTCAGGGCTAATCATCATAACTATCTGGATGTTAATCCAAAAAAAGTGAGATGCATCGTTACCGCCAATAGAGAGCAAACCACCCAGGTATGCTACAGGGAATATGCAACAATTTGGAACACCTCAATAATGACATGTGGTGAGGGCTCAAATTCACCATCACATAACTATGTCCAGCTGAACTCAAGGATCCCATTATTGACACATATGTCTTCATCAACAGGTAGTGCTCTCCATACATTTGCACTGAATGTTACACAGGGTTCCTGCCATGAAAAGATCGGCCGAAAGTCAGGTCGTAGTCCCCAAGGTGGTGCCAATGCCTGTACTGCTTCAATAGCCTGCCGCTTTCCCCACCGCCACTGCCGCGGGATCTGAGATCCCGTTCTTATGGCGGTTCGAGCACACTGCTCATAATCGGGCAGTCAGACCATCGAGGAGACGGCTGTTGGACCGTCAACGACAGTACAGTAGTCCCAAGACCACCATGCTCGCAATCAGGGCCCTAGACTTCAAAATCAGGGACATTCAGGGGATCTCATAATTTAAACCGCTCAAAAAGTACGTAATTTAAAAATCCACCTCTGTTCTTCAGAAATAGGGTTTCATGGATTGGTGGCTGGAGAAATTGAGGTTCTATTGGGCTCTCCAAAAGCGAGTAAACCTCTGGGTGTAAAGTTACCACTTTTATTGACAATCACAGCTGGGAAGTCCATTCATCAGAAGCTACACATTATGTTTGATGTAAGAAGATTCCTACAAACGTTGACTTCTGTTTAAGTTTATTTTAATTAGTCTTCCCCCAGCTGGTTAATGATCTGCTCTTTAGTAATGGGAGTAAAGCAAATGATTCCCCACTTAAAATTCAGGGCTGGTTTAAGATGGTGTCCAGGTTTCTGTAGTCAAAGTCAGATGGAAAAGGAGCATTATATAACGGTGAGTGAATAAAGGAAAACGATGCCAGGAAAAGCTTTGAAGTCTAAAACTGAAACAATGCAAATGACTGCACACACTGAAAGTGAATCACGCCATTGGTTTTTTTGTTTTTCAGAAACAAACAACTGCTTTGGGGGTTTGATTTAAAAAAGAAAATGTGTGTAAAGCAAAATCAAAACCACGTGGTGCCTACTCAGCTTACTTCTCTGCCTTCTATGCATTCACCACACATGGATGCACAGAAGGCTCATAGAATGTCCGGCGGTCCTCATCCAGTGGAGCAGATGCCACGTTCTCCACTGTCAAGGTGAGCCAAAGTCCATAGTCTAAACTGTGAGACACTGCATGAGCTGGAAGGGATAAAGCAAGCAAGAAATGTAGCACTAGATCAATAAATGGTTGCTGGTGGCAAACTAGAAGGATGGCTATTTGCATATTCTGGAAAGGAAGCAACCTTTAAAGGACATCTTTTTGACTTATGTGATGCTGTTCACCTTTACACATATCAGGTAGTACTAAAACACTGGGATAGCAATATATCACTACCTAGCTGTGGAATTAAGCTATCAGAGAATGCTGCATTTGCATTCCTGTCATAGAAGTCGGCTGCTGGAAATCATTCCTGTACAGAACAATTAACAGTTTTGTTTTTTTGTATCTGAATGTTTAACAACCAGTGTGAGAAGCTGGCCTGGTACCTGATGTCCACTAATGTAAGTGGGCACCTTGTTCCAGTCCAGACAACCCTTATGGAGATTTGAGAGGTCCTAGACAACCTTAGAAAGCTCTCTAAGTGGTAGCTGTGGAGAGCAGCCTTCAGGCTTAGTCCAGAAGGAGTGTAAAGCAGCTTGTCTTACCAGAATGCAATCTTATAGTATAGATTAAGTGAAAAAGAACCACACCAAGTATTTATAAAAATATGTATTTATTATATAATACTCTCTAGTATGTTCCAATATTTCCAACATGGAGATAAACACAATGCAAACAATACCTTAGCAAAGAAACACAGTAACTAGCACAAAATACACAGTGGCCCCGGGGGGGGGGACCACACCATATACTAAGAAAGTGGTATAAGAACCCCGACTCGAGTCAAGACAGTGTCAAGGTCTTGTAGAAGTGCTGGGACCCCAAGGATCCACCCAAGGTGAGTAGATAGGGACCCCACGGAGAGCGTGTGCAGTGCAGAAACACAACTGCGTGCTCCGTAAAACTCTATGTGCAAGTCGCGGTTGGATTTTTAGGGACCCTTCCCAGTGGACCCTGAAGAAACCCCGTGGAAGACAGAAGGTTGGAGAGCCACCCCACCCGTGGATACCCTAGTACCCACGTCACCTACACCAGGGAAGCTGGGTACATACGTGTGAAGTGGTGTCGGAAACTGACTTCAAACCCAATAGAGGACTTCAGGAAAGGGCCGCTGGCGAAGAAGGAGGAAGTGTCCGGTGGAATCCAAGGATGGATTCTTGATGAGAGGTACCTGCAAGCAGAGGGGACAGAGTCTATGTCACTCAGGGGTGACCAGGAGACTTGGAAGACGAATGCCCTCCGAAGTCGGTGTTGCAGGATGGATGATGATGACCTTGACTCTGCAGTTGTGAGGACCAGGCAATGCTGAGGAGGACCAGGAGCCATGCACGAGCTGTCCCACGAAGGATGTGAAGTGCTGAGGGGTCGGTGTCCGGTGGGAACACCAACAAACCTTGGCAAAGGCAAGCCATGCAGGAATCAAAGAAGGAGCAATGTCGGGACCAGCAAGGTCCAGGGGACTCACCAAAGGCAGGTGAGTCAAGGCAGGCCCCGAGCAATCAGGGGAGCCCAAAAGAAACAAGTGTAACCCTCAAGTGGACCCACAGGCCAGAGGCACTGGAGTCGCGAGAGGACCTCAAGCAGCTCACCAAAAGATGCAGGCCACGATGCACATGATGCGGTGTGGCTAAATATTCTACTCAATGGAAGTGCTCGAGGTTGGGGCTACTTGGAGCCCGAAGATCTGCTTGCAAAGAAGCCAACAAGCCTTTGCAACTGCAAGTTGGACGTGGTGCACAGAGGTTCGGTTATTGCAACCCCCACGAGAGATACAAGCCTCAAACTTGTTGAGAGGGTAGAGCAGGCATCATGAGCTGTGGATAACCACCACCTGTGTTGCAGAGCCCACAGAGTCCGTAGGAGCTCAGGATCTTCAGACCGGTCGACCTAGTTGCGGTGCCTGCAAATGCAGGGGAGTGACTCCTTCACTCCAAGGGAGATTACTTTAGGTGTCTTAGATGCTTCACAGGCCTTGGAAGGTTCCTGTATGATGCACAGGCACAGATGATGCAGCAGACTGGAAGGGAGATGAAGTCAGGCCCAAACGAAGTCCAGCGAAGTCCAGAGTGCCCAGACAGTAGAAGTGCAGTGGTGTCTGATCTGAATCTTATCCCATGACGATTCTAGGGACCTACACCCAGGTAAGCCCCTAAGTACCCTAGGGAAAGGGTTGGGAAGATTCAGGGGACCCTCCCAGGGAAAGGTCTGGACAGGGGGAGGTTACTCCCATGTCATTTGTCCAGTTTTGCACCAGAGCGGGAGCCAACGGCTCCCAGAACTGGTTTGAACTGGTGTTCCCCTCATGCAGACTTTCTGGCACTGGCAAGTGCACCCACCCGGTCCCAATACACTAAATCCTGTCTGGGAGGTGGTCACACAACTCCCTGTGACAGGATGCCTATTGTTCCACCTTCCTCTGCTCAAGCTTGACTCAGCAGCAGGAGGGCAGAAATGTGTCTCTGGTCGGCAACAACCATTTTGTGCTGTCCGGGTCTAGAAGACTAGTACCGGGAACACCGAGAGCCTAACGGAGGGCTCTTCCAGTGCTTGGAATCATACCTCCCACATGGTTTACGGTGTGGGGGTATGATTCCAACATGTTTGATACCAAACATTATAGGATTCGTTGCAGCTGTTTTCGAGATGGTCATTGCGTAGTTACGTGGTGCCCCTCTATATAGTATATGGCTGCTTCACTGACAACCCGGGAGAATGGACTACGTAGGCTGCAGGGTGTCCTACTCATGCAGGGGCACCCTCTCACTTAGAACCAAGCACCCTGCCTTCAGGATTGCAAAGGCCTGCTAAAGGGGCGACTTATAGGTTTTAAGTGCAGTGACCCCCCTTAGGTATAGTAAACCTATATCTTTAGTAAGTGGTGCATGCACCAACTTACACAGGCTGCAATGGCAGGCCTGTAGTTCCATTTTGCATGGTCTCCCATGGGTGGCATAATGCATGCTTCAGCCCATGGGAGACCTCTGGGGTACCTATGCCCTGGGTACCTTAGTACCATGAAAGGGACTGATAAGGGTGCCCCAGTATCCAATCTGGAGTGTACGTAAGTTTATTATTTTTATTTTATTTTTATGTTTTATAGAGCGCGAACTTGACCCGTTACGGTATCAGAGCGCTTTACAGAATCCTAGGGTTGTACAAAAGGCATGGAATCACAAGAGTAAACAATCGATTGGGAGGGGGCGGGGTGCTGGATACATAAGGGATAGAAGGATACATAGGTACAGTTTACATTGCAGTTACTCAAGACAAGGCCCCAGGTTTCTTGGAGGGGTGACTAGGTCATCCGAGGGAGGCAATAGCCGGCAGTTGATCAGGGTCTCTGTGGTGGTTGAAGGTAAAAGTTTAAACGAGGAATTTACCCATAAGGAAGGTTTTGGCCTCCTTTTGAAGCGTGCCAGAGAGGGCATTCTTCTTATGACGGGTGGGAGAGAGTTCCATATTCTTGGCGCGGCCCCAGCGAAAGCCCGATTGTAAGTTTTTTTTTCCTAAAACGTGCAGGCTGGAGCAAGAGGTCTCTGGCGGACCGGGAGTTTCTGATTCCTCCGGATACCACAAGTTTCTGTGCAAGGTATGCAGGGGAGTTTGAGTATAAAGCCTTGTGTGTGATGCATGCCAGCTTAAGCTGTATCCTGGCCTCGAGAGGAAGCCAGTTCAGCGCTTTCAGGTGTGGAGAAATGTGATTGAATTTCCTTGTGCCGGTAAGTAGTCTGGCGGCCGCGTTGAGGCAGGCTTTTAAAGGTGCCAGGGAGATCTTGGGTAGACCCGAGAGGGTAGAACAGCCATATTCCAGTCTGGAGATGACTAGTGCTTGAACTGCCATTTTTAGGTCGGGAGCGTCAAGGAAGGGTTTCAGTTTCCAAAGGTAGCTCAGGTGGAATCTGGCTGATTTGGCCATCGAGTTGATGTGGTCCCGCATGTTCAAGTTGCAGTCGAGGGTTATTCCCATTGATTTGGCCGAGTCCACAATGGTCGGTGGGTAATTTAAGGCTGTGATGGCCTTAATCCATATCTGAATCTCAGGGTTGGTTTTAGGAGGGGAAATTAGGAGAAATTCTGTTTTCTTTGTGTTGAGTTTGAGTTAATTGGAGGCGAGCCATTGGACGGTCAGCTTCAGGGCCTCATTCAGGGAGAGAATCTCCTCGAGGGATGAGATTTTGATGTAGATCTGAGTGTCGTCAGCGTACATATGGTAGGAGATATTTGCAGTACGTAGGACTTCGGCAAGCGGTTCTAGGTAAAGGTTGAAGAGGGTGGGGGACAGCGTTGATCCTTGAGGGACTCCAATCGTGACCGGAGAGGGAGCAGACAGGTTGCCGTTAATTAGGAATCTCTGTGATTGGTTTTGGAGGAAGGATCTAAACCATTCTAGGACAGAGCCATCCAATCCCATCCTGAGTTTGAGGCGTTCGAGTAGCTTTCCATGGTTGACCGTGTCGAAGGCCGAGGATAGATCTAGGAGGATTAAGAGACATGTTTTGCCTTGGTCAAGGGCTTGGAGGGCATCATCAACGATGTGGAGCATGGTGGTTTCAGTGCTGTGTCCAGGTCTGAATCCGGATTGGAAGTCATCGAGTAGGTGGAAGTTGTTGATGTGTTGACTTAGCTGCAGTTGCACACACTTCTCCAACACTTTAGCTAAGAGAGGGATGTTGGAAATAGGTCTGAAGTTGTCAGGGGAGGCTGGGTCCAGCGACGGCTTTTTCAAAATGGGGAGGACTTGGCGGGCTTTCAGAGAGTCAGGAATCGATCCCTGCCGGAGAGAGGCGTTAATTATTGCAGTCCAGCTAGGAATAATGGATTGGGCGGCGGCAGCTAGGCAGTTGGAGGGGAGCGGGTCGTTAAAATGGTTATTCGGGTTTAAGGTAGATAGGATTTTAGAGACGGAGTCTTCGTCGTAGAGTGTGAAGTCGGTCCAGTGTGCTTGATTCTTAGGTGAAGCCTGTCGGGCGGCGTGGAAGGAGGAGGCAGGTCAGTAGTGGGTAGAGAGTATGAGGCGGAACTAAGTTCGTTACCTAAGGCTTTGATTTTGTCCGCAAAAAAGAGGAGAATTCCTCGGATGATATTAGAGACTTGGGATTTTCTTTCGATGTTTTGGCCAGTTTGTTGGATTGGTGTTTGACCAGTTCAAAGAGTTTACGGGGTCTGTTCTTGGTGTTCCCCAGTTCCGATCTGAAGAATTCTTTTTTTGAGTTGAGGATGTTCCTGTTGTAGGTATTTCTGGCCTGGCGGAGAAGTTTTAGATGTGCGGCAGAGGGGTGCTGTCTCCAGATTCTTTCGGCTTGCTGGAGGGATCTCCTCTCATTGTTGAGGGATCCAGTGAACCAGGGGTTTCTATCTTTGATTTGGGTTCTTTTTAGTTTTAGTGGGGCTAGGTCATCCAGAATGTTCGATATGGTCGCAGAGTAGTGATCGTTGAGGTCATTGACCGTTTGATATGCGAGGGGGGGGGAGGTCAGATTTGCACAGAGCCTCCAGTTCTCTGTGGTCCAGGTTCTTGGTGTCTCTGACCCAGCGTTTAGGAATCACCGGCTGCGGTGCCCTAGTCTTGTGGGTGCCAGGTAGTAGGAAGGCGATGGCGTGGTGGTCAGACCAGTCACATGGGTCTATAGAGATAAGCTTGACTGTTGATTCCTTAGAGATGATCCAGTCAAGAATGGCCCCTTTCGAGTGAGTTGGGAGTGAGCAAGATTGGGTCAGGGCTTGATCGGCCAGGAGGTCTTTGATGGCGTTGACATGAGGATCCTTGGGATCGTTCCAGTGCAGGTTGAAATCGCCAAGGAAAATGTCCTTAGCGTTGGAGGAACTCTTAGCTGTGAAAATTTCCATGAGGTGGTCAGTGAAGGAGTCATTCCTGCCTGGGGGGTGGTAAAAGATGTGCAGGTTGCACAGTAGGGTGGAGTTGCTGCAAATGGAGAGGGCGAGGTATTTGCAGGAGTCGGTGGTATCCGCCAGAAGTTCCGTGACAAGAAGGTTAGAGCGATAGATGCAGGCGATGCCTCCTCCTTTCTTGCTAGGTTGCCTGTCCACCCTTGCAATGTTATAGTTGGGAGGGACTAAGAGGTCCAGGCATGGGGATGAGGATTCGTTGAGCCAAGATTCTGTTAGAATTGCTAAGTCGAAATTTTTGTTCAGGATGAGGGCAGCAATATCGGCGGCGTGCTTAACTGCCGATCGGCAGTTAATTAAGAGACCAGTCAGAGAGGGGTCGGAGGGAGTGTCGGGAGTCGGGGCGGACAGGGGTACAGGCGCTAGATTGCTTTTAATCACACTTCTGTTACGGAGGGTAGCTGATCTGCTGGGGTTGATAGTGACCGTGCAGATGGGATGTTCGGCCCTCACGTGTAATAGGCATGGGGTAACTGGGGCTGCGTTGTAGTCCCGGAGGATGGCAAGGATTTCCTTTTCAGTGAGGTCTAGCGGACTTGGTGTGGCGAGGGTAGAGTTGTAGGAGAGGACGAGAGCTAGGGTTTCCTCCTCCGAGAGGTGGCAAGGATGCTTGCGAGGGCGAAGGTGTCTCAGGGATAGAGGTAGTGAGTGTTTGGGGAGCTCTGTGATAAGAGGGGGGGTGGAGTTCAGCAGGGGCTTTAGGTTAGCGAAGGAGAGTTCGGCGAGGTGAAGGAGGTTCGTTAGATCCAGAATGGAAAAATGGATGCTCTGAATTATTTTGGCAGCTCTGGAGTGCAGAGTTTCGATATCCATGTAAGAGGGAGGCGCTAAAGGACAGGGGGGCAGTGGTTCAGAGGCAGTTCTATCGTCATGCATACGGGATAGGATAGCAGGGCTAGCTCGACCTGTGTCGTAGGTCTTTGGGGGCGTCTCAGTCTCACGGTCGGAGTGGGGAGCTAGTGGGGAGGGGACCAGAGGTCTAGGGCCGATTCTGTTGGCAAGGCCGGGAGACGTGCTAGAAGGGTTAGAATGAACCGTGTTAGGAACACTTGGAGGGGTGGTCTGTGGGCTAGCAGGGCTAGCTCGACCTGTATCGTAGGTCTTTGGAAGCGTACCAGTCTCAGAGTCGGAGTGGGGAGTTAGTGGGGAGGGGACCAAAGGTCTCGGGACGATTGTGTTGGCAAGGCCGGGAGACGAGCTAGAGGGGTTAGGATGAACTGTGTTGGAAATCCTTAGGGAGGTGGTTTGTGGGAGGCTAGTCACGCTAGGCAGGCTGGTCGGAGGGTCGTCGAGGCCGGTGTTGGTTGCCCTGCCAGGGTTGTGCACATGGTTTCTGAGGAGGGTAAAAAGGTCCGCAAAATTATTGAGGTTTTTGGTTGAGGCTTGGATCAAAACGATGCCACTTTTGTAGAGGGTGATGGTGAGGTCGGCTCGCAGGGTTGAGGAGGGCGCTATTGTGAGCTTAGTGCCGCGTGGAATGTTCCTGGTTGCGCGTACATTGAGGAGGTGCGCAAAGGTATTGCGCCAAGAGGGGGTTCTTCTGGAGTAGAAAATGAGGTCATTAATGACTATGCCGTTGTCCGCGCTGTAACGCAGGTCAGAGATCAATGTCTCAGGGTGATTTTTCAGGGTGGAGTGCTTGAAAGTTTTTGCAGCGGCTTTGGAGAGGTTGGGGGGGTAAACCAGGGTATATGAGTTTTCTCCAGTAGCGGTCAGGCCGGGACCTGCCATGCTTGCTAGGGTTGGGCACTATAGGAACGAAATGGGTCAGTAAGCAGCAAAGGGGATGGGTCTCCACATACCAAGCGAGGGAAGCTATAGTGACTGACTTGGTCTCTTAGAGGCAGGGAACCACATCACAGCAGCATGTGTCCCCTGGTGGACTGTCTTGAGGGAGCGGGCTGTCTAAGCGTTGGGGCAGAGGCTCAAACGTACTTGCGTAGTAGTGACATCCTCTTTGATGTATACTGCAATCCACTGCCTTTCCCAAAACATCTACGCTTTTTACTGTAGTCCCTGTCGGTGTCTTTATTGTCATTGAATTCCTTATGTCCGTGATCATTTGGATAGTATCCTCATAGGAAATTTAAAAAAAATAAATAAATAAATGTGGCTGGGTCGTAAGTAAGAAGTAAATCCCTGAACTTTTCAATTCCAACAAGTCTTTCATTGACTACTATAGCAAGTCAGAGCCATTCCAAGATGGCCGCCACCTTATCGAGCCTGGCTCAAGGTGCAGCTGTAGACCCTTGTTTGTTTTTATGGCGTAGTCCTCTTTCTATTGCCATTGCCAGTTGCTGCCATTTTCGTGGGGAATAGGCTTGAGGCAGTATGGAGGAGCAGTTCTGTGCTCAAAATGGCTGCGGCAATAAAACTGCTGTGCCACAGACCAACAGCTGTGCTGTACAGCTACAATTCTGATAGTAGACCCACTCCTGCAGCCTGGACATCGAGGAGTTTCCCTAGTTATGATCCTGATGGTGTACACTGCCCACTCGGTGAATGCAAAACGCACGGTCACTCCCGGCATGGGAGGCTTCTCTTCTGCAGGGTTGTTGCAATTAAAGATTTTGACTTCGGGACAGGCTCGCCCTTGATGGTCCCAGCCGTTTCACAGCTCTGAAGAACCCCCTGCAGTGATGAGCGCGATCGTTCCCGGTATGGAGGAACCTGCATCAGGGGCGAGGCGGCAACAGCTCCCCAGGGACTTGGCTCGAGCTGGGTGTGCCCGTTGCCAGCTGGAAACTCGCCTTTGGGCTCTGCGCTAATCTGCCAGTTCCCGGCGGGTCTCAGGCTCGGGGCCCCAGGTTGTTGAATGGTCTGCAGCGGCGGGGACAGACTCACCGATGCCTCAGAGTCTGGGCGATCATCCTCGGTCAGTCCCCCAGCAGCCCACGTCGGAGATGGATACCCAGCCCTCTGTTGATGTCGGCTGGATTCGCGGAGCAGCGCTCGGCTGGGGCTCCGTCAGTCAGCAGCTGTGAGGCATCCGATGGACTCACCAAGCGGCCAGCTCTTCTGATCAATGGCCGACGGTCCTAATTGAGGTGAGAGGGGTCCAAAAACGATGGTCTGTGCGGTGCCGCTGGGCCAAGCTTGCGCTGTGTTGCTGTGTGATGATGTAGGAGGGCAGCAGGGCGATGGATGGCCGGGTTGTACAGGGATATTTGACCGATATGGTGATCCCTAACCCAGGAGCTCAGTGGAGGAGCTCTCGTCCGGTGGCCATCTTGAGGAGCCTCTTAGATGAATAGATGTAAGTACTCAACACAACAAGTTTAGGGAGAAAGCAGATAGACTGGGGTCCTGATTAGCAGTATCCCAGTCAGACTAGTCAAAATACAGCTTAGCACCATTCAAAAAGTGGGGGTAACCATGGAAGTCGATCCTACTTTCCTACAACCAGTTTGTGTAATCTCTGGTGGAAAATCTTCTTTATCTTACACTGTGTCTATATGTTACTTTGAACATGGATCTACAGTCTGGAAGAATGACTTTAACTCAATACCCCTGCATTCAGTTAGAAATTCATGTGGAAAAAACAGTCCATAATATCTACCTTAATTGACTGCTTCATTTAACAATACTCTTCAGATATGGCCAGCAATTGTGTTAATTCTACAAAATGAGGAACCTGCCAAGAGAGACAGATTGATACATTAAGAAACGTTTTGTTGGTGGAGCAGACTTTGGACTGATTCGCAAAGATTTATTTATGAGTCTTAATCCAGTGTTAAATGTGAGATACAGCATAATATAAAGGTTTGATTCGCAAAGCATTTTCCACGAGTAAGAAATAAGAATGAAGTAAAATCAGCTCCATCTTACCCTAAAACATATTGCAAGAATTAAAAACAAAGGATGATTTCAGATATTTATTACATCAGCAACTTTAGTCTTCAGTTATCTGAAAAGCAGCAGCAATGTCGATATTTAGGTCAGCATTTAGATTTTGATAAATTGGATACTCTGTCAAAACATGTATCTGCCCACCATATTAAAGGTGTCATAGGCCGTGGACTATAAGGCATGTGTACATAAATCCAATACGGGACATCAAAGATACAGATTTGTAAAGATTTAAGACAAAAAGCACCAAGAAAAAGTAAAGTGGTAATCAGAAGTTACTGTTCACAGCTGACCAGGACCTAGGAGTTAATTCAGGTTGATGGCAATGGATCGCAGGTCGGTACCCCAAGCGCATTTGTTGTGTTCAAAGACTTTACCTTCTGACACAGAGCCTGATTACGAGTTTGACTGTCCATCGGACTGCCAAACTTGTGGTGGCGTGGTGCAAACCGGTCCGACCACCGCATTACAAGTGCAGTGGTCCCACCACAACAGGACCGCCGCAATCCCTTGGCGGTGGCCTGGGGCAGCAATACGCTAGTAGTGGCGGTGCTGGCATATTAGGACTTTCCAGACCTCCACACTTTTCACAGCAGTGAGCCCGCCATGCAAAGTGTGGTGGTCAGGAAAGCAAAGAGGCTCTATAGGGCCCCGTGGTGCCCCTGCGCATGTGGTTGCATGCAGGGGGGCACATGTTGTGCCCCCCTGTCTGTATGTACCCCTGTTCCTGCACGACATGGACTCCCCTCAGAAGTTGGCTACAGATATCTCAGAGAACAAAGGCTTCTCTTCCTCACATCTCTTTTTACACTGAACTATGAATGGGTAGGCTTTATGCTATTCCCTTTCAAGTTAATAAAGTTTCTTGACCCTCCGCTGCTGTCCTTCCGGAGATGAAAAGAGTCACATGCAGATGTCACATGGTTTAAGCCATTGTTTCTGCTTTGGTAACAGATTTCACACCTCATTAAGTGGAAGCACTCAGAGGGGCCAGCTGCTGGCAGGCTAACGCTAATTTAGCCTTCTGAGTGCTTAGGCAGACAAAGTATAACTTTTCAAAAGTAATGTTTCCTAAATATTTCTTACAAATCCAGCTCCAACAGTGCATTGGGTTTTTAATAAACATTAAAAATAGTGGTAGAATTATCAGGTAGCTTGTCCCATACCAAAGACAGTAGAGGTATTATTTTATTCTAAACTTTAGTTTTCCTCACAGGACAGGTACAATCCTTCACAGGGAAAATAATTGTGGGTGCTAACCTCTGTAGGTATATGCCAACACTAAACTCTTGCATGTACTATTTTTAAATTCTAGGCAGCCGACCTTGTGGGCTACAAGGCCTACATATGGGTGACTTATTTGATATTTAAAACTAGGTGTTATTTTGAGGGGTCCATCTGCAATAGTCAGACTACACTTGTAATCCTGAAGCCACGTTTTCCTTGTCACCCTGGTGAAAGGCAGAATAAGTACTGCAGTCTATAGGTGAAATTTAACCATCCATGCCATCGGTGTAGTTTCCTGCACCATATACTATGGCCTTACCTTTTGGCTTTCCTTTCAATCTGACTCCAGGTGTAACCCATCTCCTTGCAGTCAGCCGCGAGGCCTTGGCACCAGGTGTTTCTTGATACTGCTAGGTGTGGTATTTATCAGGGGAGAGATTAGCTCCCCATTCTGAGTTGTGTACCTCAAATTGGGTATAAAATATTAATACTGTATGTTTACCTCTTTTTGAATTGTGAAGGTCTAAAAGGTAATGTCAGAAATTGGGCTATCAATTTGTGAGGGGATGTTCCTGATTAACTTCATTAACACAATAGAATAAAACACAGCTCCAAGAGAAGTTCTGCTCAACCCATCATACCTATGGCACAAGCAGCAGGCAATCACCATATACGTGCATGTTAATTTCATACAGTAGCAGCAATTTAAAATGAAAGAACAAAATACAATAAAATTCCCTAACATTTTGAAACATAGAGTACTTTGTAGTGGCACAAAAGGCACCAAGAACCTCAAAATAGAGTAAGGGGAACAAGGGATCTGAATTGTTTTAATTTTAAGGTAAAAAAGTGTCTAGAAAAAGTGCGCAATTGAAGGTCTATCGCAATGGAGTGGAGGTCAGATATAGCACTAGGGGTTTTCCTGGTCAAAACATTTATTTTGGACTAAGGGCCTAATTTACAGATTTTCAGACAGTATACTCCATTAAAATATAACAGAAAACCCTTTCACTGTATTGCAAGTGCCACAGGTTATAGTACACTTGTCATATGGCTGACAGAGCATATGCCACATTTGCGATGGGGAATTTCGTCTGCCAAACTCCAGGCTCTTTTAGACCACTCTCTTATTCTCTGAAAGGAAGTCAAAATCTTCCAGCATGGTACAGTCAAAGGGTGTTGCCAGCAAGGGTTACTCGAAGTTGTATACATCATTCTCAAGCTATTGCCAAACAGCGGGTGCTTTGTTGGTCGGACAGATTTGAACCTCTCCCCAGTCCAAGGTTTTATCTTTGGACTTAGTCACTTTTTTTAAGTTAAAAGGCTGGAAGCAGTAGCTAGGCAGGACTCCACTATGCCAGATACCTTTATTGCAAGGTTCTGAGGGCGGCTGTTTTTCGTGTGATAAAACGTTTTATGTAGAACAGACCTGTTTTTCTTGCCCGTCATGGTTGCAAACTTCTGTGGCAAGCCTCAGTACCTTGTCCTACTACTCCGGAGATAGAACAAACGATTAAGGTCTTTATTTAGGGATTGGTATATTGTACTTTATCTTTCAGGGTGGCAGATGACATTCCGTGTGTCATCCTGTTGAACTACCATCTGCCAAATTTAGAGATGACCGCTGATCCAGCTATCATCTCTGTAAATTCAGAGGAACTGCTGTCCCAGACGTTCCTTTGAATGTACAAATCGTTTGATAGGCTGCCGCATGGGTTTTGATTGCCATCCGCCAAACATTTCAATTTTTTTTGTTTTTTAGAAACAAATTCACAAAGTGGGAGTTTGTTTGTGAAAAATGAAACAGAAAGGACCTCCGCACCTTGAAAGTTTGCTCCCAGAGTGGGGGGGTCATTATTTTTTTCTTTACCTCATCACCAGGTTTTTCCTGGAGGTGGCAAACAAAAAAATAAAGACAATGCACAGTCCACCCTAAATAGGGTGGGCGTTGTAATGTCCTTCCGCCAACTTCTTCTACTCCATTAGTCCTTCGGAAGACATTTTCTGTTGATGGAGCCAATGGGGGCTCCGTCGACAGAAAACTTAAGGTCCATCCATCTCTCAATGTGGCATGTGGACCTATGCTTTGGAAGGCAATGTACTGTGTTGCATTTATGACAAGTACCCAGTGAGTTAAAATGTAAATGAGGCCCTAAGTCCCATTGTTCACCAACTGCCAGAAAAGTTATTTTAGTCAGTCCTGCAACCCCTAGCTCCTCCTGGCAGGCTTCTAGGCACAAACTCTCTCTCCGGCCATGCTCCCTGCAGGGTCCTGCCCTCTGTGGCCAGCTGGACTCTCTTGGAGTCAGGAGTCCTGTTTTTTGTGTGCCTTAATCAGGCAAGCATGAGGTAAACCACTTGAACTCTGACAATAAATTCAAGGCCCTGGATGCTAATAGGTTCAGCAGTCTTTGAGTCCTTTAGAGAGTCCTCTACTTCCAGGAGGATTCAAGAGTCAGGAGTCTTCCTCTGTGCTGTGCACTAGCCAGTGACTGGAAAGTTACACAGGAACCGTGTTTGAATACGGCAAAACCCTTCTGCTACCAGGTAAGCTTTTCTTGGCCAATCCCTAGTTAGATGAGCTCTCCTCCCATCTGAAAGGGTCAGAACTGGTTCTCTTCCCACTGTGACTGGAGACTGTTTGTGGAGGAGAGAGCTGGGAAGGAATAGAAGAAGCCCTCTCTGACATCTCCAAGCCAAAAGAGCTAGTGATAAGGCTGCCCTTTGTTCTGCCAACCGTTCCTGTTCATTCTCACATAGTTAATCCCCGATAATTGGTCAGGATCTAACACCAGCTTGTCCTTCCTGAGCATGGAGGCAGGCCATTGTCAGGGTCATTAACTCTCCCAGCCAAGGATGCATATTTCAACTCTGGAGGTGTAATGCATAGCAGAACTTGTTTCAATCCAATTCAAGTCCAGACAGACTAAAGTACATTTCACCATTAAATCAGATTTTGAAAATTAAGTAGTAATAATTTTGAAGAATTGTGTTAATATTTCCCTGAGTGACGATATAAAATTAAATATTTAATTTCACTTTGCCTTGTTTTTTGGAATCTATACACTGAGTTTTTTTTTGCATTCAATCATGTGAAGGCACTCTTTTTTGATATAGAGTATGCCTGTGTTTTACATCAAGTACCATACATTTTGGGCTTACAAGGTACACTTTATGTGTGATATGCTAATTTAAAAAAATGGGTGTTTCTACATGGTGAAGGCAAGTTTGCTTTCCATGTATTACTGCACTGCCTTTAAACAGCAGCCTAGCCTGAGCACAGCGGGGCTCCTTCCTGCCACATATTTTTGTCATATATGTGGTGGTGTAAATACACACTGCAGTCCGTAAATGGCATTTAACTCACATGATAATTGTGCATTTTCTGTGCCATCCTCCATGTCCTTATAACATTTTAAATAGATCAATTGGGTGAAACCAATATTACCAATAACATTTTAGGGCCAGACCATACCCACAGAGGCTATAAACATCGTTGTGACAGTGAACAAATTAGTAATATTACTATAAATAGGAAACAGAAAAAGGTAAATAATCTGGGGCGACTGCGCAGGAAAGACAAAGTTGCTGTAGTTGAAATCTTTCCCCTGCAGTAGCGGTCGGTGGTGGGAGTGCCGCCGGGCGCTGATGTGGGGCGGGGGAGGGGCAGGGTGGGGGGTAGTAAACTACAGATTACGGGCGATTACAGGTAAGTACACATATAAATAAATAAAACGAATTTCGTTTCTCGCGCTGCATCGCCAAATGTGATGCCGCATGAGAAACGAAATTTATTTATTTATATGTATACTTACCTGTAATCGCCCGTAATCCGTAGTTTACTACCCCCCACCCTGCCCCTCCCCCGCCCCACGTCAGCGCCCGGCAGCACTCCCACCACCGACCGCTGTTGTTCCCCTGACATATTCAGCCAGGTTTTGCCTGGCTATATTTTTGGGGGAATAAAAGCAGTACTTTTAAGCTATTTGAATTCATAATTACAGAATCAGGATTACAGGGCCAATTACAAGTGGCCAATTAACCCTAGGTTCATACAGATTGCATGTAGTTCATTTTTATTTTTTCTCCCATCACTTAATCTGTCAAGGTGAAACTCTAAATTTGTAAATCGTAGAAAATATCTGGGAATCAATGCTGAAACAACAGTCCCAAAATGTTATTTTCCATTATACCATATTTGGGAGTACTACCTCAGAAATACCATTACCTATGATACCATTATTACAAGGGGTGAGAAAAATTCCAGAGTGAATATCAGCCCACATCATGTTTGCTTAGATCCTTTTTTGGTTTCTTTGCAGAAAGGTTTATCCTTTTGTTTTTGCAGTAGTCTTGGGGCCGTTTACTTAAAGTGCCCTGGAGGTGCAACAGGCATGTGATTCTGCTTTCTGCACCCCTAAGGTACTTTGACATTATAGAAGGGGTCACAGATGCTGATGTGGTCCCTTTTGTGATAAAGGCAGCACACATATAGCACCCGCACTGTTTTAAGGGATATTCCCTCTTTTGCATTGCACCAGGTTTCCCAGGTCCATGTGTGACTAGCTGCTCCAGAACAGGTTTTCTCTTTGAATAAGGGGACCTGTAATCTTCTTTATCCCATTACAAAACTAGGCTACAAGTCCCAGAATTCAAAGAAAAGAACCTGGACTGCAACAGCTCATCTTGCATGGACCTGGGAAACTAGGGAGCTATTATGGTCAAAGTAGTTCAGTTATACATCTTATCAAGAGTCAGCGCTTCTCCCAGGTCATGCCTATAACCCCCAGGAGACTTAAGGTGAATTTTGATAGGATACATTTTAGGGGGTGGGGGGAGATTCTGCACTACTTTATCCCCTGTCAAACAATAAACAAATATGTTGGTGGTGCCCCTACTATCCTGGGGCATCATAAGGAGAAAATATCCAAATGCTAGGCTCCTGCGGGGGCGTATGGGGCAAACCCCTGTCGTGCAGCATGCATATTCCATTAGCAGATTCCTGCGGGCCGGACTTGTGTTTTCCAAAAACGAGGCATTGTGCTGCCTGTATTTCGTCTTTGTTTTTTTACAGATGTCAATGCCCACTCGGGCACCCAGGTGCAGCATCGTGTTGGGTGTTGCAGAGGGAGCCCCAAGACCCCCACAGCACATACAAGCTCCCCAAGTGTGTCCACTCTTCTAGTGTGCCACACAGGATCTGTGTTCTCTACCCCTTGGGGTCAGCGCAGGTGGGAGCAGTATTCAGTGTGCTTCCTGCCCGTGCTGGCCACGGACTGTAAGCGTGGTGTAAGGTACACCCACCAAAACAGACATGGGCACCGGTGACTGTTGGAGCACCCTTCGTACTCAGTAGCCCTTTCTGTCCCAGAGGGTTGGGGTGCCTCTGGGCATATATGATTGCGTGTGGCTCCAAGGGATGGGGTACAGCTTCTTGGGAAGGGGGCCACATGCACATCCCCTCCAAATTAGAAAATATATCAAAATGAGGATGAACTGAACCCAAGACTTTGACCCACTCGGAGGAAGTTTTAGAAATCCCAGCACAGTTTAATGTGTTTGGTTTACCACCAACTTCAGAGGCCTTTTTCTCTGATACTGTATGGCCAATGTTCAGGATTTTGGTTTCATTTTGCTACTGAGGACCAGCACTAGCCACTAGAAGCATTTCTATCAGGCCTCCTGGCTTCTAAACTGTACTTTTGTTAGGTAGATTTGTTTTGATGCTCCCTTGCCAGACCTGTCATCTGCTTTGGTTCTTGATTCTCTCTCTCCTGCTAGGGAGGCATCTTCCACGACCCACAAGCAGAACACTCTCCTTGCTGTGCTCTCCTGGTTCCACCACCTCCTGGCTACCTGAAGAGCACCTGTGTGTCAGCGGAGTCTAGGACAGCTCCACAGATGCCATGGGGAACCCTCCAGAGTCCCACAGCAACAGGTCGCTTTCTTCATTTGCTCTTCCGGGCGCTGGATAAGAGAGCCAACACCACTGGTCCTAGACAAACTGATCCCAGTCATGGGTGCTAGCTGGTATCAAAGTCGTCCATCCATCTTCTCAATAGAGTCAGGTTGCTTCTTCTTCCAGCTAGGCAGTCTTCCACCATAGTTGCATCCATGTCTAGTGTCTTCTCAAATGTTTCTCCTTTGTGCAGGGGTTTGTAAGTGGGGGTGGACAATTCTAGAAGCCAGGCACTGTTTACCGATACGCGGATGCCACATCATTTCTTCACCCCTTCCCTTAAACCTTCTGCACCAGGCTGAGTTAAATGGTAGTCTGTCACTCTCAGAATTCAGACATGTGCACACGTGTGTGCTCACGTTTTTGGCTGTAACCAGTCCAGAGCCCTTTACCCTAGCTGTGCAGCAGCCTCATCTTAAAAGGTGGACACTAATGATTTGCACTCTCATTTCAACAGAATTTACCGTACGTTCCAGTTGGTGAGACTCACTCACAGTAAAAGTCGAAAACCGGGTAGTCCAAAAGCGAACAATCAAGGATAATTAAATGTGCAGAACATACTTTGCAAGGCCGATTAAGTGGGGTTTTATTTTTACAATATCTTTAGTTTTGTCCCAAATATTTTCAAGAAGGTATTTCTCTTTGTGCAGTCAAAAACGCATGCTTATATGAGTCAGTGCTGTTTTGATAGTGCCAGCAATGTTCAGTTGCACTTAGTTTTGCTTTATATCAAAAGTACTGGTGTCCATTCTCTACTGTTTAGAAACAATTACGTTACATTTATTTTAATGTTTATTATCTTAGACATACAGAGATATTTAATCCATCATTGCCTGTGCACACTATCGTACTTTTCCTGAGTAAATTCTTCTCAGGTAATACTGCACTACTGTTGGGTAAGTGGTTAGGGAGCATGCTCCCTTTGTACACTTCAGGTGTCATTACACAAAGGAGATGTGTCATCCTGCATCTAAACCCTAGTTCTTCACTTTCTAGGTAAAACAAGTGCTTTACATTGGGGTTAAGGGGCTTGGGATGCCATATGGTTGTGCACTATTTAGCCAATTGACAGACTTTTATGAGACATACACCTTCCAATATTGATATAGCTGGGAAATACAGATAGTGCCATGTCCATTCCTAACATTTGGAATCTCACAGCTGTGACAATGATATAGGGGAGAGTTGAAACTGTAACCACCCCCACCCTGAGCATTGTACTGTGGATCTTTTACAAACCTCTGCTAGCTCTGCTTAAAGCCCCTGGACCTTTGTTTTGGAGACCAGACACCCTAAAATGAGTATATTTGTAGGCTTAGAATCCAAGTTCTGTTTACGAATGTGTGTTTTAGACGGGAAACAACCTTTACTACGCATGCATTACATCGCATGCCATTAGATCGCGGTCTTTACAACGCAAGTCGTTACAACGACTTGCGCTGGAGGGCGCTATAGGACAAGGAATAGTTTAATTTACTATCCAACACCTTCCCTACTGTACGTAGGCTGGAGTTGGAATAGTAAATTTAACTACTCCTAAGTCCAGCGCCCTCCAACGAAAGTCGTTGTAACGACTTGCGTGGTAAAAACCGCGTTCTAATAGCATGCGATGTGAATGCATGCGTTGTATAATCATACATTCGTTTTAGACATTTTGCAGATTCTCAGCTACCTTATTGCAAACTAGACTAGCTCTCCAGCTATCACTACTTTTGTCTACAGAACCAGACATGTTTTAGTAAACTTGCCATATTGGCATTGTCTATCTAGTACCTTTAAACGCTGACGACACAGAAATAGACAATTAATTGAGATTCAAGGATTTAAGTATTCGAAATATTCCAAAGAACTGTCATGAACATTTTGGAACTGAAATGGGGAATGTGAGGTCTATCAAAGGGCAAATTGGCAATACATAGCCCTGAAAAAATACAGTTCATCGAATGTTCAAATACTTCCTGACCACTGTGACCGTTGCGACACCAGGGAATGTCACTCTTCCTTAAGAAATGTTCCATGCATATCCAGGAAGCCTGGCCTTACTCTGGTTTGCAGTGGCAGGCGAACTTCTACAATCTTTCTTACAGGACGCAGCAGCAGGACACTAGCCACCGACACAATGGGTGGAAGTACACTTTCAATGCACTCTCAAGTCTTGAGAAACAACACAACAACAAATGCAAGACTTTCAATGGCCTTGCAAAAGGATATTGGGGAAAAAAATCAGTCAGAAAGACCAATCAAAAGCATACTCCCCTAAAATGTTTGCATGCTGTCAGGAATTTCGTCTATACAGAGCCTATTACTTTCAAAAGGAAACTGATGGGACACATGTAAATGCCAGACATGATGATATACCAGAAAGGCTTGGCCATGAAATATCTGAAAATGCTTTCTGCTGCTGAATCTTTGTTTAGCACTGATGAGGGCTGGTAAGTGATTAGATTCTTCAGCCTGTCATTCCACAATAGGAGAAAGGAAATCTGTAAACATTACCAATGCATTCAGTCCATCTACCTTTTCTGTGAGACTGCTTCTCTGATATGGTCCAATGAGGCACTAACAACCAATGGATGACGAAGAAGTTATCAGCATCCCTCAAATACTCAATGCAAGACCCGATCCTAAAGAAAATCGACAGAGTGTTTTTTGCCTCCTTCCTTAAACACCACTGGTGATCACTTTGGCTTTCATTAGACTGACTCCTCACAGGTGTATATTGGTGGTTGTGGTTTGGTTGCCTCAACATTGATCTCCTTGGGTATGATATGGACTACCCTCAAAATTTATCATTGGCTGAGATAAGGTTTCCCTGAAAATTATGCAATCTTTGATGAAGAGTGGGAAAGAGTTGGAGCATGGTAATAAAGGTAGAGGTTAGCAGTGGGGAATATTCCAATGCAAGTGTTCTCTGGGGGAAGGGCATGTTGCAAAATGAGTAGGGTTAATGACATGGCATCGACAAAATGTGGAAGCGTATTTATCATTATTCCACACAATGCAATGCATCAAGGCACATTGCTGTGCTGTGTAAAAGAGAGACGGCAGGAATGTGCAATATCTATAAAGATATGGCACCTTTCTGCTCTCTGTCTGTGCTGGCGCACAAACTGCTGCCTAGCACCAACACAGGCACCCTTGCAACATGGTGTAAGGGTGCCTGCATTACAGGCAGGATTGTTTTTGTGCAGGAAGGGACACCTTCCTGCTCCAAATAATTATCTGAGGTTCTTTCATCTTTCTACGTCTGCTGCAGAATGCAGCACACTTAGAAAGAGTAAAAAATGAGAACACATAAATATATTTCTCCTCATTACGCCTCCCCTGGGAAGGCGCAGCATTTTGATGCATTCCCAGGTCTACCAGTATTAGTAAATCTGGGAATGCTTCAGAATCCATGTGTGGATGCATAGGAACACCCATGCTCCACCCATGGAACACCCCACTGGGGCAGTGTAACATAGGGCAGAAACTTGAGCTGCCTTTCATTACTCCAGATTTTCCAAGCCACGCGAGGACGGCTTGGTAAATCGCATTAGTGGCTTTGTGTTGACCTACAACCCCTTGCATGCTGCAAGGACAAGGCAAAACCCTTGATAAATATGTCTCGTGTGTCTCCACCTGTCACTATTCATGTGTGAAATCATTTGATGAATCTTGGGGGCTATAATGTTGGGCCTCAGGCCCACATGGTGAGGAGCGAAGGACACAGACACTAGGGATTATGGTGTAGTAACTGGCCACAAGCACGTGCACCCGGGCCCTTTTATTAGCGGGGCCACGTCACTCATGACACCCGTGATGGATGGGTGTGGGGGTGCAAGTGTGTCCAGCCCTCAAGGGAGTGGCTGGGAGTACAGCTTCCTGCTGAACTCTAGAACTTGTCCAGCAGGACACTACATTGTGGAGAGGTGTGGTGCAGCGGCCAGGGCAGCTGACTTCGGAGCACAGGGCTCACGGTTCGATCCCCGACTCCGGCGGCAGCTCAGCTCAGCACCATGTGACTCTGGGCAATAGCTCACTTAATTTCCACGACGGCCCCCAGCGCCTTGAGACCCGTAAGGGTGAGTAGTTCGCGCTTTACAAATACGGATTTAGATTTAGATTTACATTCCTCCCCAACTTTATTGAAGAACAAACAAAAGCATTAGTCCAACCTGAGGGGGCAAAACAAACAGATAACTGAACACCACGGGGTCCATCAGTCTTCTGAGTCAGGTGGCAGTAAGACATCAGTCAAGGGCTGGTGACTCTGCTTGCAGCAGGACCATCTCTGCAGGCACTCGTAGTTTAACCTGAGGGGTTCAGGACACGACCGCTGGCTTGGAGACGTCCGCTGCATATTGTCAGTTCACTGACGACGACATGTCTTGTAATCTTGCATGGCTTCCACTTAGCTGACGTCGGTGATGGTCTGTGGTGAGGTCTAACAGTTCACTCATTGGGATGCGTCATGAGCATGGATGGAGTCCATGGTGAAGGTTCGTAGAGGTGTTGCCTAATCACTCGTCTCTGCTGAACTGCTTGGCTGTAACCGATAACCTGTCGGTGGGGCAAAGTCTCTTCTCACTCTCCCGCCCGGGGAGGCCCGTTGTCGGGGTTGCTGCGGGACTGCAGGAGGACTGCGCTGGGGCCGCTTGTGTGCCGACTGGGGGCAGCTGCGGGACCACCGAGGAGCCGTTACTTAGTCGCACGCACAACCCTCGAGGGTGGATGAGTCTTGGCCAAGACTTGCTCTCGCTGCCGTGGTTCAGGTGTAGGCCAGGTTCACAGGTAGCCTCTGGTTTCTTTTGTCGGCTGGTGTGGCAACGGTGTGGGACTCCAGTCCATCAGTACTCTGGGAGTGGTGTTGTTTGACGCATGTGCTGAGGGCTGGCGTGATGGGGGTTGCCAGCCATGTGGTGAGTCGGAATGACAGGTGGTGGTGACTTGCTGGGAGAGTTGGATGTCAGGAGGGATTTAGCAGCCATGTGTCGCCGCCTTGCTGAGGTTGCTGTTCGGTGGCGGCTTGATACGTAGAGTGTGCGGATCCTCTCTTGCCTGGCTTGGGGCCACTGCCGACTCCATCTTGAGGCGGTGTGAGGAAAGACACTCAGTGCTGATCTTCACCCATGGCATTTGCGGTCAGGAGCAGGGATGCCGTTTGACTTGGACTGCCGACACTCTGGGATGGACGGTTGCCTGGGGAAGCGTTGGGTTGAGACGCGGTTTGCGCTTGCTGCAGCTTATGTTCGGTTCTCCCGTGAGGCTGTATCCAGGGACGTCGGTCCGCCTTGGTGGCTGTCTGGTGTGTGAGGGTGTGCTCTTGGCTTTCTGTGCGAGTCCTCGGTCTTCTCCCCTTGTTGGTCTGTTCAGCCCACCTGTGTTCATCCGGTTTTCGGGGTGACAGGGCTGTCACTCTCTTCTTTCTTCGAGGGTGTTGCGCTTGGATCTCAAGGCGGCGCTGTCGTGGCGCCGGCTTCTGCCTTTGCTCCGGCGTGCTTGTCCGGACTGGTCACTTTGTGTGACGTGCTCCTTGCTTGCTGGGCGACATGACGTCCGGTCACGTGTCGCTGGTTGTCGGAGCACATGTTACCGTGGCGGCCTGCCACGTGGAGTGTGCGACTCCTCTCTTGCCTGTCGTGGGTCACCGCCGACTCCATCTCGAGGCAGTGCGAGGGAGGACACTCTGTGTTGTCTTCGGCCCACTGCCGGGCTTCGCTGGTCTCTGCTTCTTGGCACGTTCCTGTGCTGGGGTAGTCCTGGGCCCCTGGTTGCATCTCTGGCACATGGTGGCTGCATGTGCCGGCAGATCTCAGCAGATGTCTTGCTTCTTCCTCATTGCCATGTAGAGAGCGGATGATGTGTCTTGAGGCTTGCACTTCTGTGATGGGGCAGCTCTGTCCTCCACCCCGCAATGTCTCGTCTTACTACCTGGGGCGGAACCACTGCTGGTACCTCTTCCCCCACCGTGATGCTCATCAGAGCCTCGCAGTGTTCCAGTGGATGTGGTGCAGGCAGGTGCAGGGGTAATGTTCCTAGATGACAGCAGCAGGGTGTGCTTGGCAGTGTGGGAGGCAAGAATCTGATGCTATAGTGCGTGTGTCCGCTTCCTTGTGGGTGGCGACCTGGGCTGGGGGCGCTTTGTCTGGGCCTCTCTTGTCCCTGCCGATCTGGAAGGTGCCTTTTCAGGTCTTGGCGTGTTGAGCCTGCTTAATGCAGTTGCAGGAGGGCGTGTTGCCTCAAACAGCCACTAGGTGGCAGCTCTGTGTTTAAGTTCCCCGGCAGTCTTTACCTGGAAACTGCGGGCCTCTTCTGCCTGAAGTGTGCCGGTACCGGGCTGTGTGCTGATTTGGTGCCGGAATTCTGCCAGCCGTGGTGTGCAGCGCTGATGCCAGCAAGCAGGGCGGTCTTGAGCAAACATAGGCGTCAACCGCACTCGTGGGGGACAGTGGTCCAGAAGAGGTGAGGTCCTGAGCGGGTGGGGCCGCCTTCCACCGTCTCGCTCTTCTGTGCAGTGCGGAGCAGGTGAGCCAGGCAGGTCTCTTCACAGTTGCACTGCGTATTGCTCTGGATGGCTGCCGGAGGGGCTGGGGGCGGTTAAACTCCTTGGTTCTGGACCGGGGCCGAGTCACGCAGCGCTCTCGCTGGGCAGGGATGCCGGTGCGGCGTGTGACCAACAGGTGGCGCTGTACCTTAGTCTGCTCTCCAAAGGCCACGGCAGTCCCTGGAGGGTTGGGTTGCGGTAGCTTGGCCGGCTTGCTGCAGGCTTCGGGGCGCTGGGGGGGGGCTGGTGCAGAGCTCCGTGCTGTGTTGGCGCGTGGCGCTGCTTGTTTTCAGGCAGGGGCGGCCCCTGATGCGGTGTTGGTGGATGCGGTTTGCAATGCTGACCACCAGGTGGCACTGGCGTCGATGCTGGATGCTGCGGTGGCGTTACCGACGTGGCAGACATCCAGGGATGTGGGCGCATGGAGGGCAACTCTTGCCGGTGCTCTTTACTCCGTCCTGGAGCAGACGCGCTGCTGCTCCTGGCGGCCGGGTGGCGCTGCTGGCGTTTACTTTTTGTCGGCCGCGGCGGTCTGTCTCGCAACTGCGGGTCGTGGAAGACGTCAGAACCGTTGCTGGGCTCTCACTACCGGTGGTGCTTCCCTCATGGCTGGATCAGCTGGCGGCGGGCAAGGAGCTTCCTCGCACCAGAGCAGGTATGAGGGCATGGACCTGTGCACTGCGCTGCCGCCCCGTTATCGCGTCTTCAGGCCTCCCCACATCAGCGGCATTGCTCAGGGGCCTCCTCCGAGCGAGATAGCGCTTACCCATCCTGAGGGTACTTTCAGGGCTTATAGGGTGATTCCCTTCACAGGCGTTATGCAAGGCCGCTCCAGACTCCCTCACCTGGGCACTCCGTGGGTCCGAGGTTGGGCGCAGTCTTCGCAACACACGTGGGCGGTGTTGGCGCGGGCGGCGTCTCACCTCCTGCGGTGCCGATCGCAACGCACGCGGTCACCTCGAGTCCGGTGCTGGCATTAGCAGATCCCCATCTTCCTCAGATTTCTCGCTGCCGGGCGGGACCGTGTGGTGTGCAGCAGCAGGGTCAGCATACGGGCGGACGCAGGGGCAGACTGGAGGGCGCGTGTCCAGGTGTGCCACCACTCCGGTGGTGCGGTGGCTTCTGCAGCAGGTGCGGGGGTGTCCTATGTCCAGGCTACATTCCCTTTCCCAGGAACTGGGAGGCGGCCGCCATCGCATGCGTGGGATAAGACCCACTCGTCGCCATTGTAATGTTGGACCTCAGGCCCACATGGTGAGGAGCGAAGGACACAGACACTAGGGATTATGGTGTAGTAACTGGCCATGAGCACGTGCACCCGGGCCCTTTTTATTAGCGGGGCCACGTCACTCGTGACACCCGTGATGGATGGGTGTGGGGGTGCAAGTGTGTCCAGCCCTCAAGGGAGTGGCTGGGAGTACAGCTTCCTGCTGAACACTAGAACGTGTCCAGCAAGACACTACAGGGGCTTCCTTTATTATCTTCTATTGTGAGATGCCATTCCCTACTAGAATGACTATTGATTTGCTATAAGAGATCTCTATTCAAATGAGTCCAACCCTTAGTCTACCAGCCCCGTCATGCCACTAAAAACGGACACAGTTTTGCAGTTCTGTTCCCGTTTTTGAAACTATCATTAACCACCTATTCACTCTTATCACTGAACGCCCATTTTTTTCACTAATATAGCTTCCCTAAGCCTCATTCTAAACCAGTGGTGCAAGTTTAGGCCCAAGCATCAGTTTTATAATGCAAGCAAATCGTGCATATATCACAGTAATTGAGGAACTAGGGGCTTATTTACAAGCCCCTTGCGCCGACGATGCGTCACTTTTATTATGGGAAAAAGTGATGTACCGGCTGCGAAACGGGCTTGTAAATCAGCCCCCTAGTATTTTGCATAACGTCCTTTTTTTTCCTACATTACCTAGATGGCTCTGTTACAGGATACTTGGTTGGAGCACAAGTATCTTGCAGAAACAGTGAAACTGAATGTATGTAACGTGAGCCCCACTGCACTGCATTGCATGTGCAACCTTCTTCACATGATTTACGGAAAACTGTTGGATCAACGCATCAATTTCTATGCTGAAAAGTCTGGTTATTCGAACGTCATTTATTGAACTTAATTTATCAAATAATACATGAATAGAGGGTGACTTTCACGTGTCAACCTGATTTCCCAAAGCATGCGTGATACTGAGTAATTCATTTTGGGAAAAGAAACAAATTCGGGCACTCCAGCTGTAGATTTGAGTTTCTGTTTTTTAAATGCTTTATTTATAGCATATATCATGACAGGCACAGTTACACAACCGTCTCAGCACCAAATTAATGGCATTTACAGAGATCATGCAATGTCTCCATCCACCTGCAGTGCAAGGGATGGCATCATTGGCCAGTCCGTTGGTGACAAACATTGCGGATGGTAGCAAAGCAAGGAAACATCAATAAACAATAAAAACATTAGCAGCTGCAATAATAAGAAAGTCCAGCCTGTCCAGTAGGGCACTGGTATACATCCTAGCCATGTCAGCCGGAGGGGGGGCGAGGAGCAAGGTGGCGATGCACATAGTCCCAGAACATCCCAGTCCCAATGGCCTCGCCTTCCAGGACAGGTAGAGCAAGGTTGCGATCACCCCGATTCCCCGTCCATGTTCCCTCCAGCACACAACCATCCTCAGCATTTACTCCCTCTGCCCCCTCCCCTCCTCATCAGGCGTCCCTGGCACTTCTCCAGTAGTAGCCCTAGGGGGGGGGGTACATCATGCCCAGTCTCCAGGAGGGCATCATCAAGATCTGCTGTTCCATTCTCTCTCCTTTTCTTTTTCTTGTTTTCACTTTGTGGGGTATATTTACAAGAACTGCCGCTAACTAGCGTTAGCGTTAGTTAGCGGCAGTTTTCTTAATGCGGCCTAATGCCGAAAACTATCGCCCTGTTAGCGATATATTAACAATACATCGCTACATGGCAATAGTATCAGCTAGCCACGTTGAAAACTGCCGCTAACACTAGCGTCAAGGCGATAAAAGTTTTGACATCAGCGAGAGAAAAGTGACAAAAGGCCAATTAGCGGCAAAAAAACTCACGTTAGTCAGCCCGACGTCACTTTTTTTGCCTCTAGATGCCAAAATACGCTATAAGTCCACCTCCAATGAAAAAAAGGAAATAAAAACAATGGAATGCAGAATGGAGGAGCCAGGGCCAAGTGCAGCACATATCAACAACCCTCCCCCAAACCCCCCGACAGCCAGGAAGACCAGCCAGAGTCCCAGGGGAATAGGAAAAGCAGATTCAGGGCTACATTTATGAAAAGAGGTGCATCGCTGGGAAAAAACAGTGATGCATCACTTTTCATAGCGCCCTCCTTGCAACACCATGGCAGCCAAAACCTTGAAAGCACGACAGTCCCCAGGGCCCGGAGTCCTCGCTGGGTCTGCATCTGTGACCCGGAGTGGGAGGCAGAGGTGCTGTGGAGTTGCTGGGCCGTGGCGGCAGACATTGAGGAGTCGGCGATCGCCCTTACCTGGTGGTGAAGTCTGGCAGGTCACATGGAGACACGTTGCTGACCTGTGTGAGAAGACTGCCTGGCGCCCTTTGGAGCTGTGAACGATAGAGGCTCTCCTGCGCACCAACGTAGGGAGGTCTGCATCGCATACCACGTGCCACCACTACACCGCAGTGCACGGAGGAGATTACCAATGGTGGGCTGTATCTCTCTGCATCACAGGCCAGAGGATGTTGCACTGGCCGGACGATGTGGAGGGTGAGGCCCCTGAGCTGCACCAAACTTGTGTGGTGGGAGTGCAGCAACTTCACACCTAAGGGGGCCATGTTGCATCACCTGCATTGGGAGGTTCCCCAGCAGACTTGGTGTTGACTGCTGTACCCAGGCTTGTAAAATCTCGCCTGTCTGAGGCTCCTGCTGGCTGAGTCACAGATTTGGAGAGAGTGAAGCTCATTGAGCCCGAGTGTCAATGTCCAGGTGAGGAGAAGGTGGGACACTTAGCGGAGGAGGCCCGAGGGCGAGTCGGGCCCAACCCTAGCACCTGCGGTTGACGCACACCATGCCCTGAGCAATACCTGCGCAGCGGCTGACCTACATCAATGACGGCAGCACACAAGACTGGTGGGGGACTCCACTAACTGGCTCAGCCACCATTACTCGCTGGGGAACTGGGGAACACGGAATCTGGTTGCCACTGTTAGATCAGAAGAGGCAACCGGGTGGTGCTGCCTTTCCTTGTCCCCTATTAGTTTGCTTTTGGGTGTACGGGGGACTAACCCTTAGTGGACTTCTTCGTCTCACAGTGCTGCCTCATCTGGTTGCTGCTGCCCCCATCTGCCGCTGCTCGTTCCTATGACCCGGAGGTCAGGTCTTCGAGTCCCTCCTCCACCCACATGCTCCTGCCTGTACCTTATCCCTGGTGGTCCAGTGGTAGACCGTCACTGCTCTGCAGCTCGACTGCCCTCCTGTCCCTCTTTTCTGCTGTTCCTGTTCATCTTTCTGCTCTTCTCCATTGCTTTTCTAACTTTGTCTTTTTTTTCTTTGTTTGTTTGCCTTTGTTTTTCCTGTGCTTTTTTTCAGTTCCTTTTTCCTTATCCTCTCCCTTGTTGCTGCTGCGATCCCCCACGTTCCTGCCACCTCCAGTGTCCTTTCCTGCATTTTCCGCCTCCCAGCTGTCCAGCCCCCCTGCAGCACTACTTAATGGCGTATGCTGTGCGGCCATGCGCAGCGGGCGTGCCACTGGTGCGCCAAAGTCAAGCCAGTCTGCGTCCGTCCGCCCCGTATCGCTCCCAGCACCAGGGACCCTGCCTCTCGCACACTCCACCGCTACGCTGCCAGCACCCTCCTCGCCCTCAACCCAGGATGCCATGCCGCCTGCCATCTAGCATCACCGAAGATTACCCTTGCACCCTGTGCCTGCCAAAACTGCAAACGCATCTTCTGCCACCTCAGCACACCAGCGCCTCTTGCCGCCCAGCCGACCAACAGCGCACCCGACCAGCTCAACTGCATCCTCCTCAACGAGTGGTCCCTCTACAAATACGCCACAGAAATCTGGGACCTCCTCCACTACACTAGTCCGGACACACCACGCAGAGGTCTCGAGAAGAGATGGAGCCACAACAATACCCCTGAAACTCACACAACAATCAAATCCACCATCAACGCACACCACACAGAGGAAGAGGAAATACACTGGATTGAACGAGCGGTCCCTCCACATATACGCCACAGAAATCTGGGACCTCCTCGACGCCACCTCTTCAGACATCGCCTTCTTCACAGAAACCTGGACCAACTTCTGCTCCAGACCGGACATCGCCATTGCCATCCCCAACGGCTACAAAATCACCCACAAGGACCACCCCGACCATCCAGGAGGAGGCATTGCCATCTACTACAAAAGCACACTCCGACTGACCACGCACTCTAATGACCCAACGGCGACCATGGAACACCTCCACTTCCAGATCCGTACAAACCCCAACAGCATCCTACACGGCACACTTGTCTACAGGCCCCCGCGGCCCATGAACCCCCATTCACCGATGCCATTGTAGACCTCATCGCACATCAGGCTCTCCCATCCACCCACTACATCCTACTCGGAGACCTCAAGTTCCACCTGGACAACCCCAGTGACCAGAACACCACCCCCCTCCTGGGGAACCTCGCCAACATCAGACTCAAGCAGCTAGTCATAGCACCAACCCACATAGCCAGACACACGCTTGAGCCCATCTTCTCTATCAGCAGGAACTTGACTACAGCCACACCACCGAACTCTCCTGAACCGACCATCATTGTATACATCACGCCTTCACCAAACCCACCGTACACCACTGCCATCATCGCCCCCCCCGTCGCAGCTGGATCAAGGCCACCGAAGAACTTCTTGTCAACTCCCTCAGCACCACCACTCCACCAACGCTTACAGACGCCAACACCGCAGCACGCAACTTCCACCAATGGATCTCCAATGCGCTGACACCCTGGCACCCCTCAAGAAAAGACCAGGCGGGAGTGAACCAGTTGGCCTTCTTGGAGGGTGATGCACAACAAAGTCAGATTTATCAAGCCTGCAAGGACGCCTTGAGTGGCCCTGCATGGCTTGATAAATCTGCAGTGGCGGCGGGCATGGTTCCCGGGTGGCGTGGTGGGTGCGGGTGCCAACTGGTTCACTCCCGCACTCCACTAGTCCGGACACACCACGCAGAGGTCTAGAGAGGAGATGGAGCCACAACAATACCCCTGAAACTCACACAACATTTAAATCCGCCATCAACGCACACCACACAGAGGAAGAGGAAATACACTGGATTGATAGGTTTTGTGCAGGTAGGTGTCCCTTCCTGCACAACATCAATCAACTCTGCAACACCATGTTCAAGGGTGCCTGCGTTGGCACATTGTGCGTCAATGTAGGGGAAAAATACAGGGGGGCTTATTTATGAGCCCCTTCTGACAGTTTAAAGCCTCTGGTGCGTCATTTTCTTGACATACTTGCTGCGCTAAATTTGCACCGCGTTGCGCCGTTTTTACAAAGTGATGCATCTAGGCATATGCGTGACCTTGTAAAGCCCTGCGCCACCTTTTACCTGCCTCACGTATGATGTATGCTGGGTGGGCGTTCCCACGCAACAAGGCCTCGTAGGAGTGGCGCAGTGAAATCTATCAGATTTCACTGCGACAATTCTAGGATACCACTGCATCAAAACCTAACGCCTGCCTCAAGGCGGGCATGAGGGTGACGCAGTGCCATAGGGATAGGCCTGCCCAATGCATTGCTGGAATTGCGTCAGGCTTGCAACACAAGTGCAGCAATGCGTGACTTTAGCGCTGGCAGATATGTCAGGATTCCAGACGTATCTGTCATTGATTGCGACATGGAGCACCGTAGAGTAAATACGGCGCATCCATGGTGTCGCAAGGAGGGCGCAGTGAAAAGTGTTGCAACACTGTTTTGTCGCAGCGATGTAACACTTTTCATGAATGAGGCCCAGGAATTCGCGCTATCTTATTGAAGGGGCGCATTCCTGACCTTTTGTTTTGGCGCAGAGCAGCGCAGCAATGATCCTTGCAGCGCTGTCCAGCACCTAAACATCTTATATGTGGGCCCAAGTGTTTGCACCAATTTTAAGACCAGCTATTTTTTGGTCTTAAAAACTGCCTCTAACTGGACTTAGAGGCAGTTTTTTCAGTTTTGCACCATACAAGGAATTCCTTGTAAATATCGCGAAGTGTGGTTAGCGGCAGTTTTTCACGGGAACGCCTACCTTGAATCTCATTTTCGTTAAGTCCAGCTAACAGAAGTGGCGATCTTGAAAATTGATGTTTACGCTGGGAAAAGTATGGCTAACTGCAGTTAGCGGCAACTTGTAAATAAGGCAATAAAAAAAAGCCACCGTAACGTCAAAATATTGACACTACAGCAGCGTTATGTCCTTGTAAATATGACCCTGTGTGTTTGGTGGGCTTGCACCTTATTTGACAAACTCAAATCAATTATTCAACCTTCTCAATCGTTATCTGCTTTCAGTCAGCTCAACACCTGTCAGTTATTCCTTGTTTAGTTTTTCTTTCTATTTACTAGTTCTCTATAAATAGATCTAATTATTAGTATTAGAGTTTTCCCGTGATCACTGCTATCCTTGTCTTTTGCTCGTATATCTTTACTATCAAACTTTCACACAACGCAGCAAGCCACCTTGCTGCGCTGCGTGGAAGGGAAAGAGCAGAAATGTGCCATATTTAACATCATACAGTGCATTCCTGTAATTTCCTTGCGCTGGCGCACAAGGTGCTGCCTTGCGCCAACACAGGCACTCTTGCAGCATGGTGCAAGGGGGCTTGCGTTGTCAGCAGTATTGTTTTGTTCAGGAAGGGACACCTTTCTGCACGAAAACAATCCTGAGAGGTATTTTTCTCTTTCTACGTGTGCTGCAGAATAATGCTATTTCTCCTTGCTAGACCTCCCCTGGGGAAGTGTAGCAATTTTACCCATTCCAAGGTCTACCACTAATGGTAAGCCTAGGAGTGTGCCAAAATCCATGTGTGGATGCGTGGGAACAACCACGCACCCAGCCGAATCACTGACAAAATAGCGACTACAGAAAAATCGACAACAAAAATATCGGAGCCTAAATATCGAAGTCAAGAATATCGACATCCTATCTACATCATGGTAAGTACAAAAATATCGAAAATTAAATATCGATGTCAAAAATATCGTTGTAAAAAATATTGTTTTTTTTTAATGTTAAAAAAATAATCTAAAATAAAGAAAATAATACATATAATTAAATAAACGTAGTTAAAATTATTTAAAAATGTTTAAAAATAAAAACTGATACATATAATGTTAAAATAAATTAAACATATACATATAAAATATTATATATATACTTACATAATAATATTCATAAATAGCTATTTTAATAACTTATAAATTGTTAAAATCTTTTATAAATTATAAATACAGACAAACACATACAAAAATATTATTATTAAAAATTTAAAAAATATATTTAACAAATTAAATAAATTAGAATATTTTTAATTTTTGTAAAATAAATTATACACAACATTAAGTAAAACAATACAGAAAAATATTGGATAGCGGAGGGAAAAAAATTATTATTCCCACTCCAAAGAGTGCAACAGTAGGGAAAGTGTTGAATAGTGAAAGGGTTAAAATTACTATTCCCACTCCAGTAATTGCAACAGTAGGGAAAGTGTTGGATAGCGTAGGGGTAAAAATTACTATTCCCACTCCAGAGAGTGCAACAGTAGGGATAGTGTTGGATAGCGTAGGGGTAAAAATTACTATTCCCACTCCAGAGAGTGCAACAGTAGGGAAAGTGTTGGATAGAGTAGGGGTAAAAATTACTATTCCAACTCCAGAGAGTGCAACAGTAGGGAAAGTGTTGGATAGCGTAGGGGTAAAAATTACTATTCCAACTCCAGAGAGTGCAACAGTAGGGAAAGTGTTGGATAGCGTAGGGGTAAAAATTACTATTCCCACTCCAGAGAGTGCAACAGTAGGGAAAGTGTTGGATAGCGTAGGGGTTAAAAATAACATACTTATCAATTAAATAATTGTTTTAATTAACTAATAATTTATTAATAAATTAACAATAAATTATTTATAAATACCAATAAATGAAAATTAATAATTACTTTAATAACATTAAATTTCTTCCCACCCTATTCCCCAATAAACACAAAACCCACTCCACATAAAATGTAACACAATTAATATAATTATCAATTAATCAATTAATAAAAATTAATTAACAATTAATAATTAACAATAAAATAATTGTCAATACCAATAAATAATAATTAATCAAAATTAATTACCAATTAATAATTAATGAACGATAAATTAATTATCAATACCAATAATTATTAATAAATAATTACTTAATTATAATAAATTACTTCCCACCCTATTCCCCTATAAACACACAACCCACTCCTAAACTGAATTAACACAATTAATATATTTATCAATTAATAAATTAATAAACATTAATTACCAATTAATAATTAATAAACAATAAATTAATTATCAATACCCAAAAATAATAATTATTAATTACTTTATTATAATTAATTTACTTGCCACCCTATTCTCGCTCCACTAAAAAAGGTATACAATTAATATAATTATCAATTAATCAACTAATAAAAATTAATTACCAATTAATAATTAATTGACAATAAATTAAATATCAATAACAATAAATAAAAATTAATAATTACTTAATTACAATTAAATTACTTCCCACCTTATTCCCCTATAAACTCACAACCCGCTACAGAACTAAAATGCAAAATTTAATTAAAAATAATTAATAATTTCTAAAAATTATGAATTAATTTACTATAATTAAATTACTTCCCACCCTATTCCCCTATAAACCCACAACCCGCTCCGTACTAAAACTCAAAATTTACTTTAAAAAAAATTACTAGCTTCTAAACAATTAATACATATATTTTAAAAAAATACAAAACATAACAAAACATGTGGAACACATACATATAAAATACATACTAAAATACATAACACTAACATAAACATCGATATTATTAACATCGATATTTTTACTATCGATATTAACAACTTTGATATTAACAAAAACGATATTTCTTACCTTCAGGTCGATATTCTGGTCACCGATATTCTTGATGTCGATATTCTGTCCCTACGATATTTAAAACTCGATATTAATGTAGGTCGATATTTAAAACTCGATATTTTGACTGTGCACCCACCCAGCCATGGAATGCCTCCCTGGGACAGAGTAACGCAAGGCAGCGATTTGCGCTGCCTTGCAATCCTGCAGATTACAGGGGGGCTCCTCCGCTATGGCACAGGAACGTCGCCCCAATGCTTTTAAGCAGTGCAAGAACAGGAAACATAAAATGATAATAGCTTTAAGTTATTGTCATTTTCTATTTCCTTCTGCTTAGCGGGCAGGGCTGCTCTGCTCTCGGAGCAGGGCAGAGGATGAGTGGTTTGCCCACTCCTAAGTGCGTACTGACTGTTTGTTCGCCCCTCTCGGGCCTCCCAAACAAGTCATGCGCACTTTCCCCATTGTCCATGCAGGCTGCATTACAACCTGCGTGGAGAACAAGCCCAGGCCCCCATTCCCTGGTTGAGCATTGAATCAGGATGCTCAAAACCAATCACAACGTTGCATTGCAGCGTTGTGATTTGTCCAGGGAACCTTTTCTGTGCTTCCTGTGCCTCGGTGTGATGAGGAGAGCAGGAGCAGAGACGAGGGATCGGCGCGGCAAGGTAAGTGTTTCTTTTTTTTTTTTACTGTTTCCCCCCACCTCCCTCCTGTGACCCTCCCCCCCACGCACCCGCCACGCCACCCGCAACCTATGCCGGCAGCCACTGCAGATTTATCAAGCCATGCAGGGCCACTCAAGGCGTCCTTCCAGGCTTGATATATCTGACTTTGTTGTTGCATCACCCTTCCGACCCCTTGCGTGGTGCAAAGGTGACGCAAAACAATGATAAATTGCCCCATAGTACCTTACTCTTTCATATGTCTTACACCACACACTTAGCAATATCTTTGTTATGCTATTTTTTTCCCTTTGGGTTTTGTCTCTTTCCTGTTACATCTCTGACATCCATTTATTTTGCCTACGCTTAATTTGGCTGGTTATTCTTCCCTTTCCTTTTGCCTTCTAAAGTTCCCATTAAAATTAAATATATTGTATGACGATGAATATTACTGTCTGGAATAATCTAGCATTTTATCCCACGGTCAGATTCTGTCAAGTACGAGAATTGCACAATGCAATTAGGTGCTAGGACAGAAGAAACAGGCACAAACAGGTACATATTCAAAGAAAGGTGTATTAATGGGCGTTAGACACCGGTAATTGTGTTGGCAACATTGCTACCAGCACCTTCCCCATTTATCTGCTACTATGTCAGTCTGCTTTTCGTTCCTGCCATTGAAACTATCAATCAATGCCTCTGGGAAAACGTGCATGTGAAGCTGCAGCATTTTCCACCTAATTAATGATATATAACATTTGCCACATATTAAGCTGCTGCATAATTTACATATTTTAAGAAAAAGATTGTCGCTCAAACAGCCCAAAAGTTGATGAAAACAAATGTTCCACATTGTCTGAGATACTTTGCTAAGTTTGACTGATCAGGTTTCAGTGTTTTATTGTATTCAGGTCCTAAACTGATATTAGTGAGGTGAAAACTTTACCCTGACAGCTTTAATATTCTTACTGGGTGGAATTACTTCTGTCTGCAGCACGAAAAAATCCGTCATATGTAAATGTAATTCAAGCAAGGCAGAAATAACATTTGCTTCTTTTTCATGAGAACGTTTTGCTTTATTGTATGAAACGCATGTTACACCACAGACTCTGTTCTGAACAGGACAGATACAACGGTTACATCTCTGACAAAAATGATTTACCTAATTTTATGTGGAAATTTATGTTGCACCACAGTTAAACGCTGCTTCGATAATGCATTGATCTGAAGTCAAAGGGCCTGATTCGCTCCACGTTCTGGACACAGCCAGGAGCTTGCTGGCCAGGGGGCACGCCATCCGTGCACAGTGCCGGAGGGGGCCACCTGGATAGCGCACCCCCTTACAATCATCGCCAAAATACTGGTGGCAAATCGCAACCATAATTTTGCGATCAGCGAATAGTACATATGGCCCGATGTCAACAATGCCACGTAAATTAATATTTCAATGCCACATAATTCCAGTTGTCCTGCCTCTAAAGCAGGTAAGCAACATTAGTTAGTATCAGTATGCTGAGCATTCTAATTGACAATCTCAATTTACAATGCAGGATGCAAATCTAAATCTTAAAACTGAAAGCAAGCACACTAGGGGGCAGATTTACGTTCCCTGGCGCATCCCTGCAAATCAGCAGGGATGCGCCAGGGAAGATGCGTGACGCAAGTTTACCCTTGCGCCACCACAGATGCGCCGCATTTACAATGCGGCGCATCATGGCGCAAGGATAAACAGATGCGTGACGCATCTGTCGGCGGAAGGGTGGCGCAGTACTGGAGTCGTGTCGCAAGTGCGACGTAACTCCAGTACTGCTCAAGGGTGCCCTATACCTAACATGCTGCGTCACTCCTTAAGGATTTGACGCAGCAGGGACGTAAAAGTGACTCCGTGAAATCTTGTAGATTTCACTGCGTCACTTTGCGGGGCTTCCTTGCGCAGGAACGCCCCCTGCGCCGGCACGCCAACATGAAACCTGACGCAGGTTTCATGTGGCGCAGAGCTACAACGTGACGCATCTCCCTAGATGCGTCACGTTGTAAATCCCCCGCAGCATGGCGCATGATTTGCGCCGCCGCTGCGTCACAAAAGTGACGCAACGGCGGCGCAAAAGTGGCGTAAGGGGCTTGTAAATCTGCCCCTAGATATGAAATTATGAAAATAACAAAGTTATATCTGTGTGCCTTTAACACACACATGAAAAGCCTGAAAACTCAGAGCATTTCAACGTTTCTAGCAGTTGGTTACAAGTTTGCTGTTTCATTTCATGGAAAGCACGTCCTCTAGAGGAAGATAAAGTGATGGAACATTTGTCAGAGGAATGCGAGTTGCACTGCACTAGAGAATGACGAGAACACAATATTGTCAAGGGAGCTTCCCATTGTGGATGATGGCAGAACAGGTTCCTGGCGCTGCTGCATGGGCCTCTAGGGAAATTATTTTCTATTTTAAATCATATATGTTGCGAATTTTAAGAAAAGCAGTGTCATGAATGTATAAGTTATGCCTTCACCAATCTTCCGCTGACAAACATAGGGCGGCTAAGGTGCTTGCATATTGCAATGCATCATTCTTGAAACATGGCAATGCGATGAAGACAGCACACCACTAGAGGGTAGTAGACGACCATTCTGAAAAACTCATCAGCCTGGATGAGATTTTTGTACTCTATTTTAATGGAATCCACGCACCGCTAACATAAAGCGGTATCCCTTGTGACACCTACAATTTATTCACAAGGTAGGAACTTCAAATACAATAAAGATCTAAAAACAGAAAAACTGCGAAACTAGTTCAGCATCTCTATGTTACAGGGGGAACAGCAATCACATACGCATAAAATACACTGATGAAGAACATGTTTTAAAGGCTTAATTGGATGCACAGATTAAATTATTTATACACAAGCATTTAAATGTGAATTAAACGCAGACCCTGAGTTACGGTCTGAAAATACGACCACATACAAAAATAGAGTAGACCAAATCCTAAGTAGTTGCAGATCTGGAAGGAAATACAGAGGACAGCCTGTTAAGCATTCTGTCAGCCACCACAATATACAACATGACCCGCTGGCAGCCACACAAAACTGCCAATCAAAATGCCCCTGCACCGCCGCTGAACAGAGTTCTTCCCAATATCATTGTCATCACTGCTCAGACATGTCCAACGCTCTTCTGCCATATCTCCTACGCACGGCACTAATACAACCATGAAGAAATATAGGGGCAGATTTACAAGCCTCTTGCGCCAACTTTACGCCGCCGTTGCGTCACTTCTGTGACGCAGCGGTGTCGTAAACAATGCTCCACGATGCAACATATTTACAACATGACGCATCTAGGGAGATGCGTCACGTTGTAAAGCCCTGCACTACATTATACCTGCATCAGGTATAATGGGGCAGATTTACAAGAAAGTGATGCATCTGTAGAGATGCGTCACTTTCCCTGCGCCACCCTGAGAAACACTTGCGCCACCATGGATGCGCCGTAGTTACAATACGGCGCATCATGGCGCAAGGATTAACAGACACGTCAGAAATTCTGACGCATCTCTTGGCGCAAAAGTCACGCATTGCTGGAGTCGTGTCGCAAGCACGATGCAACTCCAGCAATGCATATTGAGGCCTATCCTCATTGTGCTGCATCACTCCTTACGCATGCTCCAAGCAGGCGTAGGGTTTCGATGTAGTGGCATCCTGGAAGTGGCGCAATGAAATCTTGTAGATTTCACTGCGTCACTTCTGCAAGGCTTTTTTGCGGGGGAACGCCCACCCTGCATACATAATACCTGACGCAGGTATAATGTGACGCAGGGCTTTACAACGTGACGCATCTCCCTAGAGGCGTCACATTGTAAATGGGCCACATTTTTACGCCGCCGCTGCGTCACAAAAAGGGCCGCAACGGTAGCGCAAAAATGGTGCAAGGGGCTTGTAAATCTGCCCCAATGTATGCAGGGTGGGCGTTCCGTCGCAAGGAAGCCTCGTAAAATTGACTCAGTGAATTCTACAAGATTTCACTGAGTGACTTTTACGACGCCACTGAGTCAAAACCTTCTCCTGCTTGAAGCAAGCGTAAGGAGTGACACAGCATGGTCGGAATAGGCATTCCTGACCATTGCTGGAGTTGCGTCGTGTTTATGACACGACTCCAGCAATGCGTTGCCTTTCCGACAGAAGATTGTAAATGCGGCGCATCCATGGTGGCGCAAGGCTATTTTTTCCGTCACGCAAATGAACTGGCGCATCTCTGCAAATATGCAGAGATGCGCCAGTTCTTGTAAATCTGCCCCATAGTACTCAAAAGTCACTTTGTCATGAAAAAAATGACCGAATGTAATGGACCTCAAAACCAGTGGCGTGGCTACAGGGGTGTGTTTGGAGAGTGACACCCCCAAATCAATGCATTCTTGGCTTGGTAGTTTGTTCTGGGGCCGCTGAGTCGGGTATGCCCTAAAATGCTAGACGTAGTGGAAATGACATCACAAACGCTTTGACCTTAATAACATCACAGGCAGTGACATCATATGACCTTCAACCCTCAATTTTCCCAGGAAGATATCAATTTCCCCAGGAGGTTATGGCACAATAAGTGACACCACTGAAGATCTATAATAAATGCAGGATTGTAACAACAAAACATGTACACATGTCTGTTTTAGGTACCACCTATATTAGGGTGTGGCATGATCTTTGAAAGTTCTGGGGCATAACACTAGTCCTAAATTGTACCAAGTGAGTGCAGCAATTGAGCCAGACATCTTCTAACAGGGTTTGGGCTCCTGCCTCAGAGAAAAAAAATAATTAAAAAATGGGGCTATATATTGCATTTTGCAGCACAACTTTTACATAAAATTGTTAAAAAGCCTTAGGCCCTAATTACAACCGCCACACTGTGGGGCCGCCCGCAGTGTTACAATTGCGGTGGTTGGACTGCCACTAGACTGCAGGCGCTGCCGGGATCAAGGATCCCGCTGGGCCGGTGGTCTTGCAATGGCAGGAATATGTTAGCAGTGATGCAGCCGGCACGCAGAGTATATTCTGAGTTGCCATGTCACCACACTCTTCAGGGCAGTGAACCACCGTAAAAATCCTGGCAGAATGGCAACAAAGTGGGCCCTTACAGGGCCACCTGCCAGATTTGGACCTGGGGGTGCATGCGGAGAGGAAATGTAGTGCCCCCCTGAAGATGCACCTCCCTTGCTGCACAGTGTGGAATGTATGCCACATCATGCAGGAAGGTGCAGTCGGCACTCTGAGAACAGCGGTCTGCCTGTTAGGCTCTTTTATGAGCGTGACAGCCTGCCGCTCTCAGACCGCCGCAGGACAACCGGCCAGACCAGGAAAAACATCTGGCGGGCAGTCGCATCACAGACAGGCTGCCCCTGTGTTACTGGCACTGATTTTGCCACCTCTGAGGCTAGGGGTTGTAAAAGCAGTGCCAGGGGTCACCAGGGGCAAGCCAGGCATCTCACTTGCGATCCCTAGGACCCCAAATGATGTCCATGCTGATTTCACTAAGAGGTTTTTTTGGACCAGGAACTTAAATATGTATAGTGACTGGTTTACCAAGACAGTTGTAAATCTGCACCTATAGAAGTACTCCTTGAATGGATGTAAATGTACCACTTTTTCAAAATCTCAAACATTGGCAGTAGTGGGCTTGGAAAGCTGAGTTAGTCTCAGGTTTCCAAGAAACTACAGGCAGTTAAACACCCAGAAGGCGATGGGTCGAATGCTTGCAAATAGTCTAACTCCTAGCAACTGCTTAGAGTAGCATTCCAACCCAGTGTTTTTTGTCCACTTTGCCACTCTAGACAGAGGGCCTGATATAGGGTTTGGCAGACAGAGTAAAGGCAGACAGGCTGGGGGAGGACTTTATGTCCATCACCCTGCCTTTATTCATTCTGCAAAATTATTAGATGTTTGCTGGCCCCCTGGACATCTCTAACATTGGCAGGAACCCCCGTCATGGTTGTTTCTGTCAATGTAGAAAACCTTTGATGGATAGCTTTGTCAAACATGATGGCTGACAGTAAAACATTTCCAAAGATTTTCCTTTTTCAAAAACAAACTCCTAATAAAAACCGTGGGTGGGAGATGCATTTAAATTTTTTTTTAAATTACTGTCTCGGTATACCTTGACAACAAAAAAAAAAGCCATCCCACCGTCCACTCTAAATAGGGCAAACATAAGGATGGCGTATATCCGATTTCCCCTTTCCCCTACTCCATTGGGCGTCAGTGGAAGTTTTACACTGATGGAGTAAACTGTACTTCATCATCGTACAACTTGCATTCTGCCCAGCTCAAGATTGGGCGGGTGGACCTTGAATTTCTTGGGCAGGGTACTCCATTGCCAGTAGTGGCCTTGGAAAGCTGTGCCAGTCTCAGGACCATTTTGTATATAATGAAAAATAGCCCTAGTGTCTAGCGGACTTTCTTCCGCCCCTTGGGTGGATAGATTGGAGAATTTTCCCCCAATCTACCTCAACAGGGGATTGGGGGGCAATTGCCAATGCCTGGGGGGTGCTCTTAACAACTTACAAAACCTTGGTGTTTAAGCCCTGTTTGAGATCCTCCACCTGCGGTGATCTCCAAGGAGGGATCCAACAGGGTGGCATTGGAAAGGGGGGATTCTCTCCCTTTCAATAATATATCTCTCCCACAGTGATTGGTGATCAAGGGGCTGAGCTATGCCCCTGAAGACTGATCACATTGAAAGCAGCCTGAGCCTAAAACATGTTTTCAGTTTCGCTGTCTGTGACATCAGCACACATGCTGTATGCACATCAGATGGCTAAAAAAAACATCTCGGGCTATGAGGGAAGCTCTTCCCTCGCACCTTGAGTTTGTAACAGAAAATCCCTCTACACATATTGAGCAAACATTGCTAGAAGGCAAGTTTGCGGGATGGGAGACGAACTACAACATCATGCATGTACAATAAGTGGGGATAACACAAATCACATGTTACCATTTTTAGGTACAGGTAGACAAAGTGATTTGCCCAAAATTACAGAACATTGAGTCAAGTGCCAAGGACAGGATCCGAACCTGGGTCTCCCAGTTCCAAAGTCAGCAGCTCTAGTCATGAGGTAATATCTAATCTTTTTAGTGGAAAAAAGATGTCCCTGTCCTCCATACTGGCAATGTAGGATGTGAACGCCTCGTCCTCTGCACTAAAGCAATTACATTTCAGCATTTTCATCTCTTTGTTGGCTTTCACATCTGAGAACGAACTCTTCACTGTTTTGGTGCTAGTGATAGAGCGCCATGTTCTCGTAAAATTTGTAGGGGTGCATCATAATCACCTTTAGTTCGCACCCGCATATATCTCGACATATACAAATGAGTGGCTAGTAAAATGTAATTTGAATTGCATTATTAGAGTGAATAAGAGAGTAGTCGTGTTATTATAAGTATGCAAATGTAGAGTAGTATTGAGATGTGTTTAAAATGATACATAAATGAGTTAGTTTATGTGTAGTTGAGATGCAGTAGTTAACGTGTATGAGATTAAAATTGCACGTGCAGTTTATGCTTTGCATATGAAATATATGAGCCTATGCTTAAAGAAATAATTAAGAGTTGTGTGTTTAAATCGTGTAAAGGCCTGACTGCATATACGAAAAGGAAAGGCCTATTCGTTCTTATGTTAGCTTATTTTGTAGGCAGAGAAGGTGTTCTCTTGGAAAGGCTCTCTGGGCACAGTTTGTAGATTCGTGCAGAGGGAAAAGTCTGTTGAAATGTATCTTCTGTTGCAGGTGCAAGGACACATGCCTCGTTAGCGAAAGACTGGCTCTTTGTTTCAGGAGTCAGGGTGGTGGGAGGCATTGAGATGGGAGTAACCTGGAATGTAGGGATGATACTTTCAGCGGAGAAGGTGCCTGGGACTCAAGGTCATCGTAACCGTCCTGGATGAAGTAAGAGTTTCGATGGAAAAGTACGAGAAGGAAGACCTGGCCGAAGAAGCGTGAGAAGGGCGTGTTCAATTGTATGTGCATTTTGTATTAGGGACAGTGCCCCGAGGGAGGAGGGCAGAGAAGAGGTAGAGGAGAGGAGAGAGAAGGGCAAAGAGAGAGAGACTATAGGAAGGAGCATCTTATATCGAGCTCGAAATGCTAAGTGAGTGCACTTCTTAGGAAGTCTTCACAGCTGACACCTTTTCTTTTACTCTTGCCTGGGAATTTCGTTAAGTAGGTATGTCACCTTAGTGATAGAGCAGGGACAGCTAAATGGTTTTATGCTTATTAAGATAAATGAAGAATAATATAGAGATTGGAGCAGTTATTGTTTGTTTAATACTTCTGGAGTGAACGATTCTTCTTATTTTGAGTCGGATGAGACTCCTGCGTAGGATGCTGTTTGTATTAGTGCCCATCTATTTCTTTAACCTCATGTTGAGGTGCTTGCACGTGCAGTTATTCTTGGCTGTAATAAACCCACAAAATTGAATTCGGAGTCGGTGGTTTTTAAGGAAAACTGGATTCTAAATTGTCGCATAACCGAAAAGAATTTTCTTCCCTTCACACTATTCAGCAGGTAAAAAGATCCTGGCGACCTGAAGATTCTTAGAAGTGCTAAGATAAGAATCAGCGTTATCAGTTGGTAGCAGAGTAGGATGGTTTCCTCTGATAGTAAGGGGAGATCTAGATTAGGATAAGAGATTATTTGCCCCATAGAGCCCGAGTGATGGTGATCCAGTGGACCGTAAGAGGAGGACGACGGCGGTCGATGAGAACTGACGGAGAGTGACGGTGCGGCGGAAGTAGCAGTTCGTGGTAGAGTGAGTATGAAAAGGGTGATGCTTGTTAGATTGTTTATGTTTATGTTTAACCAGATTTATATAGCGCACAGCTGCCCCAGCGAAGAGGCGTCCCGGCGCTGCCAGCCACATAGAGTAGCAGGGTAAAGGAGAAACTGGTAAGCAACAGGAAAAAAGAGCAGGTGGCCTAAGCTGGCGGAAAGAGGAAGGTTTTGATTGCTTTCCTGAAAGCCAACAAGTGATTTAAGCAGCGAATCTGAGGGGGCAGAGAATTCCATAGCTTAGCAGCCATGTAGTGGAACGATCGACCACCAGCCCGGACGCGCTTCACACGGGGGACAGTGACTAAGTACTGCCTTGAGGATCGCAGCTCATGAGTGGATTCGTAGGGGGTTAACATGTTGGCAAGGAGGCTGGGTGAGGCCAGTTTCAAGATCTTAAAAGATAGGCAAAGTGCCTTGAATTGGATCCGTTTGGCCACCGGAAGCCAGTGAAGCCGCCGAACGGCGTCAGTGGTGGAACAGTGACGTGGGAGCCCTAGGAGGGCTCTGGCAGCCGCATTCTGCACACGCTTTAATCGCATTACCTCAGCCTGATTGGCTCCTAAGAGGAGCGAGTTAGCGTAGTCCAGTCTGGATAGAATAGCAGACTGGACAATCAGCTGGCGTGTAGGCGGGTTGAAAAACCTCAGCAACGGCTTGAGACCCCGCAGGAGGCCAAAACAAGTGCCCGCAACTTTTTTTGTATGTTCTTGGAAGCTGAGGGAGGAATCCATCCAAACCCCTAAGTTCTTGACCGCCATCTTAGGGGTGGGGGTGTCTCCAAGCACACTTGGCCACCATTGCTCATTCCAGAGGTTCCTGTCCTTTCCTACCAACAGTACCTCCGTTTTAGTGGCGTTCAACTGAAGGCAATTAGAGGTCATCCACTCTGCCACGGCGGCCAGGCCGCTCCTAAACCTGAGGGCGTCCAGAGGGGAACCATCGGATAGGGCCACCACTAGCTGCGTATCGTCAGCATATGAGACCATAGTGAGGCCCATCTTCCTGGCCACCGTAGCAAGAGGCTGGACATATAAGTTGAACAATACGGGGCTCAGAGCAGAGCCCTGGGGTACCCCTTGCCCAATGGAATGGGACTGGGAGAGGAACGGGGGGGCTGACACGCGGAAGGATCTTTCACTCAAGAATGACCTAAACCATTTGAGTGCGAGGCCCACCACCCCGGCAGCCTCCATACGTTGTAGCAGAGTCGCGTGTGAAACCGTGTCAAATGCGGCACTGAGATCAAGTAGAATCAGTGCCGCAGTATGACCGGAGTCCAGAATGGTCCGTAGGTGGTCAGTCATTGCCAGAAGAGCTGTCTCTGTGCTGTGACCAGCACGGAAACCATTTTGCGAAGGGTCCAGAATGTTATTGGTATTGAGAAATTTTGTAAGGATGTTGTTGACATGGGCCTCAGCAATCTTAGCTACCCACGGCAGGAGGGAGATTGGCCGGAAGTTTTCCAGCTTTGCTGGGTCCAACGAGGGTTTTTTAAGAATGGGGGAAACCCTAGCCTGTTTCCAGAGCACAGGGACCACAGCAGTGGTAAATGAAGTGTTAATGATCTGGCACAGAGGAGCCAAAAAGAGAGACAGTGGGTCCCTAAACTGGGCAGGTTTTAGAGGGTCAGCCGGAGAGCCAGATTTGACTTTCTTACTCAGGAGAGTAAGCTCTTCCTGTGAGATACTGGGGATAGCTGTCAGAGAGTGCAAGGGGGAGGATCCACAAAGAGTGGCCGTAGAAGACGGCTTTTGTGGAAAGGACCGATAGATGGTGTCCACCTTGTTAACGAAAAACAGCGCCAGGTCTTCACATTGTTGCTCAGAAATTATCGCAGAGGCTTGGGATTTGTTTCTTACTCTCAGATCCTTAAAAATTTTAAAAATACATTTAGCCGGGTTAGGACTTAATTGTATTTCGTTAGCATAGTAGGCAGCCTGGGCGGTACAGACATTTCTATGATAGTTTTTAATCGCAGCCAAATAGTTTTTTTTTGTTATAGGGTCATAGTCTTTCCTCCACAAGCGCTCTAGTTTCTTACATGCTTTCCGCAGAGCGGCCAGTGTGTCATTGTACCATGGGCTAGGGTCCGCAGAACGGCCTTTCATCCATTTAGCTGGGATGAGGGAGTCCAGGGTTTGGACAATCCAGTTACAGAAGTCACTGTAAGCCCCATCTGCATCGTTCTGTGGTGCTGGAAAATTCGCAGTGAGAAGCGCATGAAAATCCTCCAGTCTCAGTTTACGCCAAGGGCGCCTGAAGACGGGGGGATGCGTGTCCCTGACAAGGGGTTCGGGTGCCGGAAAAGACATGGTTATCAAAGAATGGTCGGACCAACCTAGAGGTTTAGGGGTCTCTACTGTGGCAGATGGAATATTAGAAAAAATAGGGTCCAGCAGGTGACCCGCTGAATGAGTGGGGCCAGGGACCAGTTGGTGGAGTTGGCAGGCTGCCAGGTCCGCCAGCACGCTGATAACTGCGGCGTCTTGCGCATGGTCGAAATGCAGGTTGAGATCCCCTAGGATGGTGAAATTGGCTGTACCCATTGCAAGTGCATAGGTAGATTCTAGGAGGGCAGATTTGAAATGCTTAGCTAGCCCCGGAGGGCGATATACTAGTAGCCCAAGATGGTCAGATGGGCACTGAGAGTGATACTGAATCATGCACATTCGCAGCCCTCCATTGCTTCTTTGACAAAGCTGCAAGAATAACACGATTTAAAAATGACCGCAATCCCACCCCCTCGAGACTCACGATTGACAGTAAGGATGGTGTAGCCAGGAGGCAGTGCTAGGTTGGGTTCGGCTACCGTGTCTACATTGAGCCAGGTCTCCGTAATAAAAAACACATCCGGAGCTTTCTCCTTGACCAAATCATGGACTTCAAGGTAGTGTTTGGCCAAAGACCGCACGTTCAGCTGGAGAATTCTCACTGGCGGTCTAGTCTGAGGAGGAGGAGTTGAAGGAAGCAGCGGCATAAAGGAGACATACCTGCAACCGGGACAACAAAAAGGCCCTTCCAAGGGGCCCAACCGAGGCCCGCTGCAACCTTTACCGAGAGAGTTAGCAGCCAATAGCTCCGCCCTGGAATAAATATGTCGTCCCAAAGTGCTCTGGCCAGCATTCCTGGCGAGAGGCGAAGTACAGGCGCGGACGGGCGCAGACGGGCTTGCCTTAGGCGCGCCTTCGGCGCGCCAGCGGCGCACCCGCTGCGCGCGGTCGCCTGCACATCCGATCTAAATAGGTACCGGGCGGGAAACTCCTCCTCAGCCTTTCCCCCGGAAGTGTATTGCTTGGCCGCGCCCTCCACACAAACGGCACACAGCCGGGGTGGACCGGGGCGGGCTAGAAAAATCAGCGTGCTGCTACCAGCTGATCAGGTACTGTTATACAAGTATATGACACAGTGCAAATAAGCAATAGTAAAAGTTTCAATTTTAAAACCAAGTTAAGCGATTAAAAAAGCAGCGCGCTACTCAGTTTCCTTACTCTGAGTGTCTCTGCGCGGTCGCCTGCACATCCGATCTAAATAGGTACCGGGCGGGAAACTCCTCCTCAGCCTTTCCCCCGGAAGTGTATTGCTTGGCCGCGCCCTCCACACAAACGGCACACAGCCGGGGTTGACCGGGGCGGGCTAGAAAAATCAGCATGCTGCTACCAGCTGATCAGGTGCGGTGCAGATTGCGGTGTTTAGTTGGGGTGTGATGTTTTGCGGAGTTGGAATGAGAGTCATGTGATTGAGGATCGGACCGTGAGCGCGCGCGGGGCTGAGAGATTTGATTTGATATTGTGGTGTAGAAGACACCCAGAGCTGAGATCGTTGACCAGAGGTTGTGGGGGTCATGAGACGTCGTTGACTAACCCACTGGAGATAGGGAGCTTATGTGTGAGTGCGTGAATAACCGACGCTGGTCGTAGGTTGTTGTGTGCAGAACATTGAGCGTTTGGATCCTATCGATTGTGTTAGAGGTGATTGTCCGGTCGTTCGTGGACAGGCAGTTGCCAGATTGAGGTCAACAATTTCGAGAGGCTGGTCGGTCATCGGTGGACCGACAGTCAGAGAGGTAATTGTTCGGTAGGACGGACAGTTACTTCAGAGTGTGATTGGGACACGTGCGAGCGAGAACGGGTGAATTGAGAAAGAAGGGAACTGCTGCGAGCGGAGGAAGAGTGACTTCAGACAGTGCCGTGCTGCGATAGGGCGGTTGGTGTGAGCCGCGCTGGCATTGGTGGATTGAAGTCAGGAAGTAAAAACGAAATATTGGGTGCGAACAGAAATCTGCTTTATCATGAAATGTTTTAAAGTTTTACGAGAACTCTGTGGAGGTGACAGACATGTGGTTACTCGGGGAGGAGAGGATACGCCAGCACATTACATGGCTAAGAATGTAGGATTACATACTATAATTTGGCTTGAGAATTGACATAAAATGACGGAAGGTGAAGAAGAATTGACCTTTCCACGCTATGGTACTTTCAGGTTGGAAGTGTTATATCAGTTGAAATCTTTGATGTCTTCCTTGCGACCATTATCTAGACCTACACAGTTTGAGGCGTTACATGCATGGATTAGAGCAGCATATGACAAGAAGAGAGACAAGAGCCAGGAAAGGGTGAAGAAGTCGATCAGGGCATTTCAAGATGCGAGATGGGATGCACTGGAGAAAAGGTGGAGAGTGGAAACAATTGAGGGGGACAGATTATATCCGTTGTTAGAGAAAACGGGAGGTACGCAGGGAAAAAGCATCGAGGAAGATGACAGTGATACGGATGATAGCTTGTTAGACAGGCTGCTGGCAGAGAGACCACCTCCATTAAATCCAGAATATAGCGCAGGAAATTCGATTGTGGCAGGAGGGATGGACGAGTCACACAATCAGACAAACATGAGAGTAGTGGGAAAAATCTCCACAGGAACGGAGGGAGTGGGAACCCAGTCTCCCATGGGGAATATGCGGTTGCCAGACTCCCTAACGGTACCTGTTACCATTGGTCCTATAGTATCGGTGTATGACCCAGATCGAGTAAGTGAAGGAAGTCAAATTCAGACTACAGGGAGAGAGGGGATCAGCGTTGGAGGGAATGGCGTAGAGGTACAATTGGTCCGTTCTCCGAAGCCCATAGAAGCGAGCACGCCACTGCCAGCCACCGCAGACTCCTCTAGTGGACAGGTGGATGAGAGACCGGTAAGACCAGGGTCTTTGGTCGAGTCCAAGTCAGCTTTGAGGATGTGGGCACCAACTGTAAGGAATCAGAGTGACAGAATGCCAGGAGATATGGAACAAGATAATTTAGGAAGCAGACTAGGGTCCAGGAATACGATGGAAGAGAGCAAGTCACGAGAACAAAGCAGTGATTATGACGAGCGGAATGGTGCGGCTTGCCGAGAAATGTTGAGGAGTGCCGTGAAGGCGAGGTTGTTGGATGTAGTGAGACTAAAAGCAGAGGTAGACGAAATGATTAGTGGGAACCTGCCTTTGGAGAGAATAGAGATCTATGAGCCAGACGAGCTGCTGTTTGTAGCAAAGGATGTGACTCGTAAAGCAAGGGTCGCACATGAGAAATTGACGGAATTGGCTAAGAAGTATGAGGTAGATACGAATAAAATGAAATTGTTGCAAGGATCCCATAGGTTGCAATATAGTGATCAAGAACTGAGGAGAAAAGGGTCACAGGGTTAAGGACGCATACTAGAGACCTGATTGTAGGGATGCGTACATGGATAATGTTGAACAAATGGGAGGAAAGGTGGTCAAAGAAGAAGATTGCCAAAAAGACTGTAGGAGAAACGCCGCCCCCGGTGGGAGGGGTGACGGGTGTGGGGAACTATCCTTTATGGGAAGTACAAAATGGAGGGTACGTGCATGTGCCATGGAGTAGAGGTGACTTGGCTGTGTTCACAAATGATTTTCCTCAGCTGAGGGAAAAACCAGTCGAGTGGTACAAAAAAGTCGAGCGTTTTGTTAAACTTTCGAAGGTATTGTGGACTGATTTGAACACTTTGTTTGATATAGTGGTACCAGGAGATTTATGGACAGCTTGTAAAATTGCAGTTGAGTGGCCGACCTCAGAACCCGAAAGGGATGCTGTTACAAATGGTCCGTCACCCATCGTCATGAAAAAATTCGAGCAAGTGATTACATGGTTGAAGCTGAAGATCTTGCGTCAAGATATTGATTGGGTTAAGATAGATCAAACTGTGCAAGAACCGAACGAGACAGTGCATGAGTATCATGAAAGACTCTTGCAAACTTTTAAACAGTATAGCGGACTAGATGCCTTAGACCCCAAGGACATGTGACAGTTCGACTCAAAGTTTGTCTTGGGATTGAGACCAGAGGTTAGCCTCATGATACAGCACCATTTGATCTGTTGGCAAAACAAGCCGGTAGATGAAATCTTGCGGTATGCGAGGTACTGTAGTGATGAAGCAGATTCGAAGCACCGGAAGTTAAAGGACAAACTGATGCTCGTTCAGATGCAGACAGCTCAGGTCCAGCCTAGTGGATGGACGCTGGGAAGAAGACAGGGAAACTACCAAGGGAACCAAAATGGGCAAGGTCAGGGAAAAGGGAAACCTATAGATCCCAAGATGGGGGTGGATGTGGCGACATTGAAGAAGACCACTGCGTGTCATCTTTGTCATCACATTGGACATTGGAAGCGCGAGTGTCCCTTGAACCCAGCCAACCAGGTGCAGCAGGAGGTAGAGGTGGTTCAGGCACCCGTGCCGGAGGTAGTCAATACTGTGATGAGGCCCAGATCAATGAAAGGGGGGACGTATAACCCACAAGTGCAGGTCCCCCAGCCCCCGAGAATTGCGCAAGGAACGCGGACCTACGAGCAGATGCTCCTTTTCGAAGGGTATGACGAGTACAGTCCAGACCCGTTAGCCTGACGGTGCCTGAGGGGGGAGGAAGATTGCACACTTGGAACAGTCTTGGAGGTAGACCAGGGAGGACCTTTTGTGGAGGCAGACATTGATGGTCATCCTACCACTCTTTTGGTTGACACTGGTGCTACCCGGTCCACTGTAAGATCAGCAGTGGTCCCCAACCTACCCCTCTCGGGACAATCGATCCAAGTTGTTGGAGTTGCGAACAAAAGGATAACTAGCCCATTGACCGAACCGATTCCAGTGAGAATAGGCTCCTTTCACGCTAGACATCAGTTCGTGGTGTGCGATACGAGTCCAGTTTGTCTTTTGGGAAGAGATCTATTGTGTAAATTGAACTGCACTATCTATTGCACACCTAGGGGAGTGGAGGTTCAGACGAAGGACGACGATGCCACCTTTAAAGTTGCTAATCAGCACTTGTGTATAGAAATGTATCCAGTGGTGACAGTGGAAAAACTTCCACTGGAATTGAGAGATTCTGTGTCACAAGAGGTGTGGGATTTCACAGGAGAAGAGATTGGACTAATCAAGGGGGTTGAACCTGTACAGATCCAGGTGAAGCAGAATGTTGAATTCCCTAGAACGCCCCAATACAATCTGTCACCTGAGACCGTTGCAGGGATTAAACCTGTAATCGAGTCTATGATCAAGCAAGGCATTCTGAAGGAGATAAGAGGTAGCCCATGTAATTCACCTATCATGGGACTACAGAAACCGAGCGGGAAGTTCAGGATCGTGCAAGACCTGCGAAAGGTTAACACGATAGTTATCCCATGTTGTCCAGTGGTACCGAATCCATCAGTGATACTGTTTCAGATCCCATGTGAAGCCGAGTGGTTTACTGTCATTGATTTGTGTCAAGCATTCTTCTCGATACCGCTCCACGAGGAAAGCCAATTTCTTTTTGCTTTCAGGCTGGAAAACCGTGTATTAACGTGGTGTCGTATCCCTCAAGGGTATACAGAGAGTCCATCGATCTTTAATTCAGATCTTGAAAAAGAATCTTGAGAGTCTTGTATTGCCACAGAACTCAGTTCTTGTGCAGTACATAGATGATCTGCTTGTCACCTCAGAGACAGAGGACGCTTGCAGAATCGACACGATAGCCCTATTGAATCATTTGGCAGAAAACGGACACAAAGTGTCTCCGAACAAGTTGCAGTACTGTCTGAACGAAGTACAGTACTTGGGCCACAGATTAGAAAAAGGCAAGAGGAAGGTGTCACCAGATCGAATTGAGGCAATAATGAACATGGCAGTGCCCACCACTCAGGGAGAAGTCAGGATGTTCTTGGGGATGGTCGGCTATTACTGCCAGTGGGTTCCCAATTTTTCATTGAAGGCAAAGCCTTTACAGAGACTGACACACAAGAATGTGAGTGATCTGGTACCATGGGACAATGACTGTCTGATTGCGTTCTTGGAGTTGAGAGAGGGCTTGTGTCGTGCTCCGGCTCTGGGAATGCCTGACTACAACAAGTCTTTTTCACTGTTCTGTTCTGAGAGGGAGGGTTGTGCATTAGCAGTCTTAGCTCAGAACCATGGAGGTGTCCGTAGACCAGTTGCCTATTTTTCAGCTACTCTAGATCCAGTAGCTTCTGCGTTGCCCGGATGTTTAAGATCCGTTGCTGCAACAGGTGTCAGCATTGAAAGATGTGAAAGCATTGTAATGGGTCATCCTTTGATGGTTTATGTGCCACACTCTGCGGAATTGTTAATGACCAGAACTAAGACTCAGCACCTAACGAATAATAGGTTAACAAGGTATGAGCAAGTCATACTTGCCGCAGAGAATGTGACTCTGAAAAGGTGCTCCGTCTTAAATCCTGCGACATTAATGCCCATACCGAAAACAGATGATGAAGATTGTGCGGACCATGATTGTCTTGATGTGACTGAACTGTGCACCAAACCGAGACCTGGCATTGTCGATGAGCCACTGATTGACCCTGGTGAAATATTCTTTGTCGATGGTTCATGCCTAAGAGACAGTGTTGGTCAACTAAAAGCAGCGTTTGCTGTATGTACCATTTCAGGAGTTGTTGAGGCTGCTTGCCTAGAAGGAGTACACTCCGCGCAGGTAGCTGAGATCATTGCCTTGACTCGCGCCTGTTTGGCCGCTGACCAAATTCGAATCACGATCTACACAGGCAGCCTGTATGGGTTCGGTGTGGTTCATGACTTCGGGCAGTTATGGTCTCAGAGGGGATTTTTGACATCATCTTGCTCACCCATTAGGAATGGAGAACATGTAAGACAACTGCTAGATGCATTGCAATGTCCGAAGGAAATCGCAGTTGTCAAGTGTACTGCACATGGAAAGGGGGATGATTTTGTGTCTCTGGGAAATAATTATGCGGACGAAGTTGCCCGATTCTGTGCAGAACAAGGATGCATATTTACAGAGGGTTGCATAGGAGAGAGCCAAGAGAGAACCGAGCTCAACATGATGTTGGCCATGGCAGACACTTGGGAGGAACTCAAGCGACTGCAGGATGAAGTCTCAGACCAAGAACGGAATGGATGGGTCAAAGCGGGATGTGAAAGAGGGGATGTGGATGTTTGGGTTTCCAGTGATGGGAGAGCGGTCTTGCCAGAGAATCTGCAGAGCCCAATGGTGAGATTTATACATGGACCGGTACATCTTGGTAGAGATGCAATGATGCGTGTGTTTAGACAAACGTGGTATAACCCACGATTTCGGGCGATAGCTGAAGCAGTTTGTCAGAGGTGTGTTACGTGTCAACAGATGAATGCTGGAAAGAAAACTGTAGTCACCTTGAGCCACATTGGAAGGTCAGGAGGACCCTTCAATAGGATGCAGCTAGACTTTGTAGAAATGCCCAAGTGCAATGGGTTGAGGTACATTTTGGTGGTGGTGTGTGTATTCTCACGGTGGGTGGAGGCTTACCCAACACGCAGGTGTGACACCCTCACAGTGGCTAAGTTATTGTTGAGGGAACTCATCCCGAGGTTTGGTTTTCCGACCTCTTTGGAATCGGATAGGGGAACACACTTCCACAGTGAAATCATGAAGCTGCTTTGTGCGGCATTGAATGTTGATCAAAGATTGCATTGCAGTTATCGACCAGAGGCTTCTGGGATAGTGGAACAGGTTAATGGAACCTTGAGGCAAGAATGGTAAAAATGTGTTCGTCAACGTCTCTGAAGTGGCCTGACGCATTGCCACTTGTACTAATGAGCATGCGCAGTGTCCCCGACAGGAGAACTGGGTTGTCCCCTCATGAGATCTTGATGGGAAGGGCAATGAGATTGCCAGCAGTACCAACTACAGCTTTGATAAACATCACTGATGACTTGATTCTCGATTACTGTAAAGGACTATCTGATGTGGTCCGTTCTGTGTCCCAGCAGGTGCAAGCTGCAGCTGTTCCGGCCTCGAGTGATCTGTGCCACGACCTGTGTCCAGGCGACTGGGTGCTTGTCCGAAAGCACGTGAGGAAGAGCTGTCTGGACGTTCGGTGGCAAGGCCCGTACCAGGTGATACTGGTAACGAACACAGGAGTGAAGTGTGAAGGATTGCCGAACTGGGTACATGCTTCCCATACCCGCAGAGTTTCAGCACCCTCGGAAGAAACAGCTCCTCTCGTAAATGAAAATCCAGCTGATGTGGCAGGGCCACATGAGAGGACAAGTCAAGCTGTGAGGGTCGCTGATACAGCTGGTTGTGCACCAGAGCAAGCTGAAGAATGTTCCGACAACCAGAACCTCGACTCTGACTCGGATGACAGAGGTGGTGCAGTGGGTGGAGTAGAGTCAAATTCAGCAGAAGAAGGAAGTGGTGCACAGGGTATAGAAGGGGAAAGCGGAAGAACGACCAGAACTGAGGAGGCTTGGCCTGAGAGACAGAGGCGACTGAACCTGAGGTTGGCACCCAAAAGGGATCTTGCTCCGGTGTCTGAAACGTCTGAATCAGAGGCGAGTGACGGAGAGCAGACTCAAGAGGGTCAGAGGAGGTCGAAAAGAACAAGAGTACCTTTGCAGAGATACGCTACCCCGGAGTGGACTTACGCAGTGACTGATGCCGGGGGTGGTAGCGAGTTCGGGGAGGCTGAGGTCCGTGCAGGTGGTCGGCAAGAGCCCGAACGTGGTGTTGAAAGTGGTACTGTTAGTGCCAGGGCTCGAAGTCGAAGGAATACTGACCCTCACGGTTCCGAATCCCCCACTTCTGAGTAAAATCCGAGAACTGGTTTTGCATCGACTCGAATTTCCGTCTTTTGGATTTGAGCCGCCTTCACATAAAATGATAATTCTTCGTCTTGAACTTTTGAATCATGTTTTAGAATCGCTTGCAGTTGATCTTATCGTGGATGAAGTATAACTGTTGTAAATAAAAGCCTAAAGAAGAAGATAACCTAGATCCGAGTGGAAGAAGAATAAACTTAGGGACTTTCCACCGAAGAGGAACGAGAGCTTAGGGAACTCTTTTTCTGGACTATGTAAATAAGAAAACTGTAGTTGAAAAGGGGATCTCCAGAGGTTTCGGAGTGTTGCTCGAACTGGTTAAGCAAGTCACGTGTGGAGAAGACAGAGACTCTTGGGTGTTCGTTGCTGTTACCAAGAACTTTGAGAACTTTCGAGATCATGGAGGTTGGAGATCCACATCGTAGATCTAAATTGATTGTAGGCACATTTATAGGGGGTGTGATAGTCTCTATAATCATAGTAGTTGTAGTTTCATATGCTGTTCCACACAAGCTAG